>JAJJWW010013302.1:0-600000 GCA_023531295.1 Papaver armeniacum | reverse complement strand
TGCCGGTCAAATCGAGTGGCCTAGATTGTGCCTTTATGGGACAGAGAGGTACGGACAAGTACACCGGCATGCTGTTTACACGCATGCCGGTCGGTCCTTTCCAAAACCCTTCCCATGCTTGGTTTCGACCAAGCTGAAGAGTGATGCCTGCGCACCTCTTCAAAACCCTGATTCCATCAACGGTCGCAGATGAGTGTCTCAAAGATCATCTCGTCCGTCCAGCTTCACCGGCTTGGTTATACAACCCTGGTCAGGAGTTAATTGGTCAATGAGGCGTCATGGTGATCACCACCCGTCGCTTTACCACACCATGATGCAGTACCTGCATAAAATACACATGATACTTCACAAGTATCAACTTCCTGAATAACGCAGTTATTCAATTTAGCATTACATGCTACCTTTTGTGGGTCCCACGATCCACACATTCCAGACATCAATCATGTCACAAACTGGGGGATACATACTAGGGTATTGGTCTGGCGGTTTACAGCGTGCAGCGCACAACGCGTCATCACAAGAATGTGTCAGGAAGTCATGGACGGTCAAGTGATGATGGGAGAAGTGGGCAAGCCTGGTCGTGTGACACTAACACATTACTCCACTACTCCATCATTCCACTTTCTCCACTTCCCACGAGATACGAGGGTTAGGCTCAAATGACTTGTATAAATAGGTTCTCCTCCCTATTTTCCAGACAACAGAATAAGTCCAGACGAGACATAAACCAAGTGTTGATACAAAACGTATTCAAACACCCAGAGCCTGCTTGCATCAATCGTAAGCCTGCTCATTTTTCTGTTACAAGTCACAAGCAAGCCAACACCTTCACAATCTCAACACCTTCTTCGCTTCCCTCCCTAAGATCAACCCCATCTCCTTCACTTTGTGACCGAAACAAGTCTGGAACGGCCATTTCTTGGTTTAGGCCGGACTTGCACAGATTGATTTCCGAATCTACAAGCACTCACCGCGCAGTGCATTTGTTTAGGGTTTAGATTCATTCCTCATCCACACACCCCAAATTACCAAATCCGGCGGGAATAGTTTTCACCCATAAACACCAGGTACGCAAACAGCCGTCCTGGACCCAACTCAGGTAGAACCGTTCGCATACTAGGTAAGCAAACAAGGTTCCCGGACCTGAATCATAACAATACGGTTCACATACTAGGTACGTGAAAAGACGAGGGTACCCAAATACACCACAATCTTTTTATTTGATCACAACCTATTTAATCTGTACCGTGTATAAACCTCTTGGAGCAACAATCACTCAAGGAATATTTCAACACAGTGTCCACTTGAAATAGGGTTAGTCCGGACTGGCCTAACACGTGAATAATTATATCAGACAAGTGGAGAAATCCAATACACTTTGTGTGATCGTCTATGGATATGAAATCGAGACAATACTACAACAAAGTGTTCACTTGATAATAGTACGGTATAACCGAAACCTTATAAGATAAATATCAAGTGCCTAGTTAACGTACAAGTGTAATTACTTTAATAATTATAATATAAAAACAATTATAATGCGGAAATAAAGTAAAGCACACCCCAGAATTTTGTTAACGAGGAAAATTACAATCTTGTAGAAAAACCTCGGGACCTAGTCCATATTTGAATACTCAATGAATTAGGACGCTACAAAAAGTAAACCTGCAACTTCGTGTAGACAATACTAAATAAACTAAAATCCTAGTTACTCAGCTTCAACAGTATTCTTGTTTGATAATATCTAGCAGAACCGAAGTTCTCAATAGATATTTGATACAAGATATCCTAGCAGAATAGGCGTTCTCTTTAGGACTAAATCTAGTATGTATTCTTAATAGTTCACAACAACTTCTTCTTCTTCAAATCTTCAAAGTCTTCAATCTTAGATTTAATCTGTAAAGTAACAACCTGCAAAAACAAACTTGATTCCTTATTGGTTTGTCGCACAGAACGAAGTCTGTTAACAATGGCAAATCAATAAATCTATCTTACGGATATAGAAAAACTTAGATCTGTAGAAACGTTAAATCTTTGATCTAGTTTGAGTGAGCCTTATATCAGAAGAGAAGGTTCTCAAGAATAAACAAACTAGGTGCAATCAAAGATTCAACAACCGTTAGTCAATCAAATCAATAATCGAAAACTAAAATAACAATGCAATCATCTAGTTTCCCACCAACGGTACTCGTAGAGCTTCCCAATCCCAAAGAAGTCTTTAAAACGAGAGGTCGTAAGAGATTTTGATGAGTGCCAAATAGTGCATATTTATACACCTTTTTATTGGCATTTTACTCATCTTTTGCGCTTAGAAATCAGATATTATCCCAGATTCTGTGTTTTCTTTGTTTTCAAGAATAAATATTTGTATTAATTAATTTTGTGTTTTTAGGTAATAAATAAAGTCCGGAGAAACTAAGGAGCTAAAGAGCGAAGAATTGGAGTCAAACATCTATGGAGCGAGATAGCCAAAGCCCGCGCGCTTGATCGGTTGCAAACCAACAAGGAAGACTTGGGCTTGAGCTAACCATGACCCGGATCCGAGTCCGTCTCATCCAGGCCGTTAGATTCGATCTACCCTAGATCCGACGCTCGCTCCAACTGTTCCATCAAAGATTGCTGCTCCCGCTCAATACTAGATCACGCCAAAACCGCATACCACCCTCGGCCGTTCAGATCTCCATCAACTCCATCCTACGCTCGCTGAGTCCTTCCCATCGTCCTCTGATGCACCTGCTCAACACCGAAGCCCCCATACCCTATACACCTATTCGACCCAATTCACTTTCTCTCCATCTTCTCTTTCTTCCTCCCCCGTCACTCTCACAGAGCAGAGCTCGCTCTTCCCCTTCTTCACCCATACCACCCTCTGCAACATCACCTCCGCCACCATCTCTCCCTCTCCCGACACCACCAACAACCACAAAGAACCCCTAGTTCTAGTTGTCTCTCGCAGAGCCTCTCTCATAACCCTAGAGGCTATGTGAGAGATAAATAAAACTAGGGTTTCACCTAATCAAGCAAGAGGAGTTCTGAGCCGATTTGACGGAAGAGGAGAAGCAATCAGAGTATGGGTGCGATTGCTTTTGAATTATTTTTCAATTAATTTCAATTTTGGGAATTAGGGTTTGGGATTTATTTGCATGTATAAATAGAAGATGTAGGAGATGATTTTAGTCACGCCTGGATTAGCCAGTGCAGTCATTAGCTTTAATTCGGTTTAAATTGTGTTCTTGTTGCTTGATTATGTTTTAATTCAAAGTGCTAGGGTTTGAGATGAAACCCTAGCTTATCACTGTTCTTCATAGTTCATGTATTCTTCTTGAGTGGTTAATTAGTATTAAGATAGACTTAATGCGAGCGGATCAACACATTGCTCTCACGAAGTGCATACCAACGCCATGGATGCACTTGTAGTTAGAAGACCCCTGTGTTGTTGATGCTACAACCCAAGCTCAATTAGATTAATGTTTATCTACAAATTAATTGTACTTTAGTCAGACAGTTAATACTTAGGATAAACACCTTAGTTGTGATTAAAATTATCAGTTGGAGAAACATCTTAGACATAAGGCAGACTCGACACCTCTCCCTTAGCAATCATAAGAACAAGAGTAGTTTCATGAGTGAAGACACAGTGTAGGTTAGTGGTGGAATTGCAGCCCTAGTAGCACCCTTTTATCTCTGTTTTATACTTTAGCTTAGGTTCACTTCAACAATCAGCCGTTTCGGCAACCAAAACATCTATGTTACACTCTGTTGTTACCTTGTCACTTTGGAATTCAGTTTAAAGCCAAGCCTTAGATCATTGAAAGCACCCCTTGTCTCTGTGGATCGACCCGTACTTGCCGCGTCTCCGATAGACGCCGTGCACTTGCGGTTATCACCGTAGGCCATAAATTTTCATACACTTTCGAGGCCTACCAAGTTTTTGGCGCCGTTGCCGGGGACTGGCGTGTGCCCTGTGATCATTGTGTGCTTCACTGAGCTCTAACTGACCCTTGTACATATTTGCTTTACATTATTGTTTTAGCTGTAATTTTTTCTTCACTGAACTTTCTCCCCTGTACATATTTGTTTTGAGTTATTTGCTTTTAATCCTTTATCAGTATAGTGTAGCTGTTAGTTTTCTTATTGTTTGCATCTTTATTGCATCTTAGTTAGTTCATCATAATTGCACATCTGCATTTTTATCTTTAGTATAACCATCCTGTAATATCTCTGCATCTATTAGCATCCATCAGTAACCTATCCCATGATCATATTTAGCCTTGTAGTTTTCGCGATAACTTCATAAATATCATTGCCCTGCATATTAACTCCAGTCAGTCCAATCAAGCAAAACAGCTAACAGTTTGCTCCTGTGTCAGTCCAATTATCTCAGTCAACATCTGGCCCAGCTTAAGCTCAAGCCAGCCTGACCTGATGTATCAACTTGGTTTCATTTCAGCTGTGTCATATCAGCATAAAACATCTTGGCATTTCTCATCTTGGATTAAGCTCAGACTCACTCCATTGTGACTGTGCTTTTGTGAATCTCAATTTGTCCTGAGTTGTAACTCAGGAGAGCAATTTGAAGCATCTATCATGCTGTAGAGTAGTCATAGCTAATTTTGTTCAAACTGTACACATCTTTTTGTCATTGCTTTAAACTTTGCAAGTCTGAGCACTAAAACTTTTGTTGAGCTGCAGGTACTTGTGGTGCTTGCTGAGCCAACCCCAGGGAAAGACAAGGAGCTGAGCAATACAGCCATTACGGCTGAAGCAGGTTGGTCACTCCCAAATTCTCATTGTGTCATGTGATGCTCTGTGTGCATGTTCTTTGTGAAATAAGAGCTTAGCCAAACATGTTAATGATCTCGTTAAGACCACAGTAAACTTGTGCCAGACCCTACCTGAGAATTTGTGTGAACCATCTGTGCATTATGAGCATCTGTGTATACCTGTTATCACATTTGCATGCTGAAATCCTTTGCTAGGAAGTGCTCAACCACCTGAAGCTCACTCAGCTTGTATGCTCTGTAAACCTTAGTGAGCCATTTACACTGTGACTTGTTGATACCCTAAGCCCTGTGAGCCAAACTCCAGCCCCTGAAGCTGGGAGTTGAGCTGTTGCTGTGCTGTGAAGTCTTGGCCTTGACATAGCCTGTGCTATAACCCATGTTGAGCCAAGCCCTGAACCATTAGCCCATTTTGCATAACCTGCTTTGCATGATAATCCAATCATTGTGCTAAACATTGTTCAAACTTGCAATAACTGAAATTGGTACAATCTGAGGCCTGAACTGTGAGCTTGGCCTGAGCATAACCCTGTGGGAGTTTCGTTGTGAACCCCTTGTGCTGAGCTGTGAATGCATCCAGCCCGCTGACCATTGTAAAGCCCCTGCTCGTGAAAACCAAGCTGCTCTTGCTGCGCCTGTAACACCTAGCCTCCAAGCCCCTGCAGATGTGAGTTAGGGTGGGATAGCCGAGACTTGCGGTCTGACCACGAGCTAAACTTACCACCACCTTATGCTTTGTGTGAAACTGCCAACCTAAGCTGCGAATCGAGCATATAGCCTGGGCTTAAACCAAGGGAGCCCACATAAGCTTGTTCTCACCGGGCTCGCACTTAAGTCAAGCCCAACCTCTAGGCTTTGCACACAAACCCGGGCGTTAAACCCAGCCAAACTACCGGGATGTGCGGTTGTTAAGCCCACATCCTCTCGAGCTGCTGGGGATGTGCACCGAACTTTTAGCCCACAAAACCGGGTCAGAACCCGCAACATTCAGCCCACATCAGCCATCTTTCTTGGGCTGTTTACACAAACTCGGACTCTACAACACAGCTAGCCCACCTGCCTGAAGCCCAACCTGGGCTTTACATTCTGCCAAACATACTAAGCCCACATAAGCCTTTCTGCTGGGCTCAACTCACTGCTGGGCCGCTTCTGCCTAAGCTGGGCTCTGCTGCTGGGCTTAAGCTAAACTAAGCCCACATCTGTTGGGATGTGCACACAACTGCTGGGCTGTCTAAAACAACCACTTGGGCTTATACCAAACCGAGCCCAACTCAACCTAAACTGGGCTGTGCAGTTTTCACAAATCCTGGGCTCCAAACAACAAGCCCACAACAAACCAAAACCCAACAAACCAAATGAGCCCATTAAAACCAAACAAAACCCACATAAACCAAACTAGGCTTTGAGTTCAATTTGAGAGCTAGACCATGTCAGGATTTTGGTCTGCATCTGGGGATGGAAACAAATCCCTTAGAGAGCGTGCTTACGGGCACGCTTCACAGGATGAACCCCCACATACCATAGTGATTTTAGGGAATTTTATGCGCCTTCTCGGGGCCCCGACCTCACATACCCTAATCACTATGAGCACATGTATCATCCATCACGGGTTGAGAATGAACACTCTCCTCATACCCAGTCATCACTTCTAGATCAATTAGAAGCTCGACTATCCGGCTTAGAAAGGCAATCACATGAGCGATCTGTCAAATCTAATCCCCTAGGCACTATGAAATGCATGCTTGCACCTTATGTGGTGGCTTAGACCACCCTGCGTTGAATCTTGTTATATCTTGCATGATTTTAGACAGTCTAGGGAAAACCATGATAATCCAATGTACGAAGTGTCTAGAAGTGACTATTGGGACCATAATCAACCTGCACACATGCATCATTCACCACAGTGGGGAGATGAACAATTTTATACTCCCCCAACTCCTAGTTTGCAATCAACAATGGAAACACTCATGGAGCAAAATGCTAGGCTTGAAATGAATGCAATGCATGACCATCCATATAGCAACATGTCTGAAATTCCCTTCTCTAGTGAACCTCATGCACAACCATACAATGAATATCCATATGAGGACTGCATACCCACTAGTGAAGACTCTCCTTCAATGGAACAACTCAAGATGATTCTTCAAAGGAACCTGATTGAGTTACAAAATGATAGGATTGAAAATAGTGTTTCTAGTCTTACTCATGCAACTAACATTGAATATGAACCTAATCCAGAGGTAGATGAGTACACTAAAAATACTACAATTTTGAATGGAGAAATGAATTCTTGCTATGATGATGATGATGAATATGAAGAGCATGTGTATTTTGAAAATGTAGTAGAATCTTTAGGTTCGGAGACGTTAGACGTCTCTTCTGTGAACCCTATGAATGATGCTTCTTCTAATATTCATATATGTGATGATGATGTGGAACCTATGCAATTGTCCTGTGAAAATGAACATGATTTACCCTCTTTTGACTTTAGGAAAGTGTGTGATGGTACAAATGATTTTAAACATGAAAATAACTTAGATGTACCTAACCTCTCTCCTGAGTCACAAATTGATACTCCTCCACCCAACCTAGGTGTAGTTTGTCACAAAATTGCAAAACCAACTTTTCTGAAAATGCCTAACTTAGGCCTAGAGCTTTGTGCTTCCCAAGTCCTCTTGGACTATTTTGCATCAAAGTATAACACTTTTAAAGAGCCACAGTTGGAATGTGTATGTCTGCCTGTTTTTAGCAAAACTCACTTTGAGTTAGACCTTTTGCATGATGTACCTTTAAAATTGCAAGATTTTGTGCTTTCAAACACACCCGTTCACAAGTTTAGGTTTGGGGGAAACTCATTCCCATTTGCAGTATTACTTGCACTCTCATTTTATATCTGTGTAAGGCTGTTACTGTTTGTATATATTTTCTATTGGGTTGATCCTCAACTCTTTAGATTGTTAGTGTATGGTGAATTTTCATTGTATATATCCAGTATGACTTGTTAAATTTTTCTTTTCTTGATTCGGTTGAGTCTTATTGCACATATATTATGCTAATCCGATATGATCTCCGTTGAGAATATTGGATTCTAGCCTTGACGAATGAAGCTCAACCTTGCTCCTGCCGACATCCGGTAATCTCTTCCCTTTTCTCTTATCAGCATAGTTCTCTCGGTATGTGACTGTTTAAATATTTTCTATATGTAGACACATTGAGGACAATGTTTGATTTAGGTTTGGGGGTGCATTTGCATTTAGAGTTTTTAGTCTTTTATTTTACTTTTTATTAAAAAAAAAAAAAAAAAAAAAAAAAAAAAAAAAAATTCAAAAACTCTTTTTGTAAAAACCTCCAACTTTTAGAGATTTTAGAGTCACTAGCATGCTTCTAGCTATGTTTACATAGAGAATCTGACCGAAATAACAAAAGTTAGAAGTACCGGAGAACACAAACGGGTTCCTTAGTTGATTAGAGCGTTAAAGTTGGATTTAACCATACCGGAGGGCGAATTAGGTGTTGTTTAGATATTCGGTAGTAGAATTGTGATCACCCATAGTGGAGACTACCCAATTTACATCAAGTGAGGCACCAACCTTCAATTTTTTGCAACTTTCTAGAAAAGCTGTTAGAGTGTGTGTCACCGTACGTCAATTCCGGGTAGGAATGGTGAGCTACCCAACGTCGCACCAATTTCAGCACTACTTTTGATCTCTTGAGTGCTAGTTTTTGTCAATCATGAGGGTGACGTCTAAAGATGAAAACTCCTTCTAAATACCGATTTGCCGTTAGCATCACTCTCTCTCTCAATCAGCAAGACCCATAGAAACACATCATCGTCAACAAACGGAGCATCATCAGAATATGGAAAGAAAAAATTGATATAGTCCAAGGTTTATGTGCAACAAAGAAAATAAAATAGGATGAGAATTAATAAAATTTATAAAATCAAGACAATACAAGTTGTGGAAAAATTGAGTGACAAAGTCCTTTGTCCATGGAGTTAGTTGTTTCATTATTTGTATTTTTATTTTCACTTTTTATAAAAAATAAATAAATATATATATATATATATATATATATATATATATATTGTAGTTTATTTTTGCTACCACCATGGTAAAGAAGAATTTAAAAAGAAAAATCCAAACAACAAGGAATTTGAGTAGAAAAGTTAAAAATTGTCAAGTTTGTGAAGTTTAGAAGTTCGTCATCAACATTTGAAGACCGAAGACCGAAGATTGAAGACGTTTCTATGGTTCTTATGAGAGAGTGATGTTAATTGCCGATCGGGTGAGAAGTGAGTGAGTACTCCCACCCTTGCTAATGGTTGATTTCCTTTCTTAGAGATCATCAGAAAAAGATTCTTTTTGTCCACACTTCTGTGGAGTCTCCAGATTTTATTTCGGAAGGTTATCCTTCTTACCTACAACGTGTGCAGGATTTCTCTCTTTATTCCTGCCTGCACACATGAGAGACTAAAAAGCGATCTTTTTGAGTGCAATTATCATAAAACCCTAATGGTGAGGCAGAAGTTGAGACTTATGATCACAATCGAATCCGAATTCTTTCATATGGTATGGTTACTTCTCGCTCAGCACTTAAGGATGAGAGTGCGTTCTTCGATAGTTCTAACTTCCTGTTACTAGCATGCAGAAACTCTATGTCCTCATAGCTTCTTGGAGGCTTGAGACTCTTTTACACTCTGAAGTTGGAGAAGGTTTTGTGGGTACACCCCTGGTAAACCCTCACGAGACTACAACTCGTCCACTAGGGACACCTAGGGGTTTAAAGGCTTAGTGCATACGCTAAATGCATTCGAGAGACCTGCGACGGGGTATAGTTAGGATTTCTTCATTTCTGTTTCACTTGAGGACAAGTAAAATTCAGGTTTGGGGGTATTTGATGAGTGCCAAATAGTGCATATTTATACACCTTTTTATTGGCATTTTACTCATCTTTTGCGCTTAGAAATCAGATATTATCCCAGATTCTGTGTTTTCTTTGTTTTCAAGAATAAATATTTGTATTAATTAATTTTGTGTTTTTAGGTAATAAATAAAGTCCGGAGAAACTAAGGAGCTAAAGAGCGAAGAATTGGAGTCAAACATCTATGGAGCAGATAGCCAAAGCCCGCGCGCGAATCAGTTGCAAACCAACAAGGAAGACTTGGGCTTGAGCTAACCATGACCCGGATCCGAGTCCGTCTCATCCAGGCCGTTAGATTCGATCTACCCTAGATCCGACGCTCGCTCCAACTGTTCCATCAAAGATTGCTGCTCCCGCTCAATACTAGATCACGCCAAAACCGCATACCACCCTCGGCCGTTCAGATCTCCATCAACTCCATCCTACGCTCGCTGAGTCCTTCCCATCGTCCTCTGATGCACCTGCTCAACACCGAAGCCCCCATACCCTATACACCTATTTGACCCAATTCACTTTCTCTCCATCTTCTCTTTCTTCCTCCCCCGTCACTCTCACAGAGCAGAGCTCTGCTCTTCCCCTTCTTCACCCATACCACCCTCTGCAACATCACCTCCGCCACCATCTCTCCCTCTCCTGACACCAGCCAACAACCACAGCAACCCCTAGTTCTAGTTGTCTCTCGCAGAGCCTCTCTCATAACCCTAGAGGCTATGTGAGAGATAAATAAAACTAGGGTTTCACCTAATCAAGCAAGAGGAGTTCTGAGCCGATTTGACAGAAGAGGAGAAGCAATCAGAGTATGGGTGCGATTGCTTTTGAATTATTTTTCAATTAATTTCAATTTTGGGAATTAGGGTTTGGGATTTATTTGCATGTATAAATAGAAGATGTAGGAGATGATTTTAGTCACGCCTGGATTAGCCAGTGCAGTCATTAGCTTTAATTCGGTTTAAATTGTGTTCTTGTTGCTTGATTATGTTTTAATTCAAAGTGCTAGGGTTTGAGATGAAACCCTAGCTTATCACTGTGTTCTTCATAGTTCATGTATTCTTCTTGAGTGGTTAATTAGTATTAAGATAGACTTAATCTGAGCAGATCAACACATTGCTCTCACAGAGGCATACCAACGCCATGGATGCACTTTGTAGTTAGAAGACCCCGTGTTGTTGATGCTACAACCCAAGCTCAATTAGATTAATGTTTATCTACAGATTAATTGTACTTTAGTCAGACAGTTAATACTTAGGATAAACACCTTAGTTGTGATTAAAATTATCAGTTGGAGAAACATCTTAGACATAAGGCAGACTCGACACCTCTCCCTTAGCGATCATAAGAACAAGAGTAGTTTCATGAGTGAAGACACAGTGTAGGTTAGTGGTGGAATTGCAGCCCTAGTAGCACCCTTTTATCTCTGTTTTATACTTTAGCTTAGGTTCACTTCAACAATCAGCCGTTTCGGCAACCAAAACATCTATGTTACACTCTGTTGTTACCTTGTCACTTTGGAATTCAGTTTAAAGCCAAGCCTTAGATCATTGAAAGCACCCCTTGTCTCTGTGGATCGACCCGTACTTGCCGCGTCTCCGATAGACGCCGTGCACTTGCGGTTATCACCGTAGGCCATAAATTTTCATACCCTTTCGAGGCCTACCAGATTTCGCCTAATTAGGTTACTTTCCTCTCCGAATAGACGGCTCCACCAGAAACAACACAATAAGGTAGTTTTGCTGGCTCTGAGGATTAGTTTGCTTGAAATGCAAACTTCAATATTTATAGACCAAGGAAGTTTGGACACCAAGGAATTTCCAAAACCGAAAATATTCTCAAGATATGAAATATATTTCCAAATTCGGTTTCCATAATTCCTGGAAATGCTTTTTCCAAATATTGACCGAAATCTCAGTAGAAAATCTCCAATTAGTAAATGCACATTACCAATTTTTATTTTCTAAAGATATGCATTTTAATTGCTGGAAATTAAAAGCATATTAAACTGAAAACCTTAATTAAAAGATTCCCAATTTATTTCGATCCGGGATTCTCCTTTAGCTATTAAGGAATATCTTTGAACAATAAAAGATAAGCGTTACTGCACATGTTCAAAGTATGTCGACATCTTTACTTTGTAAATCCTTTTTCATATTTACAATCTTGGAACCGATTTGCCACACTTCCAAACAAGTTTAGAATTGGTTCATCTGACTTCCAAGAACTATGTGATTGATTATCCTATCAAATCACCATTAATGGGTTTCACGGTTCTACCAAAATAAGTTTCGGTTCTACCTCCATGTGGGTACTAGAATTAGTCACGCTAGTTACCAAAACTTGGTTGACTAGGTACTAGGATCGATTCCCACATATATATGGTATTTAACTTGTAGGATCATAATATCGCCACAACAACAATTCGCGAAGACAACGGATAACAACATTGCGAGTGAGTCGCAGAGGGTTAAATATAAATGACGCACTGGATGACGATAGGAGGATATGAAATCTGGCGAAAGTTAAGAAGTGTCGCGAGTATGAATATTTGTACGTCTCTGCGACACTTCGCGAGACATTCCCGAAAATAAAGGACAGACTTAGCCATCATTCACTATGTATTACCCTATATAAAGGGATGAGTGAATTTGTTGAAAGGAGAGTTCTTTTTGGATTGGAAAGCAAGTCATTAGGAGAGAGAAACAGAGCGAATGTAGTAAGATCTTAAGTGTAATTCCATTTACCTGTGTAAACATTTTAAGAAAATTATTAATAAATATTCATAATTGTTCATCTATTATCTTCTGAATGGATTAGTTAAACAAAATATAGTGAGGGGTGTATTGTGGGATTTCCTGCAACTACATATTGGCGCTAGAAACTTGTGAACTAAAAAAAGATTGGCATAGAGATTTGGAGGAATTTGAATGCGATAATTTTCAAAAGATTTACTAAAAGAGAAATGGCTAGAAGAAGAAATGTACTTGAACAACTTTGTGAGAAGAAGTGGAAGACTTGCTGGGGAAAGGAGAATTGAACAAGGAGAATCGTCAAGGATGAATATGAGAAATGAGGAAGAAAATCATGTTCAACGTTTAATTCCTCCGATAGCAAATGAAACTGTGGATTACGATAGAGTAAGTGTACATACTTGGAGGTCGAATTCTGAGGATGAAAGGGAAGAAGAGCAGCAGGTTGATGAATAACGGACAAGAAGTAGGAGATCAAGAAATGAATCTAGGAAATGAAGAGATCACAAAGATTGGAAACATTGAGACAAACAATACATGAAGAAAGGCGACTAGAGGCAGAAGAGCGAGCAAATTTGACAAGACAGAATCATGAATTAAGAATGGAAAATATGAGATTGCAAAATAGAAGATCGAGAAGCACTGCGAGATCGAGCTCAAGATCGACTAGGGAAGAAATAAGGAGAGCCTTACCAACAGAAATTACAGAGATAGAAAACCAACGGGAAGCACAAAATCTCAGCTCAGAACATCACGAAAGAAGAGAGGACGCAGAAGATCGTTATATTCCCCATCCCGAGAATTTCCAAGATGAGCAGAGTGAAGAAAATCGGGAACTAGGCGATTTCGGGGGCCAAATGATCCAAATTACAAGGAAGAGCAATACTTGCATGGAAGAGAAGCATTGAGAAGGCAAAAAGAGATCGTGGACGACATTGAGAAACATTATGTCGAACAAGCACGCTTAGCCCGCGAGAGAGAGAGAGAGTAAGAGCAGTGGGAAAACCAAGAATTGGAAGAAGCAATCCGGCAAAATAATCACGACAACCGAGAAAGGAGGCGAGCAAAAATCGTGTCAATAGAAATACCAATGGAGAATACGAAAGGATGCGAGAGGAGAGTTGATAGAGAACCCGGAAGAGAGAACGATAGATATAATGGTGTGCGAATTGATGAAAGATACGAAGGAGAAAGTCGCAGAGAAAGGAGAGAAGAAAATAGTGGACAAGAAGGTCAAAACAGGCATGAACGCAGGAGGCGAGAGGCGAGCTAAAAAGACCAAAGCAGAATCAAATCCCGAGGAAAATGAGCAAATCTTGAAAGAACTAGCGAAAATGAGAAAATTGTTAAACAAAGTAGGAAGGAAGGAGGAAGAAGACAGGTTGGATGAAGCCATCGCAGAAGCTGCGAAGACTCCTTTCACAATAGAAGTACAAATGGGAGGAATACCACCTAAATGCAATCTGCCCGCATTAACCAACATTTTCGATGGAACAACCCGTGCGATACAACACATCAAGGCTTATATGAGATGTATGTTACAATGGGAGAATCATGATGCCATATTGTGCAAATACTTCGCATCAAGCTTAATTGGAGAAGCACCAAATGGTTTGAAGGATTACCGAGAAACACAATCTCATCATTCAACCATTTACAAACTATTTTCTTGGGAGCGTATATAAGTAACAATTCCACGCGACCGGGAATTGAAGATGTATTCGGATTGAAACAAAGAGTCGGCGAGAGTTTAAGACATCGACAATGAGATGGAGAACAATGTGCGGTGAAATGGCCGGAAGGGTAGAGGAAAGATATCTCATTTTATCATTTGTAAATGCTCTGTTCGCAACAAGTTTGTTATACATTCAAATATTCGAAATTAAAAATACGATTACGATGGGTGAGTCATGCAGAACTCCAAGAAGAATACATTGCTTTGGAAGAAAGACAAAATGAAATGGAATCATACCCGATTTGCGAATACAAGTTCGAACGCTGCGAATGCAAGTTTATTACCAAAATTTTTAAACTCGGTGGCGACCACTTCGCAAGGGCAACCGGAAAACGAGTTGATGATGGACAAAGCAGAAAATAGTGGCTATGGGGAGCCGAGATCGGGAGGAATTTGATAGAGAAAGGAACTACTACAACCGCGGCAATAATAATAAAATTCGAGAGATTAGATCATATGCAAGAAACTTATGGAGGACGAAGGCATAATAACCATGGAGGGCCAAGAAATCGCAGAGTGGTATGGGAAGAGATCGAATGCCACCACTAAATGCTAGTGTGGAAAAAATTTGGGAAGCTATACTTGTAATGGAGGACGTACCACCACCATGGAATGCGGGGAGTGAACCACCACCAAGTGACGAAGTCATGAATATTGTTCTTACCATCGCTTTCATGGACATCTAACAAATGATTGCGAAACATAAAGAGAATCATTCTCGAATGATTGATCGAGGAAGTTGACTCATTTTCTAAAAGATGAAGAGAAAGGGAAGCAAGTACTAACAACATCACCATCGAAGTGCAAAGAACAAGTTTCAAAGAAGGGAAAAGAAGCATTCGTAATAGAAGTGGGAACAAAGGCCAAAAATCTATTTTGCAACTCTATCGTTCATTCATATCGTACAATTGAATATTTTCACGATAATGTGCTTAGTAGAGTATATGCAAGAGATTTTCATAACAAAGAAGTGATGAACCTGGCGAGAAAGTCGCAATTGAAAGATTGGCAGCTAAAAATTATTTCTTTCTCTGCAGACGAGATACCCAAAGGAAGAGAAGCACATGATAGCCCGTTGGTGGTGCGACTGGACATTAATCCAAGACCAGTTGATGGAGAAGATGACGAAGCAGAAAATTGTTGGGCAATCAATAGAATCCTAATCGATCTTTGGAAGTTCGGTGAATATTCTGTTTTACCACACTTATAAGACTATGGGTGGAGAGGATGAAAATTTGATTCCTTCAACGTACAAAATTTACGGTTTTAACGGACAAATAACAAACCTAAAGGAGAGGTTCACATGAGGATTCTTTACAAGGATTATCAGCTGACATTTTATTCTGCGTGGTTGACGTGGAATCTCCTTATAACGCATTAATTGGGCGACCATGGCTGCACGAAATCTTGGGAGTAGCATCAACATACCATCAATGTATAAAGTTTCCCCATCCAAATGGTATTGGAATTATAAAGGGAGATTGGAAGGAAGGTCAGAAATGTTATGAGGTTGACGTAGAGAGCCGTGAAGAGAGAAATGCTAAAAGGAAAGGTTGGAAACAGAATATCAAAGATGAACAGAGAAAAGAGAAGATGATGGTGGATACTATAGAGATAAGAAATGAAGAAGCATCGCGAAGTGCCGCAAGAATAGGCGAATGTTACGATGCCGCAAAGATAATTGGTTGTAGTTCATCGCGAAGTGCCGTAGAAACATCGCGAAGTGTCGCAGGCGAATGCATGGAAGCAGGCGAACGTTACGATGGAAAGGAGTCCTTCAAGGATTGGGATAACGCTGAGGCAAAGAGTACAATGAACAAAAGGCATAAAAAGTAAAATGAATGGTCTGTGATAAGTAATCGACAAAGATATATCAAAGGCAAGACAAAGAAGAAATGATATGTGAGAATTTCGGCAAGAAGAATGTACAAGAATCCGAGAGAAAAATGAATGAAACAACATTGTGCGATGTCTTCGCAAATTAAATATCGTACAAACAATTAAATATGAATGATTGAATGATTTAACAACAATGAATGAGTAAATGAATGGGACGAACCTTTATGGCGTACACCCTAGTTCGCGAATTACATTTCGTAAGAGGCAAATGTAAGACCTAAAGTGCGTCATATAAGGGGGTATCTCTTAACATGGCTCGGGAAAAGGTTACACCGCCCGGAACTGGGTCATGCAGATTTGGGGCCCATGAAAGCCTATCCGGAGGAGGTACCTTGGATTCCCAACTATATATGTAGGTTATACCCTGGTTGGGCGACCGAGGGTCTCTTTCAAGGAGTCGGCGTATGATCAAGGCGCCGAGGTACACGGTTGAGTCAAGAGTGCGGGGAGCATGGAACTTCCTTACCACTCTTGACAAGTCTTGGCGCATGCTTTCGGCCGAAGAAAACTCCACTTAGGGTGCAGCCTTGTAACCATAAACCCTATAGGTATAAGGGATAAGAGGTCTGCGAAAACAACTGGTTGTTGTTAAGACCGGATGGGAGGAGCTAGCCTTGTATGGCCGATGTACGCCTCCTTGAAGGGGCAACCGGGGAGATGATAAGGCGGCACCCTCCATTAGGGAGCCGATAAGTGCCAAAGACGCAAATGTCACGAGGCTTTGTTTTCGTAAGGAAACTTAGGCTTGTCATATTTGTGCAATGATCCTGCGAGAGGCAATAATACTAACGCGAGGGTAAGACGAGATCAATGGGTCCTTACATGCAAGTGTAAAGACGTCCTGCGATTTCGTCGCAAGACGGCAATGTCACGGGGCTTTATTTTCGCAAGAATATTTAGGCCTGTCATATTGTCGCAAGCAAAATATCTTGCAGAGGCAAAAATACTTGAAAAATGATAAGGCAAGGTCAATGGGTTTTTGCATGCAAGTGTAAAGACGTCCTGCGACCTTGTCGCAATAAGGGGTGGCAGAGTAAGACCTTTACTTAGGAAGGTCAAGCTTAGAAGACCACCAAAAATGATAAGGCGAGATCAATAGATTTCTTCTTTTATAAAAATCACTTGCGACCTCGTCGTAATTATAAATTTAAACATCATTCCCGGTCGAGGAAGAAAATGTGAATCTCGAAATTTCATTCTTTCATATGAAGATGCATAACGAGGGCAAATATGGGAATGGAAAAGACGAAATATTGTTATCCATCTTCCAATGAAAGAGTTATACATTAATAATGTTAGCCAAGAAAGGGGAATGGAGATTGAATTTATGGGCAATAAACCCAAGAAGTTTACAAAAAGAGATACGAAATGTACGAGATGTTACGAAAAATGAAAGAAACAAAAAGCATTATCTCTTTGGTGATTCTTCTCCTCTATCCGATCCTTCAATTTCATTATTCTCGTCGCGAGTTTTCTTTTTCGCTGGCCTCACTATCGAAACGTCCGAGACAGGCAAATTCTCGGGAACTTCTTCGGAAAGCCAAGGATATGAACAAAGAGGGATTTTGTGATCATTACAAACATACTCCATGGCTTCATTATAAAACGAACGGCATCATTATTAAAATTCGCCACGGTAGTTTGAAATTGTTTCTTCAACTTGGAATATCTATTCTCGCGAAGGGTGAGATTCTTTGCGAGCTGTGCTTTCTCGATTTCAAGTTCTTCAATCCTTGCTTGAAATCTTTTTTCGGACTCTGCAAATAAATTACGATAAATTAACAACTCAACAAAGAATATTACGGAGGTAAGAAACAAGAAGGTATAATAAATAACCTTCTCTGTCGGATATTATATCTTTAACCAAGGAAGTATGCTCGGTATGAAGACTAACATCAACACCTAAGTTATTCTGGCATTATCTAAGATTTTCGCAGCCCAAGCGAATTCATCGTCATTATTTATAATAAGAAGTGAACGAATTTGATTTTCTCGCTCACTAAGTAAGGAGTTCCGGCGAAGCAATTCATCTCGCTCCATTTGCACTTCGAGAAGGGACTTTTGAAATGTTGCTAATGCCTGGGCACCATTATTAGCAATGCGATCTTTGTCATCTATATGGTCACTAATTTTCTTCCTTAAAATTTTGGTTTCCTCATGAGACTCGAGGTACATTTGTTTAAATTGGTTGGCTGTACTTAAACTAGATCTGTGCTCAATTTCTAAGAGGCGGTACTTGGTTTGGAGTTCATTTAATGAAAGAGAATTAATTCTGTTTGACGAACTACTTAAAGAGTTGTTGAGATGAGCGAGAAGAGTGTCATTATCCATAGGCTCAGGAAACGAATGGAGAAGAATAGCTTCTTCGGAGAGGTTATATACATCTGCGAAAGTGATAAGTCAGGTAGCAACAGGAAATTGATAAGATGAAAATAATAAGAGAGAAAAAATTTTATACCATAAAGTTGCTGATTAGCGTTCTGGAGAGTGGAAACTTTGTCATTCTGGGCAGAAAACTCAGTTTCCAATTGTTGGATCTTTTCGCGAGATTTCGCAGATTCAACTTCTAATTCTTTGATCCTTGTGCAAAATTGGGTATTCTTCTTCAATTGAATGTTATACCTCCTCTCAAGATCTGAGGCAACCACAAAAGAAGTTTTTCCAGCCTGCGAAGAAAGATAAAAAGGTTATTAAGATATAAATTAAAAACTGAAGTTGGAGGAGAAATATGAGTTCGAACATACCAACGAATTAAGTGCATTTAATAAGCTAGGGGATACAGATCTAGAAACTCCTTTGAAAGAGTCATTGTCATCCAGCAGTGTAGCATTACATATGGTGGCGAGGTTCTCGCATATAGAAGTCAGATGAGTATCTCCAAGTCCTTGAAGAGAATCCGAGAAGATGCTGAACAATTGATCCATAGGAGAATTGGTCGATTGAGCTTCATTTTGGAAAGTTGAATCCAAAACATTGTCATTATCATCCTCATCGGAAGATTCAGAACTTGAGCTAAGATGAGAGGAAGGTTGAGTTTTTCGCTTCTTAGATGGTGGAACAGAAGACTTATCCTTGCGAGCATTGGCTTTAGTTTTGCCTTTAACTTTCGCAGCTATCGCTTCCTCGGCGTCAACCTTCGCATACAAATGAAGATAAGAAATAGAGGCAACAATATTGTTAAATAACATAAAAAAGATATTTCTTACTTCATCCGTAAGCGATCGAAGTATTGCCAAGGTACTTGCCAGTGGATTTGCCTTGTAACTTTTCCTCAGTTTGACAATCTGGAAAATTTACAAATTCAATGAGTACAAGAGGAAAGAGGGATTGCAAAAGCAAACTGTGGGGACATACCTCTTCCGCCTTCTTGGGCCACTTAAATTCCCAAGGATGATAGCTGCGAGATTTGCGGGAGTACATGCGAACTCCGCTATGTAAGGTCCACTTAAGAGCAAAGGAACAACCCACCACCTCTCATCTTTAGAGTGGCGAGGAGTAGTGTTCTTACCCGAATGCCGCCGATATCTTGCATGAGTAATTTATCCTCGGGGATATTATCTTTTCTCTTCAACCGAGCGCCCCAAATGAGATTTCTTATTTCTCATGCCTATTACTTCATAATTTTCAAAAAAGTTTTCTACGAAAGTGTATCTCTCGGGGATTATTTCTAAATTTACATATTCGGGGTCTCGACATTGTTAGGATATAGAGATCCTTTGCCAGCACCACGACCGGCAAACTCAAGCATTAGACGGATACAATCGCCGCATAATTGATAGACGGCTCGCGAGAAGTTCGGATGGGAAAGGATTTCATAAAAGAGTGGCATCTCGGGATCATATAAAGGAATGGGAAGTCCTGCGAGAAGTTGACCTAGCGAAACAATAATCTTGTGATCATCACATTGATGATCGGAAAAAGCTTGGCAAAGTGAGTATAGATGAACATCCTTGATTAGGAATGGTAGAAAGGGTGAAACCTTTATCTTGCAACTTTTTCTGAGTCTCAATAAAGCGAGGTTTGTACATACGACTAAGTGAAGCCATTATCAATATGGGAAGGGATAAAGAATCGAAGATTAAGATATGATAAAAAAAGATCGAAGATTTGCAGAAGCGCAGCTTGCGGAAGAAGAAGATAAAAGAAAAGTTGCAGAGAGAAGACGAAAGAGGAAAAGAGAAAGATATGAAAAATATATAGAGAGAAACATCCTTGGGGGAAACAAGAGCATTTAATGTGAGAAGGGACGTGAATGGTCAAGAATAAACGATTGAAAGAGACGTGTTAGGAATAGAATGGAGGAGTAGACATCTGTAATAAAGTCCGTATGGAAAGATGAAACTGAAACAAGTACAGATAAACAGTTGCGGCAGTTCAAAAATATTGATTCTCATGACATTCTCTCCTTCGCAGAGAAGACATGAGAAGAGGCAAGATGTAGGATCATAATATCGCCACAACAACAATTCGCGAAGACAACGGATAACAACATTGCGAGTGAGTCGCAGAGGGTTAAATATAAATGACGCCTTATTGGATGACGATAGGAGGATATGAAATCTGGCGAAAGTTAAGAAGTGTCGCGAGTATGAATATTTGTACGTCTGCGACACTTCGCGAGACATTCCCGAAAATAAAGGACAACTTAGCTGTCATTCACTATGTATTACCCTATATAAAGGGATGAGTGAATTTGTTGAAGGGAGAGTTCTTTTTGGATTGGAAAGCAAGTCATTAGGAGAGAGAAACAGAGCGAATGTAGTAAGATCTTAAGTGTAATTCCATTTACCTGTGTAAACATTTTAAGAAAATTATTAATAAATATTCATAATTGTTCATCTATTATCTTCTGAATGGATTAGTTAAACAAAATATAGTGAGGGGTGTATTGTGGGATTTCCTGCAACTACATAACTTGTATTTGGTGCACATGTTCATAGGATCGGTTCCCCAATTACTAAAAACTTGTTGCACCTCTTACAAGGGTCGATTCCCCTTTCGTGATCGGTTGCACCTCTTACTAGGATCTGTTCCCAAATGTCTAGAGTTGGTCATACCAATTGCAACAAATCTATCATACCATCTCAGGTGATTACTTAAGATCGGTTTCACTAATAAAAGTCATACCAATACAAAATTCAGGCCATGTGAATAGTTTTACCAAGATACATAAACAAGTTATTAGCGGTTATACTAAACACACATATTGGTAATCCAAAGATTTGCAATGAATAACAATACCAATAAGCCTAGTGATTTCCCTTTCGATTCATAAAACAAGTTTATGAATTGTACTTCCTTTAAACAAATGTAAAACATTGTTTCCTATGACGAAATCTTCACCCATACCCATACATAATCACAATAGCATTCATACGATTATGTCGATGTCTTATATACGAAGTTCAAAAGATAAACGTTATACTTCGTATTGTAATTCCTTAACACTTTGATCATAATAATATAACTTCGCATGTTATGTTTTCAATCTTAAAGATTTGAAAGAAACAAGATAGAAATGGATCAAGTCAAGTCGTGGTTACTAACCTCAAGCTGAAGGAAAATGTCTTTGTTGTCAATCAATCTTCAAATCTTTGTAAGTAACTGGAGAAATACTTCTATCGTTTCTAGTCTAACCTATCGAAGTTGAATCTAGTTTACTTATTAAGCGACTCGGATATGACAACCAAACTTGACATACCAACGCTTGGTGGGTTCAACCGAGCAGTGCTCTAACAATCTCCCCCTTTGTCAATTTAGTGACAAAACTCTATTACATATGGAGATAAACGAATTACAAACATAACTCATTCTACATATGCTATATTCATATTTCAACAACACAATAACCTGGAGATATTCAAAAATAAATGCCGATGTTGACATTTAATAACAAAGCTAATACTCCCCCTAAAGGTAAGATAGGTAGATTTTGAATCCGCACGTCTTTGTAATTCCCTTATCAATATGATATGCTACTCCCCCTTAGTCTATGCTTTACTCTTTCGTTAAATATAACGTTTAAGCACCAATGTCCTTTCCTTAGTGATACTAAATCAATACCAAATTAATATCAATATCACTTGTTTACTCCATATATTTCTCCCCCTTTTTGTCACAAAATGACAAAGGTACGAGCAAATAAAAGAACAAACCCAAAGGATCTTACAAATCTCAAAAGACTTGCAACCTATAAGAGTTAAGCACGAGGGTTCCACACACCATTTTTGATAACCAATATCAAAACCGAAACTACAAAGTAATTTTGTTTTGATATGTTACCAAGGAAACAATTGCCCGAAGCAATTTTCCCTAATAGTTTAGCAAACCAAAAATCGACTAAGCACTTTAGTTCCTTTGCTAAACTGATTGCAAAAATACAATCGCTTGTTCGATAAGACCAAAATAAAGATCAGAATTAACTCTATTTTTCTCATCAGTTTCTAATTATTCAAATAATAACTTAGACCTTTCACTTTTAAACAAGACAAGTACTAGGTTAGTTAACTGTCATTTCTTGTTAAGGCATTCGATTAGACTTGAATAACCGAAACCTCCACTTTTTTAAGTCTAACTAAGATCAGAATTAACTTAGTTTCTCTTATCCGGAATCGAATTGGACTAAACAATTGATCCCGAAAAACTTTTCGTTAAGCCATAAACAATTCATACAAACTAAATAAATCAACTTCAATAATTATTTATCTCAACCGGAAGCAATTGAAACAAACATAGACATTAAAGCACCGCAATTGCACCGAAATTTCGTAATCCTAAACAATTGATACCAAACCATAAAGAAAGATAGCAATAGTTTTTCTTAACCGGAAACAATTGAATCACACACATACATCCATACACAAATAATGGAATAAACATCAATTGTACCGAAATTTTGTTAAGCAAAAGCAAAATATATGCAATAAAATCAGGCTTTTCTTAAACAGGAAAACGATTAACTAACAAATTCGTTACCTCAAATTCTGCATCCTCTTCTCCCCATTATGTTGTCATCCTCTCGCAAAAAGAACAACAAGAAAAACAACCTTTACCAGAGAAAGGTTGATCTGATTTTAACTATTACGTGCCAATAGTAATAAGCTAAAATCAAAAATTCATATGTAAACTATATACACAACTTATGAAACATAAATTGATAATAGTATAATCGTGACTCACATATGAGATTAATTGTCATCATCCTTTTATGATTATTTGATTGAGCAACCCAAAAGGTTAGATATGAAATCAAAAGTCACAAAATCATAAAAAGGTAACCTAAATGAGACCTAATTATCTCATATAACGATGACAACACGGAGATACATTCATTTGATCAAGAACGTTTAGCACAATATTCTGAATGTCATGAGTATTGAAACTTATCATTCGAGTGTCACCATTGGGACTATATTTTGATACCTCCCTGGTTGTCTTTAGAGAAGGCTTTGAACTCCATTTAGAAATGGGTTTTACAGGAGCAACTTTGTTCTTCCTATTATTTCCTCCTTAAATCTTTGACGAATCTCTTGAGGAAACATTAGGGTAACTGAAATGTTGAAAATTCTGAGAATTAATCTTTCTCCAATTTGGAACATCAGATCTTGTCTTTACAAAGTTATTTCTCCTTTTACCATTTAAGTGATAATGAGAAAACTTTGTAGAATCCTGATAAGCAAACTTTGAATTACCATTATAATAATTCTTTTGCTCATTTTAAGGACAATGATGACCTGGTTTAGCACGAGGAGCATTATTGATTTCAGCCAATTTTGCGAAAACGCGTGCATCTATGGCTTTCTCATTCCTTTTACAGAATCTGCATCCCCTTTCCAAGTGTCCTTTATTTCCACAATAAAAGCAATGCTTAGTAACACACGAATCATGAGGCTTAGTGTTACCTTGTTGTGGATCCACTTGTATTGGAGTTTGATGGATTTTTCGTTTTCCATCATTTGCTGAAGATGAAGGTGCTACATATTTTTCTTTTATGGAAGAGCAATCTTTTGTGGCAACTTTTGAAGAAATTTCTTTAGCAGAGTCTTTAGGTTTTACAAACTTTGTCTCATGTTTAGCATTCAAAGTTTGTTTACCTTTGTAGCCCAATCCTCGTGTGTCACGAGGAACTCTAGTTGACTTCAACATTGAGTCAAGTGATGGGTGTTGTAAAACACCTAATTTTATATCTAGTATTTATGCTTTCTTTGCTATTTTCCTTGGGAATTGCGTATCTTATGTGTGCTTTTGAGTTATCAGGTACTCTGGAGTCACACGGAGAAAAAGAAGAAGAAATCACCCAATTTGAGCAAAAAGGGCAAAGTAGTCATTCATGGGCAAACACTATCTGGAGCCTAGTCAAGGTTAAAGGGCAACTCTTTGGGAGGAGTATTAAAAGACAACCAGCAATGTTTAGGGGGCTGCTAGCTGTGTAGCCCTTATCAAGTGAGAAACAAAAGGGCTACTGCTTATGAAACCGGCTGAAATCAAGCCCAGCGAGCTCATTGAGAAAACAACTCAGTCCATTAAAAAAGGGTTTGTTTGAAGTCCTGGTGTTGTTGGCATGTGTGTTAGCAGAGAAAGGAATTAGGTTGGGTTCTTTTGAGAAACCAAATCTAAGATAAGAAGAAGAGCTATTGCTGCTTTAGTTCCCTGCGATTGTGGCCAGTTCAAGAAGCAAGTGTGCCGTCAGTAAAGCCATGAATCTTATGGCTGTTCAGCAAGGGTCAAGATCCTTATTTCATACAGAGAAGAAGAAGGTTACTGGTTGATTGGTGTTGTGTTACAGCGGCTTCAATTGAGAGATGAGTCTGCTGGTGTTTTGAGGCAGAAATGGGTTTTAATTCATGGTGGTTTTAAGCTCGATTTCAAATAGAAAATGTCATGTGGTATCTGTTGAGCGAGTGGTGGTTTGGATCAGAGTTTTTGGTAGAGTGGGAAAGCGAGAAAAAATCAAGTTTGCCGCCAGTAACAATGATGTTGATTGGAAGAGAAATTGCAGAATGGGGTGTATGAATTTGAATGCTACAGGGAAGGAGATGTGCACAGTATCATCAAAGACAAGCTTAAACATGTGTTATCAGTTTCTTGCACATCAGTTGCTTGTAGAAATTCCTGAACGAGCAGCTCTTGACTGCAAGTTTAACCTCATGCTGCCATGATTGATGTGGTTGTTTTTCATGGGTTCTGAGAGATTTTGGAAGTTAAGAGGGACACATATCATGGTGGTGATCAATGGAGTGTTGGCTTGCTGCCATTGTTAAGCAGGAAACTGAGAAGAATGGCCGGTGTTAGAAACGGACGATGACTGCTTCCATTCCCAGCGATAATCATCAAGGTCAGTGAAGATGACAATAGAGAATAATGAGGAGTTGCATTTGGATTGATGGAGAACTCGAGTACAACATAGAAATTGATGCTGCTGATAATGATGGAAGGTTCAGCTCTGGGATTGAGGCTCGAAGTAGGTTTTGCAGCGAGATTGTTGGATGGAGATGAGGCGAACTTGTTGTTGTGAAACTACAGGACTGGATGAATACATGGGCTGAAACAGCAAAGATTCCAGAGTTGCTGCTAATGAAGCTGATGCTGAGAGGAAATATTGCAGTAGGCTGTGTCGCAGCTGTGATGCAAGGAATTGAAGAAAGGTTGTGTTGCGAATGAAGTGTGTTGGTACTGAGAAAACCTGAGATGCCGCAGGACATATATTAATCTTGTGCTTGTTGAACCGAGGGAGAGAGCAAGGAATGGGTGTGATTTTGCGAAAGGCTTTCTGCACGTTGAAGTTGGAAGGAATGCAAGGAGCTGCAGAGATGGTGCTTCAATGTGCAAGTAGTTTGCGAGCTTCCACTCTGCCAGAAAGAAGCAATGATGCTAAGATGAAATGGCTAGAAGATTGCTGCAATGGGTTTCAGGGGCTTGAGTTGTAGAGAAACATGAGCTGTGTGATGTTGGCTTCAGGGAGAGATTGGAGTAGATGGAAATGTTTGAACCCTAGCAGATGCTGTCAAGTGTTGTTGCTTTGTAATGAAGTGAACTGAAAATGAAGTTGGTTGATTAACTGGCATTGGTTGGAGTCTGTGTGAAGATTGGTCTGAGAAGTGCTGATAATGTATGGGATCCAGAACTGTGCAGGGAAGTGCAGATGAGCTTGACCTGAAGATCGAGATGAATGAGATTTGCTGTTGCAGTACAAGACTCAGGAATGAATAGATGTAGTATTGAAGCTCAGGGAAGGGAGCATATGTGCTGGTAAGTTGCAAGAGGCATAGCCATCATGGTCATGTGGCCCGAGGTGGTGAAGCACAAGGATTGTGCAAAGCAAGCTCGAGGCTGTCGTGCAACAAAGAATGGCTCGAGTTATTGCCAAGACTAGTCACCATTTCTTGATCGAAATGACTCAGCTGATTTAGACTATGACTCAGCTGAGTTGCATTGATTCAGCCTCAGACAGAGTTGACTCGGTATGACTTGGTGCTTGACCCGAGTTCACTGAGTTGACCCGATTTGACTCGTTGACCGGTGACCGGGTGGACTTTGCCGGTCACCTGAAATAGTTTTCCGGCGATTTTTCCGGCCAAGTTCCGGCCATAATCCCAGTTTTCCGGCGACGGTTTTTGGACATATTTTCTACATGGGTATTCCTCACACATGGGCTTGGTGGACCACTTGGAGATGGGTTTTGAGAAGACCTAATATTGGAAGGAGTATCCTTATGGAATGGGAGAAGCATATAAATAGAAAAGTCCTTCTCAAACCTAGATATATCTCCAAGGAGGGAGACTTCTACTTGTTGTCTAGGGTTTCACATGATAGTTTTCTTCTTTGCTTTCTATGATGATTTCCAAAAACACAAGTAACTAAGTTTTTATTATTGGTTGAAGATGTAGTTGGATTTTGCAACCAAGTTATGATTTTTATGAATTAGTTTTCTCTCAATATTATCGTTTGATTTCTACGGGTTAAAATAATTGCATGATTGATGTATTGCAATATGATTGAATGTTTGTTTAGTTAAGTCTAGAATTGATTGAACTCACATCCATATCTATAGCTATTTTAGGGTTTTTCATCAAGCGATAACCTTGAATACGAGTAGCATGATATGATTCTAGGTTGTAGTGATACATCCTCGTAGTCATATGTAGAAATTGACCTTTGTCCGAATTGTTTACGCAATGTATTACAATTGCATTGATTAGCCTATTTCTGAAACTTAATGCTCCTAGGAATTGAACTTAATTAGCGCAAGGCGTTAGGTTATTCTTTAGGTAGAATTCACATGCGCAGCTCTAATGTGTGTGTGATGAATTAGGAAATTTACGGAGTATTCTTGCAATAAGGTATTCTAAGGCTTTTGATGATAGCCAGATTAAATACGAATTCTATTCATATATTCAAAAACTTGTTTACAATTGAAGATGAAACCTTTATCCAATATTTTCACATCCTTGATTTGCGTGTTTACTTTTATTTGTTTTGCTTTTATTTTATTTTAGTATATAAAAATCAGCAAACCCCCGGTGTTTTATATAGGAAACCATAACAATTTGACAACCTAAGTCCTCTCTGTGGGAACGATCCTTTCTTGCCCTTGCTTCATTATATATTTTGAGTAGTAAGAAAGTGTAATTTATATTTGTGTCGGCTGACAACCGGTCATCAAGTTGTTTTGTGCTACTATCGAACTTTTTCAAGTCTGCTTTTAGACCCATATTCTCTTTTTCCAACGTTTTTATTTTTTCGAGAGCATTATCTAGATCAATCTTAAATTTATCAATTTGAACTTTATAATCTATTTCAGAATTACTTACCTTAATGTTCTTTAGGTTCTCCAACTCTGTATATAGTTTCCTTTCTTCGATTTGATCTCTGTAACATTTCATGGCTCCAAGATAATCTCGCTCATCGCTGATAATTTCTATATCCTTATACAGATCTTCAAGTTCCTTTTTCAGACTTTCATTCTCCTTACTAAGATCACATTCAAGTACCTTTGGCTCTGGAGTTACTTCAGTATCCTTTTCAGGTGTGCATTCAAAAGTTGCATGGAAAGCCTTGTTCTCTTGATCCTTGGAACAATTAGAGCTATCACCATTATTTTGTTCTCTATTCTCTACACATTTCTGTGATTTTTGAGAAGGAGAAGATGTATCTTTAGAAAAACTCCTTTTATTTTGTCTTAATAACTTTCTAAATTGTCGTGCCACTACAATTCTCAGTCCGTGTCTCACAAGAATTTTCTGCCGAAGAACTAGTCTTAATTGCAGCTTTAAGGGAAATACCCACTTCATTCTTGGATTAGTATTCAAGGTCAAAGATCTTTAATTTACCAACTAGAGTGCTTCTAGATAGTGTGGAAAGATCATTTGCTTCCATGATGGCATGCTTTTTAGATTTGTATCTTGGTGGTAAAGACCTTAGAGTTTTACACACAATATCCTTATCTGAAATAGTTTTTCCTAAAGCATAAGAGGCATTCACTATTTCAGAAATTTTTTGGTCAAACTCATCAAAGGTATCTTCTTCATCCATACGAAGGTTTTCTCATTTAGAAGATAGGGTTTGAAGCCTAGCTTCCTTTTCAGAGGCATTCCCTTCAAATACGCATTAAGAATATCCCAAGCCTCCTTGATGTTTTACACTTGGTTACATGATGATGGAGGTCTCGAGTTAAAGCATGAATAATGGCATTCAATCCATCGGAATTTTGCTTCGAAAGCAATTTTTCTTCATTATTGAACTCCTTTAATTCCTTTAGTTTAAACTCAGTGGTTG
Organism: Papaver armeniacum; assembly: GCA_023531295.1. Classification (NCBI taxonomy): domain Eukaryota; kingdom Viridiplantae; phylum Streptophyta; class Magnoliopsida; order Ranunculales; family Papaveraceae; genus Papaver; species Papaver armeniacum. Next base: position 571,147 of record JAJJWW010013302.1, on the reverse strand, counting down.
AGTTGTTGACCAATACTTTTGGGTGTTCATATCCATCAATAACTAAAACCCAAGTGTTAAAGTCACGAGATTGAAGAAAAGATTCCATTGCCATTTTCCACCATAGATAGTTTGAGCCATCAAACCCTGGCGGTACGTTAACTGAATCAACCATTCGATTCAAAACTTATAGGTTGGATCACGCCAAATACAGATTGTTAGATCTTTTCGTGTTTGCCTGCTCTGATACCAATTGAAAAGACGAGGGTACCCAAATACACCATAATCTTTTTATTTGATCACAACCTATTCAATCTCTACTGTGTATAAACCTCTTGGAGAAACAATTACTTAAGGAATATTTCAACACAGTGTCCACTTGAAATAGGGTTAGTCCAGACTTGCCTAACACGTGAATAATTATATCATACAAGTGGAGAAATCCAATACACTTTGTATGATCGTCTATGGATATGAAATCGAGACAATACTATAACAAAGTGTTCACTTGATAATAGTACGGTATAACCGAAACCTTATAAGATAAATATCAAGTGCCTAGTTAACGTACAAGTGTAATTACTTTAATTATAATATAAAAACAATTATAATGCGGAAATAAAGTAAAGCACACACCAGAATTTTGTTAACGAGGAAAACTACAATCTTGTAGAAAAACCCCGGGACCTAGTCCAGATTTGAATACTCAATGAATTAATACGCTACAAAAAGTAAACCTGCAACTTCGTGTAGACAATACTAAGTAAACCAAAATCCTAGTTACTCAGCTTCAAAGATATTCTTGTTTTGATAATATCTAGCAGAACCGAAGTTCTGAATAGATATTTGATATCAGATATCCTAGCAGAACAGGCGTTCTCTTTAGGACTAAATCTAGTATGTCTTCTTAATGGTTCACAACAACTCCTTATTCAAATCTTCAAAGTCTTCAATCTTAGATTTAATCTTCAAAGTAACAACCTGCAAAAAAAAACTGGATTCCTTATTGATTTGTCGCACAGAACGGAGTCTGTTAACAATGGCAAATCAATGAATCTTTCTTGCGGATCTAGAAAAACTTAGATCCGTAGAAACGTTAAATCTTTGATCTAGTTTGAGTGAGCCTTATATCAGAAGAGAAGGTTCTGAAGAATAAACAAACTAGGTGCAATCAAAGATTCAACATCCGTTAGTCAATCAAATCAATAATCGAAAACTAAAATAACAATGCAATCATCTAATGTCCCACCAACGGTACTCGTAAAGCTTCCCAATCCCAAAGAAGTCTTTAAAACAAGCGGTCGTAAGAGATTTCGCCTAATTAGGTTACTTTCCTCTTCGAATAGACGGCTCCACCAGTAAGAACACAACAAGGTAGTTTTGCTGGCTCTGAGGATTAGTTTGCTTGAACTGCAAACTTCAATATTTATAGACCAAGGAAGTTTGGACACCAAGGAATTTCCAAAACCTAAAATATTCTCAAGATATGCAATATATTTCCAAATTCGGTTTCCATAATTCCTGGAAATGCTTTGTCCAAATATTGACCGAAATCTCAGTAGAAAATCTCCAATTAGTAAATACACATTACCAATTTTTATTTTCTAAAAAATAAGCATTTTAATTGCTGGAAATTAAAAGCATATAAAACTAAAAACCTTAATTAAAAGATTCTCAATTTATTTCGATCCGGGATTCTCCTTTAGCTATTAAGGAATATCTTTGAACAATAAAAGATAAGTGTTACTGCACATGTTCAAAGTATGTCGACATCTTTACTTTGTAAACAATCTTGGAACCGATTTGCTACACTTCCAAACAAGTTTAGAATTGGTTCATCTAACTTCCAAGAACTATGTGATTGATTATCATATCAAATCAACATTAATGGGTTTCACGGTTCTACCAAAACAGTTTCGGTTCTACCTCCATGTGGGTACTAGAATTAGTCATGCTAGTTACCAAAACTTGGTTGACTAGGTACTAGGATCAGTTCCCACATATATATGGTATCTAACTTGTATTTGGTGCACATGTTCATAGGATCGGTTCCCCAATTACTAAAAACTTGTTGCACCTCTTATAAGGATCGATTCCCCTTTTGTGATCGGTTGCACCTCTTACTAGGATTGATTCCCCAATGTCTAGAGTTGGTCATACCAATTACAACAAATCGATCATACCATCTCAGGTGATCACTTAAGATCGGTTTCACTAATAAAAGTCATATCAATACAAAAGTTAGGCCTTGTGAATAGTTTTACCAAGATACATAAACAAGTTATGAGCGGTTATACTAAACACACATATTGGTAATCCAAAGATTTACAATGAATAATAATACCAATAAGCCTAGTGATTTCCCTTTCGATTCATAAAACAAGTTTATGAATTGTACTTCCTTTAAACGAATGTAAAACATTGTTTCCTATGACGAAATCTTCACCCATACCCATACATAATCACAATATCATTCATACTATTATGTCGATGTCTTATATACGAAGTTCAAAAGATAGACGTTATACTTCGTATTGTAATTCCTTAACACTTTGATCATAATAATATAACTTCGCATGTTATGTTTTCAATCTTAAAGATTTGAAAGAAACAAGATAGAAATGGAACAAGTCAAGTCGTAATTACTAACCTCAAGCTGAAGGAAAATGTCTTTGTTGTCTTCAATCCATCTTCAGATCTTTGTGAGTAACTGGAGCAATACTTCTATCGTTTCTAGTCTAACCTATCGAATTTGACTCTAGTTTAATTATTAAGCGACTCGAGTTTTGGAACTAAATATGACAACCAAACTTGACATACCAACGCTTGGTGGGTTCAACCGAGCAGTGCTCTAACAGTACGCAAACAAGGTTCTCGGACCTTCACATATAAAACCGTTCGAATACTAGGTACGCAAACAAGGTTCCCGGACCTGAATCATAATAATATAGTTCGCATGCTAGGTATGCATACCGTGTTGTATCCGGACATGGTTAATTGTTCTAAACTCCCATTTCAATCATTGAAATATCCTTAGAAGACGACAATAACTGTATCACACAAACCATTAGCTTCAAGTAATTTTTAAGTGATCGAATGATCAATACGAAACTTTTCAAGTCGACATCAAATGATTATCTCACACAAATCATGTAAGATGTTTCAAGGCAATTTTCACATGCTTATCTTTTGACTTAATATTTAGTTTCTAACAAATAAATTGTTTCCAACTAAACTCGTCAAGAATACGAGGAACATAGTTAAAGAAAAATGCTTCCAACATGGATTTCACAGACGCAGACGCGTAGACGCGGACGCGGACACTACAAAATTATCAAAAAACTAGGACTAGGACTAGGACGTGGACACGTATATACATAATTTATTTATATATACAATCATATATTTTTACAGCAAATTCAAGTGTTTCGATCCTGAAAATTAAAATGATGCTACGTTATGTTGTTTTTGTGTATAAATTTCAAAAGAAAAGAAGATATCGTTTGTTTTATACACGCCGAAGGTCAAGCAATCAATCACTATTAAACACATGGCACAATCAAAATGCATTCTTAGAACAAAACATTCCCAATCAAGGGTATACATAATGTCATTTCCAACTACAAAACCCTAAAAAAGACCTAACTATCCCATTTATTCTCTCTATCTTCTTATTCTAGCCTCCTCTTCTTCACTTTCCTTCACCGTTGAATTGTTTTGCTTCATATTCTACTAACACCAAATCCACATCCACCCAGTTATCTCTTCTTTTCCGTATTCTTTAACGTTTCTCCTTTGTTACCTATATTGTGATAGCATGACAAAAAATTATTCCAAGGCTTTACCTTTGTATCTAGATGTATGTAGAATAAATATTGGTGATCATTGTGTACTGATGAAATATTAATGTGTATGGATATGTAATGTAATTAATTAACATCTCAATTACATTTTTTAAGCTTATTATTATGTATTCTAATCGGATGAATCGGTTTAGAATGCAGCGTCAGTGCAACCCAGCTTCCAACACATATTTCGAAAAATAGATAAGCTCTCTCATCTCGAAATATCAAATATGTATAATGTAAAAGTCTATATATCTATACGACTTAATCTCATTAGAAGATAGAATAGAGTAAACTTCTGAGTGATAGATAAGTTTTAGTCTCCACATACCTTTTGTTGATGAAGTTCCTCCAAGCTCTCCTCAGTAGATCTTCGTCTTCAATTGATGAACGCCGTGAAGTCTAAAGCTCAACTACACATTCTATCATAATCTGAGACATAGCTATAAGTAGACTAGAAATCAAGAATATAGTTTTGATCAACTAAACTTGACAAACAAGCTTGAGATAGCAACGCTTGCGAGTTCGACAGAGCATTAGGTAGTAGCTGGACCAAATATCATTTAATTAATATCATTTCTAGTAGCTGGACTGAATATCATTTAATTAATTAAAATATTGATTGCTGGATCAATATGAAAATTATTGGTGTTTGAACCTATTCAGAATTATGCTTTGTCGAGCATTAGGTTCAATACCCTAATTTTGATCAATGGATGATCGTCTGAGAATCAACCAATGGATGAGATAGGGACCTCCTCTATGAGTGATGAAAGACCATGTAGTTTCTGGATGCTAGACTGAGCATTTACCAAACTCCTTTGCAGAGCAGTTGGTGGAAGGATGATTAATCATTATTATAATAGTGCTTGACTGAGCATCAGGTACTGAAACCTAATTATGGATAGAGGAGGGACCGACCAAGAGGTGTATAACCGTCTCTTGGTGGTCGTGGGACCATCTTATGGTGCATGGATCAACTTCCCAGTTGCTGGAGAGAGTTTGAACCCAATATGAAATGTGGATGATTAATTAGGTCATTAATCATCAAAGGAGGTGGGACCGTATTTTGCAAGCCAAACGGCCGACCATGACCGGCCATGGTGTCATGCCTGTGTCTCCATGCTGTCCGCGGACTAATCCTGAGAATTTTGGTATTTTTCGATGGTCCGTCGAGCATTATTTCATCTTTGTATGAAGAATTTGAGTTTGACTGAAACTCTTAATAGTGGTGGAAGGACCACTATTAAAAAATATTAAAATAATATTATTTTAATATTTCTCATGATGGTAGAAAGACAATTATGATGGTTACGGGACCACTTGTTTTGCTAACCACATGGTCCATGAAGAAGTATGAAAGTTTCAAGAGTTTTGATTGAAAGAGGAGTCCTTGAGAGAGGAAACCCTAAAATAATAAAATAAGAGTTTTAATAATAAAATATTAAGGAAAAGGGGAAGGGATCGACCGAATCCGGCGACATGCCTAGCCGGATGGCCGGTGAGACCACTCACATGGTTTTCCTTATTTTATTATATCATTATTATTATTTATCCCTCTTCCCTTTCCTTCTTTGATCAGACTTTTAATCCTATTTCTTCAATGGATGCTCCTTTGAGCATTATTACTTCATAAGCCTTAATAGTGTTCCCCAAATGCCCGTAAGGTAAATATTCATTACTATTCCATGGAATTCAGCTGGGAAAAGCCATGGATCCTGAGTAAGTTAATATTAGGGTTTTATTAATATAATTTTCTAGGAATTCATCTAATGAATACTGCGACTAGAATTAATTATCTGCTTCATCTAGGAATTCAACACAAGATTTTGCGACTAGATTTGATTATAATCATCCAAGAATTTAATTGTTGAAATCTGACGACTAGAGTTAATAATTGATATCCAGGAGTTCAATTGTTGAACCTGACGACTGGATTTAATTAATTTGTGGCTCTATACTAGTGTGCAATACGTCTAGGAGCATTTAAATATGATGTGATCAGCATCATACATTATTATGGTAGGTTCGAATACCAGAGATGAATTCCGAATTCAAACGAGAAATGCTGAGACTTTCAGATTAACTATAAAATAAATGGAATATCGAAAGTTCTACTTCATGAGACTTTCGAGATAATGTTGTAAATACAGAGAGAACAAATGAAGAAAATTGGTTTTATTTCTCTAATGAATTAACAAGGCAAGATAAGATAACAAAATGGGTTTTCAGTGAATGAACTTCTACTGAATTACAACTCTATTTATACTACTGAATGTCTAACAAACTACTGAAAGAGATCCTATTTTTATTCCATTAAACTGAACGTGGGTGTTCAACTAACTCCTACAAAGACTGAAGATTAGTGAACTGGAAAGACTAAATCAAAAGACTAATTCAAAAGACTAAATCAAACCTGGAGCTGCACTACTTTGCGACACTCCCCCTTAGTGCAGACTCCCATCAACAAATCCAAGAGAACTGCGAAACATTTCAAACTTTGCCAAAGGAAGCGCCTTTGTAAAGATATCAACAACTTGATTTTCATAACGAAATGTCTGCAGTGTAATGTCTTGAGTTAACACCTTTTATCGAACAAAATGATAGCGAGTTTCGATGTGTTTAGTACGCGCATGGAACATAGGGTTTCCAGCAAGCCTTACTGCACTTTCATTATCACAATGAATGGGAACTGGATAGTTGACAGTTGCGACAATTTCCTGAATGAGTCTTTTAAGCCATACACATTCTTGAGTTGCCATAGAAGCTGCAACATACTCATCTTTACAACTTGAAAGAGCAACAATAGTTTGCTTCTTACCGCACCATGAAATTTCAGCTGAACCAATAGTGAAACAATAACCTGTTGTAGACCGTTTATCATTTACATCACCTGCCCAATCTGCATCAACAAATCCACTCAAAGAAAATAGTCGATGTTGTTTATACATTAATCCGAAATGCAGAGTGCCTTTCACATAACGCAGAATCCTCTTTGCTGCAAGTAAGTGACCGACACAAGGCTTGTCCATGAACTGAGATACGACCCCTACAGAGTATGCGATGTCAGGCCTTGTAATAGTTAAATAAAACAAACTTCCAATAATTTTATGGAAAAGTGTCGCATCTTCCAATATATGTCCTTCATCCTTTGTTAATTTCAGTGATGGTTCCATTGGAGTAGCCATTTCTTTTGAGTTTTCCAAGCCAAAACGACTCAATAAGATAGCAGCATACCCTTGTTGAGAGACAAAGTAACCATCTGATTTTTCCACTTCCAAGCCAATAAAACACCCAACTTCACCCAAACTGTTCATATCAAAATGGACAGATAAATCACTTCGAAGTTGATCAATTTCAGTATCATTATCATACCAAGCATGTGGTGCTTGTTTGAGACCGTATAATGCCTTCTTGAGTCGGCATACATGATGAGGATATTGCTTGGAAACGAATCCTTGAGGTTGCTCCATAAAGATATCACGATCTGGTTCACCGTAAAGAAATGCATTCTTCACGTCTAGTTGCCATAAAGTCCACCCCTTGTATGCAGCGAAAGAAATAAGAGCACGTAATGTTACCATTCTTGCAATGGGGCTGAAAGTTTCCTCATAGTCTAATCCGTACTGTTGAGAAAACCACGTGATACAAGTCGATATTTGTAGTGATCAACAATGCCATCTGACCTATTCTTGAGCTTATAAACCCATTTATAGGTAACCAATTCAAAATCATTTGGTTTTAGTACAAGCTCCCAGGTATTGTTTTTATGTAGTGCATCTATTTCTTCACGCATCGTAGCTTCCCATTCAACAACACCTTCAGCTTTGTTATAATGCCTAGGTTTATCTTCATAGGTAACTCCCATCAGAAAATAAGAAGTTACATATAAAGGATTAACTTGAACCTCATAATCAGATAGGTGACTAAGTGCTCGTCGTTCTCTGGTAGACCTACGAAAAACATCTTGTTGAATAGGAAGAATATCTTGCTGAACTAGAGGATCTCGAGAAGTAGAATCAGTAATGTCCCCTTCTCGAGAGTCGACATCAGTGGAAAAAGTATCTAAAACAATATTTTCGACACCATCATACAACGTCACTTCATCAAACACCACATTACGAGATATTGTTACCTTCTTTGCTTCAAAATCCATACACCTCCAACCTTTCTTGTGTGAATCATAGCCGACAAAAATACATTTTATGGCTTTCGGGTCCAGCTTAGTTCGATTATTCTTTGGAATATGAACATAACAAAGTGAACCGAACACTCGAATATAAATCACATTAGGCTTAACATTATACAAACTTTCGAAAGGGGATTTATCAGTACCTGGCCATGGAGGAAGTCGATTAATGACATGACAAGCACATTGTATAGCTTCTGCCCATAGAGCTCTTGGTAATCGTTTTTCATGCAACCAAGATAGACACATTTCAGTAAGATGAGCTAATTTCTGTTCAGCAACCCCGTTCTGTTGTGGAGTATCAGGACATGTCATTTGGCGGCGAATTCCATGCTCTCTGCAATATTGGGAGAACTCGTATGAAATAAATTCTCCCCCATTATCAGTACGTAGACACTTGATCAGCTTCTCAAACTCTTTCTCTACTTGCATCTTGAACTTGACAAATATCGAATAAGCCTCATCTTTGTGTCTCAAAAAATAAACCCAAGTAAAACTAGTGAAATCATCAACAATTACCATCAGGTACCGGTATCCAGCATAACTAGGTGTCTTTGTTGGCCCCAAAAGATCTGAATGAAGTAGTTAGAACAAATAAGTAGATCGATTAGTCGAATTCTGAAAATGAAGACGACGGGACTTACCATACTGGCAACCAGAACAAACAACATTTGTATGCATTTTCTGATTTAATGGCACACCTTCTAGCAATCTTTTGACAGAAATTTGCTGCAGTAACTGATAACCAACATGACCCAATCGTGCATGCCAAAGTGAAACATTTGCATTTTGACTTGTCTTTTCAACATAAGCTTCACCAGCAGACAAAACATATAAAGAATCTCTTCTTTGTCCAGTGAAAAGAACATCAGCATCAACAGATTTGAAATTCGTAAGAATTTGAACATCATTTGGACCAAATAAAACATACCTCCATGAATCAGTTATTTGCGGAATTGAAGCAAGATTCTTCTTTAAACCCGGAACATGAAAAACATCTTCCAGATAAACACCATCGGCAGTTGAATCGTCCTTAACAGTCAGGTGACCTTCTTTCACTACGGGATGTAGTGTGTTATCAACAGTAACAATAACTCTCTTCCCTTGATGTGGACGAACTTCGGAGAAGCATTACCTGTAGCATGATGAGAACAACCGTAATCGACATCCAGTCTTTGTTATAATCAATGGAGACTTAGAACTCTTTTTTTGATTTGTGGATTGTTCACCAACTTCAATAGAAAAACATTGCTCCCATACCGGTTCATTATCTTCCTCTTCTTCATGAATAATATTAGCATCTTCATTTTCAAGCTTTACTCGACAATTTGGTTTGATATGACCAGATTTACCACATCTTTCACAAGCAATTTGCATACGACAATGCCTTTGAATATGTCCATTTTTAATACATCTACGACATTATATAGTTTCATCTGTTGGTTTTGGGGTAGACTTATTTTTACCTTTGTGTTTGGTGAAGAGCACATCCTCAACTTCAAAAGTAGGCTTACTGGACATTTGCTTGTTTAATGCCTCTTGATTAGACAACAAATTCTCTAGCTCAATGACAGAGGGCTGATTTGGCCATCCTTGCACCGAAGCAATAAAAGGCATAAACTCCTTCCTCAAACCACGTATAAGATATCGCCGCAATCGTGTCTCTTTAATGGGATCACCTGGTTCTAATTCTGAAATCTCATAACAGAAATTTTTTAACCTTCAAGAAATATTCTGGAATAGAAAGATTACCTTGATTTGCTGCAGCAAGTTCATTCTCCAAATATTAAAGTCTTGCGGTGTTTTTCTTAGTAAATAGATTTTCAAGAGTATCCCAAATCTTCTTAGGTGTATCCAAATCACGAATATGATCAATAAGCTCTTTATTGATCGATGTTCTTAATGCATACATAGCTTTCCCACACTTGATCTTCCATTTACGACGTGCCTCTATATTTTGTGGAGTATCCACTGGAATCTCTTCCACACCTGAAACCAACTCCCATAGATCTTGTCCTTAAAGATAAGATTCCATACATAGCTTCCAATATTGGTAATTACTACCAACAAGCTTCTCTACAGTAGGCTGAGAAAGATTACTACTTCCACCATTCATGTTGATAAAACATTAGAAAGATACAACACCTCTGCAAGAGAAGAAAAGTTAAAACAATTCACTGAGAAATAAAATTAAACACTCTGCGAGCAACAAAAAGGAACAAACTCTATCACTAACCTAGCTCGTGTATACCATGTAGCAAATGGTGATCGAGATAAAGTTGTAAACACAGAGAGAACAAATGGAGAAAATTGATTTTATTTCTCTAATGAATTAACAAGGCAAGATAAGATAACAAAATGGGTTTTCAGTGAATGAACTTCTACTGAATTACAACTCTATTTATACTATTGAATGTCTAACAAACTACTGAAAGAGATCCTATTTTTATTCCATTAAACTGAACGTGGGTGTTCAACTAACTCTTACAAAGACTAAAGATTCGTGAACTGGAAAGACTAAATCAAAAAACTAATTCAAAATTGTACTTTACAGTGCACACCACCAATACTTTTTTTTGATCGGTTACACCACCAATACTACAACACTTCAACAAGCTATATATCTTTTCGACAGCCACTTACTTGACATTTACACAATGGCCGATACTCATAACTATTGCTACCTTGCTTCACCGACTCAAACTAGTACCGTGCAAAAACCAATTTTTCACAGTCCTTACTATGCATACAAAGGTGTTGCATATCAACATGCTTTGTATTCCTTTATTCAGATATGTGGATGTAGGATCCAAATATCGGACAACACGTTTCATTAGTGTGCGAGATTCAATTATTTCCTTGGCTTGCGAGAATGTAGCAGAGCCTGCGAAATTATAAAGTGTGCCTGAGAGAACGTAGCAGGGGATCCGAAAATGTAGGGTAATGTGAGCTGTCATCCACTATGTAGACACCTATATAAAGAGGAGAGCATGAGAGAGAAAGAGGGAACACACATTTGTAGAGAGAGACTTTAATTTCTTTACCATCTTCTTCCTCCAGACTAGATCTAGAAATCTACCAAATATCCATTAATGGAGATTCTAAATGTAATACTTATGTAATTTCAACAATCATAGTGAAGAACCATGGATGTTGTTCACATTGATCGAACCATGTAAAAAATCCTTGTGTCCATTTTATACTTTTAGCACTTTAATCATTATTTTGATTATGAAATAGGTTTAGATCTAGAAAATATTACATGGGGTGTGTTGTGGGATTTCCTGCAACTACATTTTTGGCGCTAGAAACACTACCTGATGCTGATTAATTTGAAGAAAAAAGCTACTGACAATTACAAATCTCATTGGATATTCAGTTTCAAGGGACGAAAATGGAAATTTCAGCTAAGGATTTTCTTCTCTGGCAACAAACATTATCCAGAATACATGAGAGTAAAAAGAAACAAGAAAGTTGCTGTAGAAAATAGATCCAGAGAAAACATAAACAACAACGAATCAGTGTCGAAAGGACAAATCTCTAACCTATTGTTCTGTTTTGTGTTCAAATCTGGAGATTAAAACGTCAAATTTTGGGAAGGATCTTCATGGAAATAAAAACATCTTTATCAAGCAGTCGATTCTCTCTTGAAAACCCGATTCAAAACGAGTTTCGATTTGCAATAACCAAATTCTGTTTTACAAACCAAATTAACAGATTTTGAAAATATAAATGTTGAAATTTCGATTTGGTTTGCATATTTACTCGTCAGTACAGTGAGAACTCAACAAAGCAGGTCTAACTTCTCTTTTGATTGTGTATTTTACAGCGAAGCACAACAAGAATCCATTCTCGTCAGTGATATATAGAAAGATATCAAGAATCTTGTAGCTTTGGGAGCCATAGCTTCACAACAAGCCATAGAACAATGAACCCATCAACAATTCGATAGAATTGCTATCAGCGAAGAAAAGGACACACACAAATTGTTAGCAGCGAAGTAATTTAGCAAGAAACAGACATCTTGGTACATACACGACCGCATCACCAGCGGAGCAACGAGGGAACTACAGTATACTTTGTCACCAAAACCAATAACGAGCAAAGAAGACAACGAAGTGCTACTTCGTAAACGATCATTCCTGTGACGAGAGATCAATTAAAATCCATCAAGTTGATAAGTTTAGGCCAACAAAGCAAACCAATTTGTAGCTGAGTTACAATAACTCTCAGCGAAGATAAAAAGTGCAATCATCGATATAAATTCAAAGAAGACACTAACTGTTAGCGAAGAATAAGTTACCAACAAAACTTGCCTTATCATCTGACTCAACGAAGTATCATCATCAGCGAACAATCAGTATAAAGCGAAGTTTGGTTAACTCCAGCAACTCACCTTGTCAGCCAACACTACCAGCGAAGACAAATTCTTTTCACCTCCCGTCAATACAGTCACAACACCCACGGGAATTATGTCCAAGCAAATAATAAACAATTAAGACCAGCAAAGGCAAGATACCATTGTTACTCGTCAAGATAACCCCAACGCTAGTGAAGTAACACAATTCAAGGCAAATTAATTCAAACTTGAATTATCACCAGTTCGCAACAACTAAGTTCGAGGCAATCATCTCAATCCACATCACAGCTCGGTTCGAATCAATTCAATACCTGCGAAGTTAATAGATCATGCGAAATTAATAATTTCTGCGAAGAGAGAAAAGAAGGAAAAGAACGTAGAGATATCAAATAGAAGTTCTGCCAAAAGAATAATTTTTGAAAGCCTGTGCGAATTTCGCAACATGCTAAGAAATAGGAGAGGAAGAGGAAAGGACGAAGACAAAAACTATGCAAAGAGCGAGAACAAATAAACTGCGCGAATTATACATCTCAATCACAAACAGCAGCCAGTACAGATGGTCAGTAGCGAAGAGAAGGAGTTCAGTACCACGGGTTCGAATCCCTCGTCAAGCTTAGTTTTTCGCACATTTTTGAAATCATAAAGGCGAAGAAGTGCAATAAAGTTACAGCATTGTGCGTTTCTTTCGCACACAACAAGTGGTACAAATGGTCAGAGAAGGGGTATGCAAACTAGAGGACATGGGTTCGATTCTCCCTGCTACCAAATAATTTTTGCTTCGCAGATATTCATCTCGCAGACGTTTACATCATCTTCTACTATACTATTTGCTTTGCAAACAACAATTCGCACAGATGGTTCAGTACATCGCAAGGGGCAGGTCAAGGGTTCAAGTCTCACTTCCCACACTTCTTTTTGTTGCGCGATAATTATATTTCTTTATGCGACGTTTATACATTTCAAGGATGCCAGTACGACAGCAACAGCAAATCACATGAAAGCTAAGTACCACTCCTTTGAATATTTTATTTACAACAGATAAAAGATTTTTGATTTGATTTACAAAAAGCGATACAATCGCACGATTACAAGGATTTTTTTTTTTTTTTTTTTAAAAAAAATTTGAAAGCGATACAATCGCATGATTACAAAGATTTCAAAATTACAAAAAACCGAGAAAAATTTCGTATAGATCAAAAATAAGGCATCATATATTCGGGAAAAGAATGAAAGAATTAACACATGCGATAAATTCGCAGAGATTATGATTCTTTACGAAAGAATATAGACGTGCAATAACGTCGCATAGATAGAGGCAAACCTTCTATGGCGTACACCCTAGTTCGCGAATAAAATTTCGTAAGAGGCAAATGTAAGACCTAAAGTGCGTCATAGAAGGGGGTACACATTGCATGGCTCAGCGAAAAGGTTACACCGCTCCCGGAACCTGGGTCATGGAGATTTGGGGTCAATAAAGCCCATCCAGGAGAGGTACCTTGGATTTTCAACCTAAGCTAATGACTTAGGTTGGACGACTGAGGGTCTCTTCTAAGGAGTGCGGCATCTGATCAAGGCGCCGAGGTAGACGGTTGAGCCAAGAGTGCCTGGGGCGTTTGAAGCGTCTAGGCCATTCTTGGCAAGTCTTGACTTATGCTGCACTCGGCTCGAAGAAAACCCCACTTAGGGTGCAGTCTCGTAACCATAAGCCCTATAGGCAAAAGGGATAAGAGGCTGCGAAAATAACTGGTTGTTGTTAAGACCGGATGGGAGGAGCCAACCTTGTATGGTAGAGGTACGTCTCCTTGAAGGGGCAACCAGGGGGAAGATAAGGGCGGCACCCTCCATTAGGGAGCTGATAAGTGTCTTAAGACGCAAATGTCATGAGGCTTTATTTTCGCAAGAAAATTTAGGCTTGTCATATTTGTGCGACAATCCTGAAGAGGCAATAATACAAAAGAGAAAGATAAGACGAGATCAATGGGTCAGTACATGAAAGTGTAAGGACGTCTTGCGATTTCGTCGCAAGACGACAATGTCATGGGGCTTTATTTTCGCAAGAATATTTAGGCCTGTCATATTGTCACAACAAAAATGACAAAAGAAAAAAGTTAAGGCAAGATCAATGGGTTTTTGCATGCAAGTGCAAAGACGTCCTGCGATTTTGTCGCAATGACAAGGGGTGGCAAAATAATACCTTTAACTAGGAAGGCAAAATAAGACCACATAAGAAAGTAAGCAAATAAGCTTGCAAAAATGAGTAAGCAAATAAGATTGCGAAAATGATTATATGTAAGCAAATAAGCTTGTGAATATGTACATGGAAATGAAAATGAGATAGTGAAAATGACGTACACTTGATATTATGATCATATTATTATGCGATACTAATAGTGCAGGAATAAAGAAAGATGAAACACAAGTAAGAACTTGTGATGAACAATCGATACGCGAAGAGGAATGCATATACTAAAGACAAAGTCAGGGAAATGGAGAATGGAAGCAATTTAAAGCTACATCAATTTTAGCGTGCAAAATAAGCTTTAGTAACACAAACATTAGCTATACATTGCAATAGATAAGCATTCTCATCATATAAGCATCACACTTGCATCGATAAGCATTTCACGGCATAAACATCGCATACACATTTCATAACATAAGCATTAGATTCGCATAAGTATTTTACAAAATTTTACGGAATAATATCGCAGAATTATTCAGAAATTCGCAGGATTCTTTAGAATTTCGCAGAATTATTCAGAATTTCCCAGGATTCTTCAGAATTTCGCAGGATTCTTCTGAATTTCGCAGGGTTATTCAGAATTTCGCAAGATTATTCAGGATTTCGCAGAATTATCCAGAATTTCGCAGAATGTGTCAGAATTTCGTAGAATAAGATTACTTCACAGGATGTGATTATTTCGCTCAATTATTTAGCACAATTATAAGCAGCTTGAAGAAATTATACTACCGCATGAGCACAAAACATGAGACAGAGGCAAAATAAGAATGAAAAAACAATTTTCCCATTCAACAATTTCTCAAAGATTCTACCCTCATAGATAAAGAACAGAGGCAACTATGGATAACCAAGAAAACATTTTATATTCTTTATCTTCTCGGCAAGAATCATTTTCAAAAAAGACGTTCACTAATGGATAACAAGAATCTTCGCCAATAAGGGGGTAATAATTTCGCATGATTGATTCGTAATACTTCTTATATTTTGAGGATTAAGTACTTCTTATACTTCTTCAAGGATACTTCACGCTTCACATACTTCTCAAAGCTTCTTATAAAATGATTCACATACTTCAAGAGATGATACTTCTAATTACTTCTCAAAGCTTCGGAACTTCACAAAAGAATAGAGGCAAGTACGTACTTTTCAAGTCCAATATTCTTTCGCTCGTTCCTCCAACAACTACAACAAAGAGGATTTTTCCTTAAAGATCGCTCTTCAAGCAATATTCAAGGAAAAAGAGGCAAGATGTAGGATCCAAATATCGCACAACACGTTTCATTAGTGTGCGAGATTCAATTATTTCCTTGGCTTGCGAGAATGTAGCAGAGCCTGCGAAATTATAAAGTGTGCCTGAGAGAACGTAGCAGGGATCCGAAAATGTAGGGTAATGTGAGCTGTCATCCACTATGTAGACACCTATATAAAGAGGAGAGCAGGAGAGAGAAAGAGAGAACACACATTTGTAGAGAGAGACTTTAATTTCTTTACCATCTTCTTCCTCCAGACTAGATCTAGAACTCTACCAAATATCCATTAATGGAGATTATAAATGTAATACTCAACAATCATAGTGAAGAACCATAGATGTAGATCACATTGATCGAACCATGTAAAAAATCCTTGTGTTCATTTTATAATTTTAGCACTTTAATCTTTATTTTGATTATGAAATAGGTTTAGATCTAGAAAATATTACATGGGGTGTGTTGTGGGATTTCCTGCAACTACAGTGGACTAACTCCTAACTATAGCATTGATGACACTACCCCTATGTCTATGCACTCCCTGGCGGTAACCTACTTCGATGCAGCTAAAAACAAATCCCCACCAACTTTACGCTGTCTGTACGAGACTCAGCACTGTGGAAAAGTAACAGACTCAAACAGGCACAAGACTACCTATTGGCTACACCCATTAGTGGGCTCAACCAATATCTTGACCTAAATCAGTTTAGAGTTGTAATTTGTTATCTCCTAGGCATACAATTATTTACAAAAGATGGACAATGTTCAAGTTGCAATAGGTTGATGGATATATATGGGGATCATGCACTGCACTGTGCTAAAGATGTCGGACTCCAATTCTGGCACGTCCTTATCCGTGTTGCTCTCGTAGATATTTGTTATAATGTTGGTGTACCAGCACAAAAAGAAGGTGGTTTTGGGCTTCTTTCAGGCGACAATAGTGTTTTACATCTAGCTGATATCTTAGTGTATAATTGGAAAACCGGTCCAGACGTGTGTATGGATGTCACAGGATTTTCACCTTTCACAGGTTGCGGCGTACGTACTTTTTCTCAAGGACAAGTTATTTCCAATGTTGTTTCGTGTAAGCGCATCATATACTTGGATAAATGTATCGGGAATGGATATGGTTTGGGAGTTATTGCTTCTCTACATTAGGAAAGTTGGATAAGGATACTACGGTTTTCTTGAAAAGATTAAAAAATTGCATAATCAACAATGATGTTAATAGTGGTGTACGAAGATTTATTTTTCATAGAGTGGGTTTGGATATTCAAAGGGTTGTTGGTGCCTAGCTTGTAGCTAGGTTTCCAACCAACTCATTTGAAGATTGTATTACAACATTTTTGAAATAAATCATTGTGTTTTTTTTTATTTAAATAATAATAAATTTTTAACAAAAAAAAAGTACGAATGGTTGAGATAAGGACATGCCTTTTTAATAATGCTCCCGTATGGACGTGCCATTTCCTATTACCGGACTAAGGAACTCTATGCTGAGATGGGTTAAAAAAAATATTATAATGGCCCGTAAGTAAGGATTAGCTACTCGGACTTATTAAGATTGATTTTAGAATTAAATGCTAAATCTCAAAATAGAAGATTCAATAAAAATTTGTTTTCAAGATTGTAGAGAGAACTGGGTCTAAGGATTTCAACGGAGACCAATATTGAGAGATTCAATTTATAATAATTGTGTGACTCTAGCATTCAAGTTGATTCTGATCTTTGCGTAGATAGTTAGAATTTTCACAGTTTTAATCGTAAATCTTAAGAATGGAACATCAAAAATCCCTAGACCAAGCATGTACCATCAAATGAAATCACGACTAATCAATAAAAATCATGAAATTCAATTTCAAATCATATAAAGAATTAACACAAATATTAAATAAAATTATACCACTTTATTATGGTAAACCAGCTTCCTCCGTCGTCCCATAAGTTGGGGTTTAACTCCTCATGATGTACACTCTCTCAAAATAATATTTCATGGCTCAAAGTGTACACAAAGATGAGAAAATGAGGAAATAAAAGAAACCGGGAATTTGCAACGTTTTTAGGGGTTGCAAACTCATTGTTACAGAGAAAATAAGTAAATTATCGCAGAAGCGACTGCTGTCTCTGGATAAAAAAGGGTAACGGTTAATGAAGGACAGTCTTCGGCGGTTCAATGTTCTCTACAGCAGCAGAAAAACTTCTCTACAACTCTGATTCTCGCTCTGTATTCTCTTCCAACTCTCAATATCCCTTCTAATACTCTATAATAACTCAAGAATAATCTAATACATGCCAGAGTTAAGGTATTTTATTTCATTTTTTCTTTCTCTTGCGTTAACTCGCAGCTGACACACTCCAAACACGCCGATACACGTCTCAGAAGGAATCAAACTTTTTCCAGCCACATGCAATCCTTCCAGATATATAACCAAAAATCCCGAGAACAACTCCCTCTCTGTTTAAGTCCAAATCGATGAAAACATCCTATTTTTTTCGAATCTGGGATAATTAACTCATTCCCTATCTAAAAACGAGAAAAAATATCATAGAATAATGTCCAAATCTTTCCCAGAAACTTGTGCAGTTGAACTGCTATTTCCTGCCAAAAATAGAGTGTTCATATCCGAACTGGGGGTGCCTTTAGCGTTGGAGTGCCCCTATCCAAAATGGAGGTGCCTTTAGTAATTTTCCAAGTGCCTTATCAGCTTTTCGTGCCAATTTTTCTTAAAATATTTATTTCTCAAAAAACCTACAAACATATAAAATACCATATTAAGTACAAAAATGAGCACTAACAATATAGAGTTCAGATAAATCATATACAAAAAAAAAAATCATCAGCTGTTAATATCAAAATCTACAATAAAGATTTTGATTCTGTTTGTGGTTCTTTTCAATTAGGTGATGTAGTTTTTATAGTTGTATATAAAGTTTTCGTTCACTCGGACTCGTAAAGGTTTGATTTAAGACTTAAAATTAGAAAACACTAAAAATAATAAAAATATATATACAAGATTGTCACGATATCGAGAGGTACTGGGACTCATGATTCCACCAATTCTCATATTCATGTGGTTCAAAAATCAATTCTACACAATTATAGCTCATATGATAAAGATTCATTGACTCTGATTCTTTGCCAAGGTAGATTTCGAAAGTAATGATTGTATATCTAAAGCACGAGACATCAAAACACTTAAGCTAAGCATGACCCATCAATTGGAATCACAAACATTCAATAGAAATCATTAATCAATTCAATTTTAATGCAAAAACTCATATAAATAATTGATAGAATTGCCACAGTGATGAAACAAAGGCTTCCTCCATTGTCCCAGTGATGGGGTTTAGCTCATGATATTAAATACCCGCTCAAAATAATGATCCATAGCTCAAAAAGTGTTTACAATGAAGAAAATGAAGAAGAATAACAAAAACAGAGAACTGTAACGTTTATAAGCGTCACGAGTTAGCTGTTACAATGATTTTCCACTGTAGCAAGAACGACATTTATATATTGTAGCAGATTTAGAGATTGTCTTCTGTAGGCTTTTGTTTTTCAGCTTCTTCTCCACTAGCAGCAACAGGGAAATATTCCTACAACGTCTTTTTTTCTTCACTGCAGCCTCCCTAATCCTCCGCATCGACCCCCAACTACTCGATATTCTCCATGTGAAACTCCCAACATTGTTTATATACATCACATGACCAAAATAACTCAATAAAATCTTCCTTGCTTTCTCTTCCAAGTTCCGGGATTTATTTGCCTCTTATTCCTTCTTTACGCGTCTGGGATCTTCCATTCATATCCAAACTTCCCTATTATTCACAGGTACGAATCGTAGGATGATATCAACTCCCCTGCACGTTACTACTAAAAATATACGAAACAGAAACTCGATAATTTCTCTCTTCTCTGTTTTGTCCCACCGGTGAATATATCCCTTGATTTTCGATTCTAAATCCCTTAGCTTGCATGTATTGTCCTAACATGCTTATTCTTAACCATTCCCGTGAAAAACTCTAATTGAATTACTCCCATACCCGGTCCAGTTACTTGCAGAATATCCTCCACCTCTGTTTCGTCGAGAACCAATTATCCAGCTCAAATCAATCCATTAAATCACTTACACTAGTCATGTTTATCCCACTAGAGTCCATCGCAACTAAGTTTGGTGATTGAATCTCTCTGCAAAGGCTTCAAAATTCAAACCCAAATTCTGCAGTTAACTAAAATTATTTCTCGCCAGAACCATTTTTCAAAAGGGAAAGAAGATGGTGCCCCCTATCCATTCCCGGAGTGCCACTAGCAGTTGAGGTAGCCCTTATCAGTTGGAGTGCCCCTTATCCAAAATTGGGGTGTCCATAGTAGATCCTCTGGGGTGTTTTCAACACTTTTCTTGGGTGCGTTTAACATACTTCCGTGGTGCCTTTAACACGTCCTCTGGGCGCCTTTAGTAATTTTCTTCGGAGGTCCAAATGACACACTCCATTAGGGTATAAATAAATGCTTACCTTTTCATGTCAATGGTTTTGTATATGTCGTGCACCATTTATGTTGGTTCACCGTGACATTTGGGGACCTGCTCCTGTGCAATCTCATTTAGGATATAAGTATTAAATATTGTTTGTAGATAACTGTACTAAGTTGAATTAGATATATCCCATGAAGAGTTGAGCCGATAGTGTTCATTGTTTCAACTTGTACAAGTATCTTGTTGAGATCCTATTTGATGCAAATATAAAAACGTTTTCAATATGATGGAGCTCTTGAATTAACAAAAGGTTCTTTTAGAGAATCTTATGGCATAAATTTGAAAATTTGATGTCCACACTTGCATCCACAAAGTGGTTATGCAGAAAGGAAACATATGTAGGTAAATAAAATTGGCAACACTTTGACCTTTAATGCTTATCTTTCTAAGAAATTTTGGTTTGATTTCTTCTTAGTTGTTTTTTTTTCTTCTGATTAATGTACTTCTCAGCAAGATTATTAATAGTTCTCCATATGAAGCCTAATATCACACCGGGCCCGAGTATTTTTTGGTAAAAGTGTTTTTGGATGTTTGTGTTATCCAAACTTGGTTTTCTATAATAAAGATAAGCACATGGAAAAGTCAACAACTTGTGTATTTCTTGGCTATAGTATTCATCACAAAGGATACAGATGCATGTATTCACAAACTTATAGAATTTATGTCACTACTCGTATTATATTGGATGAGTCCAAGGATCAATTTTGTATTACATATGATTCAACTACAAGTTCTCCGGCTCAATATACAAGTGTTGAAGTATATGCTACTTCGGCATCGTGTCTATGTCCAACTAAAAGAATTGAATTTCCTGCCGCTTAAGCACAATATCTCATTCCAATTATGCAACAACATTCTTGACCATTTCGCCCCTATTTCTTCTACAACTCATATACCTTAGTTTATTTCTCCATCTATTGGTGTCCATACCAAATCAAAATCAGGTATTCATGTATCTAAACCTTTATCCAATTATTTTGCAGTTAACAATCTAGTTAAACACCCAATTCCAACTGTTGTTACTTCTTTACTTGAATTTTTACTAAACCAATTTTTTTAAAAGAAGTTGTTAAAGCATTGCTCGGTTAAACCCACCAAGCGCTGGTATGTCAAGTTTTTCAACATTGAGACTTGCTTGATTTGATTATTAAACTCAACTTCATTAGGTTAGACCAGGAACATAGAAATACTATGGTTACTCATGAAGACCTGAAGTCGCATCGAAGACAACGAATACACTATCCTTTAGTTCGAGGTTAGTAAATATAAACTTGACTTGTTTTATTTCTATATTTTGTTCTTTCAATTTTATATTCATTGAGAAACATAACATGCAAATTTAAGTTTGTGCAGTGACTTTTGTATTAGTAACTTGGTCATTATATTATAGTCAAGGTATCATTAAGGAGTGATATACTAGTTGTTTCCACTACTTGATTGATCTATGGACTTCGTACGCTCGACATCGTACTAATTGGCAATTCCTTATTGTTTAGTGTGTTGAACTTCCAATTGAATCCTAACCTTGAAATTATGTTTAAAATCTCTTAACGATTTGGCTTCCTACATGATCAATCAAGACGTATGTTCAAGGGATAAGTCTGTAAGAATACAAGACTCTCCACTATTTATAGTGTTATGACAAGGCTTGTTTGGAAAACATGATTTACCAGTTTCAAAAATCCATAACATATGCAAAGAATATTTATCTCCAAAAATTATCAATTACCAATTGTATTCCAACTATTAAACAATCATATCTCATAGATGATAACTTATATTAACTACCACACATCCATGTATTTTATTAATATAACAACTAGAGATATGCAAACCTCTGGGATTTGGTAAGCATATAATTTGATACTAAAACAAGTATTTAAAATAGTTTTCAGGATCTTGACTTGAGTATCAAAGGAGTATACTTGAACAATAAGGTATTAGAGTTTTAACACACATTAAACTCATTATGCTGAACTTATGAACATTCTTAGTCTAACTCGTGTATACCTTGATGTATGCAGAAACCCGAAGATAACAAACATATTGAAAGTGTAGAACTATGTTATGACTTTGTCGATCCTGTGATCGGTCATGGGATTGGTCATGAATCCATTTTTCACTACGAAACAAGTTTCACAAGTCTACTTTATTTAACTATATTAAATAATCAATTACGAAGAAGATTCCGGTGAAATTTTGTAATCCAAGCTTTGGTTGATTTGATTTGAACCCAAGGAACACAAGATGAGATACGAAAGTTTAAGTTTCTGACTCAAGTCACATAGTTTGCTGCTAGTAAACTTTTTGGTTCATTAAGTTCATAAAATCTTTATTAAATCGTGAATATGATTAGGTGAAACATATTGTGTTGGATTTGTCTAAAGTCCTATTCAGGATCAAAAAGCTTTTAATATTACTGTTGGTGGAAACAAAATCGTATTGTTTTTAGTTTTCCTTGACTGTATATTTGCTTGGATAAAGCTTGTTCACTGAGATTGGTTATTCGATCATCATTTTCTCGGTTTGACCTTTAACCAAAGAAGTTTATTGAAATAAACGAAATATCCTTTACTCTACTTTATCATTGATCTCAATATTGATTTTGATGATTGATAATGAATTGGTTACTGAGTAAATTTAATCCTTTGTTATTTCGGGTTACGATCCGAAGGAGTTGAGAGCGAAAGTATTCACAGCGATGAAGCACCTCAAGATAATGGACTTTGTCTAGGTATTCACTCATGTAGGACATATTAGTAATAAGCAATGTGATACTTAAGGAACTGAGTAACGAAAGAGTGTTTACCTGGTCTCAATTATACGAAGTTGCGCTAGTCAATTTGTATAGCGGTTTGTGATAAACACACTTTTGTGTGTCTAAGTTGTCCTCAATTTCTGTATTGTTGGTACTCGAATTTGTACTTATAATGGTGTTTTTGTGTATGTGTAGGTGTTTTTGGAGAAATAAACATGTGTGGAAAATTCGCTCGAAAAGTTGATTTAGGCACCCCCCAGAGGACATTTGCTAAACAGACACCCCACATTGGATTAAGGGGCACTCAATTACTAAGGGGCACTTTATTTGATATGGGGCACCTTCTTTACTATTTGTCATCCAGTGTTATTCACACACCGTATTTGGCTAAGGGTTGTCCACCTTCATCTTCGTGAAGAAACATTTTGGCGGGATTTTTTTTATTTAAAATTAGTTTACAGCGTATTTACCTGGGTTAATATTGAGCGACATTCTTGGAGATTTTGTTGCGCAGATGGATTGACTATGGTCTGTTTTACCAAAACATGGTTAGTAATATCGTTGGATTCGATTGAAACGGAGTCACGTGGAAGAAAAAGATAAACAGGGCATACACACGTACGTGAAATATTCTCGGGATTTTCCGAGTTAGTTTTGCAGTTCTGGCGTGTGTTTAATGATCAATTGACGAAGTCTATTTCGTGTTTGAGGCGTAGAATCGATAAAGAAGGAAAGGAAAGAACGAGGAGAGCAAACAGAGGACACGAGTTTTCATGGGTTCTGTTTGAGTTACAGTGTGTTCATAACATGATCCGCGTGTGTTTAGAGTATGTTGGGTCAATGTAGAAGCGTGGAGGAGTTAAACAAGGAAGGTTTGGAAGTTGTAGACGCGTGAAACAACAAGAAGGGAAATTATTTTCCCGTGAATATCCGAGAGCAATAAAAAGAAAATATTCGCATTTACTGGAGATTTGGGGGATTAATAACGAGAGATTCTTAGGCCTGTGGAGTATAAAAGAGTTTCTGAGGTCGAGGAGAAGGGGGGCGGAGAGTTTGGGCCAGAACATAGAGTTGCAGAGTGAAGAAAAATCAAGTTGCAATAATCTTTCTGCTGCTGCTGTTGAGAAGAAAGCACGAAGAAGATTAAGCTGCCAAAGCCTGTCGTTAAAAACCGTGGCTTATTCTCGGTTTTTTAACAGTCTTTGCAGCGACATATCAACAGTGACTACAACACTTTTCTAATATCGTATATTGTAACAACGTTTTCCAACAATTTATGAGCGTTGCAAATACCGATTTTCATCATTTTCTCTTTATTTCATCTTTGTAAACAATTTTTGAGCATGAATCAATATTTTGAGCAAGTTTACACCATGATGAGCTAAACCCAATCTCTGGGGCGATGGAGGAAGCCGTTCTTTCGATAGTTATGTGGTAATATTTATTTAAATTAATTTATGCAATTCTTTTATGATTATTTGCACCGAATGAAAATTGAGTAAATGATTTTTATTAATTAGTTGTGTTTTCTCTTGATGAAGTATGCTTAGTTTAGGGATTTTGATACTTCATGCTTGCGATTAACAATTGATGTTTTGAAAATCTAGGATAAGCAATAATTTAGAATCACAATTTCTTTTGATTGGAGTTATATTGTCTAGAATTGCATGATAAAAATTATTATTGAACCACATAAATATTGATGAACGGTGGAATCCTTAGCCTCAGTAATCTCAATCATTTTTCACGTCAACTTTAATTTGCTTTATTTTATTTGCTTTAAAAAATTAAGTCTAAAATTCAAAATCTCTACAAGTCTTGAACGAACAATTACTACAACATCATTGAAAATAACCATCTGTTTGATTATGAGTGTATTCAAAACTGGGATGGGTCCCCGGGGTATTTTTGCCTGGCAGTGTTCCTCGTTAACAAAATCTTGTGTGTCGTATCATTACTTTACTTTCTGCATTATAATTATTGGCATAGTTATAATAAAGTAGTTGTACTTGTATGTTAATCAACTCGGTTACAATTTCATAGTTAGGTCATTTCGAAATCTGATAAGTGCATAATTTACATGTTAAGAGTGTTAATTCTATAATGGTTTTAGTTATATTTCTTGCACATTACCTTGTATTATGATTGTTTTCTAGTTTATGTCTTTCATTAGGTGAATCGTCTAAAAAGAAGTGGAAATAGCTACAAAAGTAAAGTTCACAAGTGAAGAAGGGCCAAAGACCCAGTGGAACTCGTTCAAATTGAATATTTCTAGTCATCATTCTGTAGAGAACGAGAAGACGAAGTCAATGGCGAAAGAATGGAGTCATTTTGAGTTCGTATGAAGAAGTTATGAGCCAAACAAGAACTTGGAAGACTAAAAGGGCAAAATGGTCATTTTAAATGGCAAGTGCTATTGGCACCCACACTGTACGTTAAGGGGTAGTCATTTTGTTAAGGGGTGAACTGTCTTAAAGGAACCGCTAAAGGAAGTCATGTCATTTACTGAGGGGAAGTCAGAATTCAAATAGGGTTAATGGCACCTCCTCTTCTTCCCGTTTCTAGTGACTATTATCACCGGTGATTGATGGCAATGATCGAGTTTATCCCGAAAGATGACGATGATGGTGATTGTCAGCGGGTTGCTGGTGGTGTTAGAATACATGGGTCGTCGCTGGATTTAGAGTTTAAGCTCAAGAGAGCAAGACCAGGGATGGTAATGCTCGGATCGAAATGGGATTGTTGTAGACGAATGATTAAAGAGGATGGAGAAGTTCGTGATGATCACGATGGTCTTTGGTTGCTGTCAGCGACGAGATTGATCGTGATGATCCTGGCAGAGAAGAAGAACTCGAGTACTGGTAGTCAGGATTGATGGAGAATGGGTTGCTGTCATTTTCGGCAGTAGATGATGGATCATGATGACGATGATTTATAAAGAATGTACTCGAGCTGTTACTGTTAATAGAGATGGTGATGTTTTGTTTGCTGCTCTTGAAGAATGGGATGGAGGAGCTCAGCTCGAGTTCTGAAACACAGAGATGATGATGGAGAACGTAGCTCGGAGCTGTGGATGTTGGTATGGATGGCGAGAGTTGAGCTCGAGTTGGTTTGTAACTGGACAGAGCTTGAGACGTTAGATAAGCTGATCGAGATGGTGCTGAGATCATTCGTTGTTACAGGTGATCGGAGATGGTTTGGTTACGGTATTGATGATGAACTGGTCGAGGAGAAGGCAGCTGATATAAGAACTGGAGAAATAGGGACGCCGTGGTCATTGGTTGTTTACGGTGATGGAATGGAGTCGAGTTGGTTGCTGTCATTACTCGTGATTGATCACGGTTGCTGCTGGTTCTCGATGGAAGGTACTCAAGCTTAGCAGTGACGATGAAGACGAGAATGCATGGTTGCTGCCGTTAATTGGCAGTTACAGAGAAGAAGCTCACAAAACACGGACGGTGGACAGAGAGTTTGAGCGGAGTACGACTTCGTTGAGTTTGGATGAAATTGGGAATCTGTTTCTGTTACCAAGAAACCAGTTGTTGATAGATATGCATACAAGATTTTAAGATCAGAATGAATGCTTCTTACGCGGCAATACAGCATGACGTAGGAAATTCGCTGCAGCCTATGGTATTTAAATTGATATACATTGAGCCGTAAAAGTAGACACACTGGTGTCACATGGGGTCCATTGCAGTCTTAGCCAACCAGAAGCCGTGTACATTTTGTTAGAGTACTTCGTGACACACCAGATCATTATCACATTTTCTTTGATAAGTTTGAAACTTTGTTGACCGACTTGCTGTGCTTATAATTGAGGAATTGTCGTACACGGTAGGTTTCTTTGAAACCTATATAAGGAGCAGTATCCGAGGGATAAAGATACGAAAAATACAGAGAAAGGAAGAGAGGGAAAGGTTTTATTCCACATCTTAGGGTTTACCCCTTTAGGGGAAACCAATTTATTTTCTTCTTTCTTCTTTCATATATTTTTTATGGGTTTTAGTAAATCCATGTGTTGCTAAATTTTCACTGATTAAGTATGATTTCAAAGTCCTGAATAATGGAATTCTAATTCTTTTACGAGTTTATTTTAATTGTCTCTATTATTTTTAGTGTCTAAGATTATTACTGGGTTGTTCAATTGGCCATTTGAATTAACCTAATGATAATTCTTCTACTAGTATTGGGATTGGTGATACGTGTAATTGTCACTCAATTTCATACACAAGTAGTACATCGCAAAAGCTGACAGAGGGATTCTGTTAAGCAATTGTGTATAGAGATGACACTAGTAAGCAGACCGAGCTTATGCGTCTGATGCTAGGATCAACCTAATTCACAAAACGTAATGCATTCGATACGTTACACCTTGAGAGCTTATTCATGGTGTCTCAGATGGATAGAATCTGGTAGTCAAGCGCTTCCGTATCCAGTGACAATAGGAATTCCGGGGATAGCAGAGCTTATTGCTATTCTACGTTTGGTGACAATATAAATTTTACAAGAAATAAACAAGTACTTTTATTAAGTTTATGTTCAGTGGCGGCGAATGATTCCTTAATCATCTTTGCTTTCTTATTATATTTTTATTTTACTTTCATCAAACCAATCCCCCCTTTTACTTTATTTTTGCTCATTCAAATAACATATCAATTACACAGCTCTCTGTGGGAACGATCTCTTACTACCGCTATATTACTAGTTAATTAGTGGGAAATATCTTAATTAATTTGTTGCACTTATGACACACATCAAACTCTGACTGTTTACTAAGTACGCCTTGTTAAAATAATCTCTGGGTTGTTATTGATTCGGGTAATGTTATACAAGGTATGTATGTATAGGTTGATACCGAATAGATTGTGGTGTACTGGATACCCTCGTCATTTCAAAAGATATTAAGCATCATTTATGGAAATCTATAGACAATGAATATGATGCCTTGCATAGTAATTAACAATACCTGAAAGCATGTGCCTTATCATCTTTCTAATAATGTTTGGGGTTGCACATAGGTATTCAAGACAATGTTGAAGGCAGATGGTACATTTGAAAGACATAAAGTTGAATAACTAGCAAAGGTTTATCATCAGGTTGATGGGATTGACTTTTTGGAAACATTTAGGCATACAGTAAAAACTACTACTATCGCATGTGTATTAAGTCTTTCGATTACCAATAATTGGTGCATGATACAATAAGATATCAGCAATGCCTTTTTACGTGGTTATTTGACTGAAAATGTTTATATAGGGAAACCACCAGGTTTTGTTGATCCCTAGCATCCTACACATGTTTGTCATCTTCAAAAGTCTTTTGGTGGCCTCAAGCAATCTCCAAGGGCTTAGTTTGAGTGGTTCAGTGGCTATCTGTTAGTATCTTTTTATTTATATTGCCGATGAATAGCTCAATGTTCAGTTTTGTCAGAATACAGAGATTATTATTTTATTGTTATATGTATATGATATTATTCTTATGGGGTCTTCTGATTCTTTACTTACTTCTTTTGTTGATTTTTTGAAGACTGAATTTTTAATTGAGGATCTAGTTTCCTTGCGTTACTTCTCAAGTATTGAAGCTTACTTTGATTTTTCTGCTAAAAAAATGCTTCTAACTCTGAACAAGTACACACTTGAAATGCCCAAGAAACAGGATATGTTTGGTTGTAAGCCTTGTAAAACACCAGTAGCTCAAGGACAATGAGCTTATGCTTTTCATGGTGATATTTTACGAGATGTGGCTTCTTATAGGGGTTTGGTTGCAGGATTACAGTATTTTACACATACTATGCCTGACATTGGTTATGCAGTTAACTATATCAGTCAATTCATACATTGTACAACAGATATTCATATAATTTATTATTTTATGGTTACCAAGGTTTTAAAATGTTTCAATTTCATTTTTTACAACACATCTTTTTCAGATCGATCCCAGTGTATATGAGATTAATTTCATATTCAACATGTGCACTTCATGAGCAAACACATAAATGACAAGTTTATTAAAATGAATAGCTTGACATAAAGCTTGAATAAGCAACTAATCAACCTAATCTGGCAAAAAAAAAAAAACTTTTAATTTTTTCGAAGAATCTACCATATACTGGCGCAAGGTGCGCTGCTAAAACTTCAGAACTGCTTGTCTGCGAAAGTGTTACATCAAAACTCATTAGTAAGGAATTGTAATATAAAACGTTGGGTATCTAGTAGGAAATACAAGAAAATTTTACAAATGTGTCACTACTTGGTAAATACTTTATATGAAGCCAGAAACTCCAATTCTCGTCACCACCTCCGCTAAGTTTACAAATATATGATGGTGGACCACTATCCACTCTCTTAGGATCTATAAATTATCTCACTTAGTTTAGAATTTCTCTCATCACTAATAGATATACAAAACTATTTCGACGTAACAAACAAAACAAAAGACTCAATCACCTGTAATCTTATTGTCAAACATACCAATTCGACAGAGGACATGCTAATCACTGAAACCCATGCCTCCTCTAAAGAACTAAAACAAAAAACAAAAATTACATATATAATCGTCAAAACTGAGAATGTTCAAATCTAAATTTTAATTATAAGATGCATGTTGTTTGATCACAATTCTTTCCCTAACGAAAGTTCCAAGTGGATTCTTCAAAAAGTACTAGAAACTGTAGTTTCTCTATGAATTAAGTGAGGGAATAGAGCATATTCCTTTAAGATTTCATCACCTTTATCGGGAAACTTCAAGCTTCAAGAAAACAAGAAATTTACAAGAAAAAGCACCTGCATGAGAAACTAATCATCAAATTTCTCACAATCAAAAGTCCAAGACAACCATATTGAAGAATTGAATTTCACAACTGCCAAGACTTTTATTCCTTTCAAAAATTAAAACTTTAAAGCTAGTAAGTCAGGGGTAGGATAATGGACGGGGAAGATGGGAGACTTAGGATTAACAAAAATGGGAACATGAGTGAAGTTACAGTAAATCAGGCATCTCGGAGAAAAAAGGCAAGCGCCGAGCAAAGAATAAGAACAAGAAGACGGGTTCTGTCTCGGCTATCAAAAACATAAATAAGGAAGTTTACCATTGATCTTGACATTTTTTTCTTATTAAGATGGATTATCTAAGGCCAATTCCTATGGTATTTTGGGAATTCCATTATGGTAATATATAATTGATCGGTATTACAAGAACATGCGGCGAAGGTTATGCCGCACGGTTAAAAATAGGCTGCTTAACTACAGAGCTAGCGGCTTAGCTTCTGCCGCAATCGGTTAGTTTTACAACGGTATTTGTACCACTTTTTTTCTCCATGATTACTCAATTTTATCCTCCAAAATTACAACAATTTTTTTTTATTATTAATATCAACTTCAATCAATTTAATTTTTCAAATGTGAATCATGATTTTGATTCTTCTGAGAAAGATATGGAAATGGATGAAACCTTGCACTAAGAAAACCAAGAACGTATATAGAGATTTTGCGTCAATTGGTTGAAAAGTCAAATGAGGCTAGAATGCGACAAAAATTTATGTTGCAAATTACATTCAGGGATGATACCTAGGCCTTTAGAGCCATGAGAAGTTTACACTAGAATATGGACGTGATGAGATCGATATTTTTACCACAACAAGATGATGCATGATTATTTTAATGATGGATGTGTGTATTCTTATGCATATTTTCAACGTCGATTCCACATAGGCCACAACTTAGCTCAAAGGATTATTGCTGAGTTTTGTCAGATACAACCATTATTTATTTATCAGTATGATGCACAACATGTACGAGGTTTTAGTTCCAAACAAAAGATCGTGTTATGGGGTGCCAGCAAATGGCACAGATGAGTAATCTGTAAGGGTTAATAGTCGAACTTAAGTACTTAAAAATGTTTTGTGACGCAGTAGTCTAACATTTTGGTTAAAGTTTCCCACAAAAACCTACTCAAATAGATGTTGATGGAATTGTTGCCCGAAACACAACCAGGTGTTTTTTAGGAGTGTTGGGTAGTCTTGATTGCATGCATTGGAAGTGGCATGCATGTCATGTTGTTTGATTTTACATGTTTTTTTTTGAACTTCCGGGACATCAATATTTTGCATAAATCACTATTGTTTGAAGATCTTAAGTATGAGCTTACTCCGCACTGTAATTTCACCATTAACAGATATAACTACAATTAGGGGTATTCATCTTGCAGACATGATTTATCCATCATGATTTAGTTCAAGCCTACCTTCAGACCGTCTTGGGACCGGCATCGAATGAAAAAAAAGCGTTGCAACATGCATCAAATGGCTTTGAGGAAAGATTTTGAACGTGCATTTGGAATTTTGAAAAGTTACGCCATCGTTTGTGGGCCGTGTCGTTTTCTCGATCTTCAAGAAATGAACAAAATTATGCTAATTGCATAATTCTCCATAACATGGTCATTGAGGAAACCCGGCGTGTTCCTACCTGGATTAGTTATGAAGACGAAGTTTTGAGGCCTAATCTTAGAGTGTTTCATGGTCGTCGTGCAAGAGAATATAGACTTTCCACTGACAAAATTCAAAACCAGGACTTCTATGGACATCTCAGGGAAGATCAAATTGTGCACCTTTGAGCTAGAAAATGAGCTATGTGGCTGGTCAAAAAAAAAGTAACTTGATTTTATTTTATTTTTATATTGTTGGATAAAGATTATTACATTAACTAGTTGGAAGCCTAACAAGCTAAGCTCCAACAACATACTACTACATTAATTGAACAGGTTGTTGAGCTAGCCTACCAGCGAACCTCATGGGTAGCTGAGATTGTGTCACAAGGGGGGCAAACTAACTCTACCTTCCATGTTAATTTTTGTAATATTACGCCATTGGGGGCTTGAACCTGGGACCTCCTGTAACACATGAAACTTTGAGGAACGGGGATGACCAGCTGAGCTAGGTACCCGTTATTAAAGATTTTTTATATAATTTTATTTTTTTCTTTTACATACGTTTACTAGTTTATGTAATTTGAATAAAGATTCAATGAAACGAAACTACTTAAATTAAGTGATAAGTTAAAAGTTAATACATATAATTTTGCATAATTTACACCAACTGTGACATATAAATTAAAATTAAAATTAACTACTACATTTAGTTGGTGGTATTCCTCCTCTTCTTCATTTTCGGAGGCATTACCACCCTTATACTGGGCAAGTTCTGAGGTTTGTTGGTCATTTAATTGTTCCTCCTTGTCCTCATTTAATTTTTTTTTTTCTTACTAGGAAAAGAAGCTTCATTAATTGAATCATCAAACTACATTGTCTTCCTCTAAAGAGGATTTTAACCACACAAGAAAATCAAAATCAACTTGGGACCTAAAAAGACTGGTGGTAGCATTATAAGCTTCCTTGGCTAATAGGTGTGCCGTTTTATTTGCTTCCGTTGGAACATAACTACATTTCCAAGAGTTAAAAAAAGAAAGAAGAAATAAACTATCATTTATAACTGAATTGGTAGTCCATTTTACTGTCATAGGTGAACCATTCAGCGCAGCCACTACATTGATGTTGTCCCCTTCCAGATGTAAATGTTCAATGTTGCTTTCCTTAGCCCATAAGACTGCGTGCAATGCACCTAAAGCTTCAGCCTGCTCCTCGTCAAAAGTTGTCAGAGGAATGCTTGATGTCCCCTTGCATTCACCTGCATCAGATCTCATGGTTAGTCCCAAGCCACATTTATTACATGTATCTTTGAAACTAGCATCAAAATTAATCTTCATAAAAGGACTGCTAGGGGGAGTCCATCTAATGTTTCTGTTAACCCTGTCATTCACCATCTGACTATTATTTGTCAGTGTAAGCATATTCCTTTCCCAGTGAGCTATGTACTTGGTAATCTGCGAAGTTAATGCTGAAACAGATATAAGATGATTATCAAACACTAATTACACCTTGATTTCCATATATGCCAAAGGACTATCCCTGCAAATTGAATATGTTTCTGCATCTGAGCATTTCCACCATGCACTATCACAAACCATTCACTAAACCAAACAAGCAAATTTTTATTTTGAATTCTGTTACTGAAGTTAGGATCTAGAGAATACCAAATCTCTCTAGCATAACTACAGTCCATAAATAAATGTTGAGCTGTTTCAGGATGGTTCTTACAAAAGGGACAGGAATTATCTATGTTGCTCATGACCTTATGAATACGGTCTCTAACTGGGATACATTCCTGAATACATTTCCATAAGAAAAGAGAATTTTTGTGGTAACTTAACATGTCGAGAACATGTTCCAAGGGAATTGAGTATTAGGAACAGTAGCAAAATCCAATCTACTATTAAGGATATACCTATAAGCAGATTTTACACTGAAACAACCATTAGAAGTCTGAGTCCATCTAATTCTATCACTCCCCTGAAATGGAATCCTAATCCGAGTAATTTGCCTAACAGTCTGATTATCAAAAAGGGCCTTAAGCAAATCAACATTCCATGCTTTAGTTTCATTGTTCATTAAATCACTTACCTTCTTAATACTCATAGACCATCTACTAGTATCCACTGTATGATCTAGTTTAGGTACCCGTTTATGTTTCCAGACATTAATTCTAGCACCATCGCCTACTTCCCAACAATAATTTGATTTTACAATCTCTAAACCTTCACTGACTCCTCTCCAAATCCAGGAGCCATGAGTGGTAAGGTCATCTGTAAGTGGATCTAAGTTTATGTCTTAGAATTATGGCCCAAGGAGCATCAGGTTTCTCTAACATTCGCCAAGCCAGCCTAGCAAGCAAAGCAATATTTTGTCCTCATTTAATTGGATTTTTGTTAAAATGAGAGCAAAAATGGATCTGAGGAGAGCGAAAACTGTACTCAACTCGCTGACAAGGTCGATTTAATAAATTTGTTCAACCCAGACCAAAATACCCTCATTGGCACACGTTCCCTTCCCACACTTACAACCCAAACACATTTATTAACCAGATCGACAATTTCGTAAATCAAATTCACAATTAACCTCCATTAAAATCCTACGATTAAATTTCTTCATTACAATGATAAGAATTCCACCCCCATAATTAGTTGATTCACTCTATGTTCCGGTATAATGAATTACCCAGATTTTAATTGTGAATAGAGTTCATTGATGGAAACCTATAGTATGTCGTAACATAGTAAAATTTAGGTATCAATAACGTAAAGAACTGTAAAGAAAAGTATGCTCCGGTCCCCGGGTAAGTTTCCTTCCATCACGATATCATCATAAAAATAGAAACCTATTATAGGGGCTCCAAGGAAAACGTTTTGAGGGCTCCTAAGGATTCTAGTGTCCTAAAATATGATAAAGGGAGACCTATTCTATACTTGAAAATACCAAAATATCCTTCACCCCTTAAATACCAAAACCTAAACCAAAATCAGTTTAACACTTTCTATTCATCTCCTCTGCATCCATCTCCTCTCCATAGCCTCTCCATCTCCTCCATCACCTCTTTTTCGATTAATCGTCGATTATCAATATTATTCATCGTCGATTAAAACATCTATAAAAATTATGGGACGGGTAAACGATAATAAGAGAAACAATAATCCAAAATCAGTGAATCAATCACATGCAACACCAAATGAGGAGTTAGATGAAGATGAAGAATTGAACAATCAAAGCGCTCAAACACCCGCAATGACTTCAATAAGGTAAGAATCAAAAAACCCATCTTCTTTCAATTGTTTTTGATGCAAGAATAGATAGAATCGATCGATTTAGGGTTTTAAAAAAAACAGTTTCAGAACTGTGTACGGTTTGGAGTTCTTAGTTTCCAAACCGTACGTAGTGCATACGGTTTGAAAAATGCAAACTTCCACACCGTATGCTTAACTGCTTCTGCGTATGGTATGGAAAATGCAAACTTCCAAACCGTATGTTAATCCTTAAGCAAAAATTGAAAATTTATATTCCCTACCGTAGGTAGTAATTTCCAAACCGTAGGTTCAACTGGGTTGATATACGGTATGGTTTTCAAACCGTAGGCTTGACTGAGTTTGTGTACGGTATGGTTTTCAAACCGTAGTTGACGAGTTTGTGTACGGTTTGGTTTTCAAACCGTAGGCTTGACTGAGTTTGTGTACGGTTTGGTTTTCAAACCGTAGGCTTGACTGAGTTTACCTACGGTTTGGAAATCAAACCGTAGGTTAAATAATTTCCACACCTTAATTTTTAGTTGTCAGCTTTGTTAAGTTCATTATATGTATTAAACATAGTTGCTGAAATTTTTAGGAATCAACAACCAAAGGCTAGGGATAAGGATAAGGTAAAGAAGAAGAGATCGCAAGAAGTAACACCATCTCATGAGCGGACTCTACCGCCTCGCAACAAGATTGCATTGGGTGCTGAACAGAGGAACAAAGGCATCGTCATTGGTGGACCAAGAGAAGAAGTGACTGAACGTGCACTTGCGGTTGCTCAACAAAGCAATCCTGAAACGGAAGAACATGGTGATCTTCCACCTACAAATGATGACAAAGGAAAAGGAAAGAAGAAGTATAAAGCTCCACCTTCAGCAAAAGAAGTGATCGAGGCTATGGTGTTAATGCCGCCCAAGGCAGACGGAAGTGCTTGGGGTTTGCCTAGAGATGGGGGTGAAGTGTTATTTAGTTATGAAACTTCATGGGCTGCAAGAGTTTGTGCAAAGAGAGGTAAAGATCTCTCCTTAACTTTGTCGATTCTCAATTTTTTCTTACCATATTTAATCTTTCTTTAACAATTTCATGTTTTCTCTAGGATCATACAAAAGCGGTTCCTAAACTGAAGCGTCAAACAGCTCAATATTGGCCATTGGATGATGAATGTGATGCTGTTAAAGCCTTGGTAGAAGGTTCGGGTTTATGGTCTGCATTTGAGTATTCACAAAAGCACTTCGATGTTGTCACTTTTTCTGGATTCAGAGAAAGGTTTTGGGCCGAAACCACCACCTTTCATCTCCCGTTCGGCAAAATGACCATCACCCCTGACGATGTTCATCAAATTACTGGGCTTCCCGTGGAAGGTAAAGCTGTTTTTGAAGATTTTGACGACTCAATGCCTTTTGACAAGCTTTGTGACTTGGCTCGAGACTGTCTTGGGTGGATCAAGGCAACGGCGGAAGAACGGTTTGAACTTGCCGCTGGAGCCGAACCTAGAGCCAAAAGGGTAAGAAAGAGGAATGAAACAAATGTGGCCGTCAACATTGTAAGAAAGATTAAATTGAAGAATTTGAGGGAAATGTTTGAAGGATCCAAAAAGAAGGAAGAAAAGGGACTGATGAAAGAAGATAGCATTAGACATACAACTATTGCTTATTTGTTATATGGTCTTGGCACCATCATTTTCCCCGATCTTACGGGTAACCGGGTCAAAGCTTCTTATCTCCAATTCTTGAAGACACTTTCTCTTGATATGAATAATGAGGTACCGCATTACTCATGGGCCACCGCGACCCTTTCTTATTTGTTTAATAATCTTGGTAAAGCTACAAGATGGAATTGCGTTCAAGTTGGAGGAAATGTTTTAATTGTCCAGGTAATTTTCATTTATTTTCTTTCAAATTTCATTTATAATTCGACTGTCCAAGTAGCATAACCAAGTATGTATCATTCACTTTTGTGCAGTCATGGGTTTATGACCATTTTCCTACGCTGAGGCCAAGTGAGGATTCAAAATGGGATAATAATTTACCTACTGGAAGGAGATACCCTTACACTGGAGTTCAACGAAAACATAAAGAGCCGTACATTGCTAAGATTAGGGAAGATTTGGATGCTATGACAGTGGACAAGGTAGTGTTTGACCCATACCTAAGGCTCAATGATGGAGTCGACCAACGCAAAATTTCAAGTGTGTCAACCTACAACGGGCCATTGTATCATCCTACGGGGTTTGTGATGTACAATCCTCATAGAGTTCTACGTCAACTTGGGTATGTCCAGAAGAAAGTTACCAAATCTTCTTTTGAGGTAGATAAAAAACACTCCGCCATTTCAGATACTTCAACACCTCCAGTGAAACTGAATTTCACCCCAACACCAGTGGTCGGCTGTTGGAAAGACCATATTGCACTCCACATCCAACTTAAATTGGATGAGTTAACAACAATTCCTAACACTAGCGAAGCCGATGACAATTACTTGCCTTGGTTTCTTGAGTGGGGTCATCCTTATGTGCTTAATATGGATCCAGAAGCGGATAAGTATAAAAACAATGAGGTTAGTCAAGGAGAGAATGAGCTACGGAAGATGGTGAAGCATTGGAAGGATAAAGCATTGATGATGGTATGTTATTACGCTACTAAATTTAGAATTTATTTAAATGCAAGTTTTTGAACTATATACAAGTTTGTGATGTTCTTTTGATATGTACTAGGCTTCTAGATGTAAGGTCGTTGTCAAGGACATTACCGGTTGCATTAAAGCTAACCAAATGATGACGGTTCCACAATTGAAGAAACTGCGGAACCAAATTAAATACATGCCCATCCCTGAAAAAGAAGGTCTCTTTGCTTCCTCAAGTGCTTCAAGTGACGATGCCGAACCAAGTGGTACCAAGAGGAACCGGTCTTCAAGTGACGATGACGAAGAATTTCAAGAGGATGTTCAACCAAAAGCTGGACGTGGTGGCCGAGGTGGTCGAGGTGGCCGAGGTGGCTTGGTTGCCATAATGTTTATGCTTGTTTACCCATGCACTAACAAATTTTTCCTTGTGAGGATCCAATATTTCATTCTTCAAATATGCTATCACCTCCGGGTAGCTTCCCAATTGTCAAATAGAATACGCTCCTTTACAAAATACATTCCTTCCGTGGTCGACCATGTCAACTTATCCCACTCGTCTTGGAACCTAGCCCATTTAACCGCGGCTACTTTGTCATCTTCAACAAATTTCTCTTTGGCTTCTTGTTGTTTATCCAACGGGAGTTTCTTAATCATCTCCATAACGGTTTTCCTTGGTGTTTTAATCATATTCTTGCAATTAGTTTGCACATTGTTCCATAAATGAAAAGTGCAAAGATGATGGTGTGCGTCGGGAAAAACACGTTCTATCGCCCGCATCAATGATTGCTCCTTATCCGTGATCAATACCTTAGGAGTGTAACCTTCTTGGTACAATAACTTTACCTTTCCTAATGCCCACAAATAACTCTCCTTCGTCTCGTCTCTCAATAAACAAAAACCGACACTAAATGGCGCCTTTGTAGATGTTTGCCCCACAAAGTTCAACATCGGCATATTGTACTTATTCGTTTTATAGGTGCAATCCATGAAAAGTATTTGATGGAAACATCTCGCCAACCTTACGAATTCCGGATGAGCCATGAAAAGATGTATCACCTCCCTTTTCTCATTTACGTCATAGGCTACCGAGTAGTTCGCCTTTTCTGCCAAATACAATAGGTGTTGCATAAGTAGTCTATCTTCCCATTCCTCGCTCCTAAGTTTTTCTCTTTCATTGTAGATGGTAGACAAGCTAGATGTGTTTTTTTCATTTAATACCTTCACACTAGCTAGAATATCAATAGGCCTTGTTCGTTTTTTGGTCAACACTTTTACTAGCTTCTTTTCTTCGGGGTTGAGCCTTGCCGGATAAGGATGATTAAGCAAACTATTCGGGATAGGATGGTTATGATAACCCGATTTAACTTCACTCATATACCACACTTTCTTTTCTTGGTTGAAATTAAATTGAAGTTTAAAAGGACACCCGGTCTTTTTGTATGAGTAACTTTCTTTTCCTCGAGGTCTTTGGTTGATACTCATAACCTTTTCTTTGATGACTCTCGTATTTTCCACTAGACTCGCAAACCATTTGAAAGCTGTATTTTTTAACTTGTTTATTTTGGACTATGATACACATCTTCTTCAACCCTTGTTCTCGAGCCCACTTTTTTGCATCCTTTTTATCTTCCCATTCAAAGTTGTTGGCATAGTGAGAACTTGTATCTTCGGAAAAATATCCAGAGCTGCGGTTGATCTTCCATTGGTTCGGAGTTGATCGTCCATTGGTTCGGGTTGAAGATCGAGCTATAAACATATGAAAAATATTGCAAAGGATTAGAAAAATATGCATCTCGAAAACATACACATACGGTTTGGAAAGAAAACCGTAGACAAGGATACGGTGAGGACTTCCAAACCGTATGACACCCAGTGATTTCCTACGGTTGTGTTTCCAAGACGTAGTCTTACCTGTGATTGGATACGGTTTGGAAACCAAACCGTAGATGCATGAATATCATTAAATGCATTCATGTAACTACGGTATGAAACACCACCGTATGTACCTACGGTTTGGAGTTTATATTTTCCAAACCGTAACTTCTGGGTTTACAATTTCCGACGGTTAGGAAATATGAATTTTCCAAACCGTATACCCTTCTACGGTTTGGAAGTATGAATATTCCAAACCGTATATATCATCTACGGTTTGGTCGATAATTTATCCAAACCGTATGTTTCTCACGGTTCAGATTTAGGGGTTTTCAAAAAACAAAAAGCTCCAACTTTCTACGTACTTCATGCGATTAAAAAAAAGAGAATTGTTATTAGAGTTAAGTTAGAGGTATACCACACTCTTTAGAGCCTTTGGTTCTTGATATTCATCTTCTTTGGGTTCTTCAAATTCATAATAGTGTTCATATTCTTCATGTATAGGTTGAGGTTGTGGTTGGGTTAGAAAATGATTTTTGTTTGATTTGGTAGATGAGGATTCACCTACCTCACTAATCTTACTAGAGCCACTCATTTGGATTGAGAAAACCTAAATTTCTAGGTTTTTCTCAAACTTTTTCTTCTTCCTTCCCTAATCTTGATATTTTGATTTTCAGAGACTAGGTATAAATCAAATTATTCATAGAGGGCAAATTAGCCAATACATATAATAGTTGGATAAGGGGTTTTGTTGGTTACTATTTGGAAACCCATGTTTTGTCATTTTGTGAGCCCTCAAAACTTTTTCTAGGAGCCCCTATAATAGGTTTCTAAAAATATTGTTCCCTGATAGGAAAAACGTCATGATTAGATAGAACAAGAGCCATCACGCAGCCAATAACTATTATTGATTCCAACATCTCCAAACATTTCCATTTCATGCTCGGTCTTCATTGAATTTGGAACTTTCATGGTGGATAACGATGTTCATTTTTATTTGAACATGAAGAGTAAACGCTTGTTCTTTTCTCCTTTTCTTATCAGAACATGAAACTGTTTTTTCTCATCAAAATACTCGGATTCAAAATTTTAGGAGACGGATATATTGGTCTTAGAAAGAAAAAAAAACGACTCACTGTATGAATCAACTAGTCAGCGAGTTAATTACGGTTTTCACTCTCCTCGGTAGGGGTGAGCATGGGCCAGTATGGACCGGTTTTCGCCTCATCCGCATCCAATCCATTGCACTACGGATTTCAAATTTGGCATCCGCATCCAATCCATATCCAACAGTTTTGCACCCAATAGATGCACGGATGGACGGATTGGATGCGGATAATCCAATGGATTTGTTTTAGTTAAAATTTATAATAAAGAAAATAAAGCTAACACAGATGACTCCTTATAAAACCTACATATCCTATATATCACTGTTATAAAAAAAGGTGGTCTTTGACTATGAGATTTGAGAGTCATTAGACGGACAGGATTCGCCGGGGACCCTGATCCCGCGGTCGAAATCATCCTGATCGAGCTATGACTTGGACGGCTGGGAATGATATGGGGCCACACTTAACGATGGGAGAAAAAAAAGCAAATAAAAAGATGGTTCTTTTTTTTCTTTTTCAACCCTAATAATGTTAAAAAGATCGGCTTCTTCATCGTTTCTTTCTGCAACCTACGAACCCTAAATAGGAATCACTGAAAATTCTTAATCGAATGGTTGGATGAAAATTAATTGATGGTTGCTGAGAGTATGAATCCCGAGATCATAGAGGAGAGTATGAAGCTGTTTCTGGATGAAAAGAGAGAAGATTAAATGATTTATGAAGGAAGAAATTGTGATTATGCTGTTGAATTCAAAGAAGCATCGATGGAGATGGAGGAGACGTTTATCGGTGTTTGGGATGAAGGATCTTCCAAGGGTATTCGAAATCCAGGGTTTCATATATAGTAATTGAGGTACGATTTTGAGTGAATTTTGTTTGGTTAGGGTTTTAGGTTTTTCGGTTAATGCATGTTGTCTAAGTTTCTGATTTTCCATAAATTTTAAGTTTAGTATGATTTATGATGTTTTCATTAACAGAGAGACAATTATACAATTCAAAGCAGCTTTCTTAGAGATTGGATTTATCCGCTGCCATTTGTCTAGACTGGACATTGGTGTTCCACTAAAAATTTTGCTGCCAAAGCAGCTGACATATTGCAGCTAAACTCAAACAAGGCAGTGATATAGATGGCGGTACCTGAAGTTAGTGTGATTTCTATATCACTGAGTTGGTATCGAGAGATCGATTATAAGTTTATGGGCATTTTCATGTTGTTAGCTAGGTTTATTACAGTACTGGCACACTTGATTGGCTAACACCTTTTGTAATCCAACTTATCGTAGGCTTTCAGAAACATTGCCGATGCTAATCTTTCTAAGGACTTTGAATCAGCTCTAAACGAGTTTCAGAAAAATACAACGTGTTGCTTCTGAAAGGAGGTACACTATGCTACTTTTGTTCTACAGTCAGTTCCTTCACTGTGTCGGTATCGATTACTATCGTGACAGATTTATATCCGCCAGCATGCAGCTGAGTTGGCTGACTCAACCGTGATTTCACTTGCTAATGAATATGATTTCGATTTCATGGGCGTAATAGATATTTATTATACACTTCTGATTTTTTTCTTTTCTAATGCTATATATTTTATCACAGCAGCTGCACTACGAGTGAAGTGTAATTACTATATTTTATAGCAGAAAAACTATAGGTGTCCACTCTGCCATCCATGAAGATCAACCAAATTCACTGGAGAACAATGGCAACTGAAGTGTAATTACTATATAGTGAATTGTGTTACATGAGCATGGTTCTTGCAGGTTAGTTTTATCACCTCTGTTGTACACATCATAGTTTTTTTGGGCTCTCAGACTATTATTGCTTAATATCACATCGCATAATGGTGAACTGTCTATATACAGTGCTTGGATTCTAATCATTATAATTAGAAAAATTGAAAAAAGATACTGTTGGAACGTTTATTTGTTTATTGTTCTAACGCTTTCATAGTTATACATGTTGAGTCGAAGTTGTGATTCATTTCCTGTGGTTCTATATGCAGATATGCCATCAAAACATGAAGACTTGGCTATAAGACGATGCAAAGAGGTATGATTGTTGGAAAGAATGCTGAAGCCTACAATTCTTCACTTTTGGGTAAGTGAATTATCTGGATTCACTATGCACCTTCTATCCTGTAGACATAGTGCACAACTGATTTTTAGGATTAACACTTACATGAGTTGGTCTTTGTATGGCATTGACAAGCCGATGGTGTAAATGATCGGCATGGTCTTGGTCTCATTACAATTTTTTATTTTTATTTTTATTTTTATTTTATTTTTTTGAAGCATGGAGATTCCAAGTTGGACACGATTGTAACAAATATTTCGCAGATAAGAGGATGAACATAGTGATACAAATCCATACTTCAGCTGGTGAAGACAAAATTTGGGTTCTAGCTGCATACAAAAGGTTTTTGTATTAGTGGAATCTCCACATGTCAACAAGCTAACAGAAACCTGCCAATATTTATACTTTCATACAAATTCCTTTCACAGCTCTCTCTGTGTCTATTTGTATTAGATTTAGAACCAATCACGTGGGATTGTTCAAAAAAACATTGGCTTTGTATTGTTCTTCCATGGAAGATTAAACTTTTGAATGCCGAATAGAATTTGAGTGGTGGTCATGTTCGTTGAAATAGTAATTATAGTTGAGTGAATTATACTGAGAAGGAGGTGAAGAAAATGAAAACTTCATAGAAAATTATTAGTTGATTTAGTTTGTTGTTGAGAACCCCTATTGCATTTTTTCATGATTTCAAAGATATGCAACTTAAGCTTTTGTCTGCTACTAACTTTTTAGATGTTTCATAGGTGGTATAGCTGCTGGTGCTAACCCTGTTCAAATTACCATGGTATTGAAGTTCAATGTTAGAACCAAAGAAGTTAAACACGACATTTGTTACCATTGTAGGCATATTGGTGCCATTTTCACGGACATGGATATGTTCAATTACGAGGCACAACTAAATCCCATTGTAAGTTTATTTTTTTTTTACACAGCTACTTAAAGAGATTAAGA
This sequence comes from Papaver armeniacum, assembly GCA_023531295.1. Classification (NCBI taxonomy): domain Eukaryota; kingdom Viridiplantae; phylum Streptophyta; class Magnoliopsida; order Ranunculales; family Papaveraceae; genus Papaver; species Papaver armeniacum. Next base: position 527,687 of record JAJJWW010013302.1, on the reverse strand, counting down.
AAATAAAGTACATGATATGCATTATAGTAGTAATTCACCAAGAGCAGAAGTTGATGGTGGTGATACTGTTGAGGGCGGAAGAGTAGTGCTCTTGCAACAACAAGGTACTGTTTCACCTAGACTTTGTTATAATGGTGGAACTAATCAGGTCTTTTCTGTACATGAAGTCTTCTTTTGGGAGCAGTAGTATAGAGAGAAATATAAACCCATACTTATGTGCATTAACTAACTGGCTTTTGATAATCCCTTTCTCATGCAAATATAAAAGAATCAGTACGCACACATATAACTATGGGTGCCTCAAAAAATATAGCTTTGTACAATCGCACATAAGTGCAATTGTATATCTGTATTAAGTTAGAGCCTAGATTGACTGGTTAATAGAAGAAAAAAAAAATTCCTTAGTCACTATTCTACTTTCTTCTTCCTAACCCTGTTCTTTTCTTAGTGCGGATAGGCTTCGAATTGCTGCACGCTGAATCGTAAAATTCCAAACACAACAGGGCTGCTGTAATGATCTTAATGCATGGTGCTGCTGTTCAGAGATACTGTCACAAGTATCTGGTAATTCGCAGTCAGTCGGGTTTAATTATTGTCACTTATTGTTTCATTTCATTGATTCGTCGGTAATAACTCCTTGGATTTTATGTTGCAAGTTATAAGTACAGAACCTTACGGTTGTTAAGTTCTTAAGTGTGCATCATTTCCATTTTATACCAAAATGCTACTGAAAGTTGCCCTACTGAAAATGCTACGGGAAGTTGGAACTATTCACCCCGCAATCAATGTCCTAATCATATGTATTCCACATACAGCATGTGAATGTATTCTATTTATAGTATATATAAATAGAAACCCAGCATGTAGTACGATAATTTTGGGCACGGGGAAATATCAGTGGAATGGTGCAGCATACAGGAAGACATAAATATCATGTACTTGCTGCTTTACCGGTGATTTCATTGATGGAAGCCTGCAATAATTCATAGCTTGGTGTTTTGAATATCCAATACTTCTCTGAACTATTTATACTGGGTCTCAGAGCATAATTTTGGACGGTGTGCAGTATGCCGTGGCCCAGAGCAAAGCTTACTTTTACTTGAGCATTATACCTAGCCGTGGCTATTGCGGGGCCTTTGAGATCAACAAAATCATCTGTATTAGTTAAAACAACACCCTTATTCATGTACGCCAGCACAACTCCACTCCAGTAATTAGTTGAACCTAATCCAAATATATTACTCCACTTCCTTTATTTTACATACTTAATTGTTATTCCTCAAAAAAAGAAAAAAAAAAGCACTTAATTATTAGGGATCTCCAACTAAATGATTTTCCTTATTAATGGCTTGATCTAAATTTTACAACAGTAAGAGACGAGAGTCAATTCACCAAACAAAGGCTTTCGACCAATTTTATTTGCTTGCCGGGGCTTACAGGCTACTGTGACCCGACCAATTTTATTTGTTGGTCATATCCGGCTATCATGATCCAACTAATTAAACAGGCTACTGTGACCCGACTAACTAACACATAATAATATGACACGACCAACTAAATACTTGAGACCATTCTGCTATGACCTGACTAACTAAATATGCTCCCGACTATTATAGACAGGATTAACTAATACACTAATTTTTATGTGGGCACTATATCATCTTTTCTCCACCGCCGGGGCCGTAGGTCCCTGCCCTATCCGGCTACTATGATCCAACTAATTAAACACGCTACTGTGACCCGACTAACTAACAAACTTTAATGTGATTCGACCAACTAAATTTGTGGGCATTATATCTGCTTTTAAATTTTCGCCACCGGCCCCGGCTTTCCGGATATTATGATCAAACTAATTAAACACGCTATTATAACCCGACTAACTAACAAACTATAATATTATACGACCAACTAAATATGTGGGCATTATATCTGCTTTTAAATTTCTCCACTGCCGGGGCCGTGGGCCCCGGCTTTCCGGTTACTATGATCAAACTAATTAAACACGCTATTGTAACCCGACTAACTAACACAATATAATATGATACGACTAACTAAATATGTGGGCATTATATCTGCTTTTAAATTTCTCCACGGCCCCGGCTTTCCGGTTACTATGATCAAACTAATTAAACACGCTACTGTAACCCGACTAACTAACACAATATAATATGATACGACCAACTAAATATGTGCGCACTATATCTTCTTTTAAATTTTCTCCACCGCCGGGGCCGTAGGTCCCGGCTTTCCGGCTACTATAAACAAAATAATTAAACACGCTATTGTAACCTGACTAACTAACAAACTATAATATGATACGACCAATTAAATATGTGGGCACTATATTTCTTTTTAATTTTTCTCCACCGCAGGGACCGTAGGTCCCGGCTTTTCGGCTACTATGATCAAACCAATTAAACACACTATTGTAACCCGACCAACTAACAAACTATGATATGCTACGATCAACTAAATATGTGGGCATTATATCTGCTTTTAAATTTCTCCACCGTCGGGGCCGTAGGTCCTGACTTTCCGGATATTATGATCAAACTAATTAAACACGCTATTGTAACCTGATTAAGTAACAAACTATAATATGATACGACCAACTAAATATGTGGGCACTATTTCTGCTTTCGATAATCGACAAGAGGTTGAGCGCCGGCCGCAGGCCGATTGACTAACACATTATAATATGACACGATCAACTAAATATTGGGACCGTTCTGCCATGACCCGACTAACTAAATATGCTGCGGACTATTATAGACAGGACCAACTAACACACTAATTAAAATGTGGGCATTACATCTGCCTTTAAATTTTCTCGACCGCCGGGGCCGTAGGACCCGGGCCCCTCCGGCTACTATGATCCAACCATATAAACACGCTACAGTGACCCGACTGACTAATAACACATTATAATATGAAACGACCAACTAAATATTGGGACCGTTCTACGATGACCCGACTAACTGAATATGCTGCCGACTATTATAGACAGGACCAACTAACACACTAATTTAAATGTAGCACTACATCTGCCTTTAAATTTTCTCCACCGAAGGCCCCGGCCCCTTGCTGGTACTATGATCAAACTAATTAAACACGCTACTGTAACCCGACTAACTAACACACTAGAATATGATACAACCAACTAAATATTAGGACCGTTCTGCTATGACCCGACCAACTAAATATACTCCCGACTGTGATACATAGGACCAACTAACACACTAATTTTAATGAGGGCACTACACCCGCCTTTAAATTTTCTCCGCCGCCGGGACCGTAAGCCCCGGCCCCCCTCCTACCCGGCTACTAGGGTCCAACTAATTAAAAACGTTACTGTGACCTGACTAACTAACACACTATAATATGATACGACCAACTAAGTATTTGGGCACTACACCTGCCTTTAGATTTTCTCCAACGCCGGGGCCGTAGGCCCCGGCCCCTTATTCAGCTACTATGGCTTAACTAACTAAACACACTACTGTGACACTGTTCGACAATCCAAACAATAAATAATACTCTAAAAAGGGTTTTCTCTCGACTATTTTCAGTTAATGTTCAATTCTATTGTTGTTTAGGTATTAAATCTTTAATTAATTTAAACTTTAGATATTGTTTAGCTATATTATACATTATAGCTATATAAGCCAGAACTATTTTTCCAAAATCGACGAGAGGTTGAGCGCCGGCCGCAGGCATAAGAATAACTAAACTTGGTGTCCTGTCTATAAGCCAGAACTATTGTGTTTTTAGTTAATGTTTTTACCTAAAGTAGAAACTTTTTTTGTGTCCATGATAGCTAGGGATATCAGACGGACGACGTTCAACGGGGACCCCAATCCAGCGGTCTGGATATTCCGGATGGAGTTTTCCATTGGACGGTTAGGAAATTTTGGTAATATTAAAAATTCCGGACACACGATATTTATTACTCCATATAACATTCTCTAATAGATCTTCTCAAATCATCAACAACGCCGACCTATATTGTGTGAAATAACTGCTCCCCATAAATTTGAAATTCAAAGTTCTGGATCTTTGTAAAGATATACGGATGGCAATTCTGAAACGAGTATATAAACCTTTGGATACGATTTTGGTTGAAAACAGTTTTCACTTGGTAAACCCTAACCCTTTTGTTTTCTTCCTGTTATCCTTTATAACCGTGTACACAAAGAAGGAATCAACTTTTATGTTCTTTTTGTTATCCTTTAAAATATGGAATCAATAGCCATGTACTTTTGTTTCTCTAATCAATTAACCTAACCCTTTTGTTGTGATCTACACCGAGGTAAGATTTTGATTTAAATTTTGTTTTGTTTTGAATCAATGAACCTAATCCAAACACTTTTCATAATTTAAACTATTATTTGTAAACTATGGTACAGTTTTGGATTTGTAAACTATTATTTTTAGATTTTTTAATATATTTTCATATCAGGGGATCTCTAATACTCTTGGTATGTTCAGTGTATTTTTGCTCAATTTGAGTTGTTGATGTATTTATCTGTTATTGGAATCAATAGTGTCGAACTATATTGTGTGAAATAACTTCTCACTGTAAATTTGAAATTCAAAGTTCTGAATCTTGGTAAGACAATTGGAGCAAGGAGTCTTTACTGAGGTTTCTAATTGTATTTAAGACTTCATGTGATTCTAATTGTTTGCTTAATTGTATTTAAGCAAAATCTAAGACTTCATGTGATTCAATTGGATTCAATGATGCTGGTGCAGTTTCAACTGGCGATGGGGATGATCTAGCTGTTGACACTAACATAGCTTGCAATCTTACGGGAGGTGGAGCTACACAAATTTCAGATGTTGCTAATGCTAGGGATGATCTAGCTGTTATAATTAACGATTATAATCAGTTATTCAATTTCCCTCTCTCAACAAACAAGTCTTAGATTTTGCTCTGTGTTCTTCTCCTCTCTTCTTATGGCTCTCTTCCTCTCTCCTTAGGTTGGGGAATGAAAGACCAATGCATAGATTGTAAGATAGCCAAGGTGTGTCGGTTATCCTTCATTAGTTTTCCCAGCATTTTATGGCGATCACTTATTATTCATAACTGCTAAAATATTTTTGAAAGATAAAAAGAGCATCTTCGAGATAATCCATGTTGGAATGATTTCTGGGGCTACTTACTGAAGATGAAAATGTTGCTCACTGAGATTGCTGCAGGTGAACTTGCTGATGTATGCTCATATCCAGATGAGATTCATGTCCATTACTGCTGGAGCGGATATAGAAATGCACTTTGTTGACATACCAGATTTCATAGAAGCTAGAATACTGATGTGTTTCTCATGTGTTACTTTATTTATAATTTTCTGCTTCACTTGCTTTTTATGGGTTTTTTTCTTTCTCCAAGGGAAAGTTGTTCGTACCACAACAACTAATATTATTACGGTGTTTCCTGCAATTATGCATGGGGAGTTCAATGCCACTTTGGGTACTGTGAGAAACTAGAAGAAAATTAGAATGTTGTTCAAGTTATAATCCCTTAGTTTGTTATACTTTGATTTGGATTATATGTGTTGGTCTATATTTTTATTATTAATCAAGTATTTTTTCTTACAAATATATCGTTACTGCATGAACACCGATTCATGCATAGCTAAAGTCTTTCTGAGTGTACTAACATGTCTCTCTAATTGTATTAACATATTTTTTCTTCTATTTTTAGATTTTTTTTTAATATATTTTGCTTGCAGCTTGCAGGGTTGTCCTTCCATATCAGGGGATCTCTAATACTCTTGGTATGTTCAGTGTATTTTTGCTAAATTTGAGCTATTGGTGTATTTATCTGTTATTGGTGTCGATTTTGTTGTTCTTATCCGTGTTTATGACTGATGAAGATATTCTTACTTAGTTATTCATTTATATGTTGATCTTTATCTATTTTTATGATTCATCCTCAATCTACACTATGCACAAAATGTAAGCAATCCAAGGGAATACGTTGTCTCCCCATGATTACTTAGACTCTGTGGTTGCAAGCTTATTTTGCTTGACCATATATAAGCTACCAAATAAGTGATCACAGGCTAATTCTAAGTTTGGTATGTTTTTCTGTTATTGGTAATGGCCTGTAGCTTATACACTTAGGTGTTGTTCATGGAGTGATCACACCATACGTGTTTTTCTATTGTTGGTAATTTTTACTCTTTACAATGTAGGCACGATAGACGAAAGAGAAATAATTTGCGGGCACATCTTTTTATTCGTTATTATTCATTTGCAAACCTGCGGCTCATACTTTTCATGTAAATCTTGATTCAATTTTGATAACATGGGGTTTTTACTATTCTAGATGAAACTTAAACTTAAAAGAAGCAGCTGTGTAATATTTTATACGTTGCTTAACAATTTCAATGTCGATATCAAAATTCTTGGTATGCGGTGGTTGAATAATCGTATGAAATTTATAATAAGGATGGTTTGACTTGATTTTATTATTTTCCGGTAATGGATAACTAGGCAGGTGATGATAAAATAAGTTTGCATGTAAGTTTAAGCTAATAAGTAATTACTGGAATTGGTGTGTTTTCTGTCGTTTCGACCATGATTACTATTTCTGTAATTTTTAAAACACTCAGCGATCTTGATTTAGGTATCTTTGGATTTATCCAACACTTGTAATCATTGTTGGAAAAATAATTATGTATAAATCATAAGTCATACTACATTAACAGACTGAGAATATTTTTATTTTTATTTTTATTGGTAACAGATTGAGAATGTTGACGGTGGAGAAAAGATTTTAACTACACAACTTGAGGATTTAGTTAGCATGATGAGAAATCTGCAAAAAGGTAAGCAACTTATTCAGCATGCTTTGATGGCCAAAAGTTACAAAAGCTGCATGCTAAGTCCTTGGAGTATGAGAATCTTAAGTTACTGATCAAAAGGTATTTCGTAGGCATATATTATATCGACTTTAGAAATCTTAGCGTCGACTTAAACTAAGGAATTATGTTGACAAGTGTAAATAATCATGTTGTATGTGACAAGTGCTTGGTAGCAATGAAATTTTCTTTTGTGAATAGAGAACTAAGGAATTTATTACTGCAGATTTGATTGAACAATTAACGGCCCTATGGGAACTTTTTTTTTGCCCACTTACATTGGAATTAGTATCTGCTATCTTAGCTCAAATGGAAGAGCACGTGATTTTCAACCATGTAGTTGTGGGTTCAACTCCCACATATGGCACTGTTATTTGCTACATGCTTCCAATGGAAAAATAGTGATTCCATTATTTGATGCTCACCGAGTGAGACTCCAACAGAAGATATGGAGTTGGACCAGAATCTTGAGATGATAGGGGAACCTTTTTGGATTGGAAAACCCAACATAAAATTGCTCTAGGAGTTGTGCAAGGTCTTGCTTATCTCCACCAAAATATGCTACCTCCGATTATTCCCAGAGATATAAAGTCAACAAATATCTTGCTTAAGTCAACAAATACCTCCGATTCGCCCTAAAGCCGCAGACTTCGGAGCTCCAAAAGTATTGCAACCAGTTATATTGGACTTATGGATGCTTGGCTCCAGCTAATTTAGTTTTACCTCCAATTTGATCTTTTTTATACAAATTTGATTTTATCATCATGATCATATTTATTATTGTCCGGGTAATTCATCCATTCACTGGTATGAGTAAGTTCTATAAACTAAATAGTATAGGTGCTCAAGGAAAACTACTTGACAATTGTGTTCTTGCTGTTACCTTTGTTGTTATTATCTAAATTACAATTACAGATGTATCCACTTAAATAACCATGGCGCGGGGATCCGGATGACATGGATTGGGCGAAGGTATGGAGTTTAAGCTCAAATTGCGCCTTCGGTCTGCCTGTATGTATGTTTTGATAATTTTCTTTCTTGTTTGTGTCATAGAGGATCCCTAATAGTACGTGATGCGCATGATATGGATGGATCGAAGGTGCATCATGACGGTTTCATTGATTCTCAATCATATCCGCTGGTACAAAACATGTTATTGATTTCATCAGTACATAAAAATTGATTCCATTGGTTAGGGATCATGGATTAGAGAAACAAAAGTATATGGTTATTGATTCATGTTATTGATTACTCTTATCACTTTTGTTTTCTCAATCATCTCCGCCAACAAAATAGGTTATTGATTCCATGTACATGGTTTTTCTTATTTTTTTTATACTAGCCTAAAAATAGACTGTCCTGAAAAGCATGTTCATTCTCCTTAGTGTATGGTAAGATATATATTCCTTTACAGTGCAACATCAACCTCTAATCAGGTCGTAGTGTATATATTATAGCGAATCTATTGCTATACCACATCTAATTCAATGTTTATTTCTCTTGCACCAAAACTAAAACAACTATAGAAAAGGAGTGGATTCAAAGTAGCATCGACATAATTCAAAATAAATAATAGTTGTCAGTCAAAGTTTATTTGACTTTGTTGGATCGGTTGTTTTCTTTTTCTTTATCATAGCTTTGGAAATTATATAGTTCATAGTGAGATCCTTGCAGCTAGAAATTCAACTGAAACTTTGTTGACGAGGTCATGTTATGGAAAATGCAGTGGGAGAAGATGGTGAAAACTTTTTAAATGAGCGGAAAGCAATCTTAATCAACATGGTATTATTATTAGAGCTTCAGATATGCAAGTAACTTGGAAAATTTGATTAGGCTGTGCTGTCGTTGTTATTAAGCATGACATTGTTAACTGCGATTGTGATTCCCAAATTTGAAAATTTTTGATCTTAGGTTACTTTATGTGGTAATTGAACCTGTTAGATGTGCATGAAACCTTTCGTTTGTGGCTACGTGTTAACTACTACCCACAAGTCTGTCTTATTGATGCAAAACTTGGAGTTTTCTAATTTTTTTGAGTCTTAGTGATCAATATTCTTATAAACCTTAATGATGTGTTTAGTTGTTTCTGAAAAAAGATTGCAGTTTTCTTCTTTGAAAAAAATTAATTTTTCGGTTCCCTACAGATCAAATAGATACTTAAGATTTAAAATTAGATTGGCGGATGTCGATAGGAAATAAGTAGCTAAATATAATTCGATGGGTTAAGTTAGTTATGATGGAATTTTTCATTAATCGGGTGAACATATAACCATTCTGATTTATTAGTATGCTCAATTGAACATCTCGATGTTTTGGGTTTAATTAATAATTGGATTTTTTGGGTTTGGGTTAAATCTATGCAACTAGAGGAAGAAGAAGGCATGGAAGCATGAAGAAAAGAAACAGAAACAAATCTCAACAGGCATGAGTTCAACTTCAGAACTAAGTACAAAGTTAGGTTTAAGTAACGTCTTTCTACAAACTTTAACTGAAAACGTAATGTGTTTTTACTTATTGTTCGGTTCCCTACATCTGTTTTAGTTTTGGTGCAAGAGAACTACATAATGGAGATTTCCTTCTATTGGACTTATAGAAACCAAAAGTTATGATGTTTCTTGAGGAGCTTAGCCAAACTATTACTGAACTTAAGGAGTATAACTGAAAGTTAGGATCACATTCTGATTTTTTTTTAAAGTTTTGGGCTAAAATTTTAATGTTGATGATCATGTAATTTTTTGAATTTTGGTATTTATCGCCTAATTTTGTGGGAATTTTGCTATCAAACGATCATGTCCTTTGTTACTGAATTAGTGTTGATGCAGTTTTCTGCTTTGCGGGTTTTTATTTTAGGTATTTCTATACTGCAATCATATATTTTTAACTTAAGTTTTGTGTTTTACTTGAAGCTTGCAGGGTAGTTTTCAATTCATGTGAGTAGGTTCCTAATTTTATTTGTGAGTAAAATAATTTCAGCCTTCAATTGATTGTTTAATTTCAGTGAGTCTTTTGCTTTTTGTTTGATTGGACTGGTGATGTCAAAGCTCCAGTTTATGGTATTTTCTTAGTTTAGTTCACTACAATTTTTTGTTTCGATTCTCTGATTCGTGTTATAACCATTGGTTGTGTGTATCGCTTATGGTTCAGGTTTGTAAAATAAGCTAGGTTAATTTTGTCCAAGTTGGTTATTCTGAAATGCTAAACCTCAACTGAACTCATGTATTTTCCTTAGCTAGCCTTAGTTGTTTTTATTATAATATTTTAATCCCATCTAGCATAATATTTTGAAATATAGAACCAGACCAATTGTTAGGGTAAAATGTTAAGTATGGCAGGGAGAATAACTGATGAAGTGTTGATTCATCACGGGTAGGACCAAGGATACCACATGACAAGCAAACATTTCCGACAAAAAATATCGTGTACATGTTAAGAGGTACAGGTGTGGTTAGGATGGAGTGGGTTTAATGGAGATTCACCACAGTCAGCTAATAATATGCTCTCAGCTTTTTCCATCCTCAATGCTCATCTTTTTATATTGCCATCAATCTCTTGGTTCAGATGGATTCAGATATGTATCACTATAAAAAGCTTCTTGGGGAAGTGGAAGTGAAATCCGTGTGTTCCAGTAGTTGAGGAAGATACTAATTACACATTTAATTTTTTTGGTGTAGATTTATATGTACAATTTTTGTAGGATGCATTCGGCAACAAAATATACAAAAATGGTAAGTCGATTAGACCATGAACTCCATAGGTTTTGTTTATTAACCTTATCTATGGTGGTATTCGTATTTTGTGTTCAAGAAATTCGATAAGATTGATAGCTTGCCTAGATAACCTGAATTGCGGATGAGTTTTGATCATATTCAAAAATGTGACTCTATATGTTGTTAAAGGAAGGGTGTTCTTTTACTGTTTTTTTGAATCTAGCTCCTCAAAATTCATCAACTAACCCGTTAGTAGTTTGGGTAATGAGAATTCCAGACTTAATGATACAACTGAATACATGCTTATAAATATTTTATGGATAACGCTGATCATTACTAATTGAATTTTTTCGTATGTAGTATAGGATGCAGAACCTGATTGTTCATCATCTGGAAAAAGAACAATGATGAAACTTGAACCATTAATTTAGAGTCACGTGAAAGAAATATTGTCTCTCAATGGTTATTCATGGAAAGACGGTGAGTTGTCTTTTTTTTAAGTTGAATATGGTTAATTTTTACAACTGCAGATAATATTCAACTAATTTTGCATGTGAATACAGACGCAAATGTCATTTCACAAGAGTCACCAACTGGGGTTAGATTTTTATATTTGAATACCTATCAAACCATCACTAACAGGAATTTGGTGCAAGTGCGAGCTTTTTTTGCAGTTAATTATGTATATATACTAATCGATTTGTCTGTGATTTTACTCGATTAAGGTCATGCATAGGCTTTTACAGCTCCAATATGTCACCCACATAAAATTCCAATCTATAAACATACTTATGTTTCAATTGGTAACAATGTTTTCTACTTTTTCCAGATCCACTTCCATGAGCTTTCACAACTCGGTCAATGAGTTCGTGTCCAATAGTAGCTTTTAACTAAGTTGTTTGTCGCTTTGGTGTCAACTTTGACTCGGTAAAACCAAATAGTGTGGTTACGATGATTAATTTTGGCGCGGGTTATCCTTTGTGTCCTTTCAGTTATTTGAAATTTAAAGTACTATTCACTATGAACTGCATTTGAGCTATGGGTGTCAATTAGAAATACACTCCATATATCTAGGAATACAAAGAAGTGGTATCCGTAATTTATGCAGGTTTCGAGTTTTAACAGTATACTTTGCATGACTAAGGCGATATCCACCTTTTTTCCTTCTGCATTTTGGGACATCAATACATACTTAACAATTTCCTAAGTGGATTGTTATGCTTAGTTGAAGGGTTCTGTAAATTTTAATGTTGCTTGAGCAGGTAATGTTGTAAGCACCAGCATTGTGAATTGATAAGCATTAAAACTAAGAGTACATGTGATAAATTTGTGGTTTTTGGTACCCAAAAACCAAATATTAATGATCCAATCTAAAATTTCAACTATATCCAAGTTGTACAATTTAACCCCTAAGCTCAACACAGTTTCAACAAAGAGTTAATATTCTAAATCTAGGGGTCGAAACCAAGTTTTTCGTGTTGGGGGTGCAAAAAATTGCTTTCGGGTGAAAAATTCTTTTAGGGGTCCAAAGAATGAGCATATCAAAGCAAATCATGGCGACTTCAACTGCGTCAATTCAAACATGACGGAGCAGATAAGAACCCTGGAAATGAGTAGCTCGGAACTTGATAACACAGACTAACACTTTGAAAATGAGCCTGAAGGAAATGGAGGATAAATATAATTGTGCCAATTCTGAATTCATATAATGCTACATGAATTTGAAGATAGATGAATAGAAAAATGCCAAAACTTAGTTGGATTATGTGAAGGCTTCTATTAAAAAAATCAATAATATACTCATGAATTATGTGATGAAATTACTGAAATTGAGAACCAAAATCGAGAACCTGTAGAAAAATATATCTAAAATGGAGAGTGAACTTGGATTTGTGGAAGCCACACGTGAGTTGGTATCAGATACTGAAGTGGAACTTATGATTTATGTTTATTATTATTTTTTTAATAATATGGAAACATCGTACATACTAGAGAAACAACTGAATGAATACTGCATTTGATTACAATATGTGAGGGATATTAAAGCAAGTCACGAGAAGCAAAGCATGTTAACTTAATGAAGATCTAAAAAAATTTAATGATAAAAAAAATGTCTACATACATCCTCACATCAAGAAGATGATGCAAAAGCTATAACAACATAAGTTATTAGTACGAGAAAAAAACTTATTGTTAACCTAAAATATATTATCAGTGTGGTTAGTTTCTAGGCAAAAATTAAAATTAGGATCAACTTTACATGTCTAACCTTAAGTATTTGGTCCATGAGTAGGTAAGACTTATCATATGTGAAATTATAGGTAATGAAGGTGATATTTTGGAAAATGTACTACAACTTAGGCGACAATGTATGGTAACGAAATAGAAACATAACACAGGGGTTTACTTCAGCATTTCGACATGACGACTTTCATTAACTTGGAAAATATAAATAAAATATGTCAAAGTGTATATTTTATTCGTAATATCTTTTATACTTTAGATATTTAACTAAGTGATTTGGAGTCAAAGAACATAATATGCAACACAGAAAATATATTAAGATTCTTACCCAAGAGTTTATTACAAAAAAACAAGTAATAGTTAGGTGGTAAGATAATTGCGTGTTCACTTTGATCCAGATGATTAATTAAAGTCTATTTTGATTGTCAATATGACTATAATGGTTGGCTTGCTGCTGAGAGTGCGTGTTTAGAATATTCGAGGTACAAGCTTGATGAATTCGATCCAGATGATTAATGACCTGATTGATAGGTTAGGTGGCGATAATAGTTAATTTTTTGGTGATTTTGTGAATGTGGGATTTTATTTACCTGTTTGGCAGAAATATGACAACTACGAATGGAGATGAATATTTCAATTTGTAGCGTTAGGTGATCTTCGATGACAATTTTTTCGTACCTTATTTTTCCATGTTAGATATTAAATGATCTTCAACTTATATGGATATAATTAATTATTTCCAAAACCACTTAAATGAATAAAAGCATATGTTTTTTTTAATCGGTAAAGAATTTGGTGCTGACGAGTTTCGATCTCAGGTCACTGGTATCATTTTACCAGCGTACTACAATAATACCGGCAAAAAAAGAGGATATGTGGGTATATAACTGTCGTATACCTTCAAAAACTCTAAAGATTCAAAACCACGAGGTTTTTGGTACTAAAAATAATAAAACAAACAAAGTGAATTACATCTTTGGTGCCTTCAGTCTACGTTTTTTCTATAGATATTAGTAGTTACGAATTAGGTCTAAATAACACACTAAAAATTTGGAATAGCCGTTAAAATATATTGATATCGGCATGTAATTGCTTCAAAAGTTGTAAGCTATCCGTAGTCTTATAGTAAATTAGGTAACACAAAGGCAATGAACAACATGCTAGGAACTTTCTTTCCCAAAGTAAATAGACTATGATCTAAACTATTGTTAAAAATGTAAAAGTAGTCTTATAGTAAATTGGTAACACAAAGGAAATGAACAACATGTTAGTAACTTTCTTTCCCAAAGTAAATAGACTATGGTCTAAACTATTGTTGAAAATGTAGGATCTCCATAACCAAAAAACACTTATACTCAATTACCATAAATAAATGTCAATATACCAGTATGAAGGGTTGAGCCGGGGCCGTAAGGCCTCGGTGATACCTAGTGTATACAAATAAAAAAACCCCAAGCAAACATCTTAAAAATTCTTAAATTATCCATAATATTTTCTAGAACTATATAAATGTCCTTAATTTAACGGATATGGATGTCCAACGGAATTTCAAGGTTCCATCCGGGCCCGATCCGTTATCCGTTGGATTTCAAAAATTCCATCTGCATCCAACCCGTTAACGAACGGTCCGGACATCCATTCGCAAATGAACGGTTGGTCCCGGTTAAATCCGCGGATTACGGGCCAAATCCTCACCCCTACTCCTCGGATCCATTTTTGCTCTCCCTCTAACAAAATTTTTTATTTGTTCCTCCTTGTCCACTTCCTTTTCCAATAACATACGAAAGACTCTTTGCTTTTCCAGCTTTCTGAAATCTGTTAAGTTCCTAAAGATCATGTGAACCGAAATGCGAGAGCGAGATTAGAAATCATACAAACGAAAGACTCTTTGCTTTTCCAGCTTTCTGAAATCTGTTAAGTTCCTAAAGATCATGTGAACCGAAATGCGAGAGCGAGATTAGAAATAACAAATCCAAATAGTTTGGGTCGAGAGCGAGATTAGAAATAACAAATCCAAATAGTATGGGAATGGGTTGCTCGGTAGACCTTGGCAATACAATCTTTCATTGCATGAATACTATTCATCTATCATGGTGGAATATGAAGAATGAGCCATCAAGATAGTGTGTAAAACGAACATCCGGAATTCCTTACTGCTAAAGATAAACCACCAAAATTATCTAACAAAAACTGCTAGACCACCAAAACTACATCCGTAACTTCATAACTGCATTACCTCTAAATCAAAACTGCATCCGAATCTCAGTAAAGTATTTTGATTTCTATCAGAACAAATATTTAACTAGGACAGCAGCATCGAAGAAAAAGGATTTTAATCTAGCACAACCTGCTTGTACGAAAATCTCTCAAAACAAACATTCACTAAGCTAAATAGAAATAATAGATATGGCCACACCCAATAAGCCAAAATCTTCATATGATAAAAAAGTCGAAACATATATAAAAGCAATGAAAATGGTTTCTGATGTCAAAATAGTAGGGCTCAAACGGAACTCAATACATTTCTGAGTACTCATCTATCTCTACTGCTTAAGATGAGGCACCACTTCGGAGAACTTGAGATTTCTTTGACTTCTTTGGTGCCAACTGAGTGTCAGCCTGCAACAAAATGAACCAACATCAGCAGGCATTAACACAACAAGTAATACTATGGTTTTATAAATGAAACAACTATAATTCTGTTAATATTCCAGTGACCCTCACCTCTTTCGTAACTGCTTCTTCCTTCTCTGACAAGGTCAGCTCGATGTGACAAGGAGATGACATGTAAGCTGAGTCAAAGATGAGCATTGCAGTCAGCTTAAATCGAAAAACCCAACCATCTGAAAAAGGAGAAACAAAACATATTTAAATATTTAAAAGGAGACTTACGGTTGATTCTTCCGTGAGCACGGTATGTCCTACGCCTCTGCTTCTGAGCTTGGTTAACTTGGATATGAGAAATGTATAGTGAATCCACATCCAAACCTTTTACCTGCATCGTATAATAAACAATAATTTAGATGAGTAAAATCTAACTTGGTGAAGTAAAAATACAACAGAGAAGAGAGACCTACATCAGCATTGCTCTCAGCATTTTTAAGCAGATCAAGGATAAACTTGGCAGACTTGGCGGGCCAACGTCCTTGTCCATTTGAGTGACGGTTCTTGGCTTGAGCAGTCCTACCAACACCACCACAGAAACGTCTGAAGGGAATGGCTTGCTTGTGAGCCAATACATCCTCCAAATACCTCTTGGCTTTAACCAAAGACATCTTCCTTAAAGAGAATGCTGTTTCCCTAGTGTTCTGAGAAGCAACATACAAAACAAAAATGAGTAACTATTGACTAATGTATTTAAATAAAAAAACAAGAAAATAAAAATTCTTAATCACTTCCAAAAATTCTATAAGACAATCAGATATAGCTCATAATACTATTAGAAAAATTACTAGGATGGAAATCAGATATTGGACAATCAGATACAGGTAAAATGCTTGCTTAGTCATTTTAAAAATTAGGCTGGGAAGGAGTAAAATCAATTCAACATCTAGAAGAGTCTAGAAGAGTGTGATAGGTCAAACCCAATAACAAGAACACACCAAACATAATCGAATAGTGTTGTTAATAAACGCTGATATTTGCCTCAGGTTGACTAGGTTAACAAGCCAGTGAATATCATGTTACACAAGCTGAGCAGAAAATCATCAAAGTGTACAAAATTAACATAAGCACATAATCCATGACTATCCTAAGAGTCCACTCTTCAAAGGGTTATACACATCAAACTCTCCATTAATAAACAACCAAATGTATTAATTCTATCTCAGCATTTCAGACCCTCCTCTTCTTCTTCTTCAAAGCCAAGTTAAGTACTAAATAAATATTCAAGCTGATTAGGGATCTAACTTAGAATAACAAATCCAGTACTAACCCTAAATCCCCAGATTCTCAAATAGACCAACCATTCACATCACGACCATATTTTCACTGAATCACACAATAATATCCAAAAACTCATTCGATGAAGCCAAACAAAATTAAAAAAATAAAAACTCTTGTAACAATATATAAGTAAAAACCCTAAAACCATCATACCTTGAAATGAACACGAAGGTCAGACCCCCTAGCCTTGCAGGCTGAAACAGAAAACATCATAAACACCACACTCAGTAACTAAACTCATCCAAAACCCTTCAACTATGAAAAGAGAAGAAAAAGAAAAAGATGATAAAGATTAGAGATGCTTACACTTAGTGGGATTATCGGGCTCCTTCGAATACTTCACCTGTTAAATGCAAATCAAAGCAAAAGAAGAAATTAATCAGTACAGAAACAATCAAATCAAGAGATAGAAACTAAGGATATCGTAGTTGGGGTTGTAATGGAGGGATTCAAATCTACGCACCATTGTTGATTTGGGTTTTTGGTGATTTCTTCTTCTTCTTCTTTGTCTGGTGAGCCGAATCAGTAATGCGGCACAGAAGTAGGTTTTAAAGAGATGAAGGGATATCTCTTATAAACCTAGGGTTTTGTAGTGGTGAAAGTTGGACTGGACTGGATTTTTTTTGTAGAATGTTTTCTTACTAAGCAAGCCCATGAGATACTTCTGAAGCCCAGTTTGGTGTTTAGAGCGCCGTCCGTGGCCTGCACCTAACATTTTCGTTTTCAAAGGTGGAAGAGGTGCCCTTGTTTCTAAACTCATTTTGAATTAGGTCCAGGAATTGCTCTAATCCGGTGCGTGCATGGTATCAGAGGTGAGGTGATGGAAACTGATATGGGTAGCAATATGACCCGAATATTGGTCTGTATTGCGAACACCTTATGCAGTGACGCAGAAAAGCAAAATTCGCCTGCAGTCCACCTCAAAGTAGTACATAATGTCTCGAGCTCAATGATGCAAGGGGGAAAGGCTTGATTCAAGTTTTTCCTTGCTGGTAAAAGAATGCACGACTGCAAGCAAGATTTATCATGTTTCCCGTGGTGAAGTTTGGTGGATAAAGTGTTTGTATTTTGAAAAAGGAGAAAAATGGAACTTCCAACTCCAACAACCTCTAATAATTCGTTTGTGGCATGGGATGACCTAAAACAAACCGCTTTACTTAAAATCCAACATTGAAAATTGATGTAACAAAAAAAGACTGCTTCATAGCACTAACATGACATTTTCTTAGTATAATTTATTATTAATTTATGGTTGCAAAGATTTCAAAATGTTCCAATTCCATTTTCTACAACACATCTTTCTTTAGATCAATCCCAATGTTACAGTGTACCTGGGATCAATTTGGGATTCACACTGTGCACTCCATGAGCAAACAGATAAATGACAAGTTCGTTAGAAGGTATAGCTTGACATAAAGCTTGAATAAGCAACAACATCAACCCAATCTGGGAAAAGACCCTTTAATTTCTTCGAAGAATCTACCATATACTGGTCTAGTACCGAAAGGGTCACCGTTAAAGCTTCAGAACTGTTTGCCTGCAAGAGTATAACAACAGAATTCATTAGTGATGACTTGTAACATAAAATATCGGGCACCTAACCATCTGGGGTTAGCCCAGTTGGCCAGGAGCCTGACTCTCAAGGAGGAGGTCAGGAGTTCGAGTCTCCGCTCAAACATTGGAGTACTCGTGTAATTATACTAACTTTACTATGGGGTTTAGGGGGCCGAGTTTGCTCAGTGGGGAGTAAGCCGGTGGCTACCCTGCCAGGGGGCAGTACGGGCCTATGCCTAGTTTCAAAAAAAAAAAAAAAAAAAAAAAATCGGGCACCTAGATAGGAAAAATTTACAAATGTGAAACTAATTGGTTAATTCTTTACCTCAAGCCAGAAACTCCAATCATCGTTACCAACTCCGCTAAGTCTACAAATATACGACGGGGGACCACCATCCACTGTTTCAGGATCTGTAAATTATCTCACTTGGTTTAGGATTTGCTCATCACTGATAGATATGCAGAACTATTTTCGACGAAACAAACAAAGCATAAGACTATTTGCAATCACCTGTAATCTGATTGTCAGCGAAAGACCAATTTGACAGAGGACCTGTAATGTTAAGCACTGAAACCCACACCTCCTCTAAAGAACTGAAACAAAAGAAGAAATTGAAACACAATCTTCAAAACTGATCGTGTATATGAGAAAACCATATTTTGAATCTACCATTTCAACAATAAGATGAACATTGTTCAGTCGTAGTTCTTACCCTAATGAAAGTTCCAAGTGGATTTTCCGCGATGTACCAGAAACTGTAGTTTCTCTAAGAGTCAGGTGAGGGAACTGAGCATATTGCTTTAAGATATCATCACCTCTATCAGGGAACTTCAAGCTTCCTGAAAACAAGAAATTTACTGGAAAAAGCACCTGCATGAGAAACTAGCCGTCAAATTTTTCACAACACCAAAAGGTCCAAGACAACCATATTGAAGAATTATTTTAGAGATGTGCTAAGTTTGGAAGAGCTCTGAAATGATAATCTCTTCCTGGAACCTTGGATTTGTGCCAAGAGTTTGAGATCTGAATATGCAATATCCAAGAATCCAAATTGATACATGCAACTCTGGGGTATACTGTGAACCATGTGTATCAAGCCATTGCTGGTATGCAGAATATATGCAAATAAGATGTCGGTATATACCATCCAAGTTCTCCGATCTGACTCCTGGAATTTTTCCAAAGATAACTCTGAACTGATCTGCAGCTCTTCTGCTACTTCAGGAGCATATTTGAAAAGGAAATGCAATGAGTTTGAATCTACCACTGAAAAATCGTAACTGGACTCAGCAACTGACCTTCCATCTGTAGTCCTCAAAAGAGATCGTCATTTCAGTAACAAAAGTAAAAAATAAAAATCAGAACATCCAAACCAAATGTAGAATGATAAGAAAGATAACTACAGTTCAACCTACATAAAGTCGCACTATAAAACAATATACAGATGAATCCTCTTTCAGAGGGAAGTTCAATTGACATGCTTATTTTGAGATGATGATGAAATTTTTATTTTGTGAGACCTATAGCACCCGCATGAGAACAAACTAGAAGCTAAATTTCAGAGAGGGTTCTCTATTCATTACATAGAACGTCCCTCCAAAAATCATCATCTTCATAAAGATGTAAGCATATCCTTAATGGGTCCGAAAATCAACGGTTTTTGAGCTACTTATTTTAGCTGCACTCGTTCATGATATTAGTCACACTTTTACAAATTGATTGATTTTATCACAAAAAGAGCTTGGAGTACATGATTTGAATAGCAATATCATCAAAAATTAAGCCTAAGTTTGTCTTTATGTAGCCTCTACAATACAATCTAACAGCAATGTCAAAATAAACATGTCAACAGAAGCTTCCTCTATTGGAGGAAGATCTAATAATCCTTGAAGTACAACATAATCAATGCATCCCCGTAAAAATGCTAGCGGAATTCTATAGAGTTCGGGTTATCATGTAGATTCATATTTCTGATGTGAATAACGCTGACAAGTCAAAAAATGCAAGCCAACTCAAACATCTTCTCCCTATTCACCCATGCTTCTTGTAAGACTAATATAATATAGAGATATACTGTAGATAGATTAGAATCGCCATTTCTTAAATTACCTGTAGTTACAAATGTGTGCTGAAATATGAGCCTTTTTGGTGCAGCCGTGCTGTATGGGAAAAACTGGGAAGACAGTGCCAAAGCCAACACGGTTATATGCAGCAAGAACTGCACAACTGATGATCTGGCTAACCAATTGCCAACAACAGGGATCAATGGTCCCACACACCATCCTGTCACAAAACCAACTA
This sequence comes from Papaver armeniacum, assembly GCA_023531295.1. Taxonomy (NCBI): domain Eukaryota; kingdom Viridiplantae; phylum Streptophyta; class Magnoliopsida; order Ranunculales; family Papaveraceae; genus Papaver; species Papaver armeniacum. The sequence goes on along the minus strand of JAJJWW010013302.1, from coordinate 507,069 downwards.
ACACTGCTACTACAATATCAGGAACAAAATATCCTGCAAGAAGAGAGTATTCCTGAATCGTTAGTTACTCTCTGAGGATAATTTGTCAAATAAACAATTCTCTGAAAGCTAATTAATTTTTCTAAAATCAAAACTTTTTTGTAGAGGATTTTTTTTTTTTTTTTTTGTATTTTGAATAATTTAAAGAACACTGGTGAGAATATTTAAAGCCTAAAACTATAAACGGAACACTCTAAAAACACAAAAGTAGCCCGTCATATGCCACTGATTATGGACAAATTTACAAAAAGTATTGGCAGGTATATGATAACATAAACAACAGTACACAAATAGTTCCAACTTGGGAACCCGAACTTTGTCATCTCATCAACACTAACCTTATAAGTTAAGATTGGGTTTTGAAACAACTTAGTAAGTTTCTTTCTGAAATGCAATGTGTGGAAACATTTAATAAAAACAACTTTCGGAAGTCAAAAACAACTTCTGCTTCTCAGGAGTAACCTCTCCTCAGCTTTCGTGTTATTAGGTGGTTGTTTACGAGCTAACTGTTTACCATATAACCTTCTAAACTTATTTGGCTTACAGAAGTACTTCTACATGTATAAGAAGCAGAGATACTTCTGCATCTGGTTTGAAACACAGCCTGCATCTGGTTGTGAAACACAGCCTAAGAAAGATTGTAACAAGCCACTAGCTGAACCAGCTTTAAGATGGACAGCTCATCTACAAACCAAAACCTAAAGTGGTGAAATTGTTCCATTTGATGCCCTGTAATGCGCCAGTACGTTTAATTTACTCAGTCATCCCTGCGACTAACTTTTGGTCAACAACTATCCTAAGAGTAAACAATTAATCCAAAATTACATCAACTTTAACCACCGTCAGCAATATAAGGGTTGATAGACGTACCATAGGGAGATGGAAGAGAACCCATCATACCCATCTTCTCGGTCACAAACTGGATAAGAAACCCCCCAAAGTAAACACAGTACGCAAGGCAAGGAATCAAAGGTATCACATAGCTCATAGTTGACCTGTTACATCCATCAACAGGTTGTTTAGCATCCTCAAAGAAACTTAAGACATATATCCATACCCAGAATTGTATGCATTCGATTGCCACAAAAATGCGTGAAAGAAAAGAATAGAGAGTATCTAAAAAATAGTTGCAGAGAATTTATTCGCATATTTCAGAAGATTGGAAGTTACAAGTGAAAGTCAAAAACAGTACTTGAATGATAGATAACCAAAATATTTGTTTGATAGGCAGAACATAATCCATGCAGGAACCATAAAAGCAGTCAGGCAGAACGACAAGAAACCTCCGCCCAAGCCAGCTAACAGGTAAACCTGGACAGAAAGGATTCCAAGTAGGATCAATTATTAAGAAATTAGATCTTCATGAATTGTGCTGGAGGCACAAGAACTAACACAAAACCCATGCTTTCGAACTGTACAGCGGAATAGGTTGAAGCAAATTGTTTTGCCATTTTCTGGAAAAACAAGAGTATAAATTTGCACATCGGATCCACCTTACGATATGCATGCATGAATGAGGATTTCTAGTTTTACTTTTTACCAGTATGAGACATCGCATACAGACAGATGCATGACTGAGTTTTGTCACCTATGATATTTGTGATTAAAAATAATTACATATCATCCCAGATACACATTCCTTGACTCGTCTACTTGTGATACATGCACAGTTTGTGATGCCAAAACCTAGAATGAGTCAAGAGAACCAATACTGGCATATTAAGGTTTACCTGCAGCTCGTTTTGGAAAGGCTGAATGAGCTACAACTGACAACTAGGCATAACTAAAAATGCCAACTACAGTTGATCATGTAATATACGGATTATACTAAGTAATGAGGAGGTTACTTACCAAAGTGATGACTGCATATAATCCAAAAGCCCCCCAGAATCTTGCTTCATCAGATAGCGCCTACAAGGTTTACAGAGCAATAGAGTATTCAGGGGACTCTCTCTCTCTCTCTCTCTCTCTCTCTCTTTTCGTATGACGATGTTTAATTAAAAAAACAAACAAATTCAAGGATTAAATGCAGTAATACAGCACGAGTACATAACTTTCTTTCATTAATCTGAATAAGATTGACGGCCTGATTTGCTTGCATACAGTGGAGACACACTAAACGTTACTGATCCACGCAGGAATTCAGGACGTGCATCACAGTAATCTAGAGGTGGAAAATTAGAACTCAGTGGACTAGGACTCTAGGTAGTCCATAGTAACTCAAATGTTGATTAATAATTATGCAACGGAAAAAACAAGTAAAGCTAGCTTTCCATTTCTACTTTCTTAAAGTTCCTTGAGCATTAAGATGAACCCTTCAAGTACCATCAAATTGTCAGATTCCTCCCCCACTCCCACCCCCACACACCCCACCACAACCACCACCCTCTCTCCTAAATATTCATTTGCTTTTTGCAAGTTTAGCTTTTCTTTTCTTGCGTCTAGTTGATGACCAACATTATAAGGTTTATCATTTTATATACTCGCTTTTGATGGCACTAGTGAGGGCAGTAAGAGAAATGATCCATATGTCACTATAGATTCCAAAGTATTCCTTAGACAGCATGCTGGATAATTACCTCTACCTCTGTTGATGTTTTGAGAAGGGAAACATCTTGAGAGTGAGGAAAGCGTCTCCAAATAATTCTTGGAATCAGCAACCCAACAAGTGAGCAGGGAACAAACATCAAGAAAGCCAAACACGGATGAGCGAACCTGTATTATTGGTAGTGTAATATTAGAAGCCATTCAGATATTCATCAATTTACAGATATCCTCACATGCGTGACATGTCTATCCTAATCTCTGTTGAGGGCTGGAAGAAAATACAAGTCGATTCTTTATGATGACCACCCACATTAGGTTCCAACATCGTCTTTACCTATAGTGGAACAGAATTCAAGATCCTATTTGTTACTCAACTGCTTATAAATAAAAAGTAATTGAATAAAAGATAATGGAAGTTCAGAGGAGATAAAGGAAATTCAGGAGACCTAGTTGGATATATCAATGAGGCGGAATTCACTAGATCTCCCCTTTGTATCACACTCTTTAACTCATAAAGCATAGATGTGGCAATGTGAAAAGATTTTCAATACTAACAAATTATTCTTTTCAACTGATCAACAACCTTCAGTAATTCAGTGAATTGCCTAAATGCAACCACATAGACCAGCATAGTGGGGCCTTACATGTTTTGACTTTTGAGTAACCATGAAAAACTTCTAATTGACCATACTAATTTACTGAGTAATATGAACGACTGAGTTAACAAAAATGAAATGAAGAAACTTACCAACTCATTGCATGGCTAGAGAAAAGCAATCTTAAAATAGCAAAGAGAACGGGAATAAAGATTGCAAATATAACTCCGACAGCATGGAAAAGCATTCCTGGAAATAACAGTTTTAAAAGAATTTAAACAAGCAAAGGAAAAAACTCAAACATCAAGTGTCTTAAGCTGAAAATACGAGTGGGAAAAAACTCTCAATCAGTAAGATGGATTGAAGAAATGCTGGAGATAGAACTTTTTTTTTGAATAACAACCACCATACCCTTGATAAAGTCACAGGAAGTTCTAAACCAAGAACGGACCCCACTGTTCTCGAAATGCAAAAGGAACGGCATGACAAGAAAGATAGCAACAGGAAGACTGTGAAGTATCAGTGCTGTCTTTTTTGAATAGTATACCTGGACAACAATTAGGAAAAATATACATATCAACTGATGATATTCCAGATGAATCAGTGACTATGGAGAAAAAAATGCTAAAATAGTATGACTTAACGAATGAATAAAAAGCAAGATTGTTGACGTTATTATCAATACCGTGAACCAGGCCAAGTAATCAAAGAAAACAGCTCGGTCCTGATCATCCTTGATCTCACTTGCTCTTTCACGAGCATTTCGCAGTTTAGATGAGCTTGTGAATGCTTTTATCAAACTGAACAGATTCTCTCCTCGTGCTTGCATGCTTCCTGGTCTATTTCGTAAGATCTTTCACATTAGAAAAATTTCCTTTATGGAATACTCATTATAGTTTCAAGTATACTTAAAATTTGTACTAAAATAGCATGTGTAAAGCATACATTAGTCGGTCCACAGTATCGGAAGATGTATGATAGAAATAACCACCAAGAAGAAAGATGATATCAAGCCCAGGAATGTCACCAGAATCTTCAGATAAAATTCTGTAGTCTGTATCGCCAGGAATAACAGGGAAAATATCCTGCATTAAGAAAATCATTTGCAGGATAACAAACAACCAATAGCTGCATGTGAATTAAATGGCCACGATACAAGAATATGTAAAAGCACAGTTACAACAACCATGTGAGAGTAACAAAGGACAAGCTTGGTACTGGGACCTAATTTGCAGAAGTGAAACAGAACACACTCAAGATGTGAAACCTTACTATGGTAGTTTTGGTAAAACTTAGAAACACAAAAAACAGTCATCTAGATAATTAATCGTACAAAAAACATGAGTACTAAAGTTTGAATCATTAGAACTAATTTTGGTACGACCAGTAAAAGTTTGGCGAACACGCATCGAGCGCCAAGATCTTAACAAATAATGCAGATGATATAAAGTGAATACCTGTGCAGCACTATGTGCCATCGGATACACGGCAGACTCAGAATACACTAGAGACGGCCAGGACCCAGGTCCAGATTGGCAAACCAAATCTGTTGATTAAAAAAGATAAGACCAAAGGTAAGATACCCTCACAATCTTTTGAAAACATGACTCAACAGTACTTCAGTGTATTTTTGGTTATTCACTGAACATAAGGTTTACCAGGTTCCTGACTCTGGTTTAATCTTAAATGGAGTAAATGAAGATATGTTAAAACTTTACCAAAAGAACGATTTTGGAAATACTTGAACAAGAGAATACCTAGACCACCAGTCCCAGATGCTTCAATATTGATAAAAGCACCAATAGTACTTTGCCATCTATGAGTTTTGGCAAAGCCATGTGAACCCTAGAGCATTGCGCATGAATCGCCAAAATATATTCCTTAAGCTCGTTTCAGTTTGTGAGAGAAGCGATGAAATAAAAGGCAATCAAGCAGTAATTCACTATCCAAACTGTTAATTCCTACGTACCAGGAGAAAAAGTTCTTCTGCACCGTTGAAAAGAAGTATAACAGGTTGAGGAGGGACCCAGCTAGAATCAACAGTGAGTCTTGCTACTTCAAGCATTGATGCTACAAATACAAAAAACAACTGCATGTAAATAAAAAGAGCATTAGAATGCAATTTATACAATATACATAGAATCGAAACCATTAGACTCACCAACACATGAAGCGCAGTCACTAGCACCAGGAGAACCTAGTGGACTGTCGAAATGAGCATTTATTAAAACTGATGTATCGGTATCTCTTGACTTCGTGGATGAAATCCTGCAGATTTAGTTGAGGTCAGGTCTTTCGGAAAGATATTCCCACTAACAATTGTAAAACAAATCTTGTAGTTGCCGAAATTAAAGCATCACTGCAAACTAGCCACTAAAATGCATCTACGAAATTCTCAAATACCAATTAGGCGTAATGTTTCATGTCAATACTCTAATAAATATCAACTGCGCTAATTATCAATTCCTAAAATTGCTATGTTCATTACTACAAATTTCAATACATCAATAACTACTTCCAAATTCAGGAAACTGAAAAAATGAAAAATTCAAGAAACTGAAAACTACCTTGCAACGATATTAGTATGATTCCTGTAAGCAAACGAGATACTATGACCTAAAAACAACATCTTGAACGAACCAGCAACAACCGTTTCCTCAATCTCAATTCTACAAAATCACAGCATTCCAAACTTAATCAGCATTAAAATTCAATCTACATTTTCATCAAGTTAACAAAATGATGACATGTTGACTCCAAATTTGGTCAACATCATCACAAGCTACAGTGTACCAACACACTGACCTAATATCCGGTCCAGCACGTCCCGCTAACTTCTCTAACTCCAACTTAATATACCTGGCCGCTTCCATTAAACCTGGACGTCCTTCCTAGCACAGCAACAAAGTAACATTTACAAATCAAATCTGGAACAAGAGAAAATACAAATGAAGGTCACAGAGTGTAGTAGTAAACAAATTTCGTAAGAGTGTGCTATACTGACTTGACGACCATCGATTTGTTGAGACAAGACAATAACGTGTTGAATAGCTCTAGCTTCAGAGAATTGATCAAGTGGAGCATCAATTCCAAGTGGTTTAATATGTTTTGTATGAATAATCATGTAAGCTAATAATGACATGACGGAATATATAAACCCTAGACATATCAAACATTTGAATCCTGATATATCTCTTGAACTCAACTTAAACCCCATTTTTAGTCTACAAATCTTACGAAAAACACTCGATCAGGAGATGATGATATTCCAGAAATGATCTTTGCTTATTTAAACAGAGTTCCTCTTCGTTGTTTTCGTCGTGACTATCTATTCTATACATTAAAACAAATAGAATTTCGACAATAATGAGGTTATTATATTGATTATGATGGGAGTTTAAACGGAGTCCGTTATAAGAGAATCATCATACTTTTGTTCCGTTATACATAACGACGTTTTTACACGAGGCTCGGTGTATTACGTGTAGTAATATTCCCCTGTGGTTCCAGAAAAACAACGCGACTCGTTGACAGTCTCTGGATTAATTGCTGCATTTATGCCAAAGAATAACATGATCAAGTTCATGGTGGGTTCTAGGCAAACAGCGAGTCCCAACAGAACAGCCAAGAACTGAAGGGGAACTTTTCTTCGGGGAGAAATTAGACACTTTTTAAGATATGTGTTATTGATGACTTTCTTGTTGGCACAAAACAACTCTTTAAGTATATTTGAAAATTGTCTTAAGAGGAAGATTGGTTGAGCTCTTAATCCTCTAGCCACTTGCTACTCCCTTTAGTCCACAACGAACAGTATGATCCTTCTGGGGATGCTTAATTTTTAAGCTGACTTTTTTTTTTTTTTTTTTAGAGGAATCATAATATGGGGTATACAAAAATATTTGGGGTAATAACCATGTCCTATGATGGATATAAGGATGTCAATCAACTTACTAAAATACTTTTAAATTTGCGGAATTATACTAATACTTTCCCTTTATCTTTTAACTTTTAAAAACAAATCACGAATAATTTGTGGGCGACCTAGCAACAAGCTGGGCAGCAACACCTTTTTGAATAGCAATTCCTAATCTATGGAAAAGAAAGTCACCAATTTAACGTTTACGTCATGACTACTTACAAAATTCTTCACCTTCTTCAAGAAATCCACAGTCTCATCTCCTAACTCACCCAACGTTGTGAAAGCTAAAGTACTAAAACAATAACCATGTGTTCTACACTTGTCAAGATACTTATTCTGTTTCCTTGAAGCATCATTAGATACGGCCTGCCCTGGTATGAAAGTACTAACTCCACCTCCTATAAAAAGATGAAAGATAACATTTACATCTAAATATACGTTGCGACCATTATCCCAATTGTAGACAACAATGTCTGCAGGTCTTAAAGCAACATTTTCAGCTGATAAGAAACATGAATCCACTATATTTTGTGTTTGTATGCCAGTACGAGAACATATGTCAAACAAAACATCACAGACTAAGTCATGCCGAAACTTTATACCTATTTTGTGTTCACAGTGAAGAGTATGATGATCACCAAACATATTCATATACCCATTGCAAAAGGAACCAAAACTCTCCGTCGCAAAGAGTGAAATACCAAGACAGTAACAAGAGCAACACAAAATTGTTGAGGTCCAATGCACTATCCAAGACCACGTATATAGCTAACAAGTAATCCTGAGCATGAGAGAACTTATTGCACTGCCATAAGACTAAATTCTTAACTGACATGTTATATAGATTTGACATCTGTTGTTTAACAACATCAAAGTAATGAATTGCCAATAAACGCATAGGATGGGGGGGGGGATTACCTCAATGTTGAAAGAGGCATAATCAAGATGACATACCTCTAAGAAGGAATCTAAAGCATGCTGATAACTGAAACCATTTCTACGTACACCAAAATATCGCAAGAGAGTATCCTGTAGCTTATTGGATTGGGTGCAAGATGCAAGATAACAATATTGAATTATGTATGACATAGGATACCCATCTTGGATAGGCAAAGTAGCCAGTGATCGGTTGTCAATCCGTCAAAAATAATTTCACTTTCTTACTCACTAAATTTAAATGAAGTACAAGGTAAGGAAGAGTTCATATCCACAGAGAGGCAATTGTTGTTATGCAATTTTCAGTTTCTAAGGTAACCAAGGGGGGATGTTTGTTTTATCTAAGAAATAAAAGTAATTGAAAGCAAAGTAAGTAATTGGGATAATCAATAAGGAGAAGATATTGGTCACGGGATAGTATCATTCACAAACATGTATTTTCATCAATGAATAGAATTGGTATTTTAATCTCGTATTTACTAAAAGTCCTAGGATACCTTGATCGCAAGTATAACCCGTTAATTCCCTGATTTCATCACAACCACATTAAAAGATGCATATGTGAATTCTTCCTAGAAAGCAACCTAAAGTGTAAAGCACAATTAAGTTTAACTCCCTAAAAGCAATAAGTTTTATGGAATAAGACTAATCAATGCAAACGAACGTGTAAAAGCACTAATCCGTTTTAACAAAAGTTATGATTCACTTGTGACTAGTAGGATATATCACTACAAGCACTACCCACAATTATGCTACTTAGAATCAGGGATAAACAACTTTTTCGTATTGAAAACCCTAATATAGCTCTAGAGATGAACGCAAATCGGATTGATTTCGGACTCAACCTAACAAGTATTCAAATCTTATAACACTATTAATTGCGAATCACAAACAATAAATTACTGAGACAAAACTAATTCATAGATTCAAAAACATGTTGAGAAATCAACTTTTATCCCATAACCAATAATATGTTTAGCTACTCATAGCTATGGAGTTCATCATAAAAAGATTAATTGAAAAGAAGAAAGATGAACAAAAGCAAACCCTAGAAGCGTAAACAAAACCGGCTCTCCAAAATTCCAAGAATAAGATATATCTTTGATGTGGAAAACTTTTCCTTTTATAGCTTTTCATCTTTCCAAAATTAGGTCTAGTCTTCAAAGTCCATTAGATGAAAATCCACCAAGCCCATAAGTGAGAGAAACCCATGTAGAAAGTATGCCCCAAAAGTGGTCGCCGGAAACCTGGTATTGTGGCCGGAACTTGGCCGGAAAAGTCGTCGGAAAACGTCTCAGGTGACCGGCAAAGTCCGCCCAGTTACCGGTCAACGGGTCAAATCGGTCAAGTGAGTCGACTCGGTTCAACTCGTTAAGTCAACCGAGTCACACTGAGTCAGTGAGTTAGAATCAGCTGGGCTGAGTTAAGTTGGCCAGAGCCATTGCAAAGGCCATAGCCCAAATTGCATAGCCTAGTCTTGTGCTGCACCATCATTGTGCTTTAGCCACATTCTTCTTGTTTCAGCTGCCACCACCACTTGCATTACTAGCATCTGAACCACTCTTCACCAGCATAAACCTAAAGCTTCAACTCAGACTGATCTTGCAGCTGCAACTCATGCTTTCCCTGTAATCTTCAACTCATCACAGCTGCCACTACCACTGCACTAGATTCTCCTCAGTTGCTTCAATAACAGCTGCAACTCCCACAGCAACAGTCTCCATTCTCAGCTTTAGTTCAAGTGCAGGTTCATAACCATCTTCTACTCATCTTCCTTGCTGCCAATTACAGCACCTGTAACTCCAACTCATGTTACGTCACAGCTGTAGCTCCTCTTCTTCCCAATTTAACACAAATCAGCGCAATCAAAACCTTGAACTCAAGCCAAACCTCGAGCTCAGAACCAGCACCATCTCAGACCATTTCATCCACTTGAGCTGTAACTGCAAGTCACAAACAAGACCACCTGCAACATTATCATTCCAACTTCAAGTACCCAACAAAACTCTAATCTCAGCTGCATCACAACCTGAGTCCATCTGGCCAGCTCAATCCCATCCAGCCCTGCAGTCTCGACTCCACCAGAACCAGCATCGCCAACTCTGCTGCAATGTAAACTACAACAAACCCCGGAAATCAGCAACACTCCACTTGAGTTCCATCATCAATACCTCAAACACCATATTCATTTGCAACCTGTATAACCTAACATACATCTAGGTCTTCATACTCATTCAATCTTCCAGCTCCATAACCTCCTGCCAAACTGAAGCAACACCATCTTCATAAACCCAACTACCTGCACCTGAAACTCAACAACATCCCCTCCTTGAACTTGCAACATCAGAACCACCCACTGAATTCATTCTTGACTCCAAATATGTAGCCAAACCCTTCTTAATCATCAACAAAAACACCATCTGAATCCTGTCAACCCATTACAACCAGCAATCTCAGGTGCTAGACTATCTTCTCAATCATAACACCATTCTGAGTCATCAACTCCTCGTACCACCAAACCATCAGAAGCTAACCAAACCAGAATCGATCCACTCTTCATAAGAGCAGCGAAACCCATTCTTCAATTCATTTCAACTCACCTTTAGCTCAAATTTCTTCTACTTTGTTTGAGACTGAAATTCAGCACATACCCTTCACAAATCGATGCATCAGACCCTTCTCAATCTCAGTTTCAGACACAAATTAAGAACTCCTAACCATCTCAACTTCAAGGTCTGGTCATTACCCATCTCTGCAATTTCAACTCCATTTTCTTCTCCATTAATTTCTGATTTTTACAGGAGCAACAGAAATCATTCTTGCTTCTCGAACCCTAGTTTCTGTGAAACCCCCAAATCAACAGCAAACCCCATTTCAAATCTCAGTTCACGCATCACTGATCGAACCCGAGTTATCATCCAATCTTCTCAAATCACATCAGCAGAAACTTCTCCCTTGTTCGTCTGGATCTGATTCATCATCAGCAGCTTCATTTGTTCTCTTTTGTGATTTCAGTGAACCTTGTAATGAAGATAAGACAATTCTCGATCTTAGAGTTTAGGAATAGAAAATGGTGCAACCATCCAGGTGCTGCAGATAAGGGGTTACCCAGAAATGGCTCTAGGCACCCAGAAATAGGAAAATGGCCCCCCCAGTTCTTGCATGGCTTGTCGGTTTCGCGGAACCGACTGCCTATTCACTTCTTTGCTCACCCGTAGCTAGCTTCGCTCGCCTGTGAATTGGTCTTTTCGCTCTTTTTCGCTTTAAATGGGTGATTTCTTCTCCTTTTGATCTCGGTGACTCCATTGCACCTATAAAACTCAAAAGCAAGCATAAGATACATAATTCACACGAAAAATAGCAAAGAAAGCATAAACTCTAGATAGTAAATACGGTGTATTCTACACCTATCAGCCAGCCTGTGTTGTAATACACCATCTTGGATAGGAAAAGTAGCCAATCTGTGTTGCAACAATTAAATATTAAATAATTTTTTTTATTTACAAAACCTACGTTCGACAACAAAAACTTAGGTTTCGTTGATAACTTGGCAGTTGAACCTTGGGTGTTATTCGTATATGAATTATACTCAGATGTTCAGCTAATAACTCGTCATCGAAACTAGGATTTGTGAAAACATACCTTGCAGGTTTGGTTGACAAGTTATCATCTGAACTTAACTTTGTAATTGTCGAACCTAAGTTCGGCAGATTCGAGCAAAAAATAAGACAACCAAGCTTAGCATCGTTCTTCGTATATTGAAGTTCGGCTAACATTTTCGTGTTTAATTATTATCCAAATTGTTCATCAATACCTTTAGAATAAAGAACAATGAGAAGTTCGACTGATAATTTGTTTCAATTATCAGCTGAACTTCACTCTGTATATGTCATAAGATCGTGTTTTTTCGATTTAATCATAATCTATCAATCAAATACAAAAAAGTAAGACTTGAGTTTGTGAGAAACACTTTCTATTGTACATTTCCATGTTATGGAGAGGGGAAAAAAAGAACTTAGTTCTATAACACCATACCTCAAAGGCCTGACTTATGTCAGGAAACTTCAACTGTGAATGTTTTTATGAATTCGTTAGTCGTTGGTGATTGTCTACTTGATAAGCTGAAAGCAAATGCTCCTTGTGTGCCCGTCAATGGTTATTTGAACTTTGAATCATATTGAAGAAAATGTGAGTAATTTGTGACAAGTGTCAAAACTGATTTATGATTTTGGAGGTAAACGACATGCAGTCAGAGATATTCCCGGAGTAAGGTTTTACGGAAGTCTCAGCCGCATGTTTCCGTCCCTGACTGAGCCCACAACTTGATACTATATTCGAAGCCCTAAAGTCTAAAATCATAGCTAAGTTTAGATGTATGTATAATAAAAATAAAATGTGGCAGTTTCACTTCCATGTACATGAAACCCTGCTACCTACGAGGAAGAAGAAATAAATAAATAAAGAAACAAAAATAAATAAATAAATAAATAAAATGTTGAGGAGGCTACTACCAAAAGAGATTCAAGTATATATATTTTTTAAGTTACCTATGACATATATTCAAAGTTGTAGGTCTGTAATGCAAAACTTTGTGCAAACTAATTTACAACCTTAAATTTATTAAGGATCGCCTCCTTAACCCTAATAGCGTGATATTTAGCGGACAATTTGGGAGGGTAGTTATTTTTCTTCTCCTAACATCACCAAGTTTCCCAAAACTAAGAACTTTCCTAATTTTCATGCCCAACGCGTCTTTATTTCTTTCTGTTAGCGTTCAAATTCTAAAGGGATACATTTATTTTTGAAAAATAAAGAGATGTATTTAGCTGAATAGGTTTTGAATTCATTCTCTGATTTCCAATCTTCTCACTAAATTAATCCAATCCCTTTTTCTTGAATCATCCATATGAAATAATATTTTTATAGTGTTTATATTGGCGTTGCTAATGGTTCCAAAAGAAGAAGGCCTTGACGCGCACCAAATGTTTCCATATGACTAAGGTAATTTCAGTAAACTTTTTTATTGGTTGTTGTTTATAGATAATATTTTGGAGAAATTTATAGTTTTTTAGGGTGTAGTTGGTTTTGTGATGATTAAAAACAAAACAAAACAAAACAATAGGCTTGTTATCGTTTTTTTTTTTTTGTTTTTTGTTTGTTTGGTTCACATTTAAGCTAAAGTAAGCGATTATTTTTGTTGTTTTTTTGGTTTACTTGTCTTGTTGATAAAGCTTTTAAAAAGGCAATTGCTTTTATGCACAATTCTTTAATATGCTGGAGTATTATTATAATTTTTTTTATATCATTGTTGGAGTTTAATAGATAAAGTCTTTGAGATTGATTTTTTTTTTGCAGGATTTAAAGTTTTTTTTCTAACTTAATTGATAAAGAAAATTATGTACTGATATATACATCCTGCTTGTAATTGCGAATTCCAAAGAATAAAGAATAATCTTAAATCTTTTGTATCACTTTTACCATTAATTTGTATTAATTGGGCTTTTTCCTGTCATGGCATTACCATGTATGTACGGGGAACCTGTTTATGTAAGGAGATGGAGAGAAAAACATCAAGGCAATGGAAATTTAAGTTATAGCACATTCGAGGGGTGGTTACCTGAAAGTGAGAGAACTGTGTCAGTTTTTGAGCTCTAAAAAGGCGTGCAAGTCAATTGACAACTCGCCAATGTTACCGGGGATGGTGTCCTCAACGGTATAGGATATATCCTTGCAGGTTCCGATCAAAACACAATGCTAACTAAAGAAGAATATCTTTGTAACCTTGCGGAGTTGAAACTTCATTTCGATGGGCCGAGTAGAAAAATTATCACCAAAAGAAGCGTGTGTACCAGATACCTTCCTTAAATCCAAAAAAAATGGAAAATATTGTCAGTTGGGCGTTCAACTCGTAATGTATACTGTGATTTAGGGTTTGTTCTTATTTTGATGTTTTCACTTTTGGTTTCTTATTATCGAGACTAATTATGCTTGGTCAGTTATTTTTTTGCTTGGGAAATTTAATCGGTGAATGTTATGATGCCATGCCTTTGTTTTGTTTTATTTATTAAGGTCTAATTATGCTTGGTCAAGTCCTCATGTGTGATTTTGTTAATTGATTTTTTTTTTTTTTTGATGTAGGTAGTTATCCGCAATACATATTTTTGTTTTTGAAATAGGTAGTTTCAATGGAAAACTTATCGGTTTCTCACTTTATTTTACCCATTTACATATTTTTGAAAAATATGTTAACTCATTATATGATTTTGATATTTTATTTTTAGAAAAGAAGCTTAGGAAAGACTTTTGATGATCAAGAACCATTTCAACTGTTTGGAATGAAGTTATGTATGTATCCAGATTATAACATATTTTTGGTTACTGTACAACTTATACTGATTTTGTTGCAGCAGTCAAAAAGAATATAGCATTTACTAATTGCATTAACTTCTACATTATTATTTAGGAATTGTGGTTTTTGTTTGTAAATAGTGATGTTGCTGATGGATGGCGAACTAAAAATATTTTTATAGTGTTATCGGTGTTGCTAGTGGTTCCAAAACCATGAAGGATGTCTTGACGCGCACCAAATGTTTCTTTATGACTAAGGTAATTTCAGTAAGCTTTTCTATTTTTTGTTGTTTATAGATAATATTTTGGAGAAATCTCTGCTTTTTTAGGGTGTAGTTGATTTTGTGATGATTAAACAAAAACAATAGGCTTGTTATCATTTTTTTTTTTTTGGTTCACATTTAAGCTAAAGTAAGCGATTATTTTTGTTGTTTTTTGGGCTTACTTGTCTTGTTGATGAAGCTTTTAAAAAGATAATTGTTTTTTATGCACAATTCTTTAATATGTTGGAGTTTATGCACAATTCTTTTAAATCTTCACAACTATTTCATCAGAATAATAAATCTCATACCCCCACCCCAGCTTCTGTTTTGGTAATACAACTTAGCTAGAAGAAACAAATCGGAAAAAAAAAAAAAAAAAACTTAGCTAGAAGAAACCCACCTTGCAAAAAAAAATGAATCCTCTCAGAAACGCCAAGAGGAAGAGTTTGCATCTCCATCAACACCTTCTCAACTACTGATCATGATGAACAAAAACAAACTCCACCATTTACAAGAGTGACAATCATGGTTTTTTTTTAACACCATTCAAATGGTGGAGTTTGTTTTTGTTCATCATGATCAATAGTTGATGAAGGTGTTGATGGATATGCAATACTCTTCCTCTTGGTATTTCTGGGATGATTCATTTTTGTTTTGCAAAGTGGGTTTCTTCTAGCTAAGTTTTTTTTCTTTTTTTGATTTGTTTCTTCTAGCTAAGCCTAAGTTATACTAGCAAAACAGAAGTTGTGGTAGGGGTATGAGATTTATTCTTCGATGAAATAGTTCAGAAGATTTAAAAAGATTTATTCTTCTAATGAATCTCGGGGTATGAGATTTATACTTCAAATGATCATACATTTGACAGTAAATTCAAATGAGACCATTCTCTATTGTAAGGACGTATTTTTAATCACGTAATGTTCTTTTTTTTAAGACCATTGAACAATCATTAAAATACTTGTTACAAATGTAACTAAACAAAATACAAAAATATGTTAAAATCTTTTTTCTTTTTTTTTAAATATTCCAAAAGGCCAAACAATTCAATACATAAACTCTTCACCACCACCACACCAGCAACCGAAATCGTTAACATCAGCACTGACAATTCCCCCTCGCTATCACTACTAAATCAATAACCATCAATATAACCATTAACAGCAAAAACGACCCATGCCAACATCACCCACCACCAAATAACCCACTATTATGAACCACCATCAACACTATCAGTGCAGGAAAATTCACTCATAAGTAGCCACCTTATCATCTTTGCTTTTAATCTCCACTTATAACCCCTGCGACCCCACTAACTCCACTACCTAATAAAATCACTACCAGAAGCGAGTCTTTCTTCATTGCACATTGCACCCAAGGGCCAGTTGCTATGCCACAAATCTCCAGCAGTGTTTTCTAGATGGTCATATAATCCATCAAAAAGGAGTTGATTGTATATATTTCAAACTCTAATATTTGCCTCATAAATCATTAATGCACCGTTAGTCTCATTTCATATTATGATGTAGCCCTGGAAAAAAAAAAGTTTTTTCATGGCTCATGAAAGTACTGGACAAATGGTAAAGTAGCACAGAGTAATATCAAGAAAAAGATTCATAGTATTGATAAACTCTTGTGAATAGGGAATGAGACAGAAAATAGAGAGCAAACAGGAGAGGAGTTCTTATTATTATGTGTACTTATTTGAGATGGCAGCCTTTTTCGACAGCCTTTAAGTTAATGAACACCAACATCTGGTAGTTTGTAGTCTCCCCCTGATTATGGCGGAAATATTTTCATCTTATTTACGAAAATAAGTTTCATAGAGTATTATCTGATTATTTCGAGACATATACTCATTATGAAATATGTCTTTCGACATAAAAAAAAATGTAGTCATATTTACCATCAACCATGGATTACTTTTGGAACACAAACAAAAATAAAATAAAATGATATGATATGGAACCAAAAGCATTAAAAAAAATGCAAACAAATCTCCAGTAATTTCGTAACTTCAAGGGCCACGAGATATTAATTTAGAACAAAATTATGGACACTTTCCTTAAGAAAAGAAATAAAATCAAGATCAATATAGTCACTACAAGGACTAATAATATTTGCAAACAAACCGGGTGCGCACCCATTGATCTTTTATGTCCTACCGTATTCCAACATAAAGTTTAACGGTCTCAGTTTTGAAGATTAGCACAAGGAAGAAAAAAAAATACTAATAATAAAAAAAAATTGCTCAATGTAGGACCAGAATATCGCGACAGCAGTATTTCGCGAGATTAATAAACGATTACGTCGCGAAGGAGTCGCATGGAGGTAAATAAATGACGTAATGGATGATGACAGTTAAAACATGAGGAAAGTGTGAAGACCTGGCGAGAATTAGGGGTGTCGCGAGGACAAGCACTTACACACTCGCGAGGATTCGCGAGTCGATTCCGAAAATAAAGGACAGCTCAGTTGTCATCCGCTATGTAATACCCTATATAAAGGGTCGGGTAAGTCTGTTGAAGGGGAGGTCTTTTTGAATTGTTAAGCAAGTTATTAGGATAGAGAAAATTAAGAGTGATTGTGATTTCTTTAGCTCTGTTCTACATTTCTTTGTAAACCTCTCAAGAAAACAATTAATAAAACACATTATTATTCATCTTCAAATGGATTGATTAAGCAAATTCGAGTGAGGTGTGTAGTGTAGGATTTCCTGCAACTACATATGCGCTAGAAACAGGGATTGAAGAAGATCAACCTTGTGAATTGGAAGAATTAGGGATAACAAGAAAGAAATCTTGAATAATTTTTAACAAATTACTAAAATTGAGAAATGGCTAGGAGAAAGAATGCATCAGAACAACCAACGATCGTAAGGAGAAGTGGAAGATTAGTGGGAGAAAGAAGAAATGAAGTAGGTGAACCATCAAGGATAGATGCAAGAAATGGAGAAGAAGATCCAATTCAACCACCAATTCAACCATCAACTCAACCACCAGTTCAACCAAGCACTAAACAGTAATCGATTATGATAGGGTGAGCGTTCATACATGGAGATCGAGATTCTATGGAAGAAAGAGAAGAAGTGCAACAATTGATGAATAGTGGACGGGAAGAGAGAAATCGAGAAGAGATGGGAGAAACAATTCGTGGAAATGAAGAAATCGCGGCATTAGAAACGTTGAGGCGAGACAATACACGAAGAAAGGCGGTTAGAAGCGGAAGAACGTGCGAATCTAACAAGGCAAAACCACGAATTGAGGATGGAAAATAGGAGGCTGCAAAATAGAAGATCAAGAAGTAATAACGAGATCGAGATCGGGGATCGAGTAGAGAAAATGGGAGAAGAACATTACCTGCGAGAAAACATTAATGAAGAAAATTTGGAAAGAGAGTTAAATCATGGCGAAGGAGGTCGCGAAGAGAGAATTAATAGAAAATCGTTATATTTTGGTGAACAATCACGATGATGGAAATCAAGAAGATAGGCAGCCTCGAGGACAGAATAACCCAATTAATGAAGAAAATCAAGAAGAAAGAAGAAGAACACTACATAGGAGAGAAACACAAAGGAAACAAAAGGAAATTGAAGATGATATTGAAAAGCATTACACCGAGCAAGCACGTCTAGCCCGCGAGAGAGAAAGATTGAGAGCAGAAATGGAAAATCGGGAATTAGAAGAGGCGATCCGGCAGAATAATCATGACAATCGAGAGAGGAGGCGCGAGCGAAATCGCAACAATGGAGATATTAACGAAGAATACGAAAGAATACAAAAAAGTAGACACGAAACGAAGAAGGAGGGAAGCGAATTAAAGAGACCGATCAATTCAAATTACGAGGCAAATGAACAAATTCTGCGAGAATTGGCGAGAGATGAGAGGAATATTGAACAACGCGAAGAGAAGGAGGGAGAAGGCGGTTAGATGAAGCGATCGCGGAGGCTGCGAAAAATCCTTTTACATTAGAAGTACATTAGGAGGAATACCCCCAAAATGCAACTTACCAGCGCTAACTAGCATTTTTGATGGGTCAACTTGTGCGATACAACACATCAAGGCTTACGTGAGATGTATGCTACAGTGGGAAAACCATGACGCTATATTGTGCAAATACTTCGCGTCGAGTTTAACGGGAGAAGCGTTGAAATGGTTTGAGGGTTTACCAAGGAATACAATCACATCATTTAATCATTTACAGGCTATATTCTTGGGGCGTATATAAGTAACAACTCTTCGCGACCTGGCATTGAAGATGTATTTGGGCTAAAACAAAGAGTTGGCGAGAGCTTGAGACATCTAACAAGAAGATGGAAGACAATGTGTAGCGAAATGGCGGGACGGGTTGATGAAAGATATCTCATATTATCATTCATAAATGCTATGTTTGCAACCAATTTATTATATGTTCAAGTTTTCAGAGTCAAGAATACGATCACGATGACCGAATTAAGAGAATTGCAAGAGGAATATATTGCTTTGGAAGAAAGGCAAAATGAAGTAGAATCGCACCCGATTGCGAATACAAATTCAAGTCTTTGCGAATGCAAGTCTCATTACCAGTTAATACAAACGGTGGCGAGCACCTCGCAAGGGCAACAAGAGAGAATGGTAGATGACAAACAAACCAAAATTGGTAGCTATGGGAAGTCGCGATCGGGAAGAATATGAAAGAGAAAGAAATTTCTACAACCGTGGCGGAAATAATAAAATTCAAAGGCTTGATCAACCGCAAGAAACCTATGGAGGTCAAAGGCATAATTCGCAAGAGGCTTATGGAGGCCGGAGGCGAGAATTATCATAGAGGACAAATAAGTCACGAGTAGTGTGGGAGGAAATTAAAATGCCGCCATTGAAGGCCGGTGTGGAAAAAATATGAGAAGCAATACTTTTGATGGAAAACATACACGCACCATGGAACATGGGGAGTGAACCACCACCAGGAGATAGAAGTCACGAGTTACTGTTCTTACCATCGCTTTCATGGGCACTTAACAAATGACTTGCAAAACATCAAGAGAATTATCCTAAGAATGATTGATCAAGGAAAGCTAAATCACTTTTTAAAGGAAGAAGAGAAAGTTCAACATTTACCACCCCCACCAAAGAAAAGGAAAAGAAACATTTGTTATAGAAGTTGGGGCAAAGGCTAAAAATTTGTTTTGCAACTCCATTGTACACTCATACCGCACTATTGAAGATTTTCATGACAATGTACTTAGTAGAGTTTTTTGCGAGGATGCGATGATAAAGAAGTGATGAATGTTGCGAAGACATCGCGATTAAAAGAGTGGCAATTGCAGATTATTTCTTTCTCGGAAGAAATACCCAAAGGAAGAGAAACACATGATAGCCCATTAGTGGTAAAAGCTGGAAATTAATCCAAAACCTATTGATGGCGAAGATGATGAAGTGGAAAATTGTTGGGCAATCAATAGAATACTTGATTGATCTTGCGAGTTCGATCAACATTCTTTTCTACCATACTTACAAAACTATGGGAGGAAGAGATGAAGACTTGATTCCTTCAACATACAAAATATATGGTTTCAATGGTACCGCGAACAAGCCCAAAGGAGAAGTGCACATGAGGATACCCTTGCGGGGTTATCAACGATATTTTGTTTTGTGTAGTTGATGTGGAATCTCCCTACAATGCATTGATTGGAAGACCATGGCTTCATGAAATTGCAGGTGTAGCATCGACATACCATCGGTGCATAAAAAATTTCCACATCCTAGCGGTGTCGGAATTATAAAAGGAGATTGGATAGAGGGGCAAAAATGTTATGAGGTGGATGTAGAGAGCTGCGAAGAGAGAACGACAAAAAGAAAGGTTGGAGGAAGAATGTCAAGGATGAACAAAGAAAAGAAAGACTAATGGTAGATACCATAGAAACAAAAGAAGAAGAGATCTTTGCGAAGTGAATGCACAAAAGCAACCGAATATCATGATGCAAAGGGGACATTGAAATGTTGGGTGATGCGGAGGCGAGAAGGAAGTAAGAATAAAAGATGTAAAAAATGAATAATTGCGAGAAAAGATAACAATTTAGTGATGATGGTTGCGGAAACGTTGTGCGAGAATCTCGCCATGAAGAATGTGTACAAATCTATTGAATAATTGAAAAGAGCTTGTGCGATAACTTCGCAGACAAATGATTGAATAAATTGATAAGATGAATGAGTGAGTGAATGGGACAAACCTTTATGGCGTACACCCTAGTTCGCGAATGATATTTCGCAAGAGGCAAATGTAAGACCTAAAGTACGTCATATAAGGGGGTATCTCTTAACATGGCTCAGGTGGAAGTTACACCGCTCCTGAAACCTGGGTCATGGAGATTTGGGGCCCATAAAAGCCTATCCGGGGGAGATACCTTGGATTTCCAACTATATATATAAGGTTATACCTTGGTTGGACGCCCGAGGGTCTCTTCCAAGGAGTCAATGTATGACCAAGGCGCCGAGGTACACGGTTGAGTCAAGAGTGCGGGGAGCATGGAACTTCCTTACCACTCTTGACAAGTCTTGGCACATCTTTGCACTCGGCCCGAAGAAAACTCCACTTAGGGTGCAACCTCGTAACCATAAGCCATATAGGTATAAGGGATAAGA
Source organism: Papaver armeniacum (assembly GCA_023531295.1). Classification (NCBI taxonomy): domain Eukaryota; kingdom Viridiplantae; phylum Streptophyta; class Magnoliopsida; order Ranunculales; family Papaveraceae; genus Papaver; species Papaver armeniacum. The sequence continues at coordinate 485,803 of JAJJWW010013302.1, read as the reverse complement.
GGCTGCGAAAACAAGCGCTTCTTTGTTAAGACCGGATGGGAGGAGCTAGTCTTGTATGGCCGATGTACGCCTCCTTGAAGGGGCAACCGGGGAGAAGATAAGGCGGCACCCTCCATTAGGGAGGCGATAAGTGTCAAAAGACGCAAATGTCATTAGGCTCTATTTTCGCAAGAGAATTTAGGCTTGTCATATTTGTGCAATGATCCTGAGAGGCAATAATACTAACGCGAGGGTAAGACGAGATCAATGGGTTTTTACATGAAAATGTAAGAACGTCCTGCGATTTCGTCGCAAAGACGACAATGTGACGGGATTTTATGGTCGCAAGAACATTTAAACCTGCCATATTGTCGCAAATATAATGTCTGCAGAGGCAAAAATACTAAAGAAATGATAAGACAAGGTCAATGGGTCATTATATGAAAGTGTAAAGACGGCTGCGATCTTGTCGCAATGAGGGGTGGCAAAATAAGACCTTTACTTAGGAAGGCATAATAAGACCACACAAATAATGATAAGGCAAGATCAATAGATTTCTTAATCCATGAAGATATCTTGCGATCTTGTCGCGATGATAATGTATAAAGTCAAAAAAAAAAAAAAAAAAAAAAAAAAAAAATGATATATATATTTATATCTCATGAGAATGATTATATTTAACTCGCAAAGTTGATTATATCTTATGGACGAGAGGCAAGTGTGAAGTTATAATTACAAAGAAGGGTTGTTTGATTAATATATCTGAACAAAGGAAGCAAAAGTTGAAATTTACATTCAATAGTCAAAGATATATGTATACGAGATATTACAAGAAATCAAAGAAGAAAGAGAAGTTATTTCTTTCTTTGGTTCTTCTTCTTCATCGATTCTTTGGTTCCATCACTCTCGTCGTCGATTCTTCTTCTTCATTAGCTTCACTATCGAAACATCCGAGACAGGCAAGTTCTCGGGGAACTTCTTCACAAAGAAAAGGATATGAATGAAGAGGGATGTTGTGATCATTACAAACTATTTCCATAGCTTGATTGCGAAAACGAACAAGATCATTATTAAAATTCGCCACTTTGTAGTTTGGAATTCTTTGCTTCAATTTAGAATATCTATTCTCACGAAGAGAGAGATCCTTTGCGAGACGTTCTTTTTCGATTTCAAGCTCTCCAATCCTTGTCTGAAATCTCTTTTCAGATTATGAAAATATGAGAAAGTGAGTTAATGATAATAGTACAAAAAGAAAAAGAACAGAAAAGCAAAGAAGTGTAATAAACAACCTTCTCTTTCAAAGATCATATCCTTGATTAAGGAAGTTTGCTCGGCGCGAAGACTAACATCGACACCTAAGTTATTTCTAGCATTATCTAGAACCTTCGCAGCCCAGCAAACTCATCATCATTATTTATAACAAGAAGTGAACGAATTTGGTCTTCTCGCTCGCTAAGTATGGTATTCGACGAAGGAGTTCATCTCGCTCAACTTGCACATCAAGGAGAGATTTTTGAAATTTTGCTAAAGCTTGTGCACCTTTGTTAGTAATGCGATCTTTTGCATCTATGAGATCACTAATTTTCTTCCTTAAGGTTTTGGCTTTCTTCTCGGAATCAAGGTACATTCGCTTAAATTGATTGGCTAAATGCAAACTGGATCTATGTTCAATCTCTAAGAGGCGATGTTTGGTTTGAAGTTCATTTAATGGAAGAGAATCGATTTTATTTGATGAACTATTTAAGGATTCGTTGAGATAAGTAAGAAGAATATCATTATCCATAGGCTCGGAAACGAATGAAGAAGAATGGCTTCTAGGAGAGATTATATATGTCTGCGAGAATAATAAATCAGGAGTAAAAAAAAAAATGGAAAAATGAAAACGATTTGAAGAGAAAGAATTTTATACCATATAGTTGTTGATTTGCACTATGAAGAGTAGATACTTTAGTCTTCTGAGAATCAAGCTCGGTTTTCAATTTTTGAATTCTCTCATCTTTATCGCGAGAAAACGCGACTTCAATTTCTAATTCTCGGATTTTCTTGTTAAGTTGAAGATTTTCTTTTCAAGGTTATTGCGTCTCTTCTCAAGGTCTGAGGCAACAACAAAAGAAGCTCTCCACGACTATAGAAGAAAATAAAGAAATAATTAAAACAAAACTCAAAAGTGAAATCACAAAGAAACAAAGGAATATGAACATACCAAAGCATTGAGAGCATTTAAAAGACTAGGAGTCATTGTTCGGGAAATTCATGAAAAGACTCAATGTCCTCCAATAGTGGGGCGTCGCAGATTTTGGCGAGAGCTTCGCAAGTAGCGGATAAATTATCATCTCCCGGTCCTTGCATAGGATCGGAAAAATACCGGATAATAGCGACATAGCGAAGTATCGAATGAGTCCCCTTAGCAGAATAGATATCGACCTCATTTTCATTTTCTGAGTCCTCGCTGACTTGGGAATTAGAATGGGAGGGAGATTGAATTTTTTCGTCTTTTAGAAGATGGACCAGAAGATTTGTCCTTGCGAGAAATGGCCTTATTCTTGCCTTTAATTTTAATGACATTAGCTTCTTCATCATTAATCTTTGCGGTTTCAACTTCTTCAACACCAATCTTCACACACGAATAAAGATAAGAAACAGAGGCAACAATATTGTTTAAAATAACAAAAGAAAATGTTTCTTACTTCATCCGTGAGAGATCGAAATATCGCCGGGATATTTGGTTGTGGATTCTCTTTGTATTTCTTTCTCATTACGTGATCTAAAAATTTTCTAAAAAGTTAATGAATGAAAGAAATGGAAGACATAGCGAAGCAAATTTTAAAAGGGGATATACCTCTTTTGTCTTCTCAGGCCACTTAAATTCCCAAGGAGAATAATTCGCGAGATTGGTGGGAGTGCGTGTGAGCTGCGATATAAGGTCCACTCGAGAAAAAGAGGTACAACCCACCACTTTTCATCTTTGGAGTGGCGAGGGTATTATTTTTACCGAATGCCGGTCAATGTCTGCACATGGCGGTTTGTCGGCATCGACGTTATCGTTTTCTTCAATCGAACACCCAGCGAGATTTATCGTTTCTCATAGTTATGGTTGAATAATTTGCAAAGAAGTTGTCCAAATATACTTCTCGGCAATTATTGGTAAATTCGCAAATTGAGGATCTCTAACATTATCGGGATATAAAGATCCTTTACCTAGCGCCACGATAGGCGAATTCAAGCATCGGGCGAATACGGTCGCCATTCAATTGATAAACGACCGCGAGAATTTCTCGTGAGCAAGAATCTCATAAAACAATGGTATTTCGGGATTATATAGAGGAATGGGGAGCCTACGAGGAGTTGACCTAGCGAGACTATGATTTTCGATCATCACATTGATGATCGAGAAAACAATTTTGCGAAAAGCATAGATGAGGATTCTTGATTTGGAATGGTTGATAAAGTGAAACCTTTTTCCTTTAATTTACGGAAAACGTCATTGAAAAGTGGTGCGTATGTACGACCAAGTGAAGCCATTATCGGGGTATGGAAATGAAGAGAGAAGTGAAGAATCGAAAAGGAAGCGATAGCGAAGCGCAATTTGCGGAAGAAAAAAGTTGAAGGAAAGTTGCGGAGAAAAATAAAAAAAGAAGAAGAAAAGAGGAGAAAACTATATATAGAGAGAAAGATTTTGGGAAAGTAAGTGCATTTAATGCGAGATGGGACACGAATGGTCGAGAAATAGCGGTTGGATGAAACGTGTCAAGAAAGGAATGGAAGAAAAGACATACATTTATAAATTCTATGTAAAAATTATGGGGTTAAAACAAATAAGGATGAGCTGTTGCGACATTTCAAGATATTGATTCTCATGATACTCTCTTCTTCGCAGAGAATACATGAGAAGAGGCAAGATGTAGGACCAGAATATCGCGACAGCAGTATTTCGCGAGATTAATAAACGATTACGTCGCGAAGGAGTCGCATGGAGGTAAATAAATGACGTAATGGATGATGACAGTTAAAACATGAGGAAAGTGTGAAGACCTGACGAGAATTAGGGGTGTCGCGAGGACAAGCACTTACACACTCGCGAGGATTCGCGAGTCGATTCCGAAAATAAAGGACAGCTCAGCTGTCATCCGCTATGTAATACCCTATATAAAGGGTCGGGTAAGTCTGTTGAAGGGGAGGTCTTTTTGAATTGTTAAGCAAGTCATTAGGAGAGAGAAAATTAAGAGTGATTGTGATTTCTTTAGCTCTGTTCTACATTTCTTTGTAAACCTCTCAAGAAAACAATTAATAAAAACAACCACAGGAATCTAGTTGGACCACACATCCATGGGCCGTAGGCCCTATAACACTCCCCCTTGTGCGGTTCAATAACAAAACAAAACTTTATACATAGTGCTTCACATAAAATTCTTCAAATGTCGTTCTCCTTGATGACTTGTGTCGAAGTCCATTGCCTCATTAAAACTTTGATAAGGAAAACCGGTAAGGATAAAACCTTGCTACAACTCTTCACATGTAGTACTTCACATGTTGCCTCTTACTTTACATGTAGTTCATCACATGCAATACGATCTTCAAAGATCGACGAGTCTAATTTAATTGCCTCGTTAAAACTTCGTCAGGAAAACCCAGAGGGATAAAACTCTGAACTAAAGAAAAAGAGTACAATATTAATTAACCTTAGAACATAGTTGGATGCGTATACGTTGCCTCATTAAAACCTTGACAAGGAAAACCCACTAGGATAAAACCTTGACGAAGGGAAAAGAGTACAACGTGACAGATGCAAGTAAAGGTGATCATTGCAGATGATCACTTTGCTCCGTTGAAGTTGACTAGTTGCTTCCACAACTCTAAAAAGTGAAAATCTTCGTGGGAAAGACAATAGCCTTAGCTGGGAAATTACATTTCTTATGTTTGTTGTTGTCTCATTAAAAACCTTGCCGAGCAACAAAACCATGTGGGAAAAAGTAACCTCGGTAAAGGAAAAGAGTTCAACACACCATTAGATGCTCCCCCTGATGTCAGACAATTTTCATTAGTCTAATGCAATCAAAAAGAGTTTATCACACTTTACTTTGGTGACTTGGATGTTTATAAAACCATATTGTTGATTCTGGAAGTTACGTTGCTTAACGGACTATCGTGTTTCAATTCTTTGATTCAGATATTTTCAATAATATCAACGCGATGTTTATGTCTTCAACGTTCAACATACTTGATGCTTTTAGTATTGTCTCGCTAAAAACCTTGTCGAGTAACAAAACCCTTTGGGAAAAAACTATTCTCGATCGAAGGGAAAAAGAGTACAACACAACTTCAATTTCGAAGTAAATTATGTCGACATCATATCCTTGGATCCTCCCCCTGATGTCGGCATCTCCCCTGATTACTTTCAGAGTTGTTCCAGACATGCCTCCTTTAGTCATGTATTTTTCGAACGAATATTGGTAATGACTTAGAAAATAGTCTACCATGTCTCCCCGATTACTTTTGTTGGAGAAGAGATTATTGTTTCTTCATAATCAACAACTTTTGGATTGCACTTTCATTAGCATTCCTTTTTATGTATTTGAGGATAAAACAAATTTATGTCAATGGTTACTTTTAAGTACATGATTACATTCACTATACCATTCCAATGACGTTGCGTTGCGCGAAGCTATATCTAGCTAACAAGTTCCCCGAGGATGTAAAATTTAATCGAGTACATTATTATACTAAGTACAACAATGCGTCTATTGTACTTAGATATGGGAATTTCATCTCCTAACACATCTTCGTCATATTGCTTTAGACGAAATGGTTACTTACTTACATTTGAACCTCGACTAATCATGGGAGTGCTATCGGGATGCATGTCTTTGTTAAATTGCCGACAACTTTAGACATATGCAAACCTCGGTGAATAATATACCACAAGCTCGGATTCGATCGAGTTTTCCCTAGATTTTTCATCTCAAATTCGGATTTTAAATAGCTTTTAAGGTCTCTTATTACATCAAGAGTACTCATCATGTCTAAACCGTCGACATAAATAGCTACAATTCCAAATTAGGAACTTTCTTGTGAATACACAATAAAAAATAACTTATTTGTCTATCCCCTCCAAATCAAATAGCCACTTAGACGGGTATACCACTTCCGCCTGATTGCTTCAATCTATAAGTGAACGTTCTACCTAATTGTAAACGCACTCTGTGGTTTAGAGTTACTTGATTTGGGAAACAAAAGTCTATCAGGCACTTTTGTAAATATTTTCTATCTCTTGATTCTTTCAGAGATATGTAACAACCACATACATATGCTGCATTTCAAGTCTTGTGAAAATTACTAAGCTAACTAAGTAGCAGAACTTTATAACGTTCATTACAAAAGAACAATTCCAGGGCTTTGTGAGAAACCTCATACAAAGGCGAGTCTTTGTACTTTTAAGACTACTTTCTTCTCATTATGCTTTACGACAAATTAATTATGTATGTCCAATAGGCTTTACACTTGGTTGGTTAGCACCACCACACCAAATACCCGTATATTTGCCAAAGAACTAAGTTCTACCTCGGATTGTAGGCCAAATATGCTACTTATTTGAAATTAATCAAAATAAAGCATGGTTCGATCTCATTGTGCTCTACTTTGGAGCAACTAATAATGGATTATATCATCAACAGTACACGCATGATCCTTCCATTGACTCATGTGCATTCTCGAAATCCGTCAGGATTTTATTGTTCTCTAGAATCATTTAAAACTTCGGAGCGTCCTCCAGTATTGATTTATGGACATAGTCAGAGACAATCAAATGAGATGATTTCATTAATGATATAGATTATTTTGTGCCTTACTCATCTACTTCCTTTCTAGGTGAGCATTGATCGAACTTGGTGGTCTCTCCATCTTCCTTTATGGAGTTGACCTCAACTACACTTCCACCAAGTGTAGTTGCAACACCTTAGTCTATGGTGTACCCCATAATGAGGATTTTTAACCTTGCAGGAATATTTGCAGCTGGTATGTGTGATCTTGTCACTTTAGCGACATCAGTGTACATTCTGAAAATCGATTATTCTTTGTCACTTCACATTTACATTTGTGGAGTACAAGAATCAATATGAGACACAGTGGGAACACACCACGACAATTCCTGTCGTTCCCTTAGAAAATACGTTTCTTATCTCCCTAACGATGGGAAGACTGTCTCATTAAAATGACAACCCGCAAATCTAGCGGTAAGAGATCCCACACCAAAGGTTTTAAAAATGCGGATATTGTTGAAACTCATTTCCAACATAACTACTAAAAGTTTTGAAGACCCATCATAGTACGATGTGGAGTCGTAATGGCACATATAGTGCAACCAAAAATGTGTAAGAACATGAATGTCAGGCTTAAATCCGAGTTACCAAGCTGATGCACGAAAAAAGGTTGACTAATATTGGGTTCTAAAACGAATTAAGTAAAGATGCGTTAATATTGTATATTCCCCAAGCGCTTAAAGGTAGGTTTGTACGTATAACCTGTTCCTTAGACATCATCTGTAACCATTGATGATAGACTTTGGGAGACCATGAGGTATAGGATGCTGCGTTTTCATCCTATTAAATATGCAATAACCATCAAGTCCTTTTGATTTGCACTAGCTAGCATTTTCAAGGGTTGGTGAGCCCTTACATGTAAAATATGTGATAGTAGTTTTCCAAACGCAAATTTCTTTGGGAACTATAACTAGTCCAAAATTTAAAACATTCACCAGAGCCATAAGTCACTTTAATGGTCCGCATTCTGCATGAATATTTTTATAAAGTTCACCTTGTTTTCTTTGTAATATGTAATTTTTACCATTTGCATCTTAGGATGGTCTCGATCCTGTTTTACTGAAGACTTTGTAAAAATGAGTGATATGATTTCTTACCTAAAAGCATAATGGGAAGGGGAGTTGTGCATCTAGTAATTTAGAAAACACTTATTGAGAGATATGTCGTCACTTTGCATTCTGTCAATCTTTTTCCCATTTTTGTTCACTCAAATAAAGTGATATTTGTATGAGTTCTTTCAAAACAATCATCATGTCACAACCAAAGTTTCTTTATGGTTATGCCCAAAGCCTGTATGAGTCGGGTTTCCAACATTTCATCATCGAGTCAATATGACTCAATAATCCAAATATTATGGTGAATTACATTGCACTAGATTGACTCATTAGTTTCTCTAAAATATATTTCCTTCCAAATATATTAGAGACTATAAAAGATGCAATCAATTACATTCTCATCATTGTGAGTTTCCATATGATATCCATTTGCATGGGTCTCTTAGGAATTTAACAAGGTGATTAGCTCTCGATACATATAGAGCTTTGTGACTTTTAATCTTTGTTTCATCTCGGAAACAAAATTTGAGCATTGCTTCGCTCGATGATCCAATATCGTAGTCACATTATAAAGAATTAGTTCAAAAACTAGTGTATATTCCTTAAATTAGTGGGAGAAAAAACCACTATCAGTTAGACATTGAATCTTGAGATATTTAATAAGTGGTGTGGCCTTATTTGTAACAAAAATGAGATTCAACTCAAGTACTTTAGAGTGAATATATGTTACGTTTCAGGGGGGTTGATATATTTTTCATCCAAATATATCTCAAGTAGATTAAAAAATTTATGTCTCGTGGGAATGATGTACTTTTCATTCCATCAGCGCAAACATTGGATCTAGTTCAATTAAATAATCAATTGTCCAGGTAAAGTTCTTTTTTTGTCATTAAAGTTGATGTGAAAATTGGTTGCTACTAAGATACACACATTGCATTGTATATACCAACACCTATGACTAGGTGCATTTCCAACTCTTTTATTTATGATGGGAGCTACAATTACATTTTAGCTGATCCCATACTCGGTTGATACTCGTGTATTAGTGTTATTACTACCAAAGACAAAAGTACATCTTTGTCTCATGATACATATGTCCCTTTTCACATACTTTATATGAGTCAGTACGTCTAACCCTCATTACTTTAGGGTTCTTTCCATTTTCAATTTTGTTACATTTAGCTTAATTTGAGAAAATTCTTTATCTCAATAGGCCAAGAGAATCTCACTACATTTAGCTTAATTTGAGAAAATTCTTTATCTCAATAGTTCTCTTGTTGTCATACTTCCACATGTCTTGTTTGTTAGTATCATGGATGAAGTAAAGAATGGAAATTTACTCATATCATATTTGTGAGTTCTTCCACAAAAATTAAAATACATGTGATTTTATTTGAACGTATGTTTTGAAACTACTTGTGATTAATAGTCGAGTAAGTGGATTACATTACACCTAAACGTTCGAACTTTGGGAGAAAAATATCGAGTACACAATAATGTTCCAAGTACTTCTAATCCCCAAATAAATGTATTGGAATCGAGTTGGTACAACCAATTAAACAAAAGACACCATTCAACTATAGCCAATATCATATTCAATAGAACAAAATAACACTAAAAATCAAAACTCTTAATGATCGAAATCAACGGTCATAATTTAAGTTGACCGTTTATATATGCTATGTACTTGTCTTAAAAAAAATATATATATATATAGAACTAGCATGTTCTAAAAAAAAAAAAAAAATGATAAGCCCAGCATGTATTCGCTTTTTTTTTTTTTTTTTCTTTTTTTAAAAAAAGAAAAAGCCCAATTTGGTAACATACCTTAGGTAAGCTTTGGTTTCCAGTGAATATAGGAGCGGAACATGCTAGCCCCGAACCGGACAGGCACCCGATCCGAATCCTGGAACAGACAGGGGCACGAGAACCAAGCTCGAACAGAGGCAGACGAAGCTGGGACGATTAACCACTGGAACAGGGGGGGGCGGGATAGGGCCGGAGCGGGGATGGGGCAGGGCGTCCCTTCCTCTTCTTTTCTTTTCATGACAGAGAAGAAAAGTTCTCCGATTACCCCACCCACGAACAAAAACAAAGAACCAGCCATTAAAACAAAATGAAGTATTAGTATATAATCACAATACGATTGTGGGGTTGGATCTATTTACATACTGAATTCCCAATTAAACATACAACGAGCAAAAAATTATTAACAAAAAATTTATAAGTAATCACGGTATGATCGGGATTTGATCTACGATGGGTATACAAATTCACAATTATATTTGATTTGATATATTCTAAAATCAAAACCATATCGAATTAGGGACAAGAAAAAAAAATGTGTATAAGAGAAAATAGATCCAACTTAGCTGATTTTGATTTGATTCCAAATAAAATAAAATAAAATAATCAACCGATTCATAAAACACATTATTATTCATCTTCAAATGGATTGATTAAGCAAATTCGAGTGAGGTGTGTAGTGTAGGATTTCCTGCAACTACACTCAATATCCCTCTGGAATGCAGCAATTGGTGTTTGCATTGTGAATACCATAATAGCCAATCACATCCTTTTAGGATCCATAGAGAAATTTAATTCCAATTGGTTTAAATGATTCTTTTGAGAAAAAAATAAAGAAATCATTATTGTAATTCTTTGTAGAGAAAAATATACTTTTTGGTTGATAAAGATTTCTTTGAAGGAATAGAAATCAGTAATCAAAATTGGCTAAGAGTTCTTAGTTAGCCAATTTTTACATCTCGTTGTAGAAAATTGATGAGAAAAACCGATATCAATTGGTTTGTAGAATTAACGAAATTATATCGACAAATAAAGGATATTGTCGTTTTCATCACCGCGTATGGAAAATCCATCTTATGTTTTCTTGTAAATAAATGGAAACAAAAAATAAAAAATCACATGATCCAAATCCAACGGATAAAGATACCAAATTTAATTGGCCGTAGGTTTTTCAACCATGCATGTGATTCATTACTATAAAAGTGGTCAAATTACGGCGATACCAAAGTTTGGTGATTACAGTTTCATTAGGATAATAGAAACCGTAAACCATCATTTGATGGAATTTATTTTTCTTTCTCTATAAAAAAAAATATAAGAGAAAAGGAAAATCGAACTTTCGATTTTGACAAGTTCATGATCACCCATGACTAATGATGTATCCGTAAATACTCAAACCGATATTAAGCATATAAAACATGTCCTGCTTGAAAACAAAATACTAAGCATAAAACGATAGGTGTACTAGGAAAAAGAATACTTATACCAAACATATCAATTTGGTAAAGATATCTTCGTGGCGTAGTGGAACGAGGTCTGCAGCAAGTGGGTGCCTGCTTATTTAGTCATTCGATGCACATGAGTCCGTATGAATATAATCAACCAAGTACATGCAAGCGGACAGGAAAAAAAAACACAGATGTCAATATTAGAGTACAACATCTTCCATATAGTTATAATTAGGCTTGAAAAAAAAAAAACTAAATAATAATAATAATCTAGAACAACGATCATAGAAAAATAAGTAAAGAAAAATATAAGATGGAAAGTTGTCTGTTTCACGTTGCCATGTCTCCGTGAGAAACAATCTAAAAGTGTTTTTACGTCTATTTTCCTATCTTAAAGCTCATATACGGTTTATCTCGGTATAGAGCGTGCTGATCACGTCTTGTGAATAGGGAATGAGACAGAAAATAGAGAGCAAAGAGGAGAGGAGTTCTTATTATTATGTGTACATAATACAATGTTTAAGCCAATATTTATATAGATAGAAGACTTGGTGTCCAAGATACGTAAACCCTAAACTTAGACACGAAGGGCATCTTAGTAAATAAACTTGGTTTACCCTGATGACCACTGTGGCTAAGCCATTACAAATATACCAGGAAAACTCAAAAGAGAAAAACCTAAAATTGCATAAGCATGTAAAGACTCGAAACAGTGTTGGACACGCAAATGTTGCCTCATTAAAACCTTGACAAGGAAAACCCAGTGGGACAAAACCTTGACGAAGGAAAAAGAGTACAACGCGATAAAGTCCAGTGAATGCACCTTTATATGATGATGGAGCTCCCACTGATGAGTACGTCAGTTAAGTCTTGGCTTGAAAATCTTTGAGTTGCAACTTCCCAATTTGATGAACGTATTTCTTGAATGCAGAAGATTCTTGTTCTTTCGTGAAGAAAATTGCTACTTGATTAAGTCTTCTTTTGTGTAAGTCTTCTAACAGTAATTTTCTCGAGTCTCCATCCTTCAATAAATACATTGACAACTTGTGTCTTGGGTTGCTAGATTCTCGGAGATGATTTGCAGAAATAGTTGATGTAGTTTCTTCATCGAAATGCCAAGATATAGATACATTAGTGTAAACGAACAAAACTGTATTTAATAACACACTGTATGGGGTTCATAAGGACATCCAAATTTCTAGGAGATGGTTATGTTGATTTGGTATAACAAAATGACCTAGTGAATGGTGGGAATCCATCAAATAACAAAAATTGATACAACTCCCCCTTGGATGACCACCATGTTGAAATAAATTGCCTCACTAAAACCTTGTCAGTAAAACCCAATGGGAAAAAATATGGACGAAGGAAAAAGAGCACAAATATCAACATTAAAAGAAATTTAAACGTCGGAGATGTTGCCTCGCTAAAACCTTGTCAGGAAAACCACATGGGACAAAACCTGAAACGAAGGGAAAAGAGTACAACTTTTGACGTATTTATCGATGCTAACCCAACTATATGAGTTTTTCAAAAAATAAGCATCAAAAGAATAACTCTTGTCTATCTTAAAGACGAGTTTATGCTAGCATAATTCTAACTGCAAATTTAAGAAAGAAAGATAGAAATAAAATAGAATTTATGTTGCTAAAGCATGGATTTTTGTGTTTTTAAGGACTCCTCAAGAGACCTATAACGTTGAAGTCATCAACTAATTAAACCAGATTTTTGTTTTGTACCAAATTTCTAAAAACACATAGAGGATTGTTCAACCTGACATAATCAAGTCAGATGGCTGCCTGAATATGGTTGGGAATATGTTCCCAACCATATTTCTTGTGTAAATGCAATACGAGTCCTTCAAGGACTACCATGCTAAAAGCATCATATATGAAGAACAAAAATTTATTGAATCAATCCTTGGGTCTGAGAAAAAAAATAGACCCTCAAATCGTTTTTACAACGAACATATTTCTCATATAACACATTATGACTACACCAACCTGTAAGTAATAGGCTTGCAATTTTAAGGTGTTAAGTCTTGGATCCAAAATCGGCGTTAATTGAGAAAATAATCCAACTTAATTGGATTGTATGCCAACCAATCACGTATGTCGATATTCCCCTGCAGAGGGGTTCACAACCACCATTTTTATTATTTCAGTAGCTACACTAAATGAATATTCGACAACATTTAATTAACTACGATCCCACACAATCCTCAAACACAATTCATAGAATTATTGGTACTAGTGCCCCCAGGCATTATAGTCTCCCGATCTTCCAGTGAGGAGATATGAATCATGAGAATGTGGATCTTGTTTTGATAGACTCAATTGGAGCACTATATGTAGCCTCTTACAAAATGCTATGAATTTCATAAATGTGATTGGATTTGCCTTTCCAAGAGGCATAAGCTTACTAAAAGCATAATGAAATTTTTTCGTGCCTTATTTGAGATGGCAGCCTTTTTCGATTTGATCATGGTGGGAGAAAAATATAACTTTTTAAGTTAATGAACACCAACATCTGGTAGTTTGTAGTCTCCCCCTGATTATGGCGGAAATATTTTCATCTTATTTACGAAAATAAGTTTCATAGAGTATTATTTGATTAATTCGAGACATATACTCATTATGAAATATGTCTTTCGACATAAAAAAAAATGTAGTCATATTTACCATCAACCATGGATTACTTTTGGAACACAAACAAAAATAAAATAAAATGATATGATATGGAACCAAAAGCATTAAAAAAAATGCAAACAAATCTCCAGTAATTTCGTAACTTCAATGGCCACGAGATATTAATTTAGAACAAAATTATGGACACTTTCCTTAAGAAAAGAAATAAAATCAAGATCAATATAGTCACTACAAGGACTAATAATATTTGCAAACAAACCGGGTGCGCACCCATTGATCTTTTATGTCCTACCGTATTCCAACATAAAGTTGAACGGTCTCAGTTTTGGAGATTAGCACAAGGAAGAAAAAAAAATACTAATAATAAAAAAAAAATTGCTCAATATCCCTCTGGAATGCAGCAATTGGTGTTTGCATTGTGAAAACCATAATAGCCAATCACATCCTTTTAGGATCCATAGAGAAATTTAATTCCAATTGGTTTAAATGATTCTTTTGAGAAAAAAATAAAGAAATCATTATTGTAATTCTTTGTAGAGAAAAATCTACTTTTTGGTTGATAAAGATTTCTTTGAAGGAATAGAAATCAGTAATCAAAATTGGCTAAGAGTTCTTAGTTAGCCAATTTTTACATCTCGTTGTAGAAAATTGATGAGAAAAACCGATATCAATTGGTTTGTAGAATTAACTAAATTATATCGACAAATAAAGGATATTGTCGTTTTCATCACCGCGTATGGAAAATCCATCTTATGTTTTCTTGTAAATAAATGGAAACAAAAAACAAAAAATCACATGATCTAAATCCAACGGATAAAGATACCAAATTTAATTGGCCGTAGGTTTTTCAACCATGCATGTGATTCATTACTATAAAAGTGGTCAAATTACGGCGATACCAAAGTTTGGTGATTACAGTTTCATTAGGATAATAGAAACCGTAAACCATCATTTGATGGAATTTATTTTTCTTTCTCTATAAAAAAAATATAAGAGAAAAGGAAAATCGAACTTTCGATTTTGACAAGTTCATGATCACCCATGACTAATGATGTATCCGTAAATACTCAAACCGATATTAAGCAAATAAAACATGTCCTGCTTGAAAACAAAATACTAAGCATAAAACGATAGGTGTACTAGGAAAAAGAATACTTATACCAACATATCAATTTGGTAAAGATATCTTCGTGGCGTAGTGGAACGAGTGCAGCAGCAAGTGGGTGCCTCGCTTATTTAGTCATTCGATGCACATGAGTCCGTATGAATATAATCAACCAAGTACATGCAAGCGGACAGAAAAAAAAAAACACAGATGTCAATATTAGAGTACAACATCTTCCATATAGTTATAATTAGGCTTGAAAAAAAAAAACTAAATAATAATAATAATCTAGAACAACGATCATAGAAAAATAAGTAAAGAAAAATATAAGATGGAAAGTTGTCTGTTTCACGTTGCCATGTCTCCGTGAGAAACAATCTAAAAGTGTTTTTACGTCTATTTTCCTATCTTAAAGCTCATATACGGTTTATCTCGGTATAGAGCGTGCTGATCACGTCTTGTGAATAGGGAATGAGACAGAAAATAGAGAGCAAAGAGGAGAGGAGTTCTTATTATTATGTGTACATAATACAATGTTTAAGCCAATATTTATATAGATAGAAGACTTGGTGTCCAAGATACGTAAACCCTAAACTTAGACACGAAGGGCATCTTAATAAATAAACAGTGGTTTATAACATAAACAACAATACAACATTAATATGACAACAATGCACATTTCCTGGTTATTTCCCGACACATTAATGCAAGTCCTAATGCAATGACAAATAGAAATGTTTAAGATGCATACTTCCCGTGATCTTGAAACACTGGGATCTAACCAACTTGCCTTGTAACAAAATGCCTAGTAAGAAGCTCATAAATTAAACAACCACAAATATTGGTACATAGTAATGTCATATACCAAGCTAGCCACAATAAATAAACCCGAGGTTCAATTACAACAAATTCTATTTGCTCGAACATTACTGATTTTTTTTTCTTTCTTAGACAAAATCTGAAACCGGAGATTTTATATTCTTAGAATTGAGAAAAAGGATTCAAACATGGAAGACGAATAATATGGTTGCCACAATACGCCTAAGCATAAGAAAGAAAAAAATAAACATTACCATAAGGCTGAGAGATTGCCTCTAAGTTTGCATACCGGTTTCGCGTGTACGCACTCCGCAAGTACACAATAATTGTCAGGCTTTCAAAGCATTTGTTACCGCAGCCATAAAAATTTCCAAACCTAGATTGCAAATTCTATGCAACAACTAATTAGATTATCCAAAACTGAAATTCATAAAGGCAATTGTAATAAAAATAAATAAATAAATGTAAATATTATCACAGTAGTAATTCAAATTTCCAAGAATCCCTTAATACTTATTGGATTAACCCATGATTTCTTTTTTAGAAAAATCAGTGACAACTTATGGCAGAAACCCATCAACATGAACAACCAGATCTAAGAGTGATTTTTGAAACATTTGTCATATCTGAAATGAGCTTTAATGGGCTTCTGACCTCAATGTATATTATTACTTTAGCCAATCAGTGGGCATGAATAGTTGATAACCTCCTAAGTATTGTATTTTTGTTCAATTCCCTTAATTTTATAAATTATCAAAATCTTTAGCAGATAATTTTAACAAATTAGCAACTGTAACTGAAGGAAAGAATAAACGAAATGAAGACATATGACCAACGATGAAGAAAAAGAAACTAAAAGTTTGAAATTCACTTAAAAAGAGCTTAAACGACACTGGAAACATATGAACTTCCTCCAATAATTTATAATCCCTTGTTGATTTTACCCATATCGTGAGGCATGTAAACTGGTAACTGTGGATGTTAGATCCTCCTCATTTTTTTCATTCATTAACTTCAAGCATACAACGACATAGAAAAATTAGTGTTCGTACGTAATATGAAAATAATACAGATAAAAGGTGTGGTGCAAAAAGAAAATGTAAAAATCCTAAAAGCAGAAATTCCCCAAAAGTCGAAAGATTTTTTCTTGGACGGACAAAAAACCATAACTTAGAAAACAATTTTTTTTCTCATTCAACTTGTAGATTAAAAGTAAGACATGATAGGTGTCTAAAACACCTAATTTACTATCTAGTAGTTACGCTTTCTTTGCTATTTTTCTTGTGAATTATGTACTTTACGCGTGTTTTTGAGTTATTAGGTACTCTGGAGTCGCACGGAGGAAAAGAAGTGGAAATCAGTCAAATTGAGTGAAAAAGGGCAGAAGCGTCATTTCGTTGCACGCGCTATTGGGAGTAAATCTATGGATAAGGGGAGAATCAGCTGGCAGCCCTTATCAGAGTGATGGTGCCTAGATAAATCCCATTCATTACCAGGACCTAGACTTCAGCAGGAAATTGATTTCTCAATCATTTTCTTTTGAGTTCAGAGAAGAGTGAAATGGATTATCGAACCGATGGGCGAATTCGTGAGAAATATGAGAGGGGTTTTGGAGCTCAGTCATACACAGAGCTGGTGGAGGAAATAATTGTGAGTTTGTGATGCAGATAGAGAGCTGCTGTTGGTGGATGAATTGATAAAGGGTTTTGATGATTTCAGAAACTGAATCGAGAAGAACTATATGTTTACTGAGATGGGTTTGAGTGATTTCGAGTACTGGTGTTCTCAGTGGTTGAATTGGTAGAATCTGGTGGTGATGGATTGAAGGTTGTATTGGAGAAATTAAGACCCGGATGTTGGAGATTTGAGGAGATGATTGATTATGGCAGTAATGGTGATGATTGAGTCTAGTTTAAGGGTCTGGAAGAAGTTTGAATGAATAATGATGGGTTGTGAATGAATGCGTAATTACAGGTTCATACAACAACAAACTTTTCTAGCTCTCAGTTACAAGTTTCATGCTCATAACATGTTCGGTAAAAGGCTTAAGTGGCTGAGTTATGGAGGAAGAATGGGTTTTGCGAGTTTGCGGTTACTGTGTTGGTGGAACTATTGGTTGAGTCTGGGTTTCAGGGTTGAGATGGCAGTGATATGAATTGAAGTGCCAGGGTGTTGTTGCAGGTGTGTGGCTAGGAGTCAGAATGTTGCAGTTGAGGACAAGAACAAGGCTGCTGGTGGTGGTACAAGAAGCTGCAGAATGGGAGCTAGTGAAAGAGCAGGCATGAGGTGCAGAAGCTATGGAAAGTGAATGAAGTTACAGCTGCTGAGACTACAGAAACAAGCTACAAGTGGTGGCTGAGTCAGGTGGTCCTGAGTATGGCTGTGGCATTGGAGATGTTTGAGTTTTAGAGTGGAGTTGCAGGCATAGAGATGGATCTTTGTGTTGCGGTTCAGTGAGGTGATCCTTGTGCTTGACAGGGAATTTCGGTGGAGTCGCTATTGGATGAAGTTTGTATGAGATTGTGTTTTGAGTGCGAGAGAGGTTGAGATTGGTTGGCTGTCTTGAAGTTGAGTGAGCAAGCTGGCTCAAGGCGTGATTCTGGTGATGCGGGATGAAGATGATGGTCTTTGTGGCTTTCTTTGGGATACAAGAGAATTGGTCTTTCTTGATTTGCAACCTTGCAATGGATCGAGGCTAGGAAGCAAGCGAGATTGCGGTGGAGCTAGTGGTGGATACAATTGGTGTTGAGTATGTGAATTGTTGTCAGAGACTGAGATGAAGCTGCAGAAATGATATGGAGATTTAACTGGTGGTACTGGTGATGGATATGGCTAGAATCTCTGATATGGTTTGTGCTGTGTGTGGTGATTGTGGCATTGAGGCAGTGAATGAGGTTAGAGTTCAGGGTGCATTAGTGGTACTGGGAGAGTGTAGCTGAGTAGTTGTTGCAATGGATAAGGAGGTTTGTGTAAGTGGAAGCTGAAATGGGATGGATTTGCCTGTGCTGATGGATTGAAGGCAAAGAAATGAGCTGCAATGAGTATTGCAGGGTTGCGAGATAGACAAGAGTTGCAGCTGTTTCTGACAAGGAATGAACTGATGGGCTGAATGAAGGAGGTGAGCTATGAAGTGGTTCTGGTGGTGTATGGCGTGGCGGTGATGCACTGGACAGGTTTGTGTTGTAGGAGTAAAGCTGTGTTGAAATGGAGCCGAGGTTCCGGCCTGAGCTTGTGTATGTGGCAGCTAGAGCTGCAGTTAAGGCTGTAGATGGACTGAGGTGGCGAACACGCGAGTGAACTTGAACTGCGGATGGTGTTGGTTATACTGAGATGGTGGATCGAGTGTTGTTGCCATGGGATTGAGGTGCAGCCGAGAAAGAACCAGGTGAATGGAGGCAGTGACGTGGTTATGCAACCAAAAATGCAGTGACAGTGCGAAAAGTGAGCAAGAATGGCAAGCCGGTGGAACTAGTTCCGGTTGTCGGATTTCGGAACCGAGAGTGGGGATCGTAATGATTCAGTGAATCGCGAAGCGGGTTTGAGTTGGATGCAAGAGTCGACGGCCGGACATATGAGCTACGGGTCACGCTTTTAGGCACGTTTCCGCAAGAATACAAAAATTGGTAGATGGTTCGTTTGCTATGTATGGCTCTGAATTGCGAGTGTATGAACTGCAGAGAAGGATAGTGAGTTGCTACGAGTTATGGTAATCGGATACAGGTTCAAGTGGTCGGAGATAGTTTCACGACGACCGGATTCCGGCGACGGGTGACCGGATTCCGGTGATGACGTCAGCAATCCGGCGACCCATTTTGAACCCAAAAATTTCAGAGACTTATTTTCCACACATGGGCTTGGTGGACCACTTGGAGATGGGTTTTGAGAAAACCTAAATTTGGAAAGAGTATCCTTTTGGGGAGAAGCATATAAATAGAAAACCTTTTCTCTAAACCTAATATCTCCATTAGGGAGACTTCTACTTGTTGTCTAGGGTTTCACATGATAGATTCTTCTAAACTCTTTGTGATGATTTCCAAAAACACAAGTAACTAAGTTTTTATTATTGGTTGAAGATGTGGTTGGATGCAACCAAGTTATGATTTTTATGAATTAGTTTTCTCTCAATATTATCGTTTGATTTCTACGGGTTATAATAATTGCATGATTGATGTATTGTAATATGATTGAATGTTTGTTTAGTTAAGTCTAGAATTGATTGAACTCACATCCATATCTATAGCTATTTTAGGGTTTTTCATCAAGCGATAACCTTGAATACGAGTAGCATGATATGATTATGGGTTGTAGTGATACATCCTTGTAGTCATATGTAGAAATTGACCTTTGTTCGAATTGTTTGCGCAATTTATTACAATTGCATTGATTAGCCTATTTCTGAAACTTAATGCTCCTAGGAATTGAACTTGATTAGCACAAGGCGTTAGGTTATTCTTTAGGTAGAATTCACATATGCAGCTCTAATGTGTGTGTGATGAATTAGGAATTTACGGAGTATTCTTGCAATAAGGTATTCTATGGCTTTTGATGATAGCGAGATTAAATATGAATTTTATTCATATATTCATAAACTTGTTTACAATTGAAGATGAAACCTTTATCCAATATTTTCACCTCATTGATTTGCGTGTTTATTTATTTGCTTCGCTTTTATTTTATTTTAGTATATAAAAATCAGCAAACCCCCGGTGTTTTATATAGGAAACCATAACATATTGACAACCAAGACCTCTCTGTGGGAACGATCCTTTCTTGCCCTTGCTATATTTATATTTTGAGTAGTAAGAAAGTGTAATTATATTTGTGTCGGCTGACAACCGGTCAAATTTTGGCGCCGCTGCCGGGGAGGCAACGGTTGTTAATTGTTTTTGGTTTTTGGTTTCTTTTTTTTTTTGTTTTTACTTTTGTTTTACTTTTTCTTATTCTTTGGTTCTTAACCGAGTTTTGAGAATCTCGTTTCAGGTACCAATTTCTATGGACGGAGCATATTGGAGCAATCAATACGGCTTTCAACCTCAACAATATAACAACTATCACCCTTACGGGGAGTACAATCAAAACCAATCCTTTGGTTATGGTCCATACTCCACGTACCCTTTGAGTTGTTCTCATACATTCCAACCTTCTTATGGTGGGTATGTAAGTGAGCAACCACAAAGAGGGGATGATACTTGTGCTCCTATTCATATTTCCTCTAATTTGGTAGATGAAATGCAACAATTTATGGACAGCATGGAGTCAATTCGTAGACAACCAAGCGTGGAACCAATTTCATCGACCGAATGTGCTCATAGTATGTATGGCCCAATTTCTGATCGTAGTTATGATCATTCACCCATTCAAAGGGAAGATAATTGGCCTAACAATACTGAAGTAAGTAATTCTACTTTTGCCTTGTCGAATGAGTTTTACAAACAAATGGAACACTATATTCAGAATTTGGATGGATCACTCCAAGAGCTTCAAAGAGGTGTTTCCGACGTAAGAAAGGGCATTGATGAGTACAAGGAGGAAATGAATAATTATGTTGAAAAAGGCGAACCTTTGGGGACTTTTGTTGATATTTGTGTAGTTAACTCAACTCTTGATCGTAATAATGATCATTCACCTATTCAAAAGGATGAGTTCGAGATTAGCAACACTAAATTCAGCGAGGAACAAGATTATGTTGACTATGATAGTGATGATTATTATGAAAATACATCGCTTAAACCAATTTATGGTGACATCCCCGAGGAGTGTACAATTGAGTCTTTTTGGGATCAAGATGAAGACGAAGAGGAATATGTCGACACTTGTGTAGATTACTCAAGCATTGATCTTAATAATGATCAAGAACCTATTCAAAGGGTGGAGCTTGAGGATGATGCATTTTCGAGTGTTCTAGAAAAGTTTCTTTTAATAAAATTTGGATCCGCAAAAGAGTATGTGCCTTACAACGAAGAGGAGTATGTTGAGAATGTGACCGGTATGACCAATATTGTGGAAGACCCAATTGAGCTTGCAAATGATTGTAATGATGATGTTTATGTCGAGACTTTGGTTAAGGCAGAAACGGACGAAGACTGGTTGCAAGGTTTGATAGAGGACCATGATATACAAGAGGTAAATAATTCACTTGAGTTTTTCAAGGATGAAGAAGATTCCGTGATACAAGAGATTGTGCAAGGTTTATCTAACCCTTTGCCTATTATTTCTTCTCCTTTACCTCTTATTGGTTTGAATGTATGTGCTTCGATAATATTGTTGAATGACTTTGTTTCTCGATTTCCGCCATTAGAGATACTTGATTCTCATACTATGCAGGTTATGGAACAAGAAACCGTGGAAGTACCCGACTTCTATATTCTTTATACACTTCCAAGTGTGGACAAGAATAAGTGTGGGGGGAAGCTTTTTGGTAGGCTGTATAATGTGTTTAGATTTTATGCCTACTTGTAATAACCGCAAGTGCACGGTGTCTAGTGTAAGATAGGGCAAATACGGGTCGAACCACAGAGACTTGTGGTGCTGAGAATTGATCTAAAGGCTTGCTCTACTGATTTTCTAGTGAAGGTAACAGGACTATTGAGGTTGTGTCGATACGACTGAGTTTGAGCTGAAATGACTCTAAATAGTAACTAAGATATAAGACAGTGACAATGAGGATACTAGGGTCTTCACATCCACCTCTAATTCCTATCATGTGTTCAACTAAGTTGAGCTTTCTTGTCCTGTGACAGATAAGGGCAGTGTGTCAATTCTACCACCTATCTATGGAGTTTCTCCATGTAATACTTCAAATATCAGCTGAGGGTACTAACCCAGAGCACTAGTTGTCTAATTAAGTACAACTAGTCAAGGGAGTTAGCAATTATATCTAAGGTCTGAGCTGCAGCACACTCAAAACAGTTGTAACCTAACTACAATGGATACAAGGCATCCATTGTGAGAGAAAAGCCTTGGGTACTAGAATTGAAGACATAATTATAGTTTAAGCATTCAAGAACAGTTCAACATAGTTTAAAACACAACAGGGAATTAGGGTTTCAATGAAACCCTAGCAAACTAAATTAGAACATCAAAGGAACAATTAAACTATAAATAATACAGATTAAATCTAAATTGGTGCTCTGGCTAGCCCAGGCATAAGCATCTCACAACCACAGACTCTCCCTATTTATACTTGCAAAACACTGAAAACCCTAACTTACTTCCAAAACAGAAATTAAAATAAAATACACTCTCACCCACGTCTCTGAATCATGCTCTCCTCTTGTCAAATCGTCTCAGAGCTCCATGCGTGGTTGTTGGAGAAACCCTAGTTATAGTTATCTCTAATTTAGCTTCTAGGGTTATGGAGAAGCTAAAAGAGAGATAGCTCGACCTAGAGGAGAGGTGAAGGTGGCTGTGGCGGCTCTGTCAGGAGAAGGAGATGGTGGTGGTGAGGTGGTTCTGCAAAAAGGCATGGGGAAGAAGGGGGATGGGTTCTGCAGGTTTTGGGAAAGAGAAGAGGAAAGAAGAAATGGTGGAGTTGGTCGAGAGGGTGATGGTATAGGGAAATTCGGTGTGGAGCAGGAGTGGCGAGAGATGATGCGCCAGCTGTAGCGACCGTCGGATGAGGAGTAGATGATCTGAACGGCTGAGGGAGAATCGGGGTGATTTGGTGTTGAGCGGGAGCAGCAATCTTCGATGCGCGTGGAAGCGACCGTTGGATGTGGGAGATAGAAATCTCAACGACTCAGGGTGAACGGGCTCGGATCCGGGTCGCGGGTCTTGGATAGCTTGGGTCCATGTCTTGTAAATGGTTTGCTCCTGATGCGCGCGCGGGCTTTGGCTTTCTGCTCCATAGACGCATGTCTCCAATTCTTTGCTCTTTTGGCTCCTCAATTTCTCCGAGCTTTATTTATTACCTAAAAACACAAAATTAATTAGTACAAATATTTATTCTTGAAAACAAAGAAAATACAGAATCTGGGATAATATCTGATTTATGAGCACAAACGATGAGTAAAATGCCAATAAAAAGGTGTATAAATATGCAATATTTGGCACTCATCACTTTTATCGGTTCATAGCTTCACTTCTGTTTTATCTTAATAATATTTGTGTGAAGCTAGTGTTTGCAAAACAGGTTCTATGGACGGATCCCCAACTTTTCAGATTATTGGTATATGGGGAATGAATCTTGCAAGGATATAGTCGGGCTGACGACTTTAAACCAAGCGCTACATGGGAGGCAACCCATAGGTTTTGTATCTCTTATCTTTTAATTTTTCTTTTCTTGTTTTTATTTTTTTTTCCTTGTCGCATATTGTTATATGATTTCCCACCTTGACTTTCTTTGGACGATTCAATTTACATTGAGGACAATGTAAAGTTTAAGTGTGGGGGAGTTGTTAAGCTTTTGCGTTGTAAATTTTTCAAATTTTTCAACTTTTGTGTAAATAGTGAATAAAAAACTCCAACTTGTGGTTAGTTTAGAGTCACATAGTATACATGTCGCTAAGATTACATCGAGAATCTCATAAGAGTGACTGAACTTAGAGATGACAGAGAACATGATCGGGTTTCTTACTTGTATGAGAGTTAAAGTTGGATTTAACCATGCCAGTGGCAAATAAGGTGCAGACTGAATTCGATATTAGAGTAGTGATCCCCTATAGTGGAGACTACCCATGTTACATCATGTGAGGCACCGACCTTCAATTCTTTGTACCTGTCTCAATTTGTGCTTTTAGAGTGTGTGTCACCGTACGTTAATTCCGGGCAGAATGGTGAGCTGTCCAACCTCCCACCATAGAAGCACTATTTTGATCTCTTGAGTGCTATTTTGTCAATCATGTTGGTGACATCGAATTGCTAACTTACATACCACTTGTAATCTTGTTCGCAGTTAGCACCATCCACCTTATCTCTCTCTACACCAACAGGTCCATAGAAACACCATCATCATCAACAAGAGGAGCATCACAAATTTGAAGGAAAGTTGAACACGTTCAAGGTTTACAAGCAACAGTACATAATTGAGCAGATTTCAGATTTAAGTAAAGCAACAAAACAAGGAGCAGAATTTTAATAAGTTGAAGACTATTGTACACGAGTGAAAATTATCAAGGATGAGAGTTCGAGAAGTTTATGATATCAAGACATATAAGTTGTGAAGAATCAAGCGGTAAAGTACTTACACCATGGCCTTTGTACTTACGTTTTTATTTTATTTGTATTTTACTTTCTCTTCTCAAAAAATAAAAAAATAAAAAATAAATTATATTTTGGGTTTGTATGTTCGTTTTTAGTTTTGTATTATTTCAATAAAGCCAATGTAAAGAAGGAATATCTATAATGAAGTTTCAAGCAACAAGAAATTAGAGGAAAGAATTACATTGTCAAGATTCTACGAAGTTCAAGAGTTATCATCAAGAGTTGAAGACCGAAGACGAAGATGAAGACACCGATAGAAGACCGAAGACGTTTCTATGGATGCTGTGAGAGTGGTGCTAGCTGCACGCCGAACGGATAACAAGGTAAGTAAGCATATTCCCACCTTCGTTAAGTGGTTGATTCCCTTTCGTAGAGATCGTCAGAAAAATGGGTTTTAAAAAAAATTATAAAAGATGTGGGTTTTCAAAATACTTCGGAGGGTTTTTACCTTCCTACCATTCAACGTGTCGCAGGATTCTCTCTTCATTCCTACCTGGACACATGTGTGACCCATAAAAAGCTGTTTATTATTGAGAGCAACTTCATAAAACCCTTTCTTGTGAGGCGGAGTCGAGACTTTTGATCACTCCGAACCCGAATTTCTTTCGAGAAGGGATGGTTATTTCTCTCTCAACTTTTAAGAATGAGATTGTGTTCATTTATGTGTCTAACTTCTTATGACTAGTGTGCAGAATCTCTATGTCTTCTTAGCGCTTGGATGCTATCATTACGAAGAACTAGTAAGTTGGAAAAGTAGGTTTTGTGGGTATATCTCTAGTAAACCCTCACGAGACTATAACTCGTCCACTAGGGACACCTAGGGGTTTAAAGGCTTGTTATTTATGCTAAAAGTGACCGTAGCCTCGACGACACGGAGTTGTATGTATTTTTCATAATTTATTTTGTTTGATTTGCTCGAGGACTAGCAAAGTCTAAGTGTGGGGGAATCTGATAGGTGTCTAAAACACCTAATTTACTATTTAGTAGTTACGCTTTCTTTGCTATTTTTCTTGTGAATTATGTACTTTACGCGTGTTTTTGAGTTATTAGGTACTCTGGAGTCGCACGGAGGAAAAGAAGTGGAAATCAGTCAAATTGAGTGAAAAAGGGCAGAAGCGTCATTTCGTTGCACGCGCTATTGGGAGTAAAGCTATGGATAAGGGGAGAATCAGCTGGCAGCCCTTATCAGAGTGATGGTGCCTAGATAAATCCCATTCATTACCAGGACCTAGACTTCAGCAAGAAATTGATTTCTCAATCATTTTCTTTTGAGTTCAGAGAAGAGTGAAATGGATTATCGAACCGATGGGCGAATTCGTGAGAAATATGAGAGGGGTTTTGGAGCTCAGTCATACACAGAGCTGGTGGAGGAAACAATTGTGAGTTTGTGATGCAGATAGAGAGCTGATGTTGGTGGATGAATTGATAAAAGGTTTTGATGATTTCAGAAACTGAATCGAGAAGAACTATACTGTTTACTGAGATGGGTTTGAGTGATTTCGAGTACTGGTGTTCTCAGTGGTTGAACTGGTAGAATCTGGTGGTGATGGATTGAAGGTTGTATTGGAGAAATTAAGACCAGATGTTGGAGATTTGAGGAGATGATTGATTATGGCAGTAATGGTGATGATTGAGTCTAGTTTAAGGGTCCTGGAAGAAGTTTGAATGAATAATGATGGGTTGTGAATGAATGCGTAATTACAGGTTGAAAGAGAGCTCATACAACAACAAACTTTGCTAGCTCTCAGTTACAAGTTTCATGCTCATAACATGTTCGGTAAAAGGCTTAAGTGGCTGAGTTATGGAGGAAGAATGGGTTTTGCAGCTGCAGTTTTGTGTTGGTGGAACTATTGGTTGAGTCTGGGTTTCAGGGTTGAGATGGCAGTGATATGAACTGAAGTGCCAGGGTGTTGTTGCAGGTGTGTGGCTAGGAGTCAGAATGTTGCAGTTGAGGACAAGAACAAGGCTGCTGGTGGTGGTACAAGAAGCTGCAGAATGGGAGCTGGTGAAAGAGCAGGCATGAGGTGCAGAAGCTATGGAAAGTGAATGAAGTTACAGCTGCTGAGACTACAGAAACAAGCTACAAGTGGTGGCTGAGTCAGGTGGTTCTGAGTATGGCTGTGGCATTGGAGATGTTTGAGTTTTAGAGTGGAGTTGCAGGCATAGAGATGGATGCTGTGTTGCAGTTCAGTGAGGTGATCTTGTGCTTGACAGGGAATTTCAGGTGGAGCTGCTATTGGATGAAGTTTGTATGAGATTGTGTTTTGAGTGCGAGAGAGGTTGAGATTGGTTGGCCTGTACTGAAGTTGAGTGAGCAACTGGCTCAAGGCGTGATTCTGGTGATGCAGGATGAAGATGATGGTGCTGCGGCTTTGCTGGGATACAAGAGAATTGGTGCTGCTGATTTGCAACCTGCAATGGACTGAGGCTAGGAAGCAACTGAGATTGCAGGTGGAGCTAGTGGTGGATACAATTGGTGTTGAGTATGTGAATTGTTGTCAGAGACTGAGATGAAGCTGCAGAAATGATATGGAGATTTAACTGGTGGTACTGGTGATGGATATGGCTAGAATCTCTGATATGGTTTGTGCTGTGTGTGGTGATTGTGGCATTGAGGCAGTGAATGAGGTTAGAGTTCAGGGTGCATTAGTGGTACTGGGAGAGTGTAGCTGAGTAGTTGTTGCAATGGATAAGGAGGTTTGTGTAAGTGGAAGCTGAAATGGGATGGATTTGCCTGTGCTGATGGATTGAAGGCAAAGAAATGAGCTGCAATGAGTATTGCAGGGTTGCGAGATAGACAAGAGTTGCAGTTGTTTCTGACAAGGAATGAACTGATGGGCTGAATGAAGGAGGTGAGCTATGAAGTGGTTCTGGTGGTGTATGGCAGTGGCAGCTGATGCACTGGACAGGTTTGTGTTGCAGGAGTAAAGCTGTGTTGAAATGGAGCCGAGGTTCTGGCCTGAGCTTGTGTATGTGGCAGCTAGAGCTGCAGTTAAGTCTGTAGATGGACTGAGGTGGCGAACACGCGAGTGAACTTGAACTGCGGATGGTGTTGGTTATACTGAGATGGTGGATCGAGTGTTGTTGCCATGGGATTGAGGTGCAGCCGAGAAAGAACCAGGTGAATGGAGGCGATGTGCAGTTCTCGCAACCAAAAATGCAATGACAAGTGCGAAAAGTGAGCAAGAATGGCAAGCCGGTGGAACTAGTTCCGGTTGTCGGATTCGGGCCGAGAGTGGGGATCGTAATGCTTCAGTGAATCGCGAAGCGGGTTTGAGTTGGATGCAAGAGTCGACGGCCGGACATATGAGCTACGGGTCACGCTTTTAGGCACGTTTCCGCAAGAATCCAAAAATTGGTAGATGGTTCGTTTGCTATGTGTGGCTCTGAATTGCGAGTGTATGAACTGCAGAGAAGGATAGTGAGTTGCTGCGAGTTATGGTAATCGGATACAGGTTCAAGTGGTCGGAGATAGTTTCACGGCGACCGGATTCCGGTGATGACGTCAGCAATCCGGCGACCCATTTTGAACCCAAAAATTTCAGAGACTTATTTTCCACACATGGGCTTGGTGGACCACTTGGAGATGGGTTTTGAGAAAACCTAAATTTGGAAAGAGTATCCTTTTGGGGAGAAGCATATAAATAGAAAACCTTTTCTCTAAACCTAATATCTCCATTAGGGAGACTTCTACTTGCTGTCTAGGGTTTCACATGATAGATTCTTCTAAACTCTTTGTGATGATTTCCAAAAACACAAGTAACTAAGTTTTTATTATTGGTTGAAGATGTAGTTGGATTTTGCAACCAAGTTATGATTTTTATGAATTAGTTTTCTCTCAATATTATCGTTTGATTTCTACGGGTTATAATAATTGCATGATTGATGTATTGCAATATGATTGAATGTTTGTTTAGTTAAGTCTAGAATTGATTGAACTCACATCCATATCTATAGCTATTTTAGGGTTTTTCATCAAGCGATAACCTTGAATACGAGTAGCATGATATGATTATGGGTTGTAGTGATACATCCTTGTAGTCATATGTAGAAATTGACCTTTGTTCGAATTGTTTGCGCAATGTATTACAATTGCATTGATTAGCCTATTTACTCAAAACTTAATGCTCCTAGGAATTGAACTTGATTAGCGCAAGGCGTTAGGTTATTCTTTAGGTAGAATTCACATATGCAGCTCTAATGTGTGTGTGATGAATTAGGAATTTACGGAGTATTCTTGCAATAAGGTATTCTATGGCTTTTGATGATAGCGAGATTAAATACGAATTCTATTCATATATTCATAAACTTGTTTACAATTGAAGATGAAACCTTTATCCAATATTTTCACCTCATTGATTTGCGTGTTTATTTATTTGCTTCGCTTTTATTTTATTTTAGTATATAAAAATCAGCAAACCCCCGGTGTTTTATATAGGAAACCATAACATATTGGCAACCAAGACCTCTCTGTGGGAACGATCCTTTCTTGCCCTTGCTATATTTATATTTTGAGTAGTAAGAAAGTGTAATTATATTTGTGTCGGCTGACAACCGGTCAAGACAAAGTTAACTATTTGAAGAAACAAATAAATAAGCTTTAGTTGTATAAGTAATTGGTATCTTTTTAATGATCTTTTGATGCTGCACGGGCAATTAAGAGTCAGATAAGTTAGAGCATAGCTCGGTTGAACCCACCAAGCGTTGGTATGTCAAGTTTGGTTGTCATATTTTAGTCAACCAAAACTTATTTAAAAGAGTCGCTTGATTATGTGCTAGAGTCAACTTCGTATAGGTTATCTTGAAAGTATTAGGATATGAGACATTACAAGTATTACGAAGACTTGAAGAAGTGAAGAAGTAAGGAGCTACAAAGACAACATCATCCTTCCACTTGAGGTTAGTGATATTTGACTTGAACTGTTTCATTCCCGAACGTATCTTTCAAGTCGTGCATATTGAAAACATAACTCCGAAGCATGAATGATTATACTCTAGTTAGACGTAGTATTAAGGAATACAAAACGAAGTATAACGCTTATCTTTTGAACTTTGTATATAAGACATCGACATAATCGTTTGAATGCTATTGTGATTATGTATGGGTATGAGGTGAAGATTTCATCCTAGGAAACAATGTTTTACATTCGTTTAAAGGATATAAATTCATGAACTTGTTTTGTGAATCGAAAGGGAAATCACTAGGCTTATTGGTATTGTTATTCATTGCATATCTTTTGAACTACCAATATGTGTGATTAGTATAACCGCTCATGACTTGTTTATGTTCTTGGTAAAACTATTTACAAGGCCCGACTTTTGTATTGGCATGACTTTTATTAGTGAAACCGATCTTAAGTAATCACCTGAGATGGTATGATCGATTTAGTGTTATTGGTATGACCAACTCTAGGCAAAGGGGAACCGATCCTATTAAGAGGTGCAACCGATCACAAAAGTGGAATCGATCCTTGTAAGAGGTGCAACACATTTCTAGATATTGGGAACCGATCCTATGAACATGTGCAACACGTTTTTAGATATTGGGAATCGATCCTATGGACATGTGCAACAAATACAAGTTAGATACCATATATATGTGGGAACCGATCCTAGTACCTAGTCAACCGAATTTTGGAAAGCTAGTGTGACTAAATCCAGTACTCACATGGAGGTAGAACCGAAACTTGTTTTGGTAGAACCGTGAAACCCATGATTGGTGATTGAGTGTTCTTGATCAATCACATAGTTCTTGGTAGTCAGATGAACCAATTCTAAACTTGTTTGGAAGTGTGGAAAATTGACTCCAAGATAGTAAATATGAAAGATGATTTACTAAGTTAAGATGTCGACATACTTTGAACATGTGCAGTAACGCTTATCTTTTATTGTTCAAAGATATTCCTTAATAGCTAAAGGAAAATCCCGGATCGAAAAAATAAATTGAGAATCTTTTAATTAAGGTTTTTAATTTTATTTTTGGAAAATGAAAATTAGTAATGTGCATTTACTAGTTGGAGATTTTCTAAGAGATTTTCGGTCAATGTTTGGACAAAGCATTTCCAGGAATTATGGAAACCGAATTTGGAAATATATTGCATATCTTGAGAATATTTTCGGTTTTGGAAATTTCTTGGTGTCCAAACTTCCTTGGTCTATAAATATCAAAGTTTGAATTTCGAGAAAAATAATCCTCAGAGCCAGCAAAACTACCTAATTGTGTTGTTACTGGTGGAGCCGCCTATTCGGAGAGGAAAGTAACCTAATTAGGTGAAATCTCTTACGGCCGATCGGCTTTAAGACTTCTTTGGGATTGAGAAGCTCTATTAGTACCGTTTGTGGGAAACTAGATAATTGCGGTTTATTATTAGTTTTCGATTGATTTGATTGACTAACGGTTGTTCAACTTTGATTGCACCTGGTTTGTTTATGCTTGAGAATCTTCTCTTCTGATATAAGATTCACTCAAACTAGATCGAAGTTTCGACGGGGATATTTAGACTGTTTGTAGATCTAAATACGTCTTATGATAATCCATTGTTAACAGACTCCGTTTTGTGCGTGATTGATCACAAGAGATTCAAGTTGATTGTGTGCAAGTGTTTATTCAAGATCTAAGAATATTTCTGATTTGGGTTCATAATCTTTGGTGCGCACAATACTTGTTTCGGTTAAAGAGGATCCAACTATAATCGGTTTATCCTTGTGGTAGATTAGATTGATTAGTTGAGTAGATCGGCATCAATACAATTCTTTGTGATTTAAAGTATTGATTGCAAAATCTAGACAATTACTTTGGTAGTTGTTATTAGATAGATCTAAGGACCTGACAAAGGAGTTTATTCGGATAAACGGAAGAGCCTTGTGTCAAACTCACATCACTTGGTTGAAAAGAGTTGCTACCAAATAGATATGTTGTTCCTTTACTGTTTAGAATACGAACCAAAGGAATTGTTCCAAGTACGTGACTTATTACAAGTTGAAGGTGTAGGAATACAGACAGAACTAGGTGAACTATAGGTTTAGTTGCTTGGTCTCAACTATACAAAGTTGGTTTGATTTTGTATAGCGGCTTAATCCTGAGAGTATTCAATTCTGGACAAGGTC
This sequence comes from Papaver armeniacum, assembly GCA_023531295.1. Taxonomy (NCBI): domain Eukaryota; kingdom Viridiplantae; phylum Streptophyta; class Magnoliopsida; order Ranunculales; family Papaveraceae; genus Papaver; species Papaver armeniacum. The sequence goes on along the minus strand of JAJJWW010013302.1, from coordinate 453,820 downwards.
CCGGGGTTTTCTGCATTTGCGGTTTCCTCGTTAACAAAATCTTGTTGTGTCTTTCACTTTTCTATTTCCGCAATTATAATTGTTTTTATTATAATTAGAAGTAAAATACACAAACGTTAATTCCTATTTACTTGATAGTAATCCTATTGTATTTGGTTAAGTCTGAACCATTTATCAAGTAAACATACTTCGTTGTTGCATTGTCTCGATCTTGTATCCATAGTCAATCACACAAGTTATCTTGTTGTCGTATTGTCTCGATCTCGTATCCATAGATAATCACACGAAGTGTGAACCAATTAGTTGTATTGTCTCGACTCAGTCCACAGATAATCACTTTTGGAGAAAGGACTTATAGGTGGAAAAGTTTTAGATTGAGGTATATTTAGGTACCCTCGTCTTTTCAATTGGTATCAGAGCAGGCAAACACGAAAAGATCTAACAATCTGTGTTTGGTGTGATCCAACCTATAAAAAAATGAATCTAATGAGTGATTCAGACGTACCACCAAGATTCAATGGGACGAACTACCCATTATGGAAATCTGCTATGAAATCTTTTCTTCAATCCCTATATTTTAATACTTGGTTATTAATCGAAGACGCATATCAACAACCGATGGACTATTCGGAAACAGAGTTCAAACGTTTGGCGTTTTATACTCATGAAGAAAGGATTCTTGCAAAGCAGAATTCTGATGGTTTGAATGCCATCATACACGCAGTTAGTCATGATCTTCTACATCATGTGTTGACTTGTAGAACTTCTGAAGAAACATGGGATATTCTTGAGACTGTATTCGAGGGAGATGAATCTGAAAAGGAAGCTAGACTTCTTTCCATTTCATCTGAATGGGAACACCTCAAAATGGATGATAACGATACTTTCGAGGAGTTTAACTCTAAACTTTCTAAGATTGTTAATGCATTTTTTTCCTTGGAAAGGATATACCTAAAAAGGAAATAGTATGCAAAATTATCAGATCGTTACCATCCAGATACGAGTCTAAGAAACATGCCATAATAGAAGGAGATGATCTTTTTATACTTTCCCGAAGCTCTATTGTAAGAAAGTTAAAGATCTTTGATAAAGAAATTCCGCTGAAAATTTAAACTGAGGAACGTTGCCAAGAGGACAAGGTACCTGTTGGAAAAGAGCTTAAATCAACTATTGTGCTTCTAGCGCAACGAATTAAGGACATCTTGATAAACGTGTTCCTGATACATTATCATTTTGCCATAAAAAGGGTAGTGATGAAGTACAATGCTTCAAGTGCCGTAGATTCGGACATATGGAAAAACATTGTCCCGGCAGAAGAACTCAGAAGTGCAACAAGGCGTATGTCTCCACTCTTGATGATATTCCGGAGGAAGAATCCAATGAAGAAATATCTGGTTGTAATGCACTTCTTGCCAACTCGAACAATGATGAATTTTGTGAGTCTAATCAACTCCTAGAAAAACTTGAGTTGGAAATTAAGGAAAATAAAAGGTTAAGCCTGGTACTTGAAAACCTTTTGAAATTCCTTTCAGATAAAACCAGTATGGTAAAATCTGAACAAGAAAAATTGGGTGAAAAACCAAGAGAATCAGAAACTAGTTTTTCTGATAACTTGATAAGTTCTTCATGTGAAAGAAATAATCACACTGCAATCTTCCTTGGAAATAAACTTATCAAAGCACTTCGCAAGGGGATAAAGAAGACTGGTAAGTTTATGATATCTAAAAAGGAAATTGCAAACTCTTGCAATTTCAAGAGAAAGAAAGAACAAAAGGAAACACAGTCTGTGGTGTTTATAAACCATCCCAATGATGTCTTCGTTAACTATGGTGAGAATAATTCTCACCTCAACACACACTGATTGTGTTGAATCATGCATCCTCACTTGTTTCCCAAAATTCTGATTGTGAGGAAGCATAAATCTGGGCAAGTTGTTCATGTCTGTTTCTTTAGTGAAAAATAATGGATATCTTTTATTATTGGGAAAAATAGTTTCGGTTTCAATAAACCAAATTATTCCTTGATTTTCTCCCATCTTATATACCTTCTTCTTGTCCGAAAGAAGACTATTTTATTCCAATGGAGAAATCGATAAAAGAAGGGTCATCTCTTGATGATTTAGCACTCTATGCATCAGTTATGACTGAAACTCATGATGTCTCTCTTCATGATAACTCTCAAGATTCTCTAAGAAAACAAATTCTTACTGTTAAAGGTTGCATTAGATATCATGAGTGATAATAAAGGATTCAAAAGAAGTACTAGCTAATCTTCATTCTCAACTGTTTGAGATGAACAAATCATCTACTGAAAAGGGAAGTGCTCAGAAGAATTTGAATCCAGTTTTTAAAAGCAATCTTCACAAGAACTGAGAAGGAGAAAATAGACATCAATTTTTGATTTCTTTCAATGATTGTATTAGGTCTATCATGAATAAAACTATCTTATTATGAATAAAATTATTTGATTTATAATTTTTCTTGTGATAGTTTATGATTACATAGCATGTGCTTGAATGCTTTATCTTATTGCTATGTATGTTTATGGGATGTTTGATTTCGGTTTTCATGACCTTAATATTCGATCTCATATGTTGTGAACCCTTATGGTTTGGGTGACTTTTTGGTTTAGCAGGATTAAGTTCTAGCCCATGTTGGTAGGCTTTATCAACCTGGCGAGATTAGGGTATACCCAAACTAATTGGGGTATACCCAATAAGACAGAATAGGGTCATTTTGAAGTAAAGTCAAGCTACCCCTTAACCTATATTTTTGTAAATGGCTAAAATGCCCCCACAATGATTAACTCTAATTTAACTAAAATGATTAAATTAGTTAAATTAGTTAGATTAGTTAGTTGATTTAATTATAAGTTGAGTTTTAGAAATCATTTAGAGAGAGAATTAGTATGAAGGAGTAGAGGAGATTTTGGGGGGGGGGAAAGTTAGGGTTTTTGTGAAATTTGTGATATGAGTGATTCTAATCCTGATTTTGAAGTGGGGGAGTCTTCTAACTTTCCTCCTACAGATGAGTACTTGTATGATGATGTACCAGACCATGATCGAATGGATTACATGCATGACCCTCACTTTTATTTTCCTCAAACTCATGATGGGTATGGAAGTGATGAATGTATTGAGCCAAACGAAGAATCCAATGACCAAGAAGAAGAGAATGGAGTTGCAAGTAATCAGGTAGACAACCTAGGTGGTGAAGATTGTGATTTTTCCATGCAAATGATCGATTTTGCTTTTTTTTTTTTCAATTCTACTGTACAGGGTCGGCAAGGTCGACGCTTGTCGATCATGCCGGCCGTAAAAGCCGGTGTGGTTCTACTTTGCACAACGTGCCGTCTTTTCATGAGCAGTACCACGCCGGCAGTGTAGAAAATTTTAACCTTGCCGACTTCCATTTTTTGAAACACATGAGCCTTTACTTGAAAATGCTTACGCAGGCATTTTCATGTTTTCACACCAAATCACCAAAATTGAACAAAAAGGGCAAACTTGTCATTTCATCAAGGGAGAAGACTATTTGGAGCCCAGAGGTGGTTAAGGGGCTCTCATTCGTGGTACCCCTTATCACTCAAGAAAAGGGGTGTTACTAACATTGGGTAGCCCTTATCCAGAGAATGGTTATCTTTGGATAATACCCATCCTGGGGTGTCTCTTATGTTGGGTGTTTTGATCCCAAACCATTACAACCCTAATCGACATATCATCTCTTTCCCAATCATTCACTTTCATTACATCCACCTGAAAGTGAGAAACGCAGTCGTGAGCTGCTGCTGAAATTGAAAGAAATCAATTGAGAGAACAGGTCGATTAACGATTGATGAAGAAAGAGAGATGGGGTTTCTGTGAGAATCACCAACTATTGAATTCGAGAGCTGTTAATAATGGGTCTGTGGTTGAATCAAGAAGATGCAGGGTGGTGTTAGGTATTGCTGCAATCGATTCTGGGAAGGAGATGGAGCTGCTGTTACAGGGTTAAGAACAGATGGAGAGGAGCTCAGGGATAGTAGAATCGAGAGATTGCTGTTGGGTCTTGAATCGAGATGATGGCCAATCGAAATGGGTAGAGTTTAATGGGGTTGTAATCAATCGGATAATGGATCTGGAGGTGATTGAATAGTTCGCTGGAATCGACTGGGATTGAGAATCGATAATGGTGGCCGCTGTGTGAAGCTCGGTGAAATGGGTTAGTTTCTACTACCAATTTGTCGGTAAATTTGTGTAAAGGGTTTGAGTTTGGCAATTGAACTCGAGCTTGGAACGGATATTATGAAGTTGGGGTTTCCTCCGAGAACGATGGAAGAGATGGGTTGACTGGACGGTGATCGACATCAACGGATTCTCGACAATTAACAAGAATTCCGTTGTAACATGGTGAAGTGATGGCTTTTACTTGAACTGAATATGGCAATGGAATTGAGCTTTCTCGGTGATTGTTCTTTAGTACCCACCGTATACTTGATCTTTTGGTTTTGATGTTGGAGGTTGAGAAGTGAAAACGTTGTGTCTTTGTTAAAGGTTAGACCGCAACATCATGGGGTTTTGATGGCCTGAGCAAAATGACAAATGTGTGGAAGTACTTGGGAGTTATGTTTAACCAAGTCGTTTGGTTTGTATTGTGTCGCTTTGACCAAGATGGAGAGTCTGTGAAGTTGGTGGCTCATGGTGTTGGCGAGATGATGAAGGTGTTGCTTATATTTGCACCGGTGAGTCTGCGCATTCGACCCAGACAAAGGATGGTGTCTTCCGGCTGTGATGGTTGTTGGCCTAAATGAGTTAGCCAGGGAAGAAACGAAGTTCAAAGTGTCTTTGTTGGTGCCGAAGTTCATGCATACACGGTGGTGATTGAGAAACAAGTCGAATGGGAGACAATTTGAATTTAGAAGGATCCGGAGTTGGATGGTCATGGAAATTGCAATGTGCAACAAAAGAAGATGGCAAGGCAATGAGAAGTGGTGTTGTTCGTTCACTTTGTCCATGCAATGCAAGGAATAAGTTGCAGGCAAAAAGGCAAATACGACCGTGAAATTGTGGTGTTAATTGAAATTCGAGGTTGTGCGGTGAATGATGGTGAGATGTCGAGTTGGATGAAATCCTATAGAACTACAGGCAATGAATGGATGAAGATGGTGAAATGCTACTTTGCTTGTGTTTTAGGAGTTTGTTGATTGAACTCAAGATGTTTGGTCTTTGGTGGGTTGCGTAATGATCTCGTGGGAAACAAAGAGGGGATTGAACTCAATTGATGAATGTGTTGATATAGCTCAAAGTTGCGGCGCAGGATATGGTTGCATATAAATATGGCCTCGAGGCATTTGAGGTGATGTTACAGGGTTTTGAAGAGTAGAGCAGTGGTGGGATTCAAAGGATGTGGCAGGGTGAAATGGTGGAGTTGAGGTCAGTCTTAGCATTGAGCTTTGCAATTTGGATGTGAAATGATGTCACGCCAATGTTACAGGAGTCAGCTTAAGAAATAAGAAGGTATAGCCATTATGGTAGGCAATGCACAATGATTGTCTTAACAAGTTGCTTTGTCTGCAAAGTGGCACATAGGACCGCCAAATTAGAGTTAGCTAGGTGACTCCTTGTTCCGACTCGATGACTCACCCCTTGACTCATTGACCGACGACGACCGTTAAGTTTGACCTTTGACCGTTAGTCCTAACGGAGGACCTGGACGGAATATTCCGTCGAATATTCTCTTGACGGAGAAATTTCCAGGCGGCCGTGGTGGCGTTTTCTACCAAATTCCGGCCACAATCCCGATTTTAAAATCGAGCAAAAATTCGAGAATTTTCTATGGACTTCCCTCATGGGTGTGAAGACTTGGGCTAGGAATTGGATGGAGAATTGGACTCAAATTAGGAAAGAGAAGGTGGAAGAGAAGAGAAAGACTTGAATTTGGAAGTTGAATTGCAAAAGGAAAAGGATTCTAATCCTTGGAAGAGTTGGAGAATTTTGAAGCCTATAAATAGAGAAGTCTTCTACATCTCTACACACACAATTCTTTTCTTTTCTTATTCTTTGTGTGAACTTTTTAACATGAGTAGTTAATTTTATTGATTGAGGATGAATTCCTAGTTCTTAATATGATTTGAGTTTTTGTTTTTAATTCTATCTTGAAGTTCTTCACATGATTATCGTTTGTTTTTACTAATAGGAGTGATCTTAAAGACATTCATGATTGATTGATAGATTGTTTAGAATGCATGCTAAATTGATTTGTTAGTTTAATCTAATGCTAGTGAAAGTTAGGAGATAAGTAATCGTTTCTTGACTCTTTACATAAGTAGCAAACACGAGACCTTGCAGAGGGATTCCGTGGAGCAATTGTGTGTAGAAACAACGCTAGAAAGTGAACCAAGCGAACCGAGTTTAACTACTAGTACTAAACCTAAATTCATAAAATTTAATGCATTCAGGAATTACATCTTGTAAGCGGACCTCAAGGTGGTTCTTTTGAATAGAATCGATAACTAAGCGGACCCATTTACTCGGTGAAATTAGGGATTTTGGGGCTAGCTAAGCGGACCTGCTATCCTACGGTTGGTGATAATCTGTGACTAATAACAAGTAGAAAAGAACATAACTTTAATCATTGTTTCGTAACGAAGAAGGATTCCTTGATCTTCTCTCTCTTATTGCTTTCAACTTTACCTTTTAATTGTTTTGTTTATTTTTATTTTGCTTTTTACACCCCCCTTTCGTGACAACTTTTACAACTAGAATCTCGTGCTCCTCGTGGGATCGACCTTGACTACCCTATATTACTTGTTAATTAGGTAGTAAAGTATTAATTAATTTGTTGTGGTTACGACACGCATCAAATTTTGGCGTGTTGTGGGAGCTGATGGCGATTTTAGTTGTTTTTATTTTTCTTTTTGCTTTATTCTTGCTTTGTTGGATTCTATTCCGTATCTAACTTGGTTTTTGAATCTTATTTCAGGTATCGGTTTTCCAATGTATGGTGGACAAGAGCAAGCATATTACAACAATCAATGCGGTTTTCAACCTCAACATTATGACAACTTCCAACCATCCTTAGGATACAATAAAAACCAATATTTTGGCTATGATAAATTTCCTACAGAACCTTATGGATATTCTCATACATATCAACAACCTTATGACGGGTATGTAAGTGGACAATCACAAGGATGGGAGGATAGTTTTGTTTATGATCAGAAATTCTCTAGTTTTGCAGATAAGATGTTGGCCATGATTGGGGATCTTGGGGATCTTCAACAAAAGATGCAAGAATCACATCGAGAAATTCAAAGGAATTCGGAGAAAATATACGAACTAATTAACCAACCTTTGGAGACTTTTGATGACGCTAGTGTAGATTACTCGAGCCTTGATCTTAATAATGATCAATCACCTATTCAAAAGGAAGAGCTTGAGGAAGATGCATTTATTGCTTGGCAAAAATTTCTTAAGGAAAGATGGGAGTCCGCGGAAGTGTATGAATGTTCCGACAATGAGGAAGTTATTCCAACTCCGGATCATAATAACGATCCTTCACCTATTCAAAAGGAGGAGATTGGGTGTGACTTACCTATTGTTATAAACGGTGTAACACCCGCACATGAAGATCTTACAATCTATACCGATGAAATTCATTTTTGTGAATGGCCCGATTCCGATGATGAGAATGTTGAAGAGATGATTATAGAGGATGAAACCACATTCATTGATTTTGTGGAAGACCCAATTGAACTTGCGAATGATTTTAATGATGCCGAGACTTTGGTTAAGGTAGAAAAAGACGAAGAATGGTTGCAAGGTTTAATAGAGGACCACGATATACAAGAGGTAAGTGATTCACTTGAATTTTTTAAGGATGAAGAGGATTCTATAATACAAGAATTTTTGAAAGGTTTGTCTAACCCTTTGCCTATTGATTCTTCTCCTTTACCTCTTATTGGTTTGAATGTATGTGCTTCGAAAGTATTTTTGGATGATTTTGTTTCTAAATATCCACCATTGGAAACACTTGATGCTAACACTAAGCAGGTTTGCCAAGAGGAATACATGGAAATTCCCAAATTCTATGTTCTTTATACACTTCCGAGTGTGGACGAGAATAAGTGTGGGGGAAATTTCTATCGAGCGATAATTTCACTATTGTTATCTTGTGCTAATATTTGTATGGAGTTATTGTTTTCAAAACAGGTATTATGGGTGGATCCTCAAATTTTCAGATTGTTAGTATATGGGGAATGAATCTTACAAGAGCCAAGTCGGGCCGTCGACTTTAAAACAAGCGCTTAATGGGAGGCAACCCATCGGTTTTGTATTTCTTATCCTTTTGTTTTTGTTATTTCTTTTTCTTGTTTCTTATCATGTTAAAATTTCCCACCTTGACTTTACTAGGAGGATTCAATTACATTGAGGACAATGTAAGGTTTAAGTGTGGGGGAGTGGTTAAGCATGTTTTTAAAACAAAAATTACAAAAAAATGAAAAAATTTGAAAAAAAAAAAAAAGTTTTACATAAAAATTCCAACTTTTAAAGATTTTAGAGTCCCTAGCATATTTCTAGGTATGTTTACATAGAGATTTTGACCGACATAATTGAACTTGGAAATGTTAGAGAACTACATTCGGATTTCTTGTTTGTTTGAGTGTTAAATAATGGATTTAATCATGCCGGTGGTGCGAATTTGGTGCAGGGAGAAGTGCGTTATTAGGAGTTGCTGATCAATCATTAGTGGAGACTACCCGTATTCATATCATGAGAGCACCGACCAGAGAAATTTTCCATCTACTAAAGAGCTTCTTTTGAGTGTGTGTCACCGTAAGTTAATTCCTGGTAGAATGGTGAGAGCTACCCAACCTCCCACCAATAGAAGCACTACTCTTTGATCTCTTGAGTGCTAATTTTGTCAATCATGAGGGTGACGTCCATGGATGAAAGCTTCCTTCTTGTAGTTCGATTGACAAAGTTAGCACCATTCTCTCTCGCGACAACAACGGATCCATAGAAACACAATCATCATCAACAAGGAGCGACATCAAAATTTACAAGGAAAGTTGGAAAAGTTTCGGTTTTACAAGCAACTAATGAAAAAAGAGCAAATTTCAAACTTAAGTAAAAGCAACATACAAATGAGCGGAATTCACATATATGTTGAGGACTTACAATACAATGAGGTAATTTTATATTCAAGTATGAAGACTTATTCATGAAAGCGAAGAAAATTAAAAGGTGAGAATTTTTGAAGTTTATGATTTCAGACGATACAAGTTGTGAAGAATCAAGCGGTAAAATACTTCTCCCACGGCCATGGTTTATTTTGTATTTAATTTCTCTTGTTTCAAAAAAAAATAAAAAATAAAATAAAAAATAAAAAATAAATAAATAAATAAATAAAAAAAAAAAAAAAAAAAAAAGGGAAGAAAAGAAAAGAAAAAAAAAAGAGAGAGAAAACAAGAGAAATATTTGTTCTTATTATTAGTTAATGAGCCGTGGGAAAGGAAAATATATAAGGAAGTTTCAAGCAACAAGGATTTCAAGGTAAAGAGTTACAAATTGTTAAGGATTTATGAAATTCAAGGGTTTATTATCAATAGTTGAAACCGAAGACCATGAAGACGAAAGACGAGGAGCGGAAGATGTTTCTATTGGATGCCGTGAGAGTGGTGTTATCTTAATTGGCAATCGGATGTGAAGGTAAGTAAGTAATCTCATCCTCGATAAAAATGGTTGATTTCCTTTCTTAGAGATCGTCGGAAAATGGTTTTTCAAAATATTAAAAGATGTGGGTTTTTTTTTAAAATTTGGAAGTTATCCTTTCCACCATTCAACGTGTCGCAGAATTCTCTTCATTCCTACCCGCACACATGTGTGACCCATAAAAAAAGCCGTCTTTTTGAGTGCAATTATCATAAAATCCATTTTGGTGAGGCGATCGAGGCGAAATGCTTATTGATCGTTTCTCAAACACGCATTCTCTCATTATGGTGTGGTTATTTCTCACTCAACATTTAAGAACGAGAATATGTTCTTTAGTATTTCTAACTTCTTATTACTAGCATGCAGAAACTCTATGTCCTCATAGCTCTTTGATGCTTGTGACGCTTGAACGCTTTGAAGTTGTGAGTTTTTAGTTTGATTTGCTCGAGGACTAGCAAAGTCTAAGTGTGGGGGAATTTGATAGGTGTAGAATACACCTAATTTACTATCTAGTAGTTTATGCTTTCTTTGCTATTTTTCTTGTAAATTATGTATTTTACGTGTGTTTTTGAGTTATTAGGTACTCTGGAGTCGCACAGAGGAAAAGAAGAAGAAATCACCAAAATTGAACAAAAAGGGCAAACTTGTCATTTCATCAAGGGAGAAGACTATTTGGAGCCCAGAGGTGGTTAAGGGGCTCTCATTCAGGGTACCCCTTATCACTCAAAGAAAGGGGTGTTACTAACATTGGGTAGCCCTTATCCGGAGAATGGTTATCTTTGGATAATACCCATCTGGGGTGTCTCTTATGTTGGGTGTTTTGATCCCAAACCATTACAACCCTAATCGACATATCATCTCTTTCCCAATCATTCACTTTCATTGCATCCACCTGAAAGTGAGAAACGCAGTCGTGAGCTGCTGCTGAAATTGAAAGAAATCAATTGAGAGAACAGGTCGATTAACGATTGATGAAGAAAGAGAGATGGGGTTTACGTGAGAATCACCAACTATTGAATTCGGGAGAGTCGTTAATAATGGTCTGTGGTTGAATCAAGAAGATGCAGGGTGGTGTTAGGTATTGCTGCAATCGATTCTGGGAAGGAGATGGAGCTGCTGTTACAGGGTTAAGAACAGATGGAGAGGAGCTCAGGGATAGTAGAATCGAGAGATTGTGCTGGGTCTTGAATCGAGATGATGGCCAATCGAAATGGGTAGAGTTTAATGGGGTTGTAATCAATCGGATAATGGATCTGGAGGTGATTGAATAGTTCGCTGGAATCGACTGGGATTGAGAATCGATAATGGTGGCCGCTGTGTGAAGCTCGGTGAAATGGGTTAGTTTCTACTACTGAATTTGTTGGTAAATTTGTGTAAAGGGTTTGGAGTTTGGCAGTTGAACTCGAGCTTGGAACGGATATTATGAAGCTGGGTTTCCTCCGAGAACGATGGAAGAGATGGGTTGATCGGATTTGTGATCGACATCAACGGATTCTCGACAATTAACAAGAATTCCGTTGTAACATGGTAAAGTGATGGCTTTTACTTGAACTGAATATGGCAATGGAATTGAGCTTTACGGTGATTGTTCTTTAGTACCCATCGTATACTTGATCTTTGGTTTTGATGTTGGAGGTTGAGAAGTGAAAACGTTGTGTGCCATTAAAGGTTAGACCGCAACATCATGGGGTTTTGATGGTGGAGCAAATGGCGATGTGTGGGAAGTACCGGGAGTTATGTTTAATCGAAGTCGTTTGGTTTGTATTGTGTCGTTTTGACCAAGATGGAGAGTCGTAAGTTGGTGGCTGTCACCGGTGTTGGCAGAGATGATGAAGGTGTTGCTTATATTTGCACCGGTGAGTCACGCATTCGACGGACAAAGGATGGTGTCTTCTGGCGTGATGGTTGTTGGCCGGAAATGAGTTAGCCAGGGAAGAAACGAAGTTCAAAGTGTCTTTATTGGGCGAGTTCATGCATACACGGTGGTGATTGAGAAACAAGCTGGAATGGGAGACGGACTGAATTTAGAAGGATCTGGAGTTGGATGGTCATGGAAATTGCAGTCAGGCAACAAAAGAAGATGGCAAGGCAATGAGAAGTGGTGTTGTTCTGGTTCACTTTTTGTCTGATGCAATGCAAGGAATAAGTTGCAGTGCAGTGCAGTGCAATACGACTGTGAAATTGTGGTGTTAATTGAAATTCCAGGGTTGTGCAGTGAATGATGGTGAGATGCTGAGTTGGATGAAATCCTATAGAACTACAGGCAATGAATGGATGAAGATGGTGAAATGCTACCGGCAGCTTGTGTTTTAGGAGTTTGTTGATTGAACTCAAGATGTTTGGTGTGCAGTGGGTTGCGCAATGAATGATCTCAGGAAACAAAGTGAGGGGATTGAACCGAATTGATGAATGTGTTGATATAGCTCGGGTTGCAGTGCGCAGATATGGTTGCATATAAATATGGCCCGAGGCATTTGAGGCCGAAATTCTGTGGGTTTTGAAGAGTAGAGCAAAGGTGGGATTCAAAGGATGTGGCAAAGTGGAAATGGTGGAGTTGGAGGCTGTCTTAGCATTGAGCTGCAATTTGGATGTGAAATGATGCGCTGCCAATGTTACAGGGAGCCTCAGATTAAGAAATAAGAAGGTATAGCCATTATGGCTGGTCATGCACAATGATTGTGCTGCAACAAGTTTGGCTTTGTGCAAAGTGGCTCAGGGACCGCCAGCCGAGTTAGCTAGCTGACTCGGTTCTGACTCAGTGACTCACCCCTTGACTCATTGACTGATGACGACCGTTAAGTTTGACCCGTTTGACCGTTAGTCCTAACGGAGGACTGACGGAATATTCCGTCGCATATTCTCTCGACGGAGAAATTTCTGTGGCGGCCGGTGACGTTTCGTAAATTCCGCCACAATCCCAAGCTTTTCCTCGAGCAAAAATTCCGAGACTTTTCTATGGACTTCCCTCATGGGTGTGAAGACTTGGGCTAGGAATTGGATGGAGAATTGGACTCAAATTAGGAAAGAGAAGGTGGAAGAGAAGAGAAAGACTTGAATTTGGAAGTTGAATTGCAAAAGGAAAAGGATTCTAATCCTTGGAAGAGTTGGAGAATTTTGAAGCCTATAAATAGAGAAGTTTTTCTTCATCTTTTACACACATCTCTACACACACAATTCTTTTCTTTTCTTATTCTTTGTGTGAACTTTTTAACATGAGTAGTTAATTTTATTGATTGAGGATGAATTCCTAGTTCTTAATATGATTTGAGTTTTTGTTTTTAATTCTATCTTGAAGTTCTTCACATGATTATCGTTTGTTTTTACTAATAGGAGTGATCTTAAAGACATTCATGATTGATTGATAGATTGTTTAGAATGCATGCTAAATTGATTTGTTAGTTTAATCTAATGCTAGTGAAAGTTAGGAGATAAGTAATCGTTTCTTGACTCTTTACATAAGTAGCAAACACGAGACCTTGCGGAGGGATTCCGTGGAGCAATTGTGTGTGTAGAAACAACGCTAGAAAGTGAACCAAGCGAACCGAGTTTAACTACTAGTACTAAACCTAAATTCATAAAATTTAATGCATTCTGGGAATTACATCTTGTAAGCGGACCTCAAGGTGGTTCTTTTGAATAGAATCTCGATAACTAAGCGGACTGTTACTCGGTGGAAATTAGGGATTTTGGGGCTAGCTAAGCGGACCTGCTATCCTACGGTTGGTGATAATCTGTGACTAATAACAAGTAGAAAAGAACATAACTTTAATCATTGTTTCGCGAACACTCCTTGTAAGTGTAGGATAATGAAGGCTATCGGACTTCCATGTCGTCATATGCTTGGTAGGTATAAAACTCCCATTCCTCTTGATGATATCGATCCTTATTGGAAGCAATTATCTTTCAAACCGGCTCCAAGAGAAGATCCCGGTGAAGAGTTTGGCGACATGGAACTTGGAAGAATAATCATTTAAAAGTTCCCCAAGATGAATAGGTTGGACAAACAAACTATGAAGCACAAGTTGATGCCGATTGTTTACCCTTTTATGGAAGAACTTGAAGAACCCGGAGAAACAAGATCCTAATGGTAGACCAACTACCAAAAAAGACGAGGGCAGAAGAAAGAGAACAAATCAAAGAGTTTTTGAGTACAAATTGCGATCAAGATCAATCCGAAGGAGAACAAATCAAAGAGTTTTTAAGTAGAAATAGTGATCAATCCAAAAGGGAAAACATTAAAGAGCATTTGAGTACAAAGTGCGATCCATCCTGACATGTTTATACCGAGGCGCAATACAAGGAGGAGCCCACTAAAAAGAAAAGAGGTCGTCCAAGGAAGGATTCAACTACACCAACGGTCTCTAACTTGAATACAAATGGCACTCTACCTCTTGAGAGTCAAGCAAGTGTGGAATTTGTTGGAAAGAAAAGGGTCGGTCAAAGAAGGATTTAACTACACCAACCGTCTCTAACTTGAATACAAATGGAACTCTACCTCTTGAGAGCCAAGCAAGCCAAGGAGATGTTGCGAAGAAAAAGGTCGTCCAAAGAAGGTAGTACAACCGGTGTTGCAAAAGTATCGCACTCAACTCCCTCCAATTATTCAAGATTTCGTGATTGGTACCGACGATGTTCAAAGATGGAAATTGTGGGTTTCACGTTATCTCGCAACAATTGGGACACCTAAGTGGAGCGGTTGAAAGAGAATCTCACCCAATGCCAATACATTAGAAAGAAGATGGCCGCTCGACTAGAAAACGACAAGGAGTTCCATATCTCAATGATTCTAGAAGGTTCCATGGAGGAGAAAGAATCAACTTTCAAAGGTTTGCTAACTAGTGTTAAAGGCCCAGGAGGGAAATGCACCAATCAAATGGGAGCATTGGTTGAGAATGCCTGAGTGTGGCCATCTATTGGCGGATACTTGGAATTGCGTGGTACATTTTTTTAGTGAGGGACTATCTATAGCATTTGCACCGAAACATGCGGTTTGCGTGGACCAACTCAAGCATAGAAGAATTGTCATTGCTTTGGTGGATAAAAATCATTTTATTGGTCTACAACTCAATAAGGAATGTCCATTACCTCCTCTATGTAGGTTTAGTTTGTGGGAGAAGTTCACAAACAACAAGAGCAAGGAATGGATGAAAATTTATGAGGACAACATGGCCCTTTGGAATGTTATAGATGAGTCTAGGGAATGTCCCATAGATTTGACTAAAGGAGGTTCAATAGATTTGAATGAACTCCCTCCATGATTTGAGTGAGGAGTGATATGATTAGGGAATAAAGACGACTTTTTGTGTAGTGTACAATGGAGTACTAGACAAAACATTCGTACTTTTGGAGTACTTTTGTAATCGCATGCGTGTTTTGTGTAATGTACTTTGGAGTGCTACAAATGAATGAAATGGATGTGTTTTTTTGGGTGTATTCTCATTTGGTCGGCATCATATTTATTACCAAACCCTGCCGGCTCTCCCAGGGTCGGCACGGTATTATTTCGTCAGACTGCCGGCCGCAATGCATGACAGTACGACGAAAAAGCTACCTGATATGGCCGGCAAGGTCTGGCTTTTGCCAAGCTGCCGGCGCTTTCTACGCCGGCAATGTTTATGAAATTTACCATGCCGGCTAAGAACTCCCTAAAAAATATTGTTCTGGATGTTTTTTTCTATTAAACCAAAGCAAGGTCCTAGTTTTGCCAAATTGCCGCGTTTATTGGAGCCGGCATTGTTATTGAGGAGAACCATTCCTGGCTAATAACTCCCTCAAAAATTTGTTCATGAATGTTATTTTCTATAAAGCCGGTAAGGTGTATTATAATATCCATGCCGACGGAACAACCGTAGGAAAGCTTTTAATATAGGATAATGCCGACTATAAGGGCGCGGCAAGATTCTAATTTAGGACAATGCCGACTATATATCGGATACAAACCTTAATTAAAGCATACAAACGTTAAAAACTTTACCCTAACACATTTGGGACATAGATAGTATCTTTTTCCCCGTACACAATTTCTTAGGAGAGGTAATTAGCTTCATCTTACCGTCGCAACATGGATCTGCATGGTAGAAGGTTGATTTTAGCAACTTCATCTTCATACGGAGCTACACGCTCATCTATCCAATAGAAAAACCCACAACAAGTGCATTTTGAAGCATACGGATGATATACACCTCCTATTGCAGCTTTCATGAGAAATAAGAATCCCTTACAACCTTCAATAGTGCATTTGCTTCCTTCAAAGGGACAATCGTTTGCAAAATGACCACTTAGTGTACAAAGACTACAAATATTTGGTGGTGAAACTTCCATTCTTTATGCAAGGTTGAAGATGAAGTTGGGAATGCTTTTATAATAACAACATACCTAATATCTTGATTTTGAAATTTCTAGCCGTTGAGCATTCAATGGGTTGTACTTTGTACCTAAAAGGTGCAACTAACATTTAGGTCGGCAAGGTATAGATTTCATACCATGTCGGCCTCGATCGGCAATGTAGAGACTTTGTCCATAAAACTTTGTCAAAACTAAACAAAATAATAACTTCTAAAGCAACTAAAAATGAAAATTAAAATAAGTTTAACAAGTCTAAAACCACAATCTAAGAGTTCAAAACATAATGTAATAGTTCAAACCACAATCTAAGTTTCTAAACCAAGTGAAACATAATAAAGTTTAAGAATTTCATGGATCCTTCTCATTGTTGTTATCTTCCTCCCCATCACTAGCTTTTTCACCAGCATCAGCTTTTGCTTTTCCCTTCCCCTTCACTGGACCTATGTAGTCACCATCCTCATTGTAATAGGGGTTCCCTCCATAAAAGTCACATGCCCTGAAAAAGTTCTTGGATCAACCTCCTCTTCTTCCTCCTCTGATGATGTGCATTCTTCATAGTTGAGGGGATTGCTAGGGATTGTTCATAAACCTTAGAAATTCTTCTCTGGATTTTCCTTACCCATCAAACATAACTTTCTAAACGGGCAATTCTCTTCGATTTCATCTTTAGGATCTTCTAAATTGGGATAAATTGTGTTCAAATATTCAAATAGCTCTTCGCATTGTTAACAAGACAAGGTAGATCTTCTTTTTTTTCCTCTAAACCTAAACAATGCACAAATAAGATATATGAAAACAAACAACACAACACGTGTATGGGGAAACGATGAGCAATTAATTATCGATCTTCTTCCATACACATAAAGCGGAGAGAGATAAAAATTGTTACACATTGAAATATGGTTTTGGTCATCTGCTAGTCGGCAAGGTAGATCATCTTTGTTTCCTCCGGGAACCTAAACAATGCACAAATAAGATATATGAAAACAAACAACACAACACCGTTTTCTTCTTCCAACCAACTAAACATATAGTAGGTAAGGTGTTAACCAACTACACTACCGACTACAGTAAAGTCGGGAAGGTGTTAACCAACTACCTTGACGACAAATAAACAGCCGAAATGGTCTTATTTATGAAAGATGCCGACTAATAACTTAGGAAATTAAGGTTTATGTGGCCTAACGTCGGCATGGTACAAGTATAAAACCATGCCGACCAAATATAATCCGGCATGGTTGGTTATTATACCCTATGGCCCTGGTTATTGTCCAACAGTCGCCATGGCTCTGATGAAAAGTCGGCATGTTATTCATCCTGAGACCATGCCGGCTCTTTCAAAATACCAATGGTCGGCGTGTTGTTCAACTATCGACCTTGCCGTCCAAAAACCTGAAAATCATAATTTTCGATTTCTAACCTAATCTAACAATCATATACAACAAAACAATAATGGGTTTGAGTTTATAAATCACTTACAATCTTCTTTTCACCTTTAGAGGTTTCTTTTCAGCATCTTCAAGGATTGCATTCTTGGGTTTACTAGTTCCAACCTTTCCCTTACCTTTTCCCTCTGATTTGGATCTTTTCATGTTACCAGTTGAATCTCTCTTGCTGCTGGATTGTTTAGAATCAACCATTTTTTGTAGAAAATCAAAATTGAAAATTTTGGTTGATTTTAGGTTTTTGGAATGAAAGAGAAGAGGAGAGGGATTAGAGAAGAAGGATTAGAGGAAGATTAATAAGTTTTTAGTTTTTAAGTTTAGGGTTTAGTTTTAGGTTAATTAGTGTATGGGTATTAAAGTAACTTTACCACGTTTTGGCCTCCCCTTAGTAAGGGCACATGTCCATTTAAATTTGGGTATACCCCAATTAGTTTGTGTATACCCCAATCAAGCCAGGTTTAATTACACTAAAAGTTAAAAGAAAATAATCCATTTGATTTTTACTAGTTGATTTTCAACTTGATAATGATAGCTTATTTGTTTCTTTATGATCACATGCTTGTCTTCTAACATAAAAGTGACATTTTTATCTATAGTTTAATTAATTAAAATCATGTGATACTCAAAAGTGTAGTTTGCTTATCTTTTCAAAAAAAAAAAAAAAAAAAAACCTCACTGATTTTGGTTTCTAACTCCCCATGTGATGTTGTACTTGATCTTTCATTTTTTTTAATAAAATAAATACTCCCTCCGTCCCTAATATATAGGCGGAGAAGATGAAATCTCTTAGAATAAGAAAATGCATGGTTTTTATAAATTTTGATTATCGTTTTTTCTTAATTTGATATTCATGTTTATACTTGTCTTATTTTTAAAATGATTTCCCATACAACATAAAATAATGGTATGTTTGAGAATAAAGCATTTTGGAATTAGAATTATTATCCAGTGGGACTAGGAAAAAATATTAAAAATACTCATTTCATTTATAGGGACTTAAGGGAGTAAATAAACACATGTATGGATATTACCTTTGAAGAATATCATATCATTTTACTTGTTAGCAAATTTATTATACCCATGATGCATATGTATGTATGTTAAATTTTATTTTATTTTTATCAAATTTTATTCCATGAATATTCTTATAATTTATTTATATCAAATATTTTATTTAGACCTTCAAAATAATTTAAATTTTTGACATGTACCTTATCATTAGTATTATATCTCAGTTTGATATTACTCATGCATGTCCCAAATATTGACCAAAACCTATTTTTATCCCGCAAAAGGTTTGCTACTAAATATGCAAACGAATTGCGACTTAAATTCCAATAATTTTATATGTGTATATAAATGATAAATGGGTCTGTAGTTTTTTTTTCTTCTTTTCTAATAGACCTATTTTTAGTTGACTATTTTGTCAACCTTGTTACCAAATTGTTTGCAATTTTTAAACCATAAAGAAATTTGGTTTGCAAACAAAGTTCCCATGTTAAAACCATAAAGAAAGTTGGTTAATTAATTTTGTGGATCAAGTTATGATCAGAGATTGGACTATATGACATATCCGTATTACCCACAAAACCATAAAGAAATTTGGTTTTGGTATCCATCTTGGCCAAAAGAAACTTGGTAATACGTGATTTGTTGTGGACTCAGAAGGAATTGAGCACCATATTAATGTCCTTTATTTTGTCTATATAGATGGACCCAGTTCGACCAGAATTCGAACTTTTGGACTCAACAGGACTTGAATACCATCGTTGGGTATCTGATATGGAAACCACCTTCGTGGCAAAGGACTACACCTCCACTATCAAGCCATCTGCTGACACTTCCCCGGCAACTGAGAAAGAAAAAGCTCATGCTCTTATGTTCCTTAAGAGGCATATCGATCCTAACCTGCGTTGGGGTTATCATCACTTGAAAACGCCAAAAGAGCTATGGGATGCTCTAGATAGCCGTTTTGGGAACATTCATGATTCCTTAATACCACAATTGAATGTCCTGTGAAACGAAATACGCTTCCCCGATTATGTAAAAGTTAATGATTTCCAAAAAGACATGCTGCAAATTCAGGCACGTATGGACTTTTGTGGAAAGAAACTTACGGATGAGGAAATGATTCAGAAAACCCTATCGACCTTTCCCACCTCGTCCATGATACTAGCGAACCAGTATCGTTTAGAGGTGGACAACAAAAGAATCACCACATTCAAGAGGTTGATAAACTTATTGCAAGTGTCCGAAAGGCACAATGAGATTCTTGTCAATAATAATGCCGAGTCGTCGGGAAAAAGAAAGTTCCCGAAGCTAACCATGGCAAGGTCAATAAGGTAAAGAACCCCAAAGGAAAGAGTGCTCAAATTCGATTCACATTCCATGATCCATACCCACGTGGAGATAATGCCTCTCGTGGAAGAGGACGTAAGGGACATAATCGAGGTCGGGGACGTAAAGGTCACTCTAATGTTTGGCACAGAGAAGGAACTTCTGGCCATACAGGTGGTGATCCTAAGTTCGAGAAAACACCTAAAAATCGAGCTAACAAAAAGGCTACAGACGAAAGTGCGCCTTGTTTTAGGTGTGGATTTACCAGACATTGGTACAAGCATTGCAAGGCTAGTGCCAATGTAGTTGCGAGCTACAAAAAGTACAAAAAGTACCGGGAAACTCTCGAACAAGAGGCTAACTATATGGAAGAAAATGATGTTACCCCTGACGTCAACCTCACAATTTCAGACTTCCTGGGCAATGAGGACTTTGCCCCAACAATGGATGTGCCTGATTTTTC
Organism: Papaver armeniacum; assembly: GCA_023531295.1. Taxonomy (NCBI): domain Eukaryota; kingdom Viridiplantae; phylum Streptophyta; class Magnoliopsida; order Ranunculales; family Papaveraceae; genus Papaver; species Papaver armeniacum. Next base: position 433,539 of record JAJJWW010013302.1, on the reverse strand, counting down.
TTGGGCCTAAGAATTTAGTTTATGGTTTGCTAGACTCTGTCTGTTTTTAGATGCTTTGAAGTTTTTATGTTATCTTAGACTATCGTTTGTTTAATAGTTTGAGTAGGTGTTACCGTTGTTGAACATGTTCTTACCATCTTTATGTTATGTGTATGGATTATCTATAAGTACTTATTTTCTATTATGTTCTACATAATTTTACTTTGTTTATGATAATATGTTGTTTAGCATGTAAATTAGAATGGAAAGGACGCCATTCTAGTAGAACAAAATTCTCTAAAGGAAGTGAGATAAATTGTTCATTTTTCTTTGTTTGTAACATTCCTACCTAATGTACTTGTAGGAATGTCTCCAGGAGAAATTGAATGTCTAGTTGATAGTGCAACCAACCACACTATCCTAAGAAATAGACAATTATTTGTTGATTTTACTCCTTATAATACATCTGTGACTACGATGATTGGATCATCGCAAGTAATAATTGGGCGAGGTACTGCTCAATTCTTGTTGCCAAACGGCACAATGATTAAAGTCACAGAAGCTCTATATGCACCAAGAGCTCACCGCACTTTGTTAAGTTTCAAGGATATCCGTGCAAACGGTTATCACTTGGAAACTCACTGTGAAAATGGAATTGAGTACATATATGTGACCTCTAGTGAATGCGGAAGGAAGCGCATCTTAGAGAAACTAATGAGTCACTCTAGTGGATTGTATATCACCACTATTAGGATTATCGAATCCCATTTGGTTGCCAACGACGAACTGTTGGCCAGTGACTTATATAAGCTTTGGCACGATCGACTAGGACACCCAGGTCGTGATATGATGATCCGTGTTTTGAAGAACTCACATGGACATCCGTTCTTTCGAATGAAAAAGAAAATGGGACAAAATATTGTTACAATGCAGAGTAACAATGTGCATTCTAAAGTAAATGATGCACATTTTATAACTTCTAAAGCAAGAGAAGTGCAACCTTCGTCTTCCAAAGTAATTGAATTGCACCCACTGTCCCACTCTTCTTCGTTGTCCTTATCGAAGGCACATCGCTCATTCTGCAAAGCTTGTTCTTAAGCAAAGACAGGATCGAGACCATCCTATGCTAAAGATACCAAACAAAATATTCCATTTTTACAAAGAATACAAGGTGATATTTGTGGACCTATACATCCAGAATGCGGACCATTCGGGTATTTTATGGTTCTCTGGTTGATGCTTCGACCCGTTGGTCACATGTTGCATTGTTGTCCACAAGAAATGCTGCATTTGCAAAGCTCCTAGCACAAATTATACGACTAAGGGCTCACCACCCTGATCATCCAATCAAGTCTATCAGACTTGATAATGCTGGAGAATTTACATCTAAAGGATTTGATGATTTTTGTATGTCTAATGGAATTGACATAGAGCATCCCGTACCCCATGTACACACGCAAAATGGTATCACAGAAGCTACCATCAAAAGGTTACAGATGATATCTAGGGCATTGGTTATGTGTTCCAACCTGCCTATTACTGCCTGGGGGTACGCCATATTGCATGCAACATTACTTATTCGCTTTACACCCACTGCTAGCTGATAGGTGTTGTAAAACACCTAATTTACTATCTAGTAGTTACGCTTTCTTTGCTATTTTTCTGGTGAATTATGTACTTTACGCGTGTTTTTGAGTATTAGGTACTCTGGAGTCGCACGGAGGAAAAGAAGAAGAAATTATCCAATTTGAGCAAAAAGGGAGAAATTGTCATCTCACAGGCAAGTGATATATGGAGCTGACCCAAGGTTAAGGGACAACTTTCTTTTGGAGAAGTATTAAATGACAGCCAGCAAATGTTAAGGGGCTGCCAGCTGGGTACCCCTTATCCGTTTCACCAAGGTGGCCGTATCCACTGGTTCATTCCTACACTAACCCAAATCATTCTTCCTCTCAATCATTATCTTCCCGAACCGAGAAATAGAAAGAAAAGATGGCAAGCGGTGTGCGTGCCCGATTGACGAAGAAATTGAAGAGAAGATTTGCTTTAGTTACGCAAAGGATCGATGGGGGTTAGAATCATGGCTATTGTTATCAATGGTGAAAACCTATTCCATGACGTGATGCTTTTGTTCCGAGATCGAGAGATTAGGATTCATTTTAGGGGATCGAAGCAAACATGGAAGTTAGGGTTTCTTTGAGCCGAGGTTTGAAACCGGAAATGCCGTGAGATAAAGAGGAATTGTAGATGGGTTTGTTGAGTAAGTAGATTGGATCCGAGATTGAAAGAGAAATTGCATGGACCGACGATGAAGAATCGGGAGAAGCTGTTTGAAATTGGTGGTGAACCGAGATGAGAATTCGTGTTCAAATTGAGGTTAGGGTTTGTAGAGAAAACTTCTCGGAGATGATGATCTGAGCTAGGAAGAGGATGGGTTTGCTTCTGAGAAGAGGGGTTGATGTTGATTTGAGCGTCTGCTAGGCTCAAGAACAATGGGTAATGTTCATATTTCAATTTGCATCTGCAATTGAAGAATAAGAAGGTGATATGGGTTCTGTTATGAGTAAGAGAATTGAAGACGAGTTCAAATGATTCAATGGATGAGGTTCTGCAATTAGGGTTGAAATCAGATAAGAAGACCAAGGTATGGGATGTTTATGCACAATGAAGTGCAGCTGGAGTATTGGTTTGGCTGTGCTGACTATGGGCTAACCGAAGCTGCAGTTGGGCGAGAAAGTTAAGTCTGAGCTGCAGAAATCGAAATTGGAGATGGAGCATGATGCATTGTTGGCGAAAAGGAAGAGCAGTGAGCTGCAGGTGATGGGACTGGAAGTGAAGTGGTTTGGCACTACAATGAACTGATTTGCAGGCAAGAAGAGTAGGTGGAGCTGAAGGTTCAGGTGGTTTTGCAGGTGTTGATTACAATGGCTCTTACTTTTGGTGGCTTGAAGCTACAGCATCGGAGATACAGGGTAGCGATAAATTTGAGTTCCTGTTGTTGTAGAATGGGATTGATGCTGGCAGAGACGATGGATTGAATGGTTGTTGCAGCTCAGGTGGTACGAGAAAGAAGAGAATGTGCACTTGCTCGGACTCGTTGCAGAACAGCGGGGAGAGGTTGATGTTTCGAGCTGTGACTGAACAGGCTCCTTGATGGATAACCAGGGTTCAATGACAGCCCAGAAGTAAGCAAGTTCTGGTGGTCAGTGTGAACAAAGCTGGTAGCTGAAATGTTAGATGTATGTTAGGGTTTGAACTCAGGAGAAGATTCAGGGGTATGTCATGGTGGTTTGATTGAATCGAGAAGATGAATCAGATGGTGAGCAGAACTTGAGTTGGCGGAGATGCAGGTGTAGCTGGGATCTGGTGGCCTGAAGGAATGAATCTGAAATGGGAGAGAACAATTTTGAGAAAGAGAAGGAATGAGCCACTATGGCTGGGAGCAAAGTTGTGATGCACTATCCTGGTGCAACACAACTATGGCCTTTGCAAAATGGCTTTGGCCAAGAACCCAACTCAGCCTAGTCACCCAGTTAGGACAGACTCAACTGACTCATGATTTGACCCGAGTTAACTCAGCTGACTTTCCTGGTTGACCGAGTTGGATCGTTTGACCGGTGAGCGGGTTGACTTTGCCGGTCACCTGAACCGATTTCCGGCGACTTTTCCGGCCAAGTTCCGGCCATAATCCCAGTTTTCCGGCGATGGTTTTTGGGCAGAATTTTCACATGGGTTTTTCTCACACATGGGCTGGTGGACTTCTATCTTTTGGACTTTTGAAGATTAGACCTAATTTTGGAAACAAGAGAGCTATTTAAAGGAAAGACTTCTACAACTTTTGGGATATCTTGGATATTATTATTCTTTTTGCCTCTACTTTTGTTCTAGGGTTTAGAACCATGAAGTCTTTTCTCTTTCTTCTTGTTATGAACTCCATGAATATGAGCTAGAGTTTTATTATTGGTTATGGATTAGTTGGATTTTCCAACATGAGTTTTTTAATTCAATAAATTAGTTTTCTCTCATATTATCGTTTATGATTCACCATTAATATTGTTACATGATTTGAATGCTTGTTTAGTCGAGTCGCGAATCGATTGAGTTTGCTTTCATCTTTATTGCTAGATTAGGGTTTTTATACGAAAAAGTGATAATTCCTGATTGCAAGTAGCATAAATAAGATTATAGTTTGTAGTGATATATTCTTATGATCTTATGTGAACCATAACCTTTGTTAAATCGGATTAGTGCTTTTACACGTTCGATTGCTTTGATTGGCCTGATTTCATAGAACTTAATGCATCTAGGGAATTAAACTTGATTAGTGCTTTTACACGTTAGGTTGTTCCTTTAGGTAGAATTCATATTCGCATCTTTTAATGTGTTTGTTGATGACATGAGGAGATTTGCGGGATATTCTTGCGATCAAGGTATTCTAGGGTCTTTGATAAAAGTTGAGATTAAAATATCAATTCTAGTTATTGTGTTGAAAACATGTTTGTGATTGAAAACGAAATCCTTAACCGATACTTTCTTATCCTTGATTATTTGTTTGCTTTGCTTTATTTGCTTTTATTTAGTTTATTATATAAAAATCACAAAACTACCGGTGTTATTTATAGGGAACCGAAACAATTTGACAACCTAGACCTCTCTGTGGGATCGATCCTTTCTTGCCCTTGCTATATTTATATTTTGAGTAGTAAGAAAGTGTAATTATATTTGTGTCGGCTGACGACCGGTCAAATTTTGGCGCCGCTGCCGGGGAGGCAGCGGTTGTCAATTGTTTTTGGTTTCTTATTTTTGTTTTTAGTTTTTGTTTTATTTTTCTTATTTTCTGGGTTTTAACCTTGGTTTGAGAATTTTATTTCAGGTGCTTATTTCTATGGAAGGAGGATATTGGAACAATGGATACGGTTTTCAACAACCTCAACAATACGACAACTACCAATTCCATGGGTATAATCAAAACCAATTCATTGGTTATGACCAATATTCCATGGAACCTTATGGTTTTCCTCAACAACCTTATGGTGAGTATGTGTGTGAACAACCACAAGGATGGGAGGATTCTTATGTTCGTGAACAAAAAGTCTCTAACTTTATCGACAAAGTTTCCAACTTTTTACAAGAGGAATTTCAAAAAGCAAAAGAGACTACAAACGAGCAACTCCAAGAACTTCCTGAAGGTTTTGCTAGCTTGCGAAGAGGCATTGATCAATACAAGGAAGATATGGATAATTCTTATGTGCATATGGTTAGTGATGAATATTTGATTGATGCTAATGTTGAAAAAGGCGAATCCTTGGGTACTTTCGTGGATAATTGTGTAGTTAACTCAACTCTTGATCGTAATAATGATCATTCACCTATTCAAAAGGATGAGTTAGAGATTAGCAACACTAAATTAAGCGAGGACCAATCTTATGTTGACTATGATAGTGACGGTGATTATGATACATTGCTTGAAACAACTCATGGTGACATCTCCGAGGAGTCTTTTTGGGATCAAGATGAAGACGGAGAGGAATATGATGACACTTGTGTAGATTACTCAAGCATTGATCTTAATAATGATCAAGAGCCTATTCAAAGGGTGGAGCTTGAGGATGATGCATTTTCGAGTGTTCTAAAAAAGTTTCTTATAATAAAATTTGGATCCGCAATAGAGTATGTGCCTTACAACAAAAAGGAGGAATATGTTGAGAATGAGACCGTTATGACCACTATTGTGGAAGACCCAATTGAGCTTGCATATGATTATAATGATGATGTTTATGTCGATACTTTGGTTAAGGCAGAAACGGATGAAGAATGGTTGCAAGGTTTGATAGAGGACCATGATATACATGAGGTGAATAATTCACTTGAGTTTTTCAAGGATGAAGAGGATTCCGTGATACAAGAGATTGTGCAAGGTTTATCTAACCCTTTGCCTATTGTTTCTTCTCCTTTACCTCTTATTGGTTTGAATGTATGTGCTTCGAGAATATTGTTGAATGACTTTGTTTCTCGATTTCCGCCATTAGAGATACTTGATTCTCATACTATGCAGGTTTTGGAACAAGAAACCGTGGAAGTACCCGATTTCTATATTCTTTATACACTCCCAAGTGTGGACAAGAATAAGTGTGGGGGAAGATTTTATCGGTTCATAGCTTCACTTTTGTTTTATATTACTAATATTTGTGTGAAGCTAGTTTTTGCAAAACAGGTTACATGGAAGGATCCCCAACTTTTCAGATTGTTGGTATATGGACGATAACAAAAGAGTCGGGCTGACGACTTTAAACCAAGCGCTAAATGGGATGCAACCCATAGGTTTTGTATCTTAAACCCTTGTATTTATTTATTTTTATAGTTTTCATATCATATTTGCATCCCCATGTTTAATTTCATTGCGTCCGGAATCTATCTTAGAAGAGAATTAGGACGAATACCTTTCCGTAAGAAAAATTCAGACTGTACGTAGTTCAGTCCAGAGACCATAACTGTCAGACCGTTTATCGAAACACTGTGCCCTTTTGACACTTTGTAGAAAACACGTAGATGAACAACTTTTGTGAAATGTAGTTTTTCCAAATTCCTTACCAATTTGTACAGTTTTTGCGTTTTATCTGCTGTTACGTCAGAATTCAGAATTTTTTTGTTTTACACATTGAGGACAATGTGAAGTTTAAGTGTGGGGGAGTCTTTTGCATATAGAGTTTTTAGCCTTTTTGAGTCAAAATTTTCAATTTTTTTTGGTATATATTTGAATAAAACTCCAACTTGTAGTTAGTTTAGAGTCACATAGTATACATGTCGCTAAGATTACATCGAGAATCTCATAAGAGTGACTGAACTTAGAGATGACAGAGAACATGATCGGGTTTCTTACTTGTATGAGAGTTAAAGTTGGATTTAACCATCCCAAAGGGCAAATAAGGTGCAGACTGAATTCGGTATTAGAGTAGTGGTCCCCTATAGTGGAGACTACCCATGTTACATAATGTGAGGCACCGACCTTCAATTCTTTGTACTGTCTAAATTTGTGCTTTTAGAGTGTGTGTCACCGTGCGTTAATTCGGACAGAATGGTGAGCTGTCCAACCTCCCACCATAGAAGCACTATTTTGATCTCTTGAGTGCTATTTTTATCAATCATGATGGTGACATCGAATTGCTAACTTACATACCACTTGTAATCTTGTTCGCAGTTAGCACCATCCACCTTATCTCTCTCTACACCAACAGGTCCATAAAAACACCATCATCATCAACAAGAGGAGCATCACAAATCTACAAGGAAAGTTGAAGACGTTTGAGGTTTACAAGCAACAATACAAAAAAGAGTGAAAATTATCAAGGATGAGAGTTCGAGAAGTTTATGATATCAAGACATATAAGTTGTGAAGAATCAAGCGGTAAAATACTTATACCATGGCCTTTGTATTTTATTTTTCTCTTATCTCAAAAAAAAAAAAAAAAAATTAAAATTAAAATTAAAAAAAAAAAAAAAACGAAAATTAGAAGAAAAAAAAAACGAAAATTAGAAAAAAAAAAAGAAAAAAAAAAGAGAAAAAAAAACAAGAGAAAATTTTTTAGGTTTGTTAATAGTTTTTATTATTTTGTTTTGTTTTTATTTTGTATTTGTTTTATTTCTTATTTCTATAAAAAAAAAAGAGAAAAAAAAAAAAAAAAAAAAAAAAAAGAGAAAAAGAAAAGAAAAAAAAATAAAATAAAAATATTTTGGGTTTGTATAGTTCGTTTTTAGTTTTGTATTCTTTCAATAAAGCCAATGGAAAGAAGGAATATCTATAATGAAGTTTCAAGCAATAAGGAATTAGAGGAAAAAAATTACATTGTCGAGTAACTACGAAGATGAAGGCACCGATAGAAGACCGAAGACGTTTCTATGGATGCTGTGAGAGTGGTGCTAACTGCACGCCGAACGGATAACGAGGTAAGTAAGCATATTCCCACCTTCGTTAAGTGGTTGATTTCCTTTCGTAGAGATCGTCAGAAAAATGGGTTTTCAAAATATTAAAAGATGTGGGTTTTCAAAACATTCGGAGGGTTTTTACCTTTCTACCATTCAACGTGTCTCAGGATTTCTCTCTTCATTCCTACCTGGACACATGTGTGACCAATAAAAAGCTGTTTATTATTGAGAGCAACTTCATAAAACCCTTTCTTGTGAGGCAGAGTCGAGACTTTTGATCACTCCGAACCCGAATTTTTGTCGAGAAGGGATGGTTATTTCTCTCTCAACTTTTAAGAATGAGATTTTGTTCACTTATGTGTCTAACTTCTTATGACTAGTGTGCAGAATCTCTTTGTCTTCTTAGCGCGTTGGATACTATCATTACGGAGAACTAGTAAGTTGGAAAAATAGGTTGTGTGGGTAAATCTCTAGTAAACCCTCACGAGACTATAACTCGTCCACTAGGGACACCTAGTGGTTTAAAGGCTTGTTATTTATGCTAAAAATGACCGTAGCCTCGACGACACGGAGTTGTATGTATTTTAGAATTATTTTGTTTGATTTGCTCGAGGACTAGCAAAGTCTAAGTGTGGGGGAATCTGATAGGTGTTGTAAAACACCTAATTTACTATCTAGTAGTTACGCTTTCTTTGCTATTTTTCTGGTGAATTATGTACTTTACGCGTGTTTTTGAGTATTAGGTACTCTGGAGTCGCACGGAGGAAAAGAAGAAGAAATTATCCAATTTGAGCAAAAAGGGCGAAATTGTCATCTCACAGGCAAGTGATATATGGAGCTGACCCAAGGTTAAGGGACAACTTTCTTTTGGAGAAGTATTAAATGACAGCCAGCAAATGTTAAGGGGCTGCCAGCTGGGTACCCCTTATCCGTTTCACCAAGGTGGCCGTATCCACTAGTTCATTCCTACACTAACCCAAATCATTCTTCCTCTCAATCATTATCTTCCCCTGAACCAGAAATAGAAAGAAAAGATGGCAGCAGCTGTGCCTGATTGACGAAGAAATTGAAGAGAAGATTTGCTGGTTACGCAATAGGATCGATGGGGGTTAGAATCTGTGGCTATTGTTATCAATGGTGAAAACCTATTCCATGACGTGATGCTGTGTCTGAGATCGAGAGATTAGGATTCATTTTAGGGGATCGAAGCAAACATGGAAGTTAGGGTTTCTTTGAGCTGAGGTTTGAAACTGGAAATGCTGCAGATAAAGAGGAATTGTAGATGGGTTTGTTGAGTAAGTAGATTGGATCTGAGATTGAAAGAGAAATTGCATGGACTGACGATGAAGAATCGGAGAAGCTGTTTGAAATTGGCGGTGAACTGAGATGAGAATTCAGGTTCAGTCGAGGTTAGGGTTTGTAGAGAAAACTTCTCTGGAGATGATGATCTGAGCTAGGAAGAGGATGGGTTTGCTTCTGAGAAGAGGGGTTGATGTTGATTTGAGCGTCTGCTAGGCTCAAGAACAATGGGTAATGTTCATATTTCAATTTGCATCTGCAATTGAAGAATAAGAAGGTGATATGGGTTCTGTTATGAGTAAGAGAATTAAAGACGAGTTCAAATGATTCAATGGATGAGGTTCTGCAATTAGGGTTGAAATCAGATAAGAAGACCAAGGTATGGGATGTTTATGCACAATGAAGTGCAGCTGGAGTATTGGTTTGGCTGTGCTGACTATGGGCTAACTGAAGCTGCAGTTGGGCGAGAAAGTTAAGTCTGAGCTGCAGAAATCGAAATTGGAGATGGAGCATGATGCATTGTTGGCGAAAAGGAAGAGCAGTGAGCTGCAGGTGATGGGACTGGAAGTGAAGTGGTTTGGCACTACAATGAACTGATTTGCAGGCAGCAAGAGTAGGTGGAGCTGAAGGTTCAGGTGGTTTTGCAGGTGTTGATTACAATGGCTCTTACTTTTGGTGGTTTGAAGCTACAGCATCGGAGATACAGGGTAGCGAGAAAACTGAGTTCCTGTTGTTGTAGAATGGGATTGATGCTGGCAGAGACGATGGATTGAATGGTTGTTGCAGCTCAGGTGGTACGAGAAAGAAGAGAATGCGCACTTGCTCGGACTCGTTGCAGAACAGCGGGGAGAGGTTGATGTTTCGAGCTGTGACTGAACAGGCTCCTTGATGGATAACCAGGGTTCAATGACAGCCCCGAAGTAAGCAAGTTCTGGTGGTCAGTGTGAACAAAGCTGGTAGCTGAAATGTTAGATGTATGTTAGGGTTTGAACTCAGGAGAAGATTCAGGGGTATGTCATGGTGGTTTGATTGAATCGAGAAGATGAATCAGATGGTGAGCAGAACTTGAGTTGGCGGAGATGCAGGTGTAGCTGGGATCTGGTGGCCTGAAGGAATGAATCTGAAATGGGAGAGAACAATTTTGAGAAAGAGAAGGAATGAGCCACTATGGCTGGGAGCAAAGTTGTGATGCACCATCCTGGTGCAACACAACTATGGCCTTTGCAAAATGGCTTTGGCCAAGAACCCAACTCAGCCTAGTCACCCAGTTAGGACAGACTCAACTGACTCATGATTTGACCCGAGTTAACTCAGCTGACTTTCCTAGTTGACCGAGTTGGATCGTTTGACCGGTGAGCGGGTTGACTTTGCCGGTCACCTGAACCGATTTCCGGTGACTTTTCCGGCCAAGTTCCGGCCATAATCCCAGTTTTCCGGCGATGATTTTTGGGCAGAATTTTCACATGGGTTTTTCTCACACATGGGCTTGGTGGACTTCTATCTTTTGGACTTTTGAAGATTAGACCTAATTTTGGAAACAAGAGAGCTATTTAAAGGAAAGACTTCTACAACTTTTGGGATATCTTGGATATTATTATTCTTTTTGCCTCTACTTTTGTTCTAGGGTTTAGAACCATGAAGTCTTTTCTCTTTCTTCTTGTTATGAACTCCATGAATATGAGCTAGAGTTTTATTATTGGTTATGGATTAGTTGGATTTTCCAACATGAGTTTTTTAATTCAATAAATTAGTTTTCTCTCATATTATCGTTTATGATTCACCATTAATATTGTTACATGATTTGAATGCTTGTTTAGTCGAGTCGCGAATCGATTGAGTTTGCTTTCATCTTTATTGCTAGATTAGGGTTGTTATACGAAAAAGTGATAATTCCTGATTGCAAGTAGCATAAATAAGATTATAGTTTGTAGTGATATATTCTTATGATCTTATGTGAACCATAACCTTTGTTAAATCGGATTAGTGCTTTTACACGTTCGATTGCTTTGATTGGCCTGATTTCATAGAACTTAATGCATCTAGGGAATTAAACTTGATTAGTGCTTTTACACGTTAGGTTGTTCCTTTAGGTAGAATTCATATTCGCATCTTTTAATGTGTTTGTTGATGACATGAGGAGATTTGCGGGATATTCTTGCGATCAAGGTATTCTAGGGTCTTTGATAAAAGTTGAGATTAAAATATCAATTCTAGTTATTGTGTTGAAAACATGTTTGTGATTGAAAACGAAATCCTTAACCGATACTTTCTTATCCTTGATTATTTGTTTGCTTTGCTTTATTTGCTTTTATTTAGTTTATTATATAAAAATCACAAAACTACCGGTGTTATTTATAGGGAACCGAAACAATTTGACAACCTAGACCTCTCTGTGGGATCGATCCTTTCTTGCCCTTGCTATATTTATATTTTGAGTAGTAAGAAAGTGTAATTATATTTGTGTCGGCTGACGACCGGTCACTAGCCAACCATTTTCTGCGTACCAGTTGGTAACTGGATATGAGCCTGATATTTCACATTTACTCATATTTGGTTGTGCCGTATACGTGCCTATTACGCCCCCACAGCGTACTAAGATGGGTCCACAAAGAAGAGTAGGTATTTATGTTGGATACTAATCCCCAACAATTATTCGCTACTTAGAACCTTTGACAGGCGATCTCTTTACCGCTAGATTTGCGGATTGTCACTTTGATGAGACAACCTTCCCGTCGTTAGGGGGAGGTATGGAAAATGACTTCCAAAGGGAACGACAGGAATTGTCGTGGTGTGTTCCCACGTTGTCTCATCTTGATCCCCACACTCCACAATGCGAAAGTGAAGTTAAAAGAATTATCGATCTTCAGAATGTGGCAAATTCAATGCCTGATGCATTTACAGATATCGCTAAAGTGACGAGATCACATATACCAGCTGCAAACGTGCATGCAAGGTTGGAAATTCCCGACAAGGGAAAAGGTACCATAGATATAGGTACCAAGGCTGCACTTGGTGGAAGTGTAGCTGAGGTCGTGGCCCCCAAAAGGAAGAGGGGGAGACCACTTGGTTCGATCGATACTCAGCCAAGGAAGAAAAGGGCGAGTAAGGCATAAACCGATCCATATATCATCAATACAGATAATCCATCTCATGAAATTGTCTCTGATTATAGTTATGTCCATGAATCATTACTGGGGGACGCCCCGAAGTTTGAATTGATTCCAGAGAACAAAGAAATCTCTATGGATTGTGAAAGTGCATACGTGTTGATGGAAAGATCCTCCACGCATATTGATGATATATTCGCATATCTTTTGTTGCTCGAGTGATTATCGAGCACGATGATATCGAACCACGCTCTATTGCGGAATGCCAAAGAGAGCAGATTGGCCTCAATGGAGAGACGCAATCCGGGTTGAACTAGATTCACTGGCAAAAGACAGGTATTTGGTGCGGTAGTGCTAACCCCACCAGGTGTAACGTCTGTAGGACATAAATGGGTATTTGTCAGAAAGCGTAATGAGAAGAACGAAGTCTTGAGATATAAGGCTCGCCTTGTGGCGCAAGGTTTCTCACAATGCCCTGGGATTTATTACGAAGAAATGTACTCTCCTGTAATGGACGTCATAACGCTCCGTTACTTAGCCAGCTTAGTAGTTTCAGAAGGACTTGAAATGCAACTTATGGATGTGGTTACCGCATATCTCTGTGGGGATCTTGATACAGAGATATTCATGAAAGTTCCAGATGGACTTCCATTGCCCAAATCAAGTAACTCTAAACCACGGAATGCGTTTGCAATTCAGTTGAAACGCTCACTTTACGGATTAAAGCAATCCCGGCGGATGTGGTATACCCGTCTAAGTGATTATTTGATTGGGAAGGGATATACAAATAATGAATTATGCCCCTGCGTGTTTATAAAGAAAACAAGTTCTGGATTTACTATTATAGCTGTCTATGTCGACGACATGAACATAGTAGGTACTCTTGATGAACTAAGAGAAACCGCAAGCTATTTGAAATCCGAATTTGAGATGAAAGATCTTGGGAAAACTCGAATGTGTCTAGGACTTGAACTAGAGCATCGATATTGTGGAATATTAATCCACCAGTCTGCATATTCCATAAGATACTCAGGCAATTTAATATGGACAAAGTGCACCCTGCTAGCACTCCCATGGTTGGTCGAACTTTAGATGTACATAAAGATCCATTTCGTCCAAAGGAAGATGGCAAAGATGCATTGGGAGCTGAATATCCCTATCTAAGTGCAATAGGCGCATTATTGTACTTAGCACAATGTACTCGACCAGATATCTCATTCACAGTGAATTTGTTAGCTAGATATAGCTCGGCGCCAACGCATCGTCATTGGAATGGTATAAAGAATATCTTTAGATACCTAAAGGGAACCATTGACTTGGGTTTGTTTTATCCCTACGAAGACGAAAGGAGAGATGCTAATGTGATTGCGACTCCTTACACTGGAACCCCAAATAATGTTTTGGTTGGTTTTGCTGATGCTGGGTACCTCTCAGACCCACACAAAGGTCGATCACAAACTGGATACGTGTTCACTATCGGGAATACATCGATATCCTAGAGATCGACCAAGCAAACCCTTGTGGTTACCTCCACGAACCACTCTGAGATCATTGCCCTACATGAGGCGGTTCGTGAGTGTATATGGTTAAGGTCTATCATTACACATATTCGAGGGACATATGGTTTGAGTTCTACCACTGAAGAGCCAACTTTCATTTATGAAGATAATGTAGCTTGCATCGAACAGATGAAGCAAGGGTACATTAAGGGTGATAATGCGAAACAGATATCGCCGAAGTTATTTTACAATTAGCAACAACAATGTCTTCTAAACATTCAAGTCAGTAAAGTAAAATCTGACGAAAATGTGGCAGACTTATTTAATAAGTCATTACCTAAGTCCACATTTGGAAAACATGTGAGAAGTATAGGACTAAAGAAATTGTCCGAACTTCCGTGACTCCATAGGACTAAAGGAATTGTCCACTCCCATGACTGTATTAGACTAAAGAAATTGTCATGCATTAGGGGGAGCATCAAATGGTACGTTTAACTCTTTTCCTTCACCGAGGTTACTTTTTCCCACTGGGTTTTGTTACTCGAAAAGGTTTTTAATGAGACAACAATAATACCATAAATGCAAATCATGGAGAGATGTCGACATCAGGGGGAGCATCTAGAGATGCACTGATGACATCAAAGTGTGTTGTACTATTTTCCTTCATCGAGGTTACTTTTTCCCACGGGTTTTTTTTTACTCGACAAGGTTTTTAATGAGACAACAAAACACTAGAGATACAAATTTGGTTAAGGTTATTCTTCTCCATACAAGTTTTCAGGCTTTTTCTGAAATATTTTTCCTAACATGGTTCTACAAAGGAGAAGAGTCCTGACAAGTGACGCCATTTTAGAAGCTCAAGTGTCTTTCTCCTTTAACCAGTTTTTCATAAACAGACGTTTTCTGGAAAGGTTTTGACAAAGCAGTTAGTTTACAATGGTGGTCATCTAAGGGGGAGTGTTGTAGGAATACTATTGGTGGTATGGTTGACCACCCCCATGTAATATGCATGGGAAATTTCTATCTTTAATAGACACATGGAGTACTTCTTCTTTGTTTCTCAACACATGTACTCCTACCTTGTATTCATCCCATGTATTTAAAGAGTGAATGTAAATGAGAAAAGACACACCTGATTTCTATTCCTCTCTTTCATGCTTTGTATCCTTTATGTTTTGTCTCTTATTTTGTCTACCACTCTAAACATTTCTTTATAAATTTCCATTTGATGTTTCATTTGTATGTTGTACGGTACCCCAATAAGTAAATACGAAATTCTTCTACTCCCTTATTAATTAATTTATTTGGTAAAACATTACAAACAAAGTAGGTGATTTTGAGTACCAGGGGTGAGCAAAAAGTCTGTAACCGCGGATTTCATCTGTATCCGTCCGTAAAATTGCGGGTGAAACCCAATCCGTAAGATCTATGGGCATGACACGGTTGGATTTTCCAAAACCACACTTTTAGCGGTTTGGTTGCGGTTGGATTTTGAAATCCGCGGATTCACCCGCACTGTAGGGCGGTAAACTTCTTATCTACCTGAACTCAGTAAGAAAAGGAGTAGTACTTCGTACTTACTAGACCTAGCCGAGATAGAAACCCTATTTTGGCTCTTCTACTTCTTCACTTGATCCTCTCTACAAACTTGAGAATAACATAGGAGGTGACTGAAGTTTGGGACCTGCAAAAACATCATTTGGATACTGAGTTTCAACACCACGAAGAAACTTTTGGTTTAAACTTTTATTTTATCAAACACGTTAAGCGCATTTTTTTATCCAAATTCAAAAACAACATATGATTTCGTTGATATTACGATCTTAGTAAAGAATTAGTACCTTACAAGAAAGCTTGTGGCAGAAATCAATACTCAAAACAAAGACAAACATTGATTGAAAAAGATGAAGAAAATTTATCAGATACTTTGCTTATACTTCATATTTTTTCTGTTTATACATTGGGCACATCTAGTTCAGAGGAGTTTCTAAATTTTGATAGGAGTGATGCTCCTTATGATGTTTATCAAAATGAACGTGGTGGCGAGGTTACTTATCATGGACCTGGTCAGGTTCGTTTCATTTCCACTTTTCTTATGTTTGTGAAGTTTGGTAGATGTCTTGTTGTGTTGTTGTGTTCTGTATAGAATTTCATATTATGTAAAATTGCTTTGATTCCTGCATTGTGATTAGTTTCCATTTTGCAAGTTATTCGAAATGTTAACTACATTTGTTGAAAGGCCGTCGCTGGCTATAGGCCAGCTAGGCAACGGCCTAGGCCCCCCCAAATATAGGGCCCCCCCAAATTATCTGGTTCCATAACTATAGGTTATTTTCGAGACCTTTGAAAAAAATAGAAATAAGGATTTCCTTTTCTTTTTTGTGTATTGTCAAACGCAGATTCAGTTCAAACTGTTTTTTCCTAAATACAACAATTAATTTAGCTTTTGTTTTCCAATTCTTAGTTTTATTTAGTTACTTTGTTCGAGTCCTTTAGCCTTAAGGTTCACTCACTGGTTCAAAATTTTTAAGTCTTTACTCTTTCGCGTAGTTTATGTTGTGTTATTATTGTTGCTAAAATGGTGATTATTAAATTTTAATTGTTAGTTAACTGACATGATCGCACAAGTTTGGCATATTTGTGTATATGCTTTATATTAAAATATCAATACCAATCACGGGTCTTAGAAAGAAACAATGCACGAGTGGTGCCTCTAAAAGACAGACGAAACTAAGAGTAATGGAATATTTGGTTTCAAATGATGACAATTGTGAAGAAACAGTGAATGACTATGACGAAGAATGGGAAATTTTGGTTAATGAGATGAAAACAAATGTGATTTGTTGGACAATGATGAGAATACATACTGGAGAAATGAAGAACCACGAGGGCCGGAATTATCACCACCAAATACAAATGAGTTGGACAAGATGGAGAGCTGAGGAGGCAGGAATTATCATCATCGAATACAAATGAGATTGGGCAAGATGAAGTTGAACATGAAGATGGACCATTTAATATTTATGATCCGGGAAATTGGGGTAATAATATTAATAAAAGTTTAAGAGATGTTTGAGTAAAGAAAGGTCCAATAAGAGAAATCAATAAGAACTCTTGGTTTCCTTTTGATAGTATAATTGACGATTTCACATCGGAAAGGGCAAGAAGATCGGTTTTTATCATGAGAAATAAGATATTTTCTCTATGTATTATCTAACCTTCTTTTTTGGCAATTCGTTTCGTTTGAGAATGTGTAATATATTTTATATCAAATCGCAAGAAAAAAATATTATTCTTATACAGGCCCCCATTTCAGTAAGTTCGCCTAGGGCCTCTAAAAACGTGGGAATTATATAAATACCCCTCCTTCTCATGGGCTTCAAAAATGCCCTTATCCATCAATAAATATACCCCTACCTTCTTAAAAAAAAATTCATTTAATAATCAATACCGAGTTTAACCTTCCGTTATTCTCACCGATGGAAACTTGTCGTTTCACTTTCGTTTCTGTTTCAGAATCAGATCTAAATTCTCTATCTCTTCCAGCGCCAATCAACACCACCACCGTTTCTACTTTCTCTGCCTCTTTCAGCCATCACCCTCACCACCTTTACCTCTGCCATTACCGCCGCACCACCTATGTCGCCACGAACAATTGTCTGTTATAGATTTAATGGGTTTAGCTTTTCAATTGAAAGTTCTTCTTCTCAATCGATAGAGTAACAAGCTCGAATTTAAGATCCATCAGCAACCCTAGTTTCAAATAATAGAGTTGAAGGTCATGGTGGTGGTGAAGGAGGATATCAAATCTCTGTTTAATTAGAAGAAGATGATGGTGGTGGAGGAAGATACCAGATCTACAATGATGGTGGTGGCGGCAGCGATGAAGGAGGTATGTATTTCAATCTATCAATTGATTATCTTCTTTCTCTAGTTTGAGTTTCTGCTGGTGGTGGTAGTATGTAGATAAAATAAGTCATGAATATTGTGTTGGTTCAAGTTCGAATGATGAAATAAAATCAGTCTTGAAGATAATGGTGGTTATGGTTGTTGTGGTGTTGGTGGATATTCTGTGTGCTGGTGGTGTTGGTGATGCTGGTGAGGTTAGACAGATGAATTTTGATGATGGAGATTGTGTTGGTTGTGGTTGGAATGATTAATTAAAGTTGTTCATGAAGATAATGGTGATTCTGGTTGTTTGTGGTGTTGGAAATGTTGTACGCTCACCAAGGCGGTGGTGGTGGTGAGGTTGGACGACAAGTTGTTGAATACTACTCCATCAACTATTTAGGGAGTCAACAACTAATGTTTGTGTATCAACAATGGAAAAATGGAATCAACAAACAATACTTGTGTATCAACAATAGAAATTGATCTTAGTGTAAGGAGTCAACAACAAATATTTGTGTATCAACAATAGAAATTGACCTTAGTTTAGGGAGTCAACAACCAATGTTTGTGTATCAACAATGGAAAAATGGAATCAACAACAAATATTTGTGTATCAACAATAGAAATTGACCTTAGTTTTAGGTGTCAACAACCAATGTTTGTGTATCAACAATGGAAAAATGGAATCAACAACCAAATTTGACAAATATTTTTGAACTTTTGATTTTTTGGATCAACTTCAGTTGTTGACACCTAATATTAATGGCGGCGGCGGCGGTGGCGGCGGCAAAAGTGGTGGTGGTGTGTGACGGTGGTGGAATATTATTGGTGGTTGTATTTAGTAAGTGGTGGTGGTGGCGGAGTGGTGGTGGCGGAGTGGCGGTGGTGGTGGTGGCGGCAGTGCTGTTGGTGGTGGTGAAATGGTGCTGCTGGTGGATGTGAAATAGTAGGAAAATTTATTTTTTAATGGATAAGATTTTTAAATGGAAAATAATATTGTAAGTGAGGGTATTAAGGTAATCTGTTTTTTAAGGGATAAGGTATTTAAATGATAGGGGTATTTATATTGTTGTATAAGGGTATAATTATTGGGTGTCAAAACTAAGGGTATTTAATAAATTTACCCTCTAAAAACTTTGCTACGGCCCTGATTGAAACTGAATGACGCTGAACATAGATAATAGGGGAAATTGACGAATTAATCTCATTGAACGGCTGCCGGTTGGCGAAATTGACAATTTTTTTTTTTTTTTTTTATAAATCCGCGGTTAATCCGCATCCGGCCCGTATCACCCGCTGATCTGCGGATGTCAAATCTGCGGGTGATTGGGCCGGACGCGGATGGATTTTCCAAATCCGCAACTTTGACGGATTGGACGCGGGTGACCCTTAATCCGCATCCGTCCATCCGTTGCACACCCCTAATTTTGACAAGCCAGGGCAAGACCATCCCATTTGTTCATTCCATAAAGATGCCAAAAATCTAAGTAAAAGCCATGATTTGAAATGATCTTAAACTGTCAAAACTCTTTTCTGGTCGGATCCGGTCTATCTTCACTATTCGTTGCTTTCTATGTTAGTTAGTAGTTTTAGCTTAGTTATTATCATTTTTCTACTTATCTACACCATTATGGTAGTTTTATCAACTCTTTTGACGTTTATCTTCGCTTTAATGACTATTCTTGGTTATTGGGTTGGGTTTTAAGATCAATAGTGATGCTCTCCGGCGATAAAATCTTCATCTTTGTTGTCTCCGGTGACGAAATCTTCATCATCAACTTATCCGACGACAGAATATTCATCGACGATTTCTTTGACGATGGAAGTTTCATTACTAGTTACAAGGATTTAAGTAATAACTCCTATTTTGGGAGCATATCTTTCTAAAGAAGAAAAACAAACTAAATGGTTGGATTTTAATTCCGAGAAAAACTATTCTTCCTCCGATTTAATTAGATCTTATTCATACTTGTATTTGTCTTACTCCGGTAATCCTTCTCTTTCTCTTGTCGGATTTCTCGGTATTGTACTTTTACGGTATGTTCTTGTTACTTTGTATTCTCTTATTTTCGATCTTAAAATCATTGTAACCTCGAATTTCCATTAATGAAAATATTCCTTCTGAAAAAGAGGGGGTCTAACGACCACACCCAATGTTTCGTTTAGGCAATCTGTATGGACAAACTCCAATATAATTCCAAGAGAATCAACTAGACAGTCAGACTCAATCAATGGAAATATATCCAAGAGTTGTATCTATGTTTCTCAATGTAATCAGCAAATCAAACAAATAGAATCCGTGAGCCTGATTATTATGAGAAACAACTTGAACGGTACCAAAGACCAATGTTCAAGTGTCAATCAATTTATATCAACAACCAAAGGTTGGATTATCTAATTGATTGAACTACGCACAACCTGTGATATTTCAATTATATAAACAAATATAACGCGGAAAAGAAATAACACAGACACCAGAAGTTTTGTTAACGAGGAAACCGCAAATGCAGAAAAACTCCGGGACCTAGTCCAGATTTGAACACCACACTGTATTAAGCCGCTACAGACACTAGCCTACTCCAAGTTAACTTCGGACTGGAATGTAGTTGAGTCCTAACCAATCTCACACTGATCAAGGTACAGTCGCGTTCCTTATGCCTCTGAATCCCAGCAGGACTCTACGCACTTGATACCCTTAGCTGATCTCACCCACAACTAAGAGTTGCTACGACCCAAAGTCGAAGACTTGATAAACAAATCTGTATCACACAGAAAAGTCTATTGAATAGATGAATCTATCTCCCACAGAAATACCTACGAATTTTGTTCCATCTTTTGATAAATCAAGTTGAACATGAATGATAAGTGCATATTTCACATATATTTAGTGTCAATTCCATGCTAGTATTTGTTGGTTTTATTGTAAATTATTGTATATTACGTTTTTTTTTTCTCTTATTTGTGTTTTATTAGATGAATCATCCAAAAGAAGTGAATATGCACTTAATTGTGCAAGGAAAGAAGCTAGCTACAAGTGGAGAAGGGACAAAGACCAATTGGCGAGAAGACAATGGCGAAAGAACGGAGTCATTCTGAGTTCGCATGAAGAAGTTATGAGCAAAACAAGAACTTAGAAGATTAAAAGGGCAGAATTATCATTTTACAGGACCAAATGCTAATGGCACCCCCCCCACCGTGTATTAAGGGGCAGTCAAGTTCAAGGGAACTGCTAAAGGCAGTTCAGTCTTTTACAATAGGGGGATGCCAAAGTTCAAATAATACTTAAGGCACCTGGCTTATTACTCAGGGCACTTCGTCTTCCCTCTTCCTAAACTAAACACATGCAATGACAGATTGAATTTGATGATCATGATGATCACGATGAAGATGGATCTTTATTAACAGTATATTCGAATTTGAATACATCATTGGGTTCCTGGGGACGACAGAAAGCATGGGTATAAGCCTGATTTCAAATCAGAGGGCTCGAAATTCAGGAAGTGATGCCGATGATCCTGGAAGAGAAGGAGAACTAAACAGTGGCTGCTGCTTAGGAGCTGTTGGCTGGGATGACGAGATTAATCGAGAAGAAGAGGCAGTGATGAATAAGGTCTTTCGGTTCTCGAGTTTGCGGAGTTATATGAGCAATGGTTGCTCGCTGGAACAACATGGCCGTGATGATGTACTGGTAGCTGCTGCTGCCATTAACGATGATGGTCGGCAGGGGATGAGCAACGGGATAGAGAAGATACGGAAGAGTACAGTTCTATAGTTCTGAGTTTGGGTTGTTGCGATGACGTCACGGTGGGACCTGCCCAGCACGTGGAGCAAAAAGGAAAGAGGAAAAAGGCGTGTGTTGCAGCGTTTTTGCAGTCCTTCTGCCAAAGCTCTGACGCGTAGAGAGAAGGTGTTGATTGTGCGTATTGTGGAGCATAGATACTGGATACATCGACGGTGCAGATGAAGATACAAATGGTTCCTCAGAGGATCGGACGGATCAGAAGCTATACGCACGCTACTAGAATACACCGCGATGCACTCAATTATCAGTAGGATAAACTCCACCGACTTTTGTTCTCTATCTTGTACGACTTTTGTGGATCGGCTGGGGTATGTGTAGGCTATAAATAGGAGTTGAAAATCAAAGAAAAAATCACTTCTTCATTTCCTTTGTATCCAGAAGACAGAAACAGAGAGAGAAATAAAGTTTTTGCTCTCGATTTTCTTGTGAGCTTTTATATTTAGTTTCAATTTATTTATTTCTTATTTATTTAATTATTATTACTTTTTAGCTATGAGTAGCTAAACTTCTTATTGATTAGGGATGATTTCAAAGTCCTGAACAATGAAGCTTTAATTTCTTAAACCAAGTTTATTTCAAGTTTTATTTTATCGTTGATTATCTTTATTATTTTTAATGTTTAAGAATATTGATAGGTTATTTAAAGTGATCAATTAAATTAACCAATCGATATTTCTTCTACTAGTTTAGGATTGTGTGATACGTCTAATTGTCACAACAGCTCTTTACACAAGTAGTAAATCGCAAGAGCTGACAGAGGGATTCTGTTAAGTAATTGTGTGTAAAGATAACACTAGTAAGCGGGCCGAGCCTATGCGTCTGATGCTAAGATCAACCTGATTCACAGAGTGTAAAGTATTCGTTAATCTACACCTTGAGAGCTTATTCTTGGTGGGTTATTTGGATAGAAACTGGTAGTCGAGCGATTCCATATCCAGTGACAACAGGAATCCGGGGGATATCAGAGCTTATTGATATTCTACGGTTGGTAACAATATAAATTCAACAATAGATAAACTTGTATTCAATTAAATTTCAGTTCAGTGACGGCGAAGGATTCCCTAGTCATGTTTCTCCTTATAATTTACAACAAATTTTTTATATTTTCTTTTGTCAATTACTTTGAAAACCCCCCTTTCGGTTACTTTATAACAACTAAAACTCCCTTCTCTTCGTGGGAACGAACTCCTTGCCATTATATTACCAGTTAACAGTGTGGAAAGAAGTAAATTAATTTGCTGTGTAAACGTCACGCATCAATGAACCAATTGATACACCAGACTTATATTCCCGAAGATAAGCCTAGTAATATCAATCATCTCACAATAATCTTAATCGTATGGTAGCGAAAAAAGATATTGTGGAATCACAAATGATGAGATGAAGATGTTTGTGACTACTTTTTATCTTGCCTATGAATACTTTCATATTAACCTTGTTCATCTTAACACAACTAGTTAAAATGACTCAAATGAAACTAGTTATAGAGTTATTCAATTGTTTATATTCTCATAGAAGTATACAAGACACAATTGAAGCAAAATCGATTTTGATTCACTCGAATCAATTCATGAACATTATAGCCACGGTTTGCAAAATATTTCATTCCTTATTTTATAAATGTATTAATTCATGAACAAACCGATTTTAGAACATAACCCACTCAAGTATGCAAACGTGTACGCATACGTAAGTAGCCGGACTTGGTCTGGGTTCGCCAGTATGCGAACATGTACTTATACTGTCGTACACCACCAAACTCAGTTGAATTCCCGGACCTGAACTTACACCGGTACGCATACTAAGTTCCCGGACTTCAACTAACCAACCAGTACGCATACAGGTATGCATACTATGGTTCCCGGACCTGGAATAACTTGTAACAGTTAGCATACAAGTACGCATACTGTGATATATCCAATCAATGGTTAATTGTTCTAAACTCCCATTTTAATCATTGAAACATTCTTAGAAGATGGGAATAGCTGTCTCACACAAACTATTAGCTTCACAGTAATTTTCAAGTGATCAAATGATCGATACGAAATATTCCGAGTCTACACCAAATGACTGTCTCACACAAATCATATAAGATGTTACCAGGAGATTTTCACATGATCATCTTTTGAATTTGTCAAGAATATAAGATGAACTTGGTTAAAGAAAAAGCTTACCAACACATATTTCGAGAAATATGTAAGCGATTTAAACTCAACTCGAAATATCAAATGTGTATAATCGAAGTCTATATAGCTATACGAATTTTTTCTCAAATAAGATTAGAGTAGATAGACTTTTGAGTGATAGATGAGTTCAAGTCTCCAAATACCTTTTGTTGATGAAGTTCCACAAGCTCCCCTTAGTAGTTCTTCCTCTTCAATCGATGAACGTCGTGAAGTCTAAAGCTCAACTACACATTCTATCCTAATCAGAGACTTAGCTATAAGTAGACTAGAAATCAAGACTTATAGTTTTGGCAACTAAACTTGAAAAACAAGCTTGAGATAGCAACGCTTGCGAGTTCGACCGAGAAGTGCCCTAACAATCTCCTCCTTTGTCAATTTTAGTGACAAAAACTATCAATACATATGGATTACAAAATAAATAAAATTTGTATCCAAATGCTTGATTTCCTTGGTTCTTCAACATTACTCGAAATCTTCGTCACTTTCAAGTACTCCAGTGATTCTGAACGTGTTCAACTCAGCATCATAGTTTTTGAAGATCCGTAGCTATAACAATGAGAAAACAATATCTCTCAATCATTGTTATACAGTGTCATAGTATTACTACACAACATCAAAGTCCAATTGCATCACAACTTTGACAACAATACTATGGTGATATGTATCACCTTAGTCAATACTTCATCTCACAATGAAAATCACTCCCCCTTACATAATGATCCGTAAACCATATGTATTTGTAGTGTGAACTACACAATAATTCTCCCCCTTTTTGTCAATATAAATTGGCAAAGGTACGAAAACTAGCGGGATCATAATGAAATTCTTATTGAGATACTTCATGACTAAAAAAGAACATATCAACTTTTTTTCGATGATTTCACATAGTCGAAACTTAGTGTATTCATCAAGGAGTTTATAAACATACAAGATAACTCCTACAATATTCCACAGCCGCACTCCCCACAAAGATTTGGCAATTTAGCACAAGTTCAATTAAGAACTCTCCCCCATAAAATGTCATTCCCGAAAGAACAACAAGAGAGACCTTACTTTTACAAGAAAAGAAGGATTTCTTTGGACATTAACAAATTACATGAAACATGAATTTGTATCCAGAAAACTCAATTAAATTAACCACAAGAGAACCCATGATTAATTTAATTGGAAATGCTCAACATAAGAGAACTTACGGAGCCGCACAATACTTACACATATAAGTGGATCAGGGAAAGATCAATACTGCGGAATATACAAAGATTCATTCTATTTTCATCAATATTTGCATAATGATATCATAGACTTAATCTTTGTTATCAAAAGTTCATTCTATTTTCCATCAATATTTGAATAATGACATATAATAGACTTAACTTTTAAGAATATAAACCACAGTTTGGATAACTTTGCCTATGTAAGTGGCGGTTAAGATTTGTCCTCACAATAGATAAATCTAGGGATGTAATCGTTTGTCATAAGTGATGGTTGTGATTGAGATTAGAAATGCATCTAACGGACAAAAGTTATCACGTCATTAAGGTTCCATAATTATTCATAATAAATAGTCTATTAATTAGCCATGATAATATTTTGTTAAATGTCAAATTAAAAATGATAATATATAAATTATTTTACTAATTATGATGATAAATACTCCCTCTGTTTTTTGGAAAAGAGATACTTTCACTTTTTCATTTTAGCCTAAAAATAGGCCAAACTGAAAAAGTGAAAGTATCTCTTTTCCAGAAACGGAGGGAGTATATTTTTATTAGCTAATACAAATAACAAAAGCAGACATATCTTTGAAATTATCAACTAAACCATGTCTGCTTTTTAAGTAAATACGCATAGTTAATTATAGGAATACGAATATCCCCACCGTTACACGCGCCTAAAAGTAGATAAATCAATAGCTGTTGAAAATTACTTATTTTTAAGTAGGCATAGTTAATTACCCTTGATTTAGTTTCTCAATTATTTGATAATAAAAAAGTTGTTAAAACATGGAAAACAATAATTAGTTTATACAAGGGTTAAAATTGACATAATATTTTTAACTTATTATGAAGGTCGTGCCGTTACGGCACGACTGACTAACTAAAGAAATTAATAAAACAAAGAAAGGTCGAATAATTGGGCAAGATAAATGACGCTCTGGATTCATTCTTTGGAAAGCGAAATTTACGGTTGTAAAATGATTAATTTAATTGACTTTCAATAATAAATGTTTTATTGATATTTCATAATAAATGTTTCTTGAATTAATCAAATAAATATATTTTCATCGATACAATACATAATAAATTTATTTTACATTAAATCAGTAAGCATTAGTGGTGGTTATGATAGTCGGCGGGGGTGGTGGATCGGCGTTGGGGTAATGATGGTGGGAGTTGGTGAGAATGGTGGAGTGATGACGTTAATGGTGGTGATGGAGGTAGAAGAAGTAGTGGTAGTAGGATGAGAAAGGTGTCCTAAGATAGATAAACTATTTAGTTACCCTTGGTTAATTTTTTTTTTATTTGATATTAGTTTTAAAATTTATTTTTCTTTTCTCTTTTATTTTTTTTAAAGTAAAATAAATATTAAAGGCCAGATTTTTACAGGGAGAAGATAAATCAATAGCTGTAGTTTTAAGATTTGTCGGTTCGGGCAGAAAAAAGATGAAACTTATATAAAAAAAATTGACCATATACAAGGCTACACGCGAACCAATTGTAAATTGATTTAGTTTCTTATATCTCTCTTTATTCCCTTTTTTTGCCATGATTTTTATTTCTGCCATTTCTCCTCGACTTCATGTGATTATGCATGATTGAGAAATAGTTCATGATAACAAGTAAAGAGAGATGATAAAAAAACAAATGGATCAAAAATTAAAAATTATTAAACTTTAGGAAAATGAATAAACATAAATCTATGTAAATTTGGAATAATTTATATCACCAAAGAGAGAAAAGTAATTCCTGAAGCTAACCGATTTTGTAAGATTAATCTGATTGATATTGAAGTAATTTTGTGTTTTCAGTTTTGTTACAAATTTGGTGAACGACCTTTGATGATTTATTTCTTTTCGAAGTAGGGACACTACTTTGTTTTGAAGAAGTGAATGAAGTGGTGTTCTACTACGCATAGGTCCATAGGATTTTGAGGAATTGGTTAAAGACTAACCATTTTTGTCCTAAAGGATCGTATGAATTACAAAACATAAATTTTGTAAAGATTAACCATATTTGTACTACTTAATCTAAGAGAACATTTATCGTTACTGAGGTAATATTTGTTTTTTTTTTAATCTAATTAAACTGGAAATTTTGAAGATATACGAGATTAAACAACTAAATCCTCTCAATAAGGCATATTTGTACTACTTAATCATGACTATTTCAAGTTCTATGTGGAGTGTGAATATGAGAAATTTTTATATGGAATGTGAATATGAGCAATGTTTGAAAATGTGATTGATTTGGGGTTCCAGCCTTCTACCAACCGTTTTTCACTGTTGTACCTATGTTGAAGCCCAATTCAAAAAATAAATAAACAAGTTGATGGCATCGGGAGGCCTAGTTGACATATATGGGACAATCATAGTTCACGGACGCAAACACACATATCCCATAACATTATTTTTGCAATATATAAAACCAATAAAGATTAATACTGCAAAATCATCTTCCAAATAAACTTTAGAATTTAAATAAATAAACCTAAAAATATTGCAAGATGAAAATCGTTGGCAATATCTATGCGTACTCACAATAATTGCTATTCCAAACCCTAGTTATCCTTCTTAAAACACAAGAATAAATTCTCATAAGAAGTTGCCTAGACAAAAACAAAAACAACTTTAAAAACAAAAATCGACCACAAGCTAAATCAAAGTTCACATTCGGAAGCTTCACGGGTTTCAACACCTTTGAGCTTGTGATTGATAGCATAAATTGCTTCTTCAGAGAAAATATCCTCATTGATAAGATCTTTCACATGTGTCTTCATGAGAAAAATGTCATAGTTAACCCTTTTCAACTCAGTTTGCACATCAAGACCTTTCATAGTATCAATGAGCTGCAATTTTACCTTCCTAAAATATTTGAGAAAATCATGAACCACTTCAGCAGAGACCATATCAACCTTTTCAACATCTTGATGAGTATATGCATAATAGCATGATACATTAGAATTGAGTTCGTCAGCATTTACAATGGTTCTTTTCTTCTTCCCATCGAAACCGAAGTAAAATGCATTATCGACAAAGTTTTCTGGAAAATCCCAAGAGCAAGGAGGAGAAGACATTCTTGTTAAGAGAAAACCTAGAGTGAGCTAACTCAACTCAATAAGAAGGGTATATACACGGTTTTAGGGTTTTTATAGTTGGTTCGTGAAGAGTAACATGGGTACCTGCACGTACACAACCTTGACCCAGAAACGAAAAACACAAAAACAGCTGAAAACACAAACCAAGAAAACTGTTTGCAAAGCAAAATATTTCGAAGTGACTGTTTTCACAAACCTTAGCTCAATAAATTTTATATTCTCTTAGAGCATCTACAGTGGGAGACCAAAACCAAAATTTTGGTCCAAAAACCAGACGCAGTGGAGAAGGAGTAAAGATTAAAGACCAGACTAAAACTAAAAACCAGACCAAATATACTCTTTAGTTTGGTTTTAGTCGGGCGCAACTTAAAGTTGCGCCCGAACAGGCGTAATTTATAACTCCGCCCGTCGATAGAAGACAAAAAAAAAAAATTTGGGGCGCAACTAAGAGTTACGCCTGATTGGGGCCTAACTCAAAGTTACGCCTCATTGAAAAAAAAAAAAAAAAATTAATGGGGCGCAACTTAAAGTTGCGCCTGATTCAGGCGCAACTTAAAGTTGCGTCAATCAGCGCAACTTTAAGTTGCGCCCCATTTGGTTTAGTCTTTCTCCCGTAGTGTGTGAACACGGACTAAACCCAAAATTTGGTTTTTTTTTTGCTCTTTAGTCTTTGGTTTATGATCGCACCACTGCAGTTGCTCTTAAGAGAAAATTTTAGAGCATAAGAGTAGCATTTTAACCCTATCAAAATTTCATGGGAAGAAAAATAACACTAATAATAAACAAGAAACAAAAATTAACAACAAAATACTTATGAAAAAATGTTTGCAAGAGATAATCCAGCTAAGAACGACAAGAAAATAGCTTGACTAATCAGATAACATTTTGACAAAAAGTATTCCTGATCATATCTCACTCAACCAGGATTTTTTTTGAGTGAGAATTCAACCTTGTGATTAATTAGCACAAGTATGAGCTTTGCGCTCATCAAGTGAATATTGTTCACAGTTAAACCTCTTTTTCCTTATTTTTGGAGGAAAAACTTTTTGATGTGAAACATGATCATAAAACTTACTATCATCAACGCAAGACGCATAGTATGGATTCTTACCTGAAGGGTTTTGATCAGAGAAATTTGACAGCCTGTTTATGAGCTCTTTGTATCCTTCAATTATCAAATTTAGGTTGTCTTTTACACCTCCATTTTTGATTCCTTCTTCTGATACCTTATTCACATCAAGAACAACAACATCTCCCTTTTTAACAGAAAAAGATCCTTGAAACCTTCTTGGACGATTTACGTTAAGTTTACTGTTACCAGCATGAACATTCGAGGAACAAATTGAACTGACTTTCCTGGAAGGATTCACAGGGAAAGTGCTAAAGCCGATTGGTTTAGACATATGAATGTCATTTACACCCTGAGGAATTAAATCCAAAGTGTGTTGAAGTCGAACCATATAGTCGTCATTCAACCTAGATTTGCTCTTCTGTTTATATGCTCTTTTGAGTCACAAAAGAGACACATAGACTTAACTACATCATTAGGAGATTTCTTCCTTCCAAGAGATGTGGTGATTCCTTAATTAGAGGAAGATACATGCACATCTTTACATATAGGAAGGGATTGCGGTTTAGCTTCTGGAACTGAATTCACAGTTGAGTCAGAAACGATTGGTATAGTGGACTCTTTAGAACATCCTTTACATTGAATTTCCAAAGAATTCTCCTTGAGTTTGGCCTCATGAAGAGCCTTAAATTTGGAGAACACGATCCCTTACTATACCAATGAGTGCATTGATTTTGTGTTTCAACCGATTGTTTTTATCAGCCTGGATTCTAACAAGTTTTAGAATCATTGCACTCTCTTTGGATGCTTCCCTTTCTTCATCAGAGTCAGACTCGTTTAAAAGGTAATCGGGGTAACACTTATCAGTGCAAGTCTATTTCGTTGGAACACAATGTTCATCTATATTCGAGATTGACAAATCTTTCTCTTTAATAGATTTCACGGAAACATAACTTTTATTTCTGGTAATGCGTTTATCAGAGATAGCACAACTGTCCATAGAGTCACATTGCTTACAAACACAGATTTATGAGGTCCTAAACATGTTTTCCAGCACTGATACCAATTGAAAAAGTGGGGGTCTAACAACCACACCCAATATTTCGTTAGCAATCTATATGGACAAACTCCAATATATATACTTTCAAGAGAATCAACTAGACAGTCAGACTCAATCAATGGAAATATATCCAAGAGTTGTATCTCTGTTTCTCAATGTAATCAGCAAATCAAACAGATATAATCCATGAGCCTGATTATTATGAGAAACAACTTGAACGGTACCAAAGACCAATGTTCAAGTGTCAATCAATTTATATCAACAACCAAAGGTTGGATTATCTAATTGATTGAACTATGCACAACCTGTGATATTTCAATTATATAAATAAACAAATATAATGCGGAAAAGAAATAACACAGACACCAGAAGTTTTGTTAAAGAGGAAATCGCAAATTCAGAAAAACCCCGGGACCTAGTACATATTTGAATACCATAATGTATTAAGCCTCTACAGACACTAGCCTACTGCAAGTTAACTTCGGACTTGAATGTAGTTGATCCCTAACCAATCTCACACTGATCAAGCTACAGTCGCATTCCTTACGCCTCTGAATCCCAGCAAGACTCTACGCACTTGATTCTCTTAGCTGATCTCACCCACAACTAAGAGTTGCTACGACCCAAAGTCGAAGACTTGATAAACAAATCAGTATCACACAGAAAAGTCTATTGAATAGAAAAATCTGTCTCCCACAGAAATACCTACAAGTTTTGTTCCGTCTTTTGATAAATCAAGGTGAACATGAACCAATCGATACACCGCACTTATATTCTCGAAGAACAGCCTAGTAATATCAATCACCTCACAATAATCTTAATCATATGGTAGCGAAACAAGATATTGTGGAATCACAAACGATGAGACGAAGATGTTTGTGACTACTTTTTATCTTGCCTATCGGAGATTAAATCTCGAGCAAATCTTAGATAAGATAGTACTCAATACAATATAATAAAGCAAGATCAGAACACGCAACTACATAGAAAATAGTTGGTTCTGTCTTCACAATCCCAATGAAGTCTTTAAGTCGTTAACCTATAATGGTTTTAGGAAAAACCTAGGTTAAAGGAGAATCGACTCTAGTTGGAACTAGTATCACACAGAAGGTGTGGGGATTAGGTTTCCCAGTTGCTAGAGTTCTCCCTTATATAGTCTTCAAATAAGGGTTTGCAATCAATACTACCTTGGTAACAAAGCATTCAATATTCTCCATTAGGTGAAAACCTGATTAGACTCAAGCTAATATATTTCAACCGTTAGATCGAACTTAGCTTGTTACACACAAATCAAAAGTGACTTCATTTAGATATGAGTAACCGTACCTAAAAGTGTACACCTTGTTGGCTCAACAATAGTTAACCGAAGTTAGCCATATGAACACTTTCATATCAACCTTGTTCATCTTAAAACAACTAGTTTAAATGACTCAAATGAAACTAATTATAGAGTTATTCAATTGTTGTTAGAGCATAGCTTGGTTGAACCCACCAAGCGTTGGTATGTCAAGTTTGGTTGTTATATTTTAGTGAATCAAAACTCATTTTAAGAGTCGCTTGATTATGTACTAGAGTCAATTTCGTATATGTTAGCTTGAAAGTATTAGGATATGAGACATTACAAGTATTGTGAAGACTTGAAGAAGTGAAGAAGTAAGAAGCTACAACGACAACATCATCCTTCCACTTGAGGTTAATGATATTTGACTTGAACTGTTTCATTCCCTAACGTATCTTTCAAGTTATGCATATTGAAAACGAAACTGCGAAGCATGAACACTCTAGATAGACATAGTATTAAGGAATACAATATGAAGTTTATTGCTTAACCATTAAACTTTGTAGATAAGACATCGACATAATCGTTTAAATGCTATTGTGATTATGTATGGGTATGAGGTGAGGATTTCATCCTAGGAAACAATGTTTTACATGTGTTTTAAGGAAGTAAGTTCATAAACTTGTTTATGAATCGAAAAGGAAATCGCCAGGCGTTATTGGGATTGTTATTCATTGCATATCTTGTGAACATCCAATATGTGTGTTTAAGTATAACCGCTCACGATTTGTTTGTGTTCTTGGTAAATCTTTTGCGCAGAATCAACATGCCAATTATGGAATTTTGTATCTAATTTTTGAGCCGACTATTTTTCTCATAACTTCTTCCTCCGACATCGGAATGACTTCATTACTTTTGCGTTGAATTCTTCTTTTCATTATTATAACTTAGAGATAAGAATTACTGAATTTGAATACTTTTTGATTGTTTTTTATTCGATATTGTTTTTTTTAATGGTGACAAAACTCACAAAGAGTAATTATTGATCATAGAAAATGAAAATATAAAAGGAGGGGGGAGAACCAAACCTTCAAGTAAAAGAAGATAACAAACAAGAACAAAAATAAAAAACACACAACCTAATGAAAAACAACATATATCTATGACATCCCATGGCCAACTAGATAAAATTCGGGGGAGCCTCCCACCATTGCGTTGTATATCTAGCTCCCTTATTGGCCAAAACATCTACCGTCGAGTTTCCTTCTAGATAAATGTGATAAAACTAGAACTGTATTGTACCATTAATTCAGATGATTCGCCTAAAAAAACAAATAAAATATATAACAAGAGTAATTCAAGATAAAATGCAAGAACTCTCTGTAAGGTTTCACTTTTCTACTAGTGTAAAGAGGTGTTCGACTATTACATGTATCTCCAACTCTCTATTGCATTAGAATATTCATTAGATTGTTTAGATGTGCACCTAAAAAGTTATGAAATCTATCATAAACACCGTATGTAATTAATAAACACAAGCGACAAGATGATTAAATGCCAAATAAACTTGTAAAACTAGTTAAGTTTTTTAATGTTTAACACATTGAATCCATCCTTAGTCAATAAAATTTAGCTACTCATGATACGTAGAAAAGAAAAAAGAAAAATAAAAAACATCAAGTTATCACGGTCTCCCCCTGTGAGGAGAAAACTCTAACCCCTTGTGGTAGCATCTCATCTTGTCTCCCTGTGTTATAAAGAGAATTGTGTCTATAAATTGTATTTAACCGTTTATAAAGGCTTTTAGAATTCACTCGTAATGTTTATCCATCTAGGAAACTTAATCGGAATAGTCCATTTAACCGAACCATCTTTCCCTTAAGAGCAAAAACCATGAATACAGGTTTATCTTTCCCTTAAGAGCAAAAACCATGAATACATGTTCTTGAATCTAAGCCAAGATGTTGATGGTTTTGGTTTCCCTGCTTATCAATCTTGTAATCTAATCGTGATTTTTGGTATTGTTTATTTCTTTTATTTATGATCCTTGTCTTAATTTCTTTATTTTTACTTGATTTCATCTTGTATATATTCTTTCAATGATCCTGTTTCTTATCTGATTTTTAATTTTCTTTCTTCTATGTTTAGTTCTTTTATTCTACTACTCCCTCTGTTTTTGGAAAAGTGATACTTTCACTTTTTCATTTTAGCCTAAAAATAGGCCAAATTGAAAAAGTGAAAGTATCTCTTTTCCAGAAACGTAGGGAGTATTATGTTACACTTCTTACTTTAATTTTCTGATTGACCTAAGTTAGTTTACAATGACCTCCAACTTAGGTAACAATATATATCCTCTGAAACTAACTTGAGTGATATCTTTGGAGGATATACTAGTAGTATATATTCCCACGGTGAAAACCTAATAAGTCATTTCATTCTCAAAAACTATAAAGGAAAAACTTTTACAGATAAAATGGCTGCCAACCCTCAATCTCATGTCGCTGGAATAACCAAACAAATGCAAGCTACCACTATTGGATCCCTAAAATTTATCGAGAAACTTTAGGTTCTCTCCAAGATATTGATAGGACTGCTGATGCTTGGTCTAATAACATAATTGGAAAAATTATTTGTCCTGAATTCATCGAATATAGAGAGGTGCAAGAGGAAATTAACATCATTTGGAAGAGATACAAGAAGGGGGAATTTAAGTTGATGGGTATAACTTATATGTGGTGAAATTTGATTCCATAAAGGAGCAAAAATAAATAATCAAGAATCCTCCATGTATAATCAAAGGTTGGTTGCTAGATGTTCAAGTCTATGATCCATATGTACCTCTAGAAGGTGTGAAATTCGAAAATCAGACTTGGACAGTAAAGTTTAGAAATCTTCAACTTGAACGTCTTGATGTGGATGTTATTAATGAAATCATTCTTGATTTGGGGGAGAAAGTTGCCATTGATTCTCCGAAGGTGTTAGAGCATAGCTCGGTTGAACCCACCAAGCGTTGGTATGTCAAGTTTGGTTGTCATATTTTAGTAAACCAAAACTCATACAAAGAGTCGCTTGATTATGTACTAGAGTCAACTTCGTATAGGTTAGCTTGAAAGTATTAGGATATGAGACATTACAAGTATTACGAAGACTTGAAGAAGTGAAGAAGTAAGGAGCTACAACGACAACATAATCCTTCCACTTAAGGTTAGTGATATTTGACTTGAACTGTTTCATTCCCTAACGTATCTTTCAAGTCGTGCATATTGAAAACATAACTGTGAAGCATGAATGATTATACTCTAGTTAGACGTAGTATTAAGGAATACAATACAAAGTATAACGCTTATCTTTTGAACTTCGTATATAAGACATCGACATAATCGTTTGAATGCTATTGTGATTATGTATGGGTATGAGGTGAAGATTTCATCCTAGGAAACAATGTTTTACATTCGTTTAAAGGAAGTAAATTCATGAACTTGTTTTGTGAATCGAAAGGGAAATCGCTAGGCTTATTGGTATTGTTATTCATTGCATATCTTTTGAACTACCAATATGTGTGATTAGTATAACCTCTCATGACTTGTTTATGTTCTTGGTACAACTATTCACAAGGCCTGACTTTTGTATTGGTATGACTTTTATTAGCGAAACCGGTCTTAAGTAATCACCTGAGATGGTATGATCGATTTAGTGTTATTGGTATGACCAACTCTAGACAAAGGGGAACCAATCCTAGTAAGAGGTGCAACCGATCACAAGAGGGGAATCGATCCTTGTAAGAGGTGCAACGCGTTTCTAGATATTGGGAACCTATCCTATGAACATGTGCAACACGTTTTTAGATATTGGGAACCGATCCTATGGACATGTGCAACAAATACAAGTTAGATACCATATATATGTGGAACCGATCCTAGTACCTAGTCAACCTAATTTTGGAAAGATAGTGTGACTAAGTCCAGTACTCACATGGAGGTAAAACCGAAACTTGTTTTGGTAGAACCGTGAAACCCATGATTGGTGATTGAGTGTTATTGATCAATCACATAGTTCGTGGAAGTCGGATGAACCAATTCTAAACTTGTTTGGAAATATGGCAAATCGATTCCAAGATAGTAAATATGAAAGATGATTTACTAAGTTAAGATGTCGACATACTTTCATGTGCAGTAACGCTTATCTTTTATTGTTCAAAGATATTCCTTAATAGCTAAAGGAAAAATCCCGAATTGAAAAATAAATTGAGAATATTTTAATTAAGGTTTTTAATTTTATTTTTGGAAAATGAAAATTAGTAATGTGCATTTACTAGTTGGAGATTTTCTAAGAGATTTTCGGTCAATGTTTGGACAAAGCATTTCCAGGAATTATGGAAACCGAATTTGGAAATATATTGCATATCTTGAGAATATTTTCGGTATTGGAAATTCCTTGGTGTCCAAACTTCCTTGGTCTATAAATATCAAAGTTTGCATTTCGAGCAAACTAATCCTCGAAAGCCAAAAAACTACCTAGTTGTGTTGTTACTGTTGGAGCCGCCTATTCGTATAGGAAAGTAACCTAATTAGGCGAAATCTCTTACGGCCGCTCGGTTTAAAGACTTCTTTGGGATTGAGAAGCTCTATTAGTACCGTTGGTGGGAAACTAGATAAATGCAGTTTATTATTAGTTTTTGATTGATTTGATTGACTAACGGTTGTTGAAATTTGATTGTACCTAGTTTGTTTACGCTTGAGAATCTTATCTTCTGATATAAGATTCACTCAAACTATATCGAAGTTTCGACGGGGATCTTTAGAATGTTTTTAGATCTAAAGACGTTTTGTGATAATCCATTGTTAACAGACTCCGCTCTATGTGTGATTGATCACAAGAGATTCAAGTTGATTGTGTGCAGGTGTTTATTGAAGATCTAAGAAGATTTGAAGACAAAGAAGACTTTGAAGATTTCTGATTTGGGTTCATAATATTTGGTGTGCACAATACTTATTTCGGTTAAATAGGATCCAACTATAATCGGTTTATCCTTGTGGTAGATTGGATTGATTAGTTGAGTAGATCAACATCAATACAATTCTTTGTGATTCAAAGTATTGATTGCAAAATCTAGACAATTACTTTGATAGTTGTTATTAGTTAGATCTAAGGACCTGACAAAGGAGTTTATTGGAATAAACGGAAGAGCCTTGTGTCAAACTCACGTCACTTGGTTGAAAAGAGTTGTTACCAAACAGATTTGTTGTTCCTTTACTGTTTGGAATACGAACCAAAGGAATTGTTCCAAGTACGTGACTTATTACAAGTTGGAGGCGTAGGAATACAGACGGAACTAGGTGAACTATAGATTTAGTTGCTTGGTCTCAACTATACAAAGTTGGTTTGATTTTTTATAGCGGCTTAATCCTGAGAGTATTCAATTCTGGACAAGGTCCCAGGATTTTTCTACATTTGCGGTTTCTTCGTTAACAAAATCTTACTGTGTCTTTTACTTTTCTATTTCTGTAATTATAATTGTTTTTATTATAATTAGAAGTAAAATACACAAATGTTAATTCCTATTTACTTGATAGTAATCCTATTGTGTT
This sequence comes from Papaver armeniacum, assembly GCA_023531295.1. Classification (NCBI taxonomy): domain Eukaryota; kingdom Viridiplantae; phylum Streptophyta; class Magnoliopsida; order Ranunculales; family Papaveraceae; genus Papaver; species Papaver armeniacum. The sequence continues at coordinate 396,543 of JAJJWW010013302.1, read as the reverse complement.
TGGTTAAGTCCGAACCATTTATCAAGTAAACATACATCGTTGTTGCATTGTCTCGATCTTGTATCCATAGTCAATCACACAAGTTATCTTGTTGTCGTATTATCTTGATCTCGTATCCATAGACAATCACACGAAGTGTGAACGAATTAGTTGTATTGTCTCGACTAGGGGTGCACAGGAACCGAGCCGGACCGACGGACCATCCCGGAACCGGTGGAACCGTACCTATTTTTGTACCGAACCGAGGAAGGGGGTACAAGTACCGGTCCAAAAAAATAGGAACCGAGGCTAGGGGGTACAGGTACACGGTCCTATCCAAGTCACGTACCGTCCCGGACCGAATGTACCGAGTAGTAATAGCCATTAGATTTAGGGGTAATAAACTAATAATAGCCATTAGATTTAGGGGTAATAAAATTAAGAAAAAAATACACAGAACTTACATAGAACGAAATGAAGATCAGATAAGAAAAAATACGGCTTGTGCAAAATGTAAAGGAGACGGACGTTAAGAAAAGAAACCCAATTTTGGTTTGTACTAGGAAACCAAAGACCCTCTAGTTGATGTTCCCAGAGGTGTTTAGCAATGAACTCAGCTAGCGTAACAAGATATGATTGCTCTTTCAAACGAAGCAAGCTCTAGAAATTTAAAATGAAGTTTATGATAAAAGTAAGACGATGTTTAGTAGAATAACGCGATGAACTAAGATGTTACAGAACAAGAATTACTTGAATAATCAAGTTCTTGAGAAGCTTGGAGTAGGCATTCTTGTTATCAGCGACACGTAAAAAATCTTTGCTAGCAGAATCCTTCATTTCATTCACCAAGTCATCTTGTACTTGCAGAACCTTTATACGCGATGCATTCAGCTGCATGGAATACTCACTGTCCAAAATCCCATCATTAACAACGTAGGAGAAACACAAATTTCTAGAACCGAGACTGGTACCGGAACCGTACCTGGTACCGTACTGGTCCCCAATAGTACCGGAACCGAGGTACAGGGTACAAGTACCGGTCCAAAAAATAGGAACCGAGGCTAGGGAGGTACAGGTACTCGGTCTCGGCAAGAACCGAGCCGAACCGTACCGTGTGCACCCTTAGTCTCGACTCAGTGACAATCACTTTTGGAGAAAGGACTTATAGGTGGAAAAGTTTTAGATTGAGGTATATTTGGGTACCCTCGTCTTTTCAATTGGTTTTAGAGCACGCAAAGACGAAAAGATCTAACAATCTGTGTTTGGTGCGATCCAACCTATAAGAATGAACTCGAGTTCTCATGAATCGACTTCAATTAACGTACCGCCAAGATTTGACGGAACAAACTATCTATGGTGGAAATATGCTATGAGATCTTTTCTTCAATCATGAGACTTTAATACGTGGCTATTATTCATCGATGGTTATATTCGTCCAAAGATAGAAAATTCGGAAACTGAGTTTAAACGCTTAGTAGATTTTTCAAACGAAGAAAAGGCTCTTGCAAAGCAGAATTCAGATAGTTTTAATGCTATAATACATGTTGTAAGTCGTGATCTACAACATCATGTATCAACATGTCAAACTTCGAAAGAAGCTTGGGATAATCTTCAGATTGTATTCGAAGGAAACACATCAGAGAAAGAATCTAGACTTCAAACTCTTACTTCCGATTGGGAAAACCTTAGAATGGATGACAACGACACTTTTGAATAGTTTCATATTAAACTCTCTGAGATAATTAATGTTTCTTTCTCTCTTGGAAAGACTATTTATGAAAAGGATTGATACGTATTGATCTCTGTACCTTGTTAGCTATTACTATTAAGGCGAAATTCAGAATAATAGTAGACGAGAAACTTAGAAAACAGAACACAAGTAGTAATTCGAAGAAAATATCTTCTCTAGATTATGAACAAGAAAACGATTACAATTCTCTCTTTGTTACGCTCACAATCTTCTCTAAACAGTGGATTAACCTTAAACTGCTTGCTAAGCTTGCACAAGTATTGCTCCAAGCTTTCTCTAGATTTTCCGTGCCTAGAATTCTGTGTGTTAGTTATTAGCCAAAGCCCTCTATTTATAGCCTTCATCGTACTCAGCCGACCAAGGACTTATATTAGGAATCTATTTCCTAAACTAAGAGTATTGCCTAAAACAAAACTCTTCCCTAACTAGGAATTCTCCTACTGCCTAGAATAGGATTCTTCCCTCAACTTAGCTTGAGGTTAACTAAGTTCCCTAAAGGAGTACGGATACACATGTATCATGGGTCCCCCTTTTAAGAACTTGAACTCCTGTGAGAGTTAAAAATGAAGGTTAGGGGACTCGAGAGTCCCCTTTTCCTTGTTAAACCACTTAGCCTTGCTAGGAACTTGACCTTTACATCCAATTAGAAAAGCTTCTTTGTCTCCTTGCCATGTTTTAGTCACTCTTCGCTCCAATATGCAGTCTTCCTTGAGTGGTTCCTCTCTATAAAACCATAAGTCTTCTACTCGTGGTAGGATCATAGTGTCGTCGCCGTCATCATCAAGTAATGGTGGTTCAAACAACTTCAATTATTCGGCATTTATTACCGAGTACATTCCTAGATAAGGTGGCAGATCTAGACGAAAGGCATTGTCACCAATCTGATTGAGAATACGAAATGGTCCATACCTCAATGGTTTCAACTTCTTACCTTCCCCCTTCAGTCGTTCCTTACCTAATTTTAACCATACCAAGTCACCAACACCGAAATTACAAGGTACAAGATGCTTGTCATGCTTTGCTTTGTATTTGGCTTGTGACTTCTTTAGTTGTGCTTCAACAATCGCATGAATATGAGATATCTTCTCCAAGAACTTTTGTGCCTTTTGTCGTTCACTTCCTTCCTTCCCCCCCATTGAGGTGTCACTAGAAAATACTAGATCGAAAGGACTAGGTGGTAAGTAACCATAGCACGTCTCGAAAGGAGATTTACCTAAAGAACTGTGAACTGCTCTATTGAAAGCAAACTGTAGATTCGGTAAACTCTCATCCCAAGTTTTAGGATGCTTAGAATTATATACCCTTAACATGTGAACCATAGTCCTATTGACCACTTCTGTTTGTCAGTCTGTTTATGGATGAAAAGCTGTACTCTTCTTCAACCTAGTGTCCATCATCTTCCATAAAGAATCCCAAAAGTGACTAAGGAATCGACCATCCCTATCAGAAATAATCGAAGTAGGTAAACCAAAATGCTTTCACACGTGCTCAAAGAAGAGCTTTGCTGCACCGGCTCTCGTTACCGTCTTTGTACATGGAATTAATGCAATCATCTTACTTAATTGGTTGACCACAACGAACAAATAATCATGACCAGACTTGGTCTTCGGTAACCCACCAAGAAAATCCATAGAAATACTCTCCCAAGGCCTTGATGGTACTGGTAATGGTAGATATAACCCACGTTTTCTGTTGGAAGGTTTAGATGTGCTACACAACTTACACCCTCTAACCAACTTAGCGACATCATCTTGCATCTTTGGCCAAAAGACATAACGACGAAGGTTAAGAAGAGTTTTATTCATTCCAAAGTGTCCAGCAACTCGGGATGTGTGTGCCTCTCTCAACCATTGTAAACGATCTCCATCTTCTGGTATGCAAAGGAACTGACCTTTGTATAAAAATCCATCTCAGAGTTCATACTCGTTTTTCAAACCACTCTTTACACCTTCTAACACCTTTTTGAAGTCTTTGCTGGATGCGTATGACTTCGCATACTCTTGAGGAACAATTGGTTGAATTCTCATGGCCACCATTAATGCTCGAACCGTAGGTAGAGATAACATATATGCCAACTTGTTTGTTACTCCCTTCTTGTACCTAATGAGAATATTGAAAGTCATCAAGTAAGACATCCAATTCATGTGCCGGGCTTGTTGTAGTTTCGTCTAAGTGTGTAGAATGTACCACTACTTCTTTACCTAAGAGATACACTCGCCAATGCTTGATACATTGATATAAAGCATAAAATTCTTTGTCATAAGGTGTGTAGTTCTTAATAGCACTTGAGAATAATTCTGAATAGTACTCCACTGGTTTACCATCCTGTAACAACACTCCTCCCAATGCATAGTTAGAAGCATTGGTCTCAACTTCAAAAGTACACTGTAAGTTAGGCAATGCTAACACTGGTGCTTCTGAAATCTTCCTTTTTAGTAACTGAAAAGCGTCTTCATGGGTTTGATGCCATTCAAACTTTGCCTTAGCTCCCGTCAAACCATGTAATGGTCCTGCAATATTTGAAAAATGCCGGATAAACTTACGCAAGTAGGTGCAAGCCCCTAAGAAACTCCTGATTTCAGTTACAGTACTAGGTCTAGGCCACTTAGTGATCACCTCAACCTTCCTTGGATCAATCTTCCGTTTTCCACCACCAACAATGAATCTGAGATACACAAACTCCTCATTCCCAAATTCGCACTTCTTTACGTTCAACTTCAGCTGGCCTTCATGTAACACTTTAAACACCTTCTCAACGTGAATGAGATGCTCTTACCAAGTTCTGCTGTATATTAGGATATCATCCAAGTAAACAATCACAAAATCTTCTATAAAAGGTCGTAACAAATCATTTATCAAACGCATAAACGTCGCTGGAGCATTACACAAACCAAAAGGCATCACCAACCATTCGAACAAGCCTTGTTTGGTTTTGAAAGCAGTTTTCCATGTATCATCTTCTCGAACTCTCATCTGGTGATATCCGAATTTGAAATCTAACTTTGTAAAGACTCGAGCTTTTTCCAACTGATCCATCATGTCGTCTATCCTAGGTAAAGAGTAACGATTCTTGATTGTGATCTTGTTCAACGCTCTATAATCAATACACATGCGCCAGCCTCCATCTTTCTTTGGAACCAACAACACCGCTGATCCAAAAGGTGAAGCACTTGGCACTATCATTCCTAATTCTAGAAGTTCTTGAACTTGTTTCTTGATCTCATTAGATTCCTCCACGGTCGTGCGATAAAGACCTATATTAGGAAGAAAACTCTCTCCGGTCAACATGATCTCATGCTCCACACTCCTCTTTGGCGGTAATCCCGTGACATCTGAAAATAAATCCTTGTACTCCAACTTCAACCTTTCTAGGTCATCTTCTTGTTGTGCAGTCAAGGCTTCCAAACAAACTCTACTCGGCTTCTCCTCAAGAGAACGGATCACAAGGAGAATGAACTTTGTGCTAGCATTCACCAACCGCTTAGCCTGAGTGGCTGTGATCAAGCTTTCTCCCTCAAGAGGAGAATCAATAGTCCGAATCACAAAACTTTCTCCATCTTTGGTAAAGGTATACTTTTGTTCCCTCCTGTGTAGAGTTGCATCTCTATCCCATAGGTAAGGACTTCCTAGTACTACTTGACAGACATCCAAAGGAACTACGTCGCATGTAACTTCGTCAATATATGACTCATCTAGAGAAAATTTGAACGTGCACTGCTGTGAAACTTGTAAGCCTCATTCCTTTTGAAGCCATCCCAAAGGGTATGGTTTTGGATGTTTGATAGTTTTCAATCCTAACTTCTGCACCAAAAAATTTGAAAGTAAATTCTTCTGACTTCCCGGGTCAATAACAACATCAACTAGTGAAGTTTTGACTTGCATCTTCACTGTGAAGAGTCTCTCCCTAAGATCATCTTTTGAAGGTCTTTCTTTTGCACCTATTATAAGAAAAAGCTTTGAATTGGGTTCCGTTAGTCCGTGGACTTCTTTTGGAGTTTGAGCGACTAGTGCTGCCTTCTTGGCTTCTTTCCTCTGCAACCCTTTAGGATTTAGATGAGGGTTCTTAACCCAACACTTGTCGACAACGTGACCTGTTTGCTTGCAATGGGGGCAAGACAAACCTTCCTTGTCACCAGACTTCCCTTCTTCTTTGCTCCTTTCACCTCCTTTCACAGTGGTACCTACAGATTTCACCTTAGCATTTCCCTTTGAATAAGATTTCTTAAGTTTGCCTTCAATGGCATTAGCTTTTATACTTGCTTCGGAGATAGTATCCACCGAAAACATCTTCAACTCCTTCCGTATATACTCATGGAACCCGGAAATATATTTCATATAGATAACATAATCTCCCAAGTCTAAATCCAGAATCATAGCTTGATTTTGAAATTCCGAAGTATATTCTTGTACGGTTTGGTTGTAGGTTTGCTTCAAGTTGTACCACTTAAACCATCTCTCCTCAAGGTAGCCAACCGTATAAAACTGTTTCCTTATAACTGCCTTGAATCTTTTCCACGAAAATACTCCCTTACCTAGGTTTTGTCTTTGATAAGCTTTCCACCAGGTTAGAGCATGCTTTTGTAGCTTCAATACCGCGAAAGCAATCTTTTCCTTTGAACCATATTCAAAGAAAGAGAAATACATCTCTAGACGTTCAATCCAATCATCCAATTTTTCTACATCGACAGATCCATAGTAAAGTGGAATATCAACACGAAAATCAATTTTTAGATTCTTACCATGAGGTTTAGTTGATGTATGACTTTTAAGAAAATCACTTTTCTTCTTCTCTTCATCCTCATCTTCTTTCTCTTCTTCTTCTTCTTCTTCTTCTTCTTCTTCCGAATCGTCTTCTTCCGAATCATCTTTTTCCGGAGCTTCAGGTGAAGGTGTAATATTTTTCTTCGTCTTCGGCTTTAGTGTATGAGAACGAATACATTCACTCAATTACTTAAGGGTAACTTGAATTGACTTCATCTCTGTTTGCAACGTAACCACCTTTTCTTCCATAGTTTGTGGTTCGCCTTCCTTAGGATCACCATCTGACTTTGTCATCCTTGATCCCCTTATTTTCTTAACGTCTTCCAACTTCTCGAGTACCTCACCAAGCTTTATGTAGAGAGACCTAGTGAAAACCATAAACCACAGGGATTTACCCTAAAAACTAACCTTGCTCGTGATGCCAACTTGATACGTATTGATCTCTGTACCTTGGTAGCTATTACTATTAAGGCGGAATTTAGAATAATAATAGACGAGAAACTTAGAAAACAGAACACAAGTGGTAATTCGAAGAAAATATCTTCTATGGATTATGAACAAGAAAACGATTACAATTCTCTCTTTGTTACGCTCACAATCTTCTCTAAACAGTGGATTAACCTTAAACTGTTTGCTAAGCTTGCACAAGTATTGCTCCAAGCTTTCTCTAGGTTTTCTGTGCTTAGAATTCTGTGTGTTAGTTATTAGCCAAAGCCCTCTATTTATAGCCTTCATCGTACTCAGCCGACCAAGGACTTCTATTAGGAATCTATTTCCTAAACTAAGAGTATTTCCTAAAACAAAACTCTACCCTAACTAGGAATTCTCCTACTGCCTAGAATAGGATTCTTCCATCAACTAGCTTGAGGTTAACTAAGTTTCCTAAAGGAGTACGGATACACCTGTATCAAGGATATAGTGTGCAAAATTCTCAGATCGTTGCCATCTAGATACGATTCTAAGAAACATGCAATCATAGAAGCAAATGATCTTTCAACTCTCTCACGAAGCACACTCGTTGGAAAGTTAAAGATCTTCGATCATGAATCACAGTCTATTCAAACAAAAGGAATCTCTTTTAAAGCTGCAAAAGTTCCGAAAGCTCCAATGGAGAGAAATAGAGAGATGGATGATTCAGATGAAAAGTGTGTAGAAAATTCTGATGATGAAATTGAACAATCATTATCATTGATTACTAGACAGTTTCTAGATCTTTTAAAGAAACGAAATAAGAGATTCATAAAGGATACTCATCGATCTTCTCGCCCACATGATCGAGTTCCTGTCAAAAAGGATCATGAAGAAGATGATGAATATCAGCCGCAGTGCTTTAAGTGTAAAGGGTTTGGTCATATTGCTAAAGACGGTCCCAATCTTAAGAAATACACTGGAAGCAAGGCTCTGGCTGTAACTCTAGATGAGAGCTCTGATTCATATGATTCTGAAGAAGAGGAAACAACTAATATTGCATTAGTTTTCAATCTTATTTCTTCCTCCTCCATTAGTGATTTACCCATTTTAAAAATGGACATGTCTTCCGATGTTATTAAATCATCTAATGGTAAAGGGAAAAATAAGACAAGATGCAAAAACTGTCTCAAAAACAGAATTGCTAAAAGTTGCATAGGCAACCCAAGTCAATCTCAAAATACTTCGCTAGTTCGAGGTAACAAGAAGAGAATTTCTCATACGATACTAGATCAAGGACACTCTGGTTGTTCAAAATTCCATAATGAGAGAAAATCTCATACTAATACCACCTGTTCGATATTAGAATTCTTTTGAGTGGTGAAGAAGAAAAATCAAGGCACTTATGTGTAGATTATGGAAATAAAATCTAGTATTTGAAAATATATGAGATATTCGTATTTATAGGAATATTATATTTTCGGAAGTATGAAAATTATAAAAAGATCCTTCTCCTTCTTTGGTCATTCCTTGTCCGAACCATGAGTCTGGATCCAACATCTTCTCTTGGTAAGATGCTAGATCAGAAAGATCAACTTAAGAATAAGTCTGCATCTTCTCTTGATATTAAGAATAAAATCAAAAAGAGAGATTGGCTTAGCAAGAAGGAAAGAGATAATATGCTGAAGAAAGATCAGTGTATTGAATCATTGACACACTTTTGTGTTCAATCAAAGACAGAATTACATGCTCTTGCAGAATCCTTCACGAAAATTTCTCACCTGCAAGAGATTCTGGTCAAGCAATAAGGTTATCTACTTGAAGAAATTCGCAAGCTGAATACTGAAATTAATAATCCGCCTTCATTTAGCAATGATATGAAGGACTGAGTTGCAAAGATAATAGACATCAGTTTTGATTTCCTTCAATTATTTTATTAGGTCTATTATGAATAAAACTATCTTATTATGAATAAAATTATTTGATTTGTAATTTTTCTTGTGATAGTTTTTGATTTACATAGCCTGTGCTTAAATGCTTTATCTTACTACTATGTATGTTTATGGGATGTTTGATTTTGGTTTTCATGACCTTGATATTCGATCTCATATGTTGTGAACCCTTATGGTTTGGGTGACATTTTGGTTTAGCAGGATTAAGTTCTAGCCCATGTTGGTAGGCTTTATCAAAGGATCATGAGGGGTTCTGATTGAAACAATATGTGAAAAAGTCACAATATGTTGAATCGTTTGGTTTAGAATAAAAGCATATGTGTTTCGGGGTTTTCAACCTTTGCTTGCAATAGTTAAAACCGGTTTTCAACCTTTCTCTGGTAAAGGTTGGTTGTTGTTATTCTTTTGTTTTGCATAAGGATGACAACATAATGATATTTGGGTATCAATTCTCCCTGTAAAGAAGATGCAAAGATATTGGAGAAGTGGATGCGAAATTTGAGGTAACGACTTTGTTAGTCAATCGTTTTCTTGTTTAAGAAAAGCCTGATTTTATTGCGTATATTTATTGCTTTTGCTTAACAAAATTTCGGTACAATTGATGTTTTATTACATTATTTGAGTATGGATGTGTGTGTGATTGAATTGTTTCCGGTTAAGAAAAACTATTGTTATCTTGCTTTATTTTTTGGTATCAATCGTTTAGGCTTACAAAATTTCGGTGCAATTACAGTGCTTTAATGTTTATGTTGCTTCAATTGCTTCCGGTTGAGGTAAATAATTATGCAAGTTGATTTATTTGGTTTGTATGAATTGTTTATGGCTTAACGAAAGAAAAGGTTTTCGGGATGAATTCTTTAGTCCAATTCGATTCCGGATAAGAGAAACTAAGTTAATTCTGATCTTAATTAGACTTATCAAAGTGGAGGTTTCGGTTATTCAAGTCTAATCGAATGCCTTAACAAGAAATGCTAGTTAACTAACCTAGTACTTGTATTGTTTAAAAGTTAAAGGTCTAAGTTATATGGATAATTAGAACCTGATGAGAAAAATAGAGTTATCTTTATTTTGGTCTTATCGAACAAGCGATTGTATTTGTACAATCGGTTTAGCAAAGGAACTAGGGTGCTTAGTCGATTTTTGGTTTGCTAAACTATTAGGAAAAATTGCTTCGGGCAATTGTTTCCTTGGTAACATATCAAAAGAAAATTACTTTGTAGTTTCGGTTTTGATATTGGTTATCAAAAATGGTGTGTGGAACCCTCGTGCTTAACTCTATAGGTTGCAAGTCTTGTGAGATTTGTAAGATCCTTTCGGTTTGTCCTTTATTTGCTCGTACCTTTGTCATTTTGTGACAAAAGGGGGAGAAATATATGGAGTAAATAACTGATACTGGTATTGATTTATATTGATTGGTATCACCAAGGGAAAGGACATTGGTGCTTAAACGTTTTATCTAACGAAAGAGTAAAGCATAGATTAAGGGGGAGTAGCATATCATATTGATAAGGGAATAACAAATATGTGCGGATTGATAAAATCTACCTATCTTACCTTTAGGGGGAGTATTAGCTTTGTTATGAAAATGTCAACAACGGCATTTATGGATTGAATGTATACATGTTATTGTGCTGTTGAATTTGGGAATCAAGCGTATGTGTAATGAATTCTTGTAATTTGTTTATCCATATGATGTAAGAGTTTTGTCACTAAAATTGACAAGGGGGGAGATTGTTAGAGCATAGCTCGGTTGAACCCACCAAGCGTTGGTATGTCAAGTTTGGTTGTCATATTTTAGTGAACCAAAACTCATTTAAAGAGTCGCTTGATTATGTACTAGAGTCAACTTCGTATAGGTTATCTTGAAAGTATTAGGATATGAGACATTACAAGTATTACGAAGACTTGAAGAAGTGAAGAAGTAAGGAGCTACAACGACAACATCATCCTTCCACTTGAGGTTAATGATATTTGACTTGAACTGTTTCATTCCCTAACATATCTTTCAAATCGTGCATATTGAAAATATAATTGCGAAGCATGAATGATTATACTCTAGTTAGACGTAGTATTAAGGAATACAATACGAATTATAACGCTTATCTTTTGAACTTCGTATATAAGACATCGACATAATCGTTTGAATGCTATTGTGATTATGTATGGGTATGAGGTGAAGATTTCATCCTAGGAAACAATGTTTTATATTCGTTTAAAGGAAGTAAATTCATGAACTTGTTTTGTGAATCGAAAGGGAAATCGCTAGGCTTATTGGAATTGTTATTCATTGCATATCTTTTGAACCACCAATATGTGTGATTAGTATAACCGCTCATGACTTGGTTATGTTCTTGGTAAAACTATTCACAAGGCCTGACTTTTGTATTGGTATGACTTTTATTAGTGAAACCGGTCTTAAGTAATCACCTGAGATGGTATGATCGATTTAGTGTTATTGTTATGACCAACTCTAGGCAAAGGGGAACCGATCCTAGTAAGAGGTGCAACCGATCACAAGAGGGGAATCGATCCTTGTAAGAGGTGCAACACATTTCTAGATATTGGGAACCGATCCTATGAACATGTGCAACACGTTTTTAGATTTTGGGAACCAATCCTATGGACATGTGCAACAAATACAAGTTAGATACCATATATATGTGGGAACCGATCCTAGTACCTAGTCAACCTAATTTTGGAAAGCTAGTGTGACTAAATCCAGTACTCACATGGAGGTAGAACCGAAACTTGTTTTGGTAGAACTATGAAACCCATGATTGGTGATTGAGTGTTCTTGATCAATCACATAGTTCTTGGAAGTCAGATGAACCAATTCTAAACTTGTTTGGAAGTGTGGCAAATCGATTCCAAGATAGTAAATATGAAAGATGATTTACTAAGTTAAGATGTCGACATACTTTGAACATGTGCAGTAACGCTTATCTTTTATTTTTCAAAGATATTCCTTAATAGCTAAAGAGAAAATCCCGGATCGAAAAATAAATTGAGAATTTTTTAATTAAGATTTTTAATTTTATTTTTGGAAAATAAAAATTAGTAATGTGCATTTACTAGTTGGACATTTTCTAAGAGATTTTAGGTCAATGTTTGGACAAAGCATTTCCAGGAATTATGGAAACCTAATTTGGAAATATATTGCATATCTTGAGAATATTTTCGGTTTTGGAAATTCAAAGTTTGTATTGTGTCCAAACTTCCTTGATTTTGCCTAATTAATCCATTATAAATAAGAACATCAAAGTTTTACACAGATTTCAAACTTTCTCTCTCCTAATGACTTGCCTAACAATTCTCCAAACTATCCTTTATTTTCTGAAACCACAACTATTCAATCTCGCGACACTTCTTAACCCCTCGCCGGATTCCATGTCTTTCACTATTTTGTGTGTCGTTATTTCCGCGTCATTTATTTTAGTTTCCTCACTTCCCCTCGCGGTACCGGCCGTTTATTGATCCCGCGAGCCCTATGCATTGCGATATTATGATCCTACATCTTGCCTCTTTTTCCTTGAATATTGCTTGAAGAGCGATCTTTAAGGAAAATCTTTGGTCTTTGCCGATGAGGAAATGAGTGTAAAAGTATTCTTTTGCGAAATTCATGTGTTAAGAATAATCGATTTCGCACCTCTTTCTCGCCTATTAGAAATATGCCGTATATTTGAATTTCTGCTAAAGTTCTTTCCGTCAAGCTTCCTTGGATTTGGGTGGTGACCGTTTTCACGTGTCTATATTTACCTCTTTTACCGGTGTATTTAATGTTATCCGGTCATAATATTTTTCTCATCTATTTATAGGAGCACCCCCTGTGAAGAATTTTCCTTTTCCTTTTCATCTTCTTCATCGTCTGCAAGTGTTCTTCTTCTTCATCGTTCTGCAAGTGTTCGCTTATTGCTGTCTCTTACCATCTTCTTCACCACTTTAGCTATTCTCTACCAGTTGTTACTCTCATGACGTCCAGGTTTGTTAATTTTGCCATATCTACTTGATTTTGTTGTTGATCAGATTTGAGATAAACTTTCTTTGTTGAAATCACACTGGTATGATTAACTTTGTAGTTCTTTTTCTGCCATTGTTGTTTAGCAAGAACCAACCCAGAACTAGGTTTATCGTGAAGAACCCTCTTCTGTCTTTGGACTCGCCGTCGAAATCTACTTCGCAACAAGAATCCCTTACACACCAAAGCCCTCTTCATGCGAGAAACATTCGTTTTTTATTAACGATATAAGGTATTCGAGAAACATTCGTTCTCTATTTAACTTGTTATTCGCAGGATGATGGAAGTATTGACTCCCAAAGCCTTCTTTCCTCCTTCACACCTTCTTCTCCTGGGCATGAGATCATCGCAAAATGATTCTTTTTCTGCCGATTCTCAGCAGTCAAGCTTCATGATAATCCTACAATTCATGCCTCTAACATCTCTCCGGCCATCATCCTTCCCGAGACTTCCTTTCCCGTGACGCCACCTTGATGAAAGATGTCTGCGTCCGTCTCCTTCTACCGCTATTATTACTTCTCTTCATCCGAGCAAATCCCTCTTACCAGAAAATGTTTTGGAAATTCCTTAGTGTCCAAACTTCCTTGGTCTATAAATATCAAAGTTTTTATTTCAACCCAAGAACTTCCCCGACGCAACTCCGAAGGTACATTTTTCCGGGTTGGACTTTGATGTTGAAACGCCTCATTTGTTCAAAAATTTCTCTCAAGTCTTGCACAAACTAATCCTCAGAGCCAGCAAAACTACCTAGTTGTGTTGTTAGATCTCGCTGTGATCATGTAAACTCCGAATTCTTCTTCTTCTTAGCTGGAGCTTCCTTTGGCACCTATTCGGAGAGGAAAGTAACCTAATTAGGCGAAATCTCTTACGGACGCTCGGTTTAAAGACTTCTTTGGAATTGAGAAGCTCTATTAGTACCGTTGGTGGTAAACTAGATAATTGTGGTTTATTATTAGTTTCGATTGATTTGATTGACTAACGGTTGTTGAACTTTGATTGCACCTAGTTTGTTTATGCTTGGGAATCTTCTCTTCTGATATAAGATTCACTCAAACTAGATCAAAGTTTCGACGGGGATCTTTAGACTGCTTGTAAATCTAAAGACGTCTTGTGATAATCCATTGTTACCTAGATGCTTGGGAATCTTCTTACGATGCGTGATTGATCACAAGAGATTCAAGTTGATTTGTGTTGATCACAAGTGTTTATTGAAGATCTAAGAAGATTTGAAGACAAAGAAGACTTTGAAGATTTCTGATTTGGGTTCATAATCATTGGTGTGCACAATACTTGTTTCGGTTCAATAGGATCCAACTATAATCGGTTTGTCCTTGTGGTAGATTGGATTGATTAGTTGAGTAGATCGACATCAATACAATTCTTTGTGATTCAAAGTATTGATTGCAAAATCTATACAATTACTTTGTAGTTGTTATTAGATAGATCTAAGGACCTGATAAAGGAGTTTATTGGATTAAACGGAAGAGCCTTGTGTCAAACTCACATCACTTGGTTGAAAAGAGTTGCTACCAAACAGATTTGTTGTTCCTTTAATGTTTGGAATACGAACCAAAGGAATTGTTCCAAGTACATGACTTATTACAATTTGGAGGCGTGGGAATACAGACGGAACTAGGTGAACTATAGGCTTAGTTGCTTGGTCTCAACTATACGAAGTTGGTTTGATTTTGTATAGCGGCTTAATCCTGAGAGTATTCAATTCTGGACAAGGTCCCGGGGTTTTTCTGCATTTGCGGTTTCCTCGTTAACAAAATCTTGATGTGTCTTTTACTTTTCTATTTCCGCAATTATAATTGTTTTTATTATAATTAGAAGTGAAATACACAAACGTTAATTCCTATTTACTTGATAGTAATCCTGTTGTGTTTGGTTAAGTCCGAACCATTTATCAAGTAAACATACTTCATTGTTGTATTGTCTCGATCTTGTATCCATAGTCAATCACACAAGTTATCTTGTTGTCGTATTATCTCGATCTCGTATCCATAGACAATCACACGAAGTGTGAATCGATTAGTTGTATTGTTTCGACTCAGACAATAGACAATCACTTTCAGAGAAAAGATTTATAGGTGGAAAAGTTTTAGATCGAGGTATATTTGGGTACCCTCGTCTTTTCAGAAGGCCCACCCACGAGTTGGTAGAATGGTGAAAACAAAAATCAAGATGACCCTATTTACACCATTAGGTCTTGTTTGAGGACTATTGCAGGAAGAGAATCTTGCGTAAAGTACCATTAGGATAAGAAACTTTATAATATATGTGATCAATGTGATGTTATTGATCACTCGGAAGAAAACTGTGAAAATACTGCACAACAACTTCAATGTGATGCTATGTCTGTTGAGGAGTAGTGTAGAGATCAAGAGAACAAGTAAACTGAAGATGGTGTCCTTAATCTAAACACTTATGAGGAAAATAAGAAGGTTGTTGTTGAAAGCGCGTCTACAGGAAACCAACATGTGGGTGCTAAGAACAATTATGATAGTCAAATGGGGAAAATGAAACTCTTCAAAGCAAAAGAATGAGAAATGAAATCCCTAATGAGGCTGGTGAAAACCTTCACAACCCAATTACTAAAAACCAAAATCTGATCATTTACCATAATCGTATTTTTGATCCAAATTGTCATTTAGAATAAATTGCCACAATTTTCAGCTGATAATCATTCTGAAAGCATGGAGAGAGTTGAAATGGATGGAGATTTGGAGGATTATATTGATGATAAGTAGCTCTGTCTGGATGAACCCAACTATGCTATTGACTTGGTAAATACCTCGTTCTTGTTCACTTTTACAAATCCTCTTTTTCTTAGTTGATTCTTGTTTGTTTTCAATAATTGATTTCTATAATTTTTCTTTCATTTCCAATCTAGATTCTACTAGTTTTGATAAATTTGATCTTAATCACAATTTTCGATTGATTATTCGCTGCCCCATCTAAGTTGTAGTCTTTATTGTTATTGTTATTATTCTATTGTTCAATATCATTAGATTCCTCTCTAGGAATGTATAAGGTTATGGAAACAAAGGTGCTAGAACCCATCTCAGATCTCTAGTTATATCAAATGATCCTGATGCGATTTTTCTTCTAGAAATCTAAGACTCCTTTCAACAAAATGATTTATTTCATTAAACCTTTGAATTATGCTAAACTTGTGGGTTGATCTGGTGGTTTATGTCTTATGTGGAAAGAGAGTCTTCATATGGAAATTCTTAGCTATGCCTTTACAGTTATAAATTGTGTATTTCGGTTTGATGGTAGGTCTAAGATTGCTTTTACTTGCATGTATTGAGCTTTACTAACATGTAATAAGGATGTCCCATGGGATTACGTCCAATCTAGACATGCCATTAATCACTCATGGATTTATTAGGTGAGTTGAAATTTTAGTGCTGAGAAATCTATGGGTAACCCATATTCTCAAATTACTCTAAATTCTGCTAAAGATTTTGTTAATGCTCTAGGTGATCAAGATATATGTTACTTTGGTTCCCTACACTTGGACTAATAGGAGGCATGGTGCTGAACTTATACAAGAAAGATTAAGCAAATTCTTAGGTGATGATAAATAGATAATATTAGATTGTACCCCGAATCACATGTTTACCATTTGGATCCCATTGCTAGTGACCATAGTATAATAGTTCTTACTAGTTCTAGGAATGTTAATCTTGTTCAAAAAAATAAAATAAGTTTAAAAAATGTTGGCTTATGGATCTAGTTGTAAAACTGATGTTCTTGAAAATTGGCAGTCTAATACTCATGGTTTTGTTGCTTTTAAACATAAGTTCTCTTTAAAGCAAGAATGGAACATTCATACCTTTAGTCATATTCAGAATACTATTAGCTCTCTTAATATGAAAGTTGAAAATCTTTATTCACAAGGGATTGTTGACACAAACGGCACCAAGTTAGCTAGTATCCTGGTTCAGCTAGACCATTTGCCTAACATAGAAGAGGAGTACTGGAAATAAATAGCCAATGGCGTGATTAGGTTTGATGATAGGAATACAGGTCACTTCCAGACTAAAGATAATTATAGAATAAAAAAAAAACTTACATTGAAGCTATTAAAGATTTCATTGGTACTTGGTTAACAGATAGAAGTGATATTACTAAAATTTGGTCAAATCATTTCTCTTATATTAATTATCAGAATTAGTAATCTTGTTCACAATGATACTATGTTTGCTTGTATTCAACCTTGTATTTATACAAACGATAATGCTTGTTTAATGAAAATCCCTAGTCATGATGGAATCAAATCGGTGGTTGACAATAACGAAAACTTGGACATCCCCAGGCCCAAATGGTTTCCCTTATGGGTTTTACCAACAGATGGGGGACATTGTAGGCGAAGACATAGCGAGAATGGTACAATCTTTCTTTAATGGAATCCCGAAAATTGGTTATCTTAATACTACTGCAGAGTTTAGGCCTATTAGTTGGAGCAACCCATCTTATAAAATTATTTCCAAATTGCTTGCTAATAGACTTAAGCCACTTCTGTCTAAGATTAGATACCTTCCCTTATCAAGCTGCATTTGTGAAGTTTGGACATATGACATATAATTTGTCATTACCCATAAGCTAGTATACATAATGATAAAGCAAAAGTCCAAGAAAGGCCTTCTTGCTCTTAAGATGCACATGTCCAAAGATTTCAATAGGATAAGGTGGTTATTTTTACATGATAGTGTGAAAACTTTAGGATTTGTGATGATTGGTGTCATTCGATAAGTCAATGTGTTTCCACAGTTTCTTCTTCTGTGCTTTTGAATGATGCTCCAGAAGAGCAAATTTGGCCCACCAGGGGTCTGAGGCATAGAGATCCCTTATATTCCTAATAGGAAATGCGGATGTAGATGAAGTTCTCTCTATCTATCTATTTATTTTATGTATGGATGTATTTCTAAAGTCTTATTAAAGTTGAATCTAAAAACATTGTAAAAGGTATTAAAGTCTCTAAAACTAGTCCAGCAGTTTCACTCTTATCTTTAAAAGATAACTACTTGATCTTTACTGAAGCAAATCCTAAAGAGGTAAGAAACTTGAACTCTATATAAAAAACTTTAGTAAAGCTTCTGGTCAAGCTATTAATTTTCAGAAATCAACAATGGGTTTTAGTCTCAAAACTAATAATCAAATTAAACAAACGTCATTGTTACCTTGAATATTAAGATAATGGCTTTACAAGATAAATACTTAGGTGTACCTATTTTACTTCAGGAAAATAAATGTAAATCTTTATCCGGATTGATTGATAAGTTTGATTGCGGATTGTCTTCTTGAAGATCCAAATGCCTAAACCAGGTAAAATTGTTCTCAGCCAAAATGTCATAGGACCATTAGACACACATTAAATGGATGTCTTGACCATGCCAAAGAGTTAACTAATAAAATATATAGTATTCATAGAGGATTTTTCTAGCAGAAGGATAATAATGATATAGGTCCATATCTAAAAGCCTGGGATGATGTAGCTAAACCAAGCATAAGGAGGTCTGAATATTAAAATAACTGTATAATTCAATAAACCTTTTTTTTTAACAAACTTGCATGGAGTTTGGTTCATGAACCTAATGCTATGTTGGCTCAGATCCTGAAACATAAAATACTTTCCTGCCTCAAATCATATTTCTGATGATTTTAATACCAATTGATCTTAGATTTGGAGAGGTGTATACCATGGGATTGAAATAGTTAAGAACCATTATTGTTGAGAATTTGCTAATGGTATGGACATCTCTATTTGGAATGATATTTGGGTACTTGCACTTGGTAAGCACTTACCTGCTACTTTTTCCTCTAATATTATTAAACATGTTTCTCAGCTTATTAATATTGATACTTGTTGATACATGAAAAATAACGCCCCTTAACGGGCCCGGGGTACCCCTAAGACGAGAGGTAAGCCTAACATAATATGTGGGAACTTGGGAACCAAGCCCAAGCCCAAATGAGAAAATACCCATTATGGAAGAAGGATAAGGAAGGAATTAACAAATAAAGAGGAGGTTATATTAAGGAATGGCATTAAGAGTAATTAAGAAGGGTTAGGACATGTGTCATGATGTCATAAAAGGAGGGGCTTTTGGGAAAGCCTATACAAGGAAGGACATGGTACAATGGAAAGGCAACTCTCTCTCTTAGTATTCCTAGAAAAGTGAGGTCACTTGGTGTAGCTAGGACGGGTAGGACCAGAACTAAATTCACCCTTCTACATTTGGCGACCACACCCGGAGGCTCGTGCCTAGCTCACCATGACACACCTAGGAGTCGCTGGTTCAAGCGCAATAGAGAACCAACTGAACATCCCGCCACTTAACCCAGAAGGTGAGGGGGTAGGAATAGTGTCGGACCCGATCACGCAAGTAAGGAAACCAGACGCTCCACACGAGAAGAACAACCAACAGGAAGTCGAGAACTCGCCATCCATACAACCTTCTCTGAGAGAGATGCGGAAGGAGCTAGAGGAGCATGTCCGCAGAGAACAAGAACTAAAGAAACTTCTGAAAATCGCCAATGCCGCACAAAACACCAAAGGATCAACGGAAGATACAGAGGACAAAGAAGAAGAACACATAACTATGACACAAGAGGCGATGGCCAAGTACTTAGAAACGAATTACAGAGTTATAAAACAAGACAACTACGACTTCATGGCTATCCCATACTCCTCCGAAGTCACAGAATCCCAATATCCTGAGGACTATACCTCGCTAAAATTTAAAGTCTACAATGGTCAAGGAAACGCGGGAACACCTTAGCCGATTTCTATCTACCACGAATGATCACGCCACTAACGGAAAACTGTGCATGAGGGAATTTCCAAATTCGCTGACTAATACAACGTTTACCTGGTATGACAACCTAAAGTCAGGAAGCATTAGCTCGTGGTAAACCATGTCCACCCTCTTCCTTAGAAAGTTCAATTCGGCAAAAATAAAGGTTACGACTATAGACTTGAGCGAATGCAACCAACGCTTACGTGAGGAGATAGGAAAATACATCGCCAGGTTCCGCCTTCTCACTTTGGATTGTCACGAGGACGTCAAGGAAGAGGCGCTAGTGGAAATCTGTGTGCGCGGAATGACTCCGTCATTCAAGAAAAGCCTGATTAACTTCCGCTTCCCGACCTTCATTGAGCTAGAAGAAGCGGCGGCAAGGATCGACGATTGCGTCGAAGAGCACAACTCGGACTACGCCTGGTGCGATACAGTCAACACTGTATCAACTATACCTAGAAATATCCGTGCTAACAATAGTCGAGAAGGCTGGAGTACACAGGCGCTCCCTCCACCCTTACCTTGCAGCAAGGAACAAATTGTGGGCCTATTGTAACAATGGATAGCAAACAAAGAAACCCAACTGCCTCCAACAAAGATGGATCCCAGCGCCATTGACAAAATGACGCCAGGTACTGCCACTTCCACCGAAGGATACAACATCCCACGGTCGATTGCTATAACCTCCGGAGAATGTTCCAGAAGAAAATGGAGATATGAGAGATCGAAATGAACAAGCCTGAAAATGGTAAAGCGATCCAACATCACGTTATGATTCTCTCCCACGACCTAAGCGAAGATGTTTGGAGGCCTTGGGATGACAATGAGGAAGAGGCACGCGAAGTCGAGATGGAAAACCTTGCATTCACAAATACAAACGGTGTGGCTAGTAAGTTCGCCCAAACGGTGTTAGCCCAACAATTATTTGATTCCCTCGGCTTCAACGATAACCAGATAAAAGAAGCGTCCAAATCCATAGCAGCTTCACGGTAGGAAAACCCTATGATTCCCTCCCTAAAGACGATTGTGTTCACAGACGAGGACATCTGTTACCCAGGGGAGCACCTCAGGCCCTTGTACTAACGGTTCACGTTAACAAACAACCACTAAAAAGAGCTTTCGTGGATGGAGGCGCGTCCCTGAATCTAATTCCCATGCACACTCTAGACGTCATAGGAGTACCGCGGTCTGCAATCAGGATGCGGAGTACAGCGGTAAAGGGGTTTGGAGGCCACATCCGGACATCCATCGGAATTGTTAGCCTAGTCATGAGAGTCGGCCCTATCCGAGCACTTACACCATTTTACGTGCTGGAGGATGACACCACGTTCCACGTACTACTAGGAAGGGGATGGCTACTCAATCATAAGGTGGTGGCGTCGACATACCACCAATGTGTCAAGACCAATATAGGGGGCAAACAATACCGGATCCCTGCCACGCGTAACCCTTTCGAGCCAGAGGAAGCATACATGGCAGACGCAGTCTTCTACAGTGAACCAAAGGAGACAGAAGAAATACCTGAAGTGCTACTTACCCCGCTCCCTAAATGGGGAGAGGAAGGAAAAGCAGAGCCGGCCAAGTCCCTGTTTAGCCCATCCAGGATGACATTCCTGATAGACACATTTATGTGTCTATTTGGACCTCAATTATGTATATTGTTAGTGCTCAATTTTATACTTATTTGATTATTTTATCTTTTTGTAGGTGTTTTTGGAGAAATAAGCTTTTGCGGGAAAATTGGCTCGAAAAGTGGTATTTGCGCTCGTGGGAGAAAATTACTATTCGAACCTCCCAGTTTGGATAAGGGGCAACCCAGTTGATAAGGGGCAACCTCAGGGCACCTGCTATCGGCACCCCAACAACAGGATAAGGGGCACTCCATCTTCACGGTTTAAAAACAGAAAAATGGCGGGAAATGTCACGTTCAAAAGCTGCTCACATGCGAACTTCTGGATTGGGATTTTGGACGTAATTTTGATAGATTCAATCACTAAACTCGATTGGGATGGACTTGAATGGACCAGACATGGGATGTATATGTGTTGGATCCGAAGAACATGGGCTGGATAATCCAGACTTTGTTATAACAGGGAAGTAAGTTAATATCGGATTGTGTTTGGTATATTTTTGGAAGTGACGTGCAAATAAACTGAAGAGAATATCTTATGAAGATTTGATGCTATCCTTAAGAGAGTTTCCAGCTCTTACAACGCGTAAAGAAGGAAGCCGGAAAAAGATACAAAAAAGGGCCGAACTTGGGAGAGAAGAAAAGAGGAGATTTATTCGTGATTTCTTACCCCTGTTGGCTATATATAGGTAGGGGAGAGTTCCAGCAAAGGATTCGGGGAGTTTGGGGGTGAAGCAGAGGCAGTAAATCACTCTGCATGAGGAGTTGTAGCAGCAGCAGCAAGAAGAAGAAGAGAAGGAGTTGCAGACGACACTTGAAGTTTCGTTACTCAAGAACACGAAGAACATGCACTCATGAAGGGGCCTTAAATACAACGACAGAGTCAAACAACTATCGTTCTTAGACAG
Source organism: Papaver armeniacum (assembly GCA_023531295.1). Lineage (NCBI taxonomy): Eukaryota > Viridiplantae > Streptophyta > Magnoliopsida > Ranunculales > Papaveraceae > Papaver > Papaver armeniacum. Next base: position 374,328 of record JAJJWW010013302.1, on the reverse strand, counting down.
TCTTAGAAACTTGTAACAATGACGTTTGTAACACCACTACAGCGTTACAAATCTCTGTTTTATACAATTTCTTCAATAAAATACCTTTTTGAGCTATGGATTATTATTTTGTGCGTGTTTTTGATATGAGGAGCTAAACCCAATCGCTGGGATGACGGAGGAAGCCATATTTCATGCATGTGGTAATTATATTTAATTCTTTTATGACTACTTGCACTATTATCACTGCTTTATGATTTTTCTTAATTGATTGTGATGTCGTATGATGATGTATGCTTGGTCTAAGTGCTTTTGATGCGTCATGCTAGTGATTTACAGTCAATCTTTTAAGAATCTACCTTGGCAAAGAATTAGAGTCAATATTATTTGAGCTATAATTGTTTGGAATAAATATAATAATCGCATGAATGAGTTATGGTGGAATCCTGAGTCTCAGTAATCTCTCGATTTTTGTGACAAACTTGTGAATATATATTCTTTGTTTTTAGTATTTTCTTAAATCAAATCTTTCCAAGTCTGAGTTGAACGAACTTTACTACCACTTTTCTACAACTTTCAAAACAACATCAATTTTTGGCGCCGCCGACGCGGACTTGTATTTAGATTTGTTTTAAGTTTCTTTTTCTTTTTATTATTTTTTGTTATTTTTTACGCCTTTGGTATTTTTCGATTCTTTTCAGATTTGGAGCGAAGCTACAAGGAAAGAAAAAGTGCTATAAAAGGAAAGCATCGCCAAAGAAGGAAAGAAAAGAGGAATCTGAAAGGAGTGAAGAAGAAGATTTTGTATATAATTATTTTGTTTTATTTTTTTTAGAAACTGTAAATAGGGTTTTATTTTTGTAAATTTTCTTTTCCTTTTTGGACATTTTTATTTTTGGACACTTTTTGGACTTGGACATTATTTTTAAAACCCTAAGGAAGGGTTGAGATTAAATATAAACTGTTTGCAGGGAAGGACGACAGTTACGATACTGTCTCGGCCCCTCGGGTTCGTACACTGACATCGGAGTCGGTGGCCTGAGTCGACTTCAATGGTTCATCGCCCGTCTGGTACGGGAGGTGAGACTATATCCACCCACGAATCCCATGTCGTGGGGTTTTATTTTGTGTGACAACTCACACCCCCGCAATAGAATGTCGAACTGGTATAATAATATCCAATACAACGAATATCTGACTGAGTTTCAAAATGGACGTTACTACTTTGACCATAATGTGAATAGTGGTTGGGAACATCAGCCTTTTGAAGGTTATGGTCCATACCATGGTGAGCCCAATTACTATCCATACTCCCACCGGTCATACGAGCAAAATTCCTCTCTAGAGTCCGCACGTAAGTTAGCTGAGTCGACACATAAGTTACTTGAGTCTACACGTAGTTCAGCTGAGATGAATAACTTAGTTTTGGACGAAAGCAATGCAACGTGTGAACCTTCTTTCCTAGATAAAATCAGGATGTCATGTGAGTCGACTCAGAAAATGTTGTTAGAGTCCCAGGAAAGAACTGCTCAAGATAGTCTTAATTTCCAATATAGTGTTTCCAATAGTACCTTTGAAGATGAGGATAGTTATTTGCATAATCAAGATGACGAGGTTAGAATTGGTAACACTACTTTAGATGAGGTTCAACCATTTTCATGTTATTATAATGATGATTATGATGAGGATAGTGTTGATGAAGAATTTGAAATAAGTAGGCATAGTGATCAGGAATTTGTTACTCCAATTGAGCTTTACAATGATAATATTATTTCTAGTTCAATTCCAAATAATTTTAATAATTATTTACCTATTCAAAAGGACGAGGATTTGACTAGAGATACCACCGTTTTAGACGATGTAGTATTCCCTTATGATTACGAAGCCGATGATAGTTTTGAGGAACGAGTTTCTTATGAGAATATTGTTTTAGAGTCTAGCGATTTAGAAACATTAGTCTTAGACAAAGAAAATGAACTCGTACAGATGAGTGAGGATGAACCTGACTTAGAAGAATCAATTGACCATTTTCGGAATCGATAACCTTGAAATTAGGGAAGTTGTGACTAGTCTTTCTAGAGACACCGAAAACTCTAAGTTTGGGGGTGATTATCATTCTCCATGTGCCTTAACTCTTAGAAAGGTCCCTCACTTGGGACTTGACATATGTGCCTCAACCATTTTAAAAGATTATCTTCATACACGTTTTCCTGAACCTAGTGATGTCCATAGGGAAGTTCAGTTGTTAGAAACCCATCCTCTGGTTGATGTGGTTAGCCCAGGCTATGAAACCCAGATTGATTTTGTTTTCCCACCAAATATTTTTCAACCAATTGTGGGAATGTATGAGTTCAAAATGTGTCACTTATTAAGTTCTGAGACCAACCCTAATTATTTTAGGAGAATAGAAATGACACGTTTTCTTATGATTGACCGCCAGTATCATCGTGGTCAATTGTGTAAGTCAAAACTGATTGACTTTAAGGATCCGCAATTATTCAGGTTATTATTATGTGCTTCTAAGTTTTTATCTGAGTTTTTACAGACTTTACAACCTGAACCGGATCTTAGCTTTGAGGAATTCCAGCACGTGCAAATATTTTATTTGGACCCAGTTATAGAACCTGAACCTGAACCACAGCTAGATGTAGTTGTCTTAAACAGGAAACTAGACAATGGTGTGCTTTATTTGTTAATTATCTTGTCATGTTGCAGATTCCTTTTACTTGTGATAGCTCTATTTGGTTTTGATGACCCACAGAAATTTCGGCTATTACTTTATGATTTTATAAGGTGACTAATCCTTTCTTAGTCTGGCTGAAGACTTTAAACTTAGCACTTGTTGGGAGATAACCCAATATTCATGCGACACGGTAATATCTTTCCTTAACTCTTTTACTTCAAATGGTAACAGTTTCTCCTTGTTCATGCTTTAAATTTTATCTTTAGAACATTGAGGACAATGTTAGATTTAAGTTTGGGGGTATGGGAGAAACATTTTAGTTGCATTATTAAACTCCAGAGCCTAGAAATTTATGCTTATTAAGGATGGCACTAACCAATCTAAGTGGATGGAAGCATTTTGGTTGTAGGAGTTGAGGAACCAATCTGATTAGATGGAAACATCTAAAGAGTCTATTCATAAAAGCACAGAGCTCGAGTGTTAGAATTAAAGAAAAACACTTAGTTTCGCCATATCTCGTTGAATCCTTTTCACTTCTATTTTTTGTTTGTTTTCTTCAAAATATGTTTGTCTAAGTGATTAGGTGGGGCTCACGATTCAAGTTGTTACCACTGCTAGGGTGAAATAGAGTGATTGAGATACCAAAAAAGAAAAAAAAAAAGAAAAGAAAAGAGAAATTGATACCAGACCATCAGACCAACCGGAATAAATTCAATAAAGTCGACCACTGAAACCCTTGTATATGCCAGCTAAGTTGACCTAGAGTTAGGATTATCGACCACTGGTTCCCTTGTATATGCCAGTGTGTTGATATTAGTCTAGACCAATATCTCGGTCCATTAGGATAGGTTTATTTTGGCAAAGGGGCCTTCGAGACAGATATGAGAAACACCGTTCACCTTAGTCAACATCAAAACCATCTACGTTTTTCTCATCCATCTTCTTAATCTTTCCATGTGATTGGTTGACTCACGGTTATGATGTCCAAACTATCCGAGTAGAGCTCATGACTTATATATGAATTTTAGTATGCTTGAGTACAAACTCGTGTACATCAATTGGAATTTCGCATCAGGGTACTTCCTCCTGTAGTCAATAAGTATGCCAACCAAGGAGATTCTTTAGTGCCTTCCAAGGTTCTGCGTAGATAGTTAGGGTCTGGAGTAAAGGTTTTGTGGGTACACCTCTGGTAAACCCTCCCGAGACTATAACTCGGCCACTAGGGCCACCTAGGGGTTTAAAGGCTTATTGCATACGCTAAATGCAATCGACGATGCCTGCGAAAGTGAGTTAGGATTTTAATTTAGATTTGCTCGGGACTAGCAAATAATAAGTTTGGGGGTATTTGATAGACACATTTATGTGTCTATTTGGATCTCAATTATGTATATTGTTAGTGCTCAATTTTATACTTATTTGATTATTTTATCTTTTTGTAGGTGTTTTTGGAGAAATAAGCTTTTATGGAAAATTGGCTCGAAAAGTGGTATTTGCGCTCGTGGGAGAAAATTACTATTCGGACCTCCCAGTTTGGATAAGGGGCAACCCAGTTGATAAGGGGCAACCTCAGGGCACCTGCTATCGGCACCCCAGCAACAGGATAAGGGGCACTCCATCTTCACGGTTCAAAAACAGAAAAATGGCGGGAAATGTCACGTTCAAAAGCTGCTCACATGCGAACTTCTGGATTGGGATTTTGGACGTAATTTTGATAGATTCAATCACTAAACTCGATTGGGATGGACTTGAATGGACCAGACAGGGGATGTATATGTGTTGGATCCGAAGAACATGGGTTGGATAATCCGGACTTTGTTATAACAGGGAAGTAAGTTAATATCGTATTGTGTTTGGTATATTTTTGGAAGTGACGTGCAAATAAACTGAAGAGAATATCTTATGAAGATTTGATGCTATCCTTAAGAGAGTTTCCAGCTCATACAACGCGTAAAGAAGGAAGCCGGAAAAAGATACAAAAAAGGGCCGAACTTGGGAGAGAAGAAAAGAGGAGATTTATTCGTGATTTCTTACCCCTGTTGGCTATATATAGGTAGGGGAGAGTTCCAGCAAAGGAGTCGGGGAGTTTGGGGGTGAAGCAGAGGCAGTAAATCACTCTGCATGAGGAGTTGTAGCAGCAGCAGCAAGAAGAAGAAGAGAAGGAGTTGCAGACGACACTTCAGAAGTGTCGTTCTGAAGAACACGAAGAACAGACTCGCAGAAGCAGTCTTAAATACAACGACAGAGTCAATCTACCTTGGCAAAGAATTAGAGTCAATATTATTTGTGCTATAATTGTTTGGAATAAATATAATAATCGCATGAATGAGTTATGGTGGAATCCTGAGTCTCAGTAATCTCTCGATTTTTGTGACAAACTTGTGAATATATTTTCTTTGTTTTTAGTATTTTCTTAAATCAAATCTTTACAAGTCTGAGTTGAACGAACTTTACTACCACTTTTCTACAACTTTCAAAACAAAATCAATTCCCCGCTGAGAGGAAAAGGAAGCAAGATGAGCAACCCAGATTCCAGCGCTTCTCTAAGCCGGACGGAGGGCACGTGTACCGCTTATAGCAATTAGCTAAGGGAGTACCCGCGGAAGTATATGACTCCGCTAACGAGTCAATAGGTGAAGTGGAGACTCCCTCTGAGGAACCCATGCATAGCTTAGCCGAGCTACCATACAACACAATTGATGACGAGGACCTACGGGATCAACTCATAGACGCGACCCCTAGAGCTGCAGAAGAACAAGCACATGAAGACCACACTATGGATGGTATGGAGGAAATCAACATAGGAACACAGGAGGACAAGCGCCCCATCATGATAAGCAAGAACTTGGATGAAGAAGAGAGAGAATTGTTAATCGCGCTACTCAAAGATTACAAGGATGTCTTCGCCTTCGATTACGATGAGATGTCGTGCTAGACAGCGATCTGGTGGCCCACAAACTTGGAGTTTCACCCGAGTTCAAGCCAGTAAAGCAAAGGAGCAGAGAGTTCCCTAGAGCCATAACTCTTGAGATAAAGGAAGAAGTAGAACGGTTGCTTAAGGCCAAATTTATCAAGCATATACAACACCCGACATGGCTCGCTAACATCGTGCCCGTGGTAAAAAGAATGGGAAGATCAGGTGTTGCGTGGACTACAGAGACCTAAACTGGGCATACCCGAAGGACGATTTCCCGCTGCCCAATATCGACATGACACTAGATACAACGGGAGGCAAGATTCGATTCTCCTTCATGGATGGCTTCACCGGATACAATCAAATAAAGATGGATCGGTCGGACGCAAAGAAGACCGCTTTCCAAAACCCATATGGAAATTTCTACTATGTAGTAATGCCTTTCATTTTAAAGAATGCTGGCACCACATATCAACGCGCTATGACCTCGATATTCCACGACTTACTTCACCAAACTGTAGAGTTGTTCATTGACGACATCGTAGTCAAGACACAAGAGGCCGAGGATCACACCTCTCACTTGAAAACAACCTTCGAGAGATGCAGAAAGTTCAAACTCAAAATGAATCCCCTCAAATGTGCCTTCGGGGTAACATCAGGAAAGTTCCTAGGCTTTGTGGTAACTAACGAAGGGATTCATGTAGATCCAAGTAAAGTTGAGGCGATCACAACCATGGCACCACTGGCGAATGCAAAAGAACTGCAAGCTTTCATAGGGAGGATATCATACATACGGTGCTTTGTACCTGGTTTAGCGCAATTGATGACCGCGTTTCTTCCCCTACTCAAGAAAGATGTAGCCTTCATATGGGGAGAAGTGCAATGCGCCGCTTTCGAGAAACTGAAGCAATGCCTCATCATCCCTAAGGTTCTCAGGCCACCGATAAAAGGAGTCCCCCTCTACCTCTATACGCCATTCACTATTTCAGCGATAGGCGCGGTTCTCGCGCAATACATGGGAGAGAATGAGTTATCACCCATCTACTACGTCATTCGAGTCCTGCGAGACGCTGAATTGAGGTATCCGCTCGTAGAACAAGCATGCTTGGCCTTCATATATGCGACACAGAAGTTACGCCCTTACCTCCTAATGCACGAGACCGTCGTGGTAGCAGCGGCAAATCCCATAGCATACCTGGCGTCCAAACCTGTCCTAACCGGAAGAACCGCTCGATGGTTGCTACAGTTGTCGGAATTCGAGCTCAAATACCAGCGACCAAACGGGGTAAGGGTACAAGCAATAGCTGACCTAATAGCTATGTTCCCAGGAGAGGGAGATGATGAGGTACACGAATACATACCTGGGGAGGTAGCGGCCGCAGATATTGACAAGCCTTGGACCATATTCTTTGACGGATCGTCATATGGCACCGTTGGAGGGGCAGGAGTAGTGTTCGAAGCCCCACGAGGCGACTTGCTATCGTATTCGTTCAAATTGGATTTCCCATGCAGTAATAATGTTGCCGAATATGAAGCGCTAATTCTAGGGCTTAGGATGGCAAAGGAGCTCAACTTAGGGAACATAGAAGTAAAGGGTGACTCAAAGCTGGTAACGAACCAAGTAAACGATGTCTTCCACGTCAAAGAACCGCACCTGGCGCCCTATCGAGCAGAGGCTCAAAGCTTGATGAACTAGACGGGGTCAACATTAGATCATACAGGCAGAAGCAGAAACCGGCATGCAGACGCTCTAGCAACGCTAGCGAGCAAGATGCAACTAAATGGTGAAGAGGAAGGAACGGTCACGGTGAGAAGGAAAGAGATACCCAGCACTTGGAAAGAAGACCTAGCCTTCGAAGAAGCGGATGATTGGAGGCGAGTATATATCGAAGACCTAACCCGGATGGATGAGGATCGGGTAATGCCCACTCAGGCTTTGAAGCAATTTGTGATAATCCAAGGGGCCCTGTGCTATCGAGCCGCCGGAGGATCCCTCGCAAGGTGTGTAAACAAAAGGGAGGCAGAAAGTGTTAGAGCATGGCTCGGTTGAACCCACCAAGCGTTGGTATGTCAAGTTTGGTTGTCATATTTTAGTGAATCAAAACTCATGTTAAGAGTCGCTTGATTATGTACTAGAGTTAAACTTCGTATATGTTAGCTTGAAAGTATTAGGATATGAGACATTACAAGTATTGTGAAGACTTGAAGATGTGAAGAAGCAAGGAGCTACAACGACAACAATCATCCTTCCACTTGAGGTTAGTGATATTCGACTTGAACTGTTTCATTCCCTAACGTATCTTTCAAGTCATGCATATTGAAAACATAACTGCGAAGCATATTTGAACTCTAGATAGACATAGTATTAAGGATTACAATACGAGATTTATTGCTTAACCATTAAACTTTGTAGATAAGACATCGCCATAATCATTTGAATGCTATTGTGATTATGTATGGGTATGAGGTGAGGATTTCATCCTAGGGAACAATGTTTACATGTGTTCTAAGGAAGTAAGTTCATAAACTTGTCTGTGAACCGAAAAGGAAATTGCCAGGTGTTATTAGTTTTCTTATTCATTGCATATCCTATGAACAACCAATATGTGTGATAGAGTATAACCGCTCACAACTTGTTGTGTTCTTGGTAGAAATGTTCACAAAGGCCTTACGTATGTATTGGTATAACTTTTATTAGTAAAACCGATATTAAGTAATCACCTGTGGTATGATCGGATTTTGTATGTCTGACCTTGTAAGGGAAAGGGAACCGATCCTAGTAAGGGAAAGGGAACCGATCCTAGTAAGGGGTGCAATACATCAAAGGGAACCGATCCTTATATGGGGTGCAGCAAGGTTTATAGCAGAAAGGGGAACCGATCCTATGGACATGTGCAACACATATAAGTTAGATACCATATATATGTGAGGAACCGATCCTAGTACCTAGTCAACTGAACTTTTGGGAAGCTAGTGTGACTATGCACAGTACTCACATGGAGGTAGAACCGAAACTTGTTTTGGTAGAACCGTTAACCCATGATTGTGATTGAATGTTGGTTTGATCAATCACTTAGTTCTTGAAAGTCAGATGAACCAATTCTAAACTTGTTTGGAAGTGTGGCAAATCGGTTTCAAGGTTGTAAGTGTGAAAGAGAACTTACAAAGTTAAGATGTCGACAAACTTTGAACACGTGCTGTGAATGTTTATTTCTATAATTGTTCAAAGATATTCCTTAACGGCTAAGGGAAGAGAATCCCAGGATCGAAACATAAGTAATTTAAGAATCTTTTAATTAAGGTTATTAATTTCATTTTGTAGGAAATTACAGAATTAGTAATGTGCATTTACTAATTAGATTTTCCAAGAGATTTCGATCTTTATTTTTGGACAGAGCATTTCCAGGAATTATGAAAACCGAATATGTGATTTTATGAATATCTTGAGAATATTTTCGGTTTTGGAAATTCCTTGGTGTCCAAACTTCCTTGTCTATAAATACACGAAGTTTGCCTTTCTAGCAAACTAATCCTTCGTAACAACAGATTTACTCTTTTGTTGTTGTTACTGGTGTAGACGCCTATTCGGAGAGGAGAGTAACCTAATTAGGCGAAATCTCTTACAGCCGCTCAATTTAAAGTCTTCTTTGGGATTGAGAAGCTCTAGCGCGACCCTTTGGTGGGAAACTAGATAATTGCGGTTTATCTTTATTTTCGATTGATTTGATTGACTAACGGTGGTTGAAATCTGATTGCACCTAGTTTGTTTATTCTTGAGAATCTTCTCTTATGATATAAGATTCACTCAAACTAGTTCAGAGTTTCGACATGGATCTTTAGACTGTTGTTAGTTCTAAAGACGAACTTGTGATAATCCATTGTTAACAGACTCCGCTCTGTGTGTGATTGATCACAAGAGATTCAAGTGATTGTGTGTGGGTTTTTATTGAGGATTTAAGAAGATTTGAAGACAAAGAATATATGACTTGGGTTTTATAATCTTTGGTGTGCACAATACTTATTTGGGTAAAAGAGGATCCAATTAATAATCGGTTTATCCTTGTGGTAGATTGGATTGATTAATTGAGTAGATCGGCATCAATTCGTTTCCTTGTGATTAAAGGTATTGATTAGCTTAATCTTAAACGATTACCTTTGGGTGATTGAACATAAGATAGATCTAAGGACCCGACGAAGGAGTTTATGTTAAGATAAACAGAAGAGCTTTTGTCCGACTCATATCACTTGGTTGAATAGAGTTGATACCAAACAGATTTGTTGTTCCTTTACTGTTTGGAATACAACCCAAAGGAGTTGTTCCATGTATGTGACTTATTCACAAGTCGGAGGCGTGGGAATACAGACGGAACTAAGTGAACTATAGGGTCAGTTACTTGGTCTCAACTATACGAAGTTGGGTGTAATTTTGTGTAGCGGCTTAATCCTGAGAGTATTCAATTCTGGACAAGGTCCCGGGGTTTTTCTGCATTTGCGGTTTCCTCGTTAACAAAACTTGTTGTGTCATTTACTTTTATTTTCCGCATTATAATTGTTTTATTATTAAAGTAAATTACACAAACGTTAATTCCTATTTACTTGATAAGCAATCCTATTGTGTTTGGTTAAGTCCGAACCTTTGTATCAAGTAAACATACTTCGTTGTTGTATTGTCTTGATATCGTATCCATAGACGATCACACGAAGTGTGAACCGATTAGTCGCATTGTCTCGACTCAGTCCATAGACAATCACTTTCGGAGAAAGGACTTATAGGTAGGAAAAGTTTTAGCTTGAGGTATATTTGGGTACCCTCGCCTTTTCAGAAAGAATACTTCAAGAGATGCATGCGGAGACTTGTGGGAAAACCGGCGTTGTGCATCTCTACAGAAAACTCCAGTGATTGGGAATATATTGGCCAAGCATGTCAGCGCAAGCAGCAGCCCTCCAAGACGGCTGTGCTGATTGCCAGGCTCCACCACAACCCGCAGAAGTCTGTACAGTTGAGGGAACGGATTGGAGACAGCCTTACATAGACTTCATCCAACATGGTAAGCTACCCAAAGAAAGACAGGCGGCCTTAAAGATCAAAAGAAGTGAGCGCGTTTCTTCATGCACGAGGGCGTCCTTTATCGCAGAAGATACATTAATGTCGTACAACGGTGCTTGTATGACTAAGAAGCGATGGAAGTAATGACTCGGTCACACGATGCCGAACACCAGGGAATGCGAAAGTTGTTCCTATAACTCTACAAAGGCGGATTCTATTGGCCAACCATGGAGAGCGATACCGTAGAGCACGTACGAAAATGCTTAAGCTGCCAGATGCACGGGACCCTGATTCGGGCGCCGCACACTCAATTACACAGCATAGTAACACTATGGCCATTCCATAGTTGGGGATTGGACCTTATATGACCAATCAACCCGATGTCTTCAAAGAGACACAAATACATAATAATAGCTACTGAGTATGCATCAAAATGGGTCGAGGCGATACCCCTTGATAGGCTTTCGGGATTGCCTATATATAATAAACCGCAATCGCACAGTGTCTAACTAGTAGACAGAGGCAAGTACGAGTCGTTCCCATGAGGAGCGGTGGAAATCTGTAATCAATATCTCTAATCAGAAACAAAAATAATATTTTTGGATTTTTAGAATTATAAAAAAAAAGAAAATAAACTAAAATAATAAAATGAAATTCAATGGAAAACTCGGTAACCAGGGTTTAGTATCCACCACAACTTCTATTCGATTACTGAAATGAAACATAATCCATGAATTATTTATCGTCCGTTCTATTGACATCACATATTATATATATTAGAGTCGCAAATAGCACTGGGATGCCATAAGCATAACACATCAAAAGATTAAACCAAAGCATGCACCATCAAATTGCATTAGCGAAAAAATTATACGAAACTAAATTTAGATTCACAAATAATACCTGACTATTCTAAGCATACCCCATCAAAGGATTTAACCGAGCATGACATATCAAATAAGTAGACAAATATATTTGTAATCATAAAAGTTAAGCACATAGGTTACTGTATTGTACAGAACCGGTGAAGCAACAACTAATTTAATCGTTGAATCAATAAATAAAATCATGAAATTAATTTATTCAAATCATAATAGTCTTTTGTTATATAAATCAATTCAATTAACCTCGAACTCCATGTGGTTTCAATAATAAACCCTAGTTACAAAAACCTAGCAACACATGGCTTTCTTAAAGGCCATAAATAAATATATTAAAGAGAATGACAAGCAAATCAAAACGGATGCGAAATGATGAAACTGCAAACCGTTATCCTTTTTATCGCTGCCAAACCTCTACTCGTTTCCTCTGGTTTTGGCTTGCAGCCGCAACCTCTCTAAACTGCACTCCAGCCCCCTCCTCTTCTGTTATTGTATCTCCACTTTTATACTTCTCTTAGGTCAAATATCCGCAACCAGTAAAGCCCAGTTCATGCCGGTCCAATAGTAGCTCCAGTTTCCAAAAATAAAATCTCCCAGACCGACCACAACACCACTGCTTCATTACTAATTCACGGTCCTTCCAAATTCAAGCCACAGCAAACCTTTCTCCGTCTATCATATCCGACCAACGCCAGCGACTCTTTCCATTAAATGAGCCATCGAGAATACCAAGTCCAGCACCTACATGCGGCTACAGCATCAATAATCCGAACTATCGCCATCATCCCCAGCAATACAACTCCGATCTTCTGAGCCACCTTCCTCTTTCGCTGTTGTACCACCATCAGCAGATTCATCCCGTTTTGGACCTTGCTGTTGCCATTACTTCAATTCTAAACCTTATGTACAATCACCGTAACTAGCACCAGTTTGAAAAGATAAAACCCAACACTGCGGTCTTGCTTTTCGAACTCCCAGCAAACCCAACCTTTCACGCTCTGTATTCATCCCTTAGAGACCATGACGACGGCAAGAAACATTTTGTTGCAGTTAAGGAACGTCTCTATTCTCCCTTCCGAGCCAAACTGCAGACTACGATTCGTCTTAGTCATCACAGCTGCAATCACAACAAGCTCAACTTCATTTTCTGGTTATCTATGCATCACTTCCAATCACCGGCAAAACCAACTCGTCAAGCTCAGGCCACTCCTCCGATTCCAAACCCTGACTATCCAAGCAAAGTACCATACTGGACTCGATTTACATCAACCAACAACATAAAGTCCATCTATCTCCGAATGCAACCATCTCAGCCAACATACAAATCACTGCTCGGAATCCATCTTCGGCCAAATGATGTCATCACTGACATTCGAGTTCAAAAGCCTTGAGCATCACCAGCTCCTTCTACTTCATACACCGATCCTCTCTCAACAGACCGCAACTTGGTTTGTAGGATCAGAATATCGCAACACCAATACCCTTGCGAAATCCATGAACGACACACTACGAAGATATCGCAGATTGGTAATAAAAATGACGTAACGGATGATGACAACCTGAACACGAGAAAGATGTGAAGACCTAGCGATATTTAGGAGTGTTGCGAGACTTAGCATATGTACACTTGCGATAATGTCGCAAGCCAAATCCGAAAATAAAGGACAACTTAGCTGTCATCCACTATGTAATGCCCTATATAAAGAGCCGAACAGGCTTAAGAGGAGGAGAGATCTTTTTAGAGTGGAGAGAAAGTTTTGAGGAGAGAGAAAGTCTAGAGTAGCACTTATATTCTTGATTTCACTTCCTTCTTGTAAAATTTCTAACTCAATTAATAAAAAAATTGATTGTTGATCTTAAAGATGTGTTGAATATTATGAATTCTTGTGAGGGATGTATTGTAGGATTTCCTGCAACTACATAATGGCGCCAGAAACATGGATTGATTGAAGATTGATATTGTGATTTGAAAGAATTTGGAGTAATAGGAAAGGAATTTCATATAATTTTCAACAATTCACTAAGATTGAAAAATGGCTAGAAGAAGACGTGCATCAAAACAACCAACAACTGTTAGAAGGAGTAGGAGACTTGCTGGAGAAGGGAGAGACGAAATGGAGGAATCTTCAAGAATGAACACAAGGAACAATGGAGAAAATCAAGTTCAACCGCCAATTCAACGTACACCAATACCAAATAGAACTGTGGATTATGACAGAGTAATTGTACATACTTGGCGATCAGATTCTGTAGATGAAATGGGAGAAGAGAAGCAATTAGGAAGCAATGGACGAGAGGAGAGAGAACAAGAAGTAATTGGAGGAATAATTCATGGAAATGAAGATATTGCAGCGTTAGAGGCATTGAGGCAAACAATACATGAAGAAAGGCGATTAGAAGCAGAAGAACGTGCAAATCTGACAAGGCAAAATCACGAGTTGAGGATGGAAAACATGAGATTACAAAATAGAAGGTCAAGAAGCACTACAAAGTCAAGTTCAAGATCAGTTAGAGAAGAAATAAGACGAAATTTGCCTGTAGAAAATGCTAATGAAGAAATTCGAGAGGAAGTACAAAATCCAGGAGCTACAAGAGGAAAGATTGCATGAGAGGAAAGATTGAAGATGAAATTGCACTACACCGAACAAGCACGTGGAAGAAGCAGAGCTACAAGAGGAAATTCGCCAGAACAATCATGATAATCGAGAAAGAAGGTGTGAACAAAATCGCAGCAATGATAATATCAATGAAGAATATGATAGAGTACAAAGGAGATCTGAAAGGCGGCAAATAAGAGAAAATGAGAGATATAACGGTGTGCGAATTCATGAAAGAAATGAAAGAGAAGATCGCAGAGAAATACGAGAAGAAAATGATGAACAAGAAAGTCAAAACAGGTATGAACCCATAAGGAGAGAGACGGAGTTAAAAAGACCAATGGATCCAAATTCTGGTATAAATGAACAAATTTTGAGAGAGCTAGCGGAAATGAGAGGAATGTTAAATAATAAAAAAGAAGGAGGTAAGAGACAACTGGATGAAGCCATAGAAGAAGCTGCGAAAACCCCATTCACACAAGAAGTACAATTAGGAATAATATCCCCAAAGTGCAATTTACCTGCGTTAACCAGCATTTTTGATGGAACAACTTGTGCGGTACAGCACATCAAAGCTTATGTGAGATGTATGCTATAATGGGAGAACTATGATGCTGTATTATGCAAATATTTTGCATCAAGTTTAACAGGAGAGGCCTTGAAATGGTTTGAAGGTTTGCCAAAGAATACTATAACATCTTTCAACCATTTGCATGCTATATTTTTAGGGGCGTATATAAGTAACAATTCCTCGCGACCTGGCATTGAAGATGTATTTGGGTTAAAGCAAAGGGTTGGCGAAAGTTTGAAACATCTAACCATGAGGTGGAAGACAATGTGTAGTGATATGGCTGGTCGTGTGGATGAGAGATATCTCATTCTATCATTCATTAACGCTATGTTCGCAACCAATCTGTTATACATTCAAATTTTCGAGAATCAAGAATACGATCACAATGACCGAGTTGCGAGAACTTCAGAGGAGTATATTGCTCTGGAGGAAAAGAAAAATGAGATGGAATCATACCCGATTGTGAACACAAGTTCAAAAGCAAATAAACACAAGCCTATTACCTAAGTTGATAAGTACAAAGTGGCGAGCACATCGCAAGGACAACAAAAAGGATAATGGGAGATAGTCAGCAGAAACTAGTAGCTATGGGAAGTCGTGATCAAGAAGAATTCGAGAGAGAAAGAAACTTCTATAGCCGTGGTGGAAATAACAAAATTCAAAGACTTGATCAGCCAAAAGAAACTTATGGAGGTCAGAGGCAAAACTATCATAGAGGACATCGATATCACAGGATAATATGGGAAGAAATCAAGATGCCGCCACTGAATGCTAGTGTGGAGAAAATATGGGAAGCTATAATTTTGATGGAAAACATACCCGCGCCATGGAACATGGAAAGTGAACCACCTCCGAGCGACAGAAGTCATGAATTTTGTTCTTATCACCATTTTCATGGACACTCAACAAATGATTGCGAAAATAAAAAAGAATCATCCTCGAATGATAGACCAAGGGAAACTAAATCATTTTCTAAAAACCAATCTCGGTCTCAACCATTACCACCACCGCCAGTAATTCGCAGAGTAAATACAACAAAAGGAGGAGAAACATTTGTAATAGAAGTTGGAGCAAAGGCAAAGAATCTGTTTTGTAACTCTATCGTACATTCGTACAAGACAATTGAAGATTTTCATGATAACACTCTCAGTAGGGTTTTCGCAAGAGATACTGATAATAGAGAAATAATGAACATTGCAAAGACATCGCCACTGAAGGAATGGCAAAAGCAGATTATTTCTTTTACCGCAGAAGAAGTACCTGAGGATGGAGAGATGCATGACAACCTATTAGTGGTAAGATTGGAGATTAACCCAAAACCTAGCGATGATGAAGATGATGAAGCTGAGAATTCATGGGCAATCAACATAATTTTGATAAATATTGGAAGTTCCGTGAATATCCTTTTTTTATCATACTTACAAAACTATGGGAGGGAAAGATGAAGATCTAATACCTTCAACTTACAAAATTTATGGCTTTAATGGAACTGCAAATAAGCCTAAAGGAGAAGTTCATATGCGAATTCCACTGAAAGGATTGTCCTCTGAAATTTTATTCTGTGTAGTTGATGTAGAATCACCCTATAACGCATTGATTGGACGACCTTGGGTACATGAGATTCTAGGTGTGGCATCGACTCTCCATCAATGTATCAAATTCCCTCATCCCAGTGGTATTGGCATCATAAAAGGAGATTGGATTGAAGGAAAGAAATGTTATGAAGTTGATATAGAATCTTATGAAGAAAGAGCTGCGAAGAAGAAGAATTGGAAACACAGCATCAAAGATAAACAAAAGAGTGAAAGATTGATGGTAGATACAATAGAACAGAGAGAAGAAGAAACTCTGCGAAGCCAAGGCATATTGAAGATAAGAAGCGGCGAAAATCTCGCAACAGAAAAGAAAATGACAGAAAAATTCAAAAATGCAGAGGCAGAAAGTAACAGAAATAAGAGACTTAAATGATGAATGTACTTGTTGACTACCAAAGTAAAAATTGGGAGAAGAAAGAAAAATGTATGGTTGATTTAAAAAAAAAAAAAAAAAAAAAAAAAAAAATTATGAATAACAAAGATGAGATTGCGAAAGAGCTGATATACAGAAGAAGCAAATATATTTTATGAATGATAAAGATGAGATTGCGAAATTGCAAAAGAGCTAATATGCAGAAAAAGAAACAAAATAACCAGAAAGGGGCGAACCTGCTATGGCGTACACCCTAGTTCGCGAGATCAAAATTTCGCAAGAGGCAAATGTAAGACCTAAAGTACGTCATAAAAGGGGGTACCTGTTGACATGGCTCAGGGAAAAGGTTACACCTCCCCTGGAACCCGAGTCATGGAGATTTGGGGTCAATAAAGCCCATCCAGGAGAGGTACCTCGGATTTTCAACCTAAGCTTATGACTCATGTTGGACGACTGAGGGTCTCTTCTAAGGAGTCAACATCTGATCAAGGCGCCGAGGTACACAGTTGAGCCAAGAGTGCCTGGGGCATTTGAAGTGTCTCGGCCATTCTTGGCAAGTCTTGACGTATGATGCACTCGGCCCGAAGAAAACTCCACTTAGGGTGCAGTCTCGTAACCATAAGCCCTATAGGCAAAAGGGATAAGAGGCTGCGAAAACAAATGGTTGTTGTTAAGACCGGATGGGAGGAGCCAACCTTGTATGGTAGAGGTACGCCTCCTTGAAGGGGCAACCAGGGGGAAGATAAGGGCGGCACCGTCCATTAGGGAGCTGATAAGTGTCTTAAGACGCAAATGTCATGAGGCTTTATTTTCGCAAGGAAATTTAGTCTTGTCATATTTGTGCGACAATCCTGAAGAGTCAATAATACAAAAGAAAAAGATAAGACGAGATCAATGGGTCAATACATGAAAGTGTAAGGACGTCCTGCGATTTCGTCGCAAGACGGCAATGTCATGGGGCTTTATGTTCGCAAGAATTTTTAGGCCTGTCATATTGTCGCAACAAAAATATCCTGCAGAGGCAACAATACTAGAGAAATGATAAGACAAGATCAATGGGTCATTACATGAAAGTGTAAAGACGTCCTGAAATTTTGTCGCAATGACAAGAGGTGGCATAATAAGACCTTTAACTAGGAAGGCAAAATAAGACCACATAAGAGAAAAAGAAAAAAATGAAATCTTGGAAGAAACCAAGAAATACTTACTTGCGAAAATTCAGCAGCAACAGCTGCGAGATTGAGGCGTGAATACATATCACTATTCGAAAGTAACTTGCTCAATCTTTCATTTGAATGCAAATAATAGAGGCAAGTATGGGAATGTATAGAATAAGAGCATATTATTTGTCTTCATATGATAGATTTACGCACTCATAAAATGAAAGGTTGATAATATATTGATTAATTATATTGCAAGAAAGAATTGCTCTTTTAACATGTGCAGAAAGGAGCAACAAAGGTAGAGCTTGTATTTGAAGATCCAAGAAATTCGCAGCAAAAGATTATAAAAATAGAAGATTAAAAGAATGAATGTACAGATATTACAAAAAGAAAAGGAAGAAAATAGAACTATTTCTCGTTTGATTCTTCTTCTTCTTCATCATCTTCATCAGATCCTTCTACTTCTTCATCTCCATCAGATTCTTCTTCTTCACTAGCATCGCTGTCAGAGATATCCAGAGAAGGCACATTCTTGGGGATTTCTTCAAGAAGGCAAGGATATGCGGAATGAGGGATACTATTGTCGTCGAAGACCATCTTAATAGTCTGATTGCGAAAAAGAGTAGCATCATTCTTAAAATTCGCAACAGTAATCTGTAGTTGCCTCTTCAATCTAGAATATTTATCATCCCGAGAAGAAAGGTTCTTTGCGAGTTGCTCCTTCTCAGACTCAAGTTCTTCAATTCTTTTATGAAATCTCTCTTCAGCTTCTGCGAACATGTGACAATGAATCAGCAACTCAACGAAAATTTCATGAAAGACAAACAGTTAAATAAAGAAGAACAATTAACAACCTTCTCTGTCAGAAAGCATATCCCTAACCAAGGTCGTATGCTCATCTTGAAGACTAACGTTAACACCTAAATTATTTCTGGCATCATCTAGAACTTTCGCAGCCCAAGCGAATTCATCGTCATTTTTTATGAGAAGAAGGGAGCGAATTTGATTCTCTCTTTCGCTAAGTATAACATTTTTGCGGATAGATTCATATCGTTCAATTTGAACCTCAAGAAGAGTCTTTTGGAATTTCGCTAATGCTTGAGCACCTTGTCTAGCGATGCGATCTTTATCATCTATGAGATCACTGATTTTGGTTCTTAAAGTATTAATTTTCTCTTTAGAATTAAGATAGAGACGCTTAAATTGGTTGGCTAAGCCTAAACTAGATCTATGATCAATTTCTAAGAGGCGAAATTTGGATTGAAGTTCATTTAGAGGAAGAGATTTAATCTTGTCATTTGAAAAACTATTCAAAGAATTGCTGAGGTGATCAAGAAGGGCATTGTTATCCATAGGGTCAGGGAATGAGTGAAGAAGAATGGCTTCATCAGAAAGGTTATAGACGTCTGCGAAAATGGTAAGTCAGATGAGGGAAGATAATGAGAGAACAAATCTAAGGAAAAGAAAAAAGTCTCATACCATAAAGTTGTTGGTTGGCACTTTGAAGACTAGATATCTTATTCTTCTGAGTGGAAGAATCAGCTTCTAATTGCTTAGTCTTCTCGCGAAGAGTAGCAGCTTCAGCTTCCAATTCTTCATTTTTATTGCGAAGTTGAATATTATTCTTTTCAAGAATACCGCGCCTTTTATCAAGGTCTGAGGCAACAACAAAGGAAGCTCTCCCGGTCTGTAAAGGAAAGTGAAGAAATTATCAAGATATAACTTAAAATCAAAATTATGAAGAAATAGGGGAACAAAGACATACCAAAACACCAAGCGAATTTAAAAAGCTGGGAGTCACTGATCTGGAAACCCCATGAAGAGAATCATCACCCTCTAGTAAAGGAGCATCGCATATACTCGCGAGAGCTTTACACGTACTAGAGACACGATCATCTCCAATCCCTTGCATGGAGTCAGAGAAGATGCTGGACAGTTGTGCCATAGAAGATTCAATTGGAAAATCCTCCTTTGCGAGAGAAGTATCAACATCATCATTATCTTCATCATCAGAGCTTTCGCTGGACTGAAGATTTGAAGGATAGGGAGAGTGAATCTTTCGTTTCTTTGAAGGTGGAGCAGTGGACTTCTCCCTGCGAAGAGGACCTTTACCCTTGCCTTTAGTCTTCGCAACCTTAGAACTTTCTTCTTCTTCAACAACTTCAACACCCACCTTCGCATACGTATGAAGATAAGAAACAGAGGCAACAATATTGTTAAAAATAATAAAAGAAAATATTTCTTACTTCATCCGTGATTGAACGAAGCGCCGCAAGGGTACTTGCCTTAGCAGTCCTTTTGTAGCTTTTTCTTAACTTGGTAACCTGAAAATTTCGCAAGATTAATAGATATAAAAAGGGGTGAAGATTATAAACTGAGCGAAATTTAAGAAAAATACCTCTTTCGCTTTCTCGGGCCAATTAAATACCCAAGGTTGATAATTGGCGAGATTCGCAGGAAGAACATTTGAACCTGAAATGTAAGGTCCTTTCAAAACCAACGGAAAGACACACCATCTGTCGTCTTTAAAATGGCGAGGAATATTTTTCTTGCCAGAATGCCAGTCGATATCCTGCATAAGTATTTTATCGCTGGAAACATTTTCTCTTCTCTTCAAGCGAGCACCCCAATGAGTTCTATCATTCTTCATGTTTATTACTTCATAGTTTTCGAAGAAGCTTTCCACTGTATATTTTTCGGCGAATATCTCTAAGTCCTCAAATTTAGGATCTCTGACTTCTTTTGGGTAAAGAGAACCTTTACCAGCACCACGGTTGGCGAACTCAAGCATTAATCGGATACAATCTCCACTCAATTGGTAGATGGCTCGCGAGAATTTCGCATGAGCAAGAATTTCATAAAATAAGGGAAGATCAGGGTCATAGAGAGGAATGTGAAGGCCAGCGAGAATCTGACCTAGCGAGATTATGATTTCCTTATCATCACAATGATGATCAGAAAACAGTTTTACGGCCAACTGGAGGCATCTTCAGAGTATGGGAATGAAGAGAAAATTGAAGATCAAATGAAGTAAAAAGAAGAAGATTTACAGTAGCAGAAACGGAAGTTACGGAGAGATGTTGAAGAAAAATTGTAGAGAAAGCAAGAAGGAAAGTAAAAAAGAAGAAGAGAGGAGTAAGAAAAATATATAGAGAGAGAAGGTTTCTCGAAAAGGCAAACACATTTAATGCGAAGAGTAGACGTGAACGGTTGAGAAATAACGGTTGAAAAATACGTGTCAAGAAATGGATGGAAGAAGAGATACGTGTAATAAATTCTGCATAAAAGTACAGAATCATGTCAATACAGAAAAATATGATAAAATTAACAGCTGCGGCATTTTGAAAGTACTAGTTCTCATGACATTCTCTCCTTCGCATAGAAGACATGAGAATAGGCAAGATGTAGGATCGAAATATCTCAACACCAATACCCTTGCGAAATCCATGAACGACACACTACGAAGATATCGCAGATTAGTAATAAAAATGACGCAACGGATGACGACAACCTGAACACGAGAAAGATGTGAAGACCTAGCGATATTTAGGAGTGTTGCGAGATTTAGCATTTGTACACTTGCGATAATGTCGCAAGCCAAATCCGAAAATAAAGGACAGCTTAGCTGTCATCCACTATGTAATGCCTATATAAAGAGCCGAACAGGCTTAAGAGGAGGAGAGATCTTTTTAGAGTGGAGAGAAAGTTTTGAGGAGAGAGAAAGTCTAGAGTAGCACTTATATTCTTTATTTCACTTCCTTCATGTAAAATTTCTAACTCGATTAATAAAAAAATTGATTGTTGATCTTAAAGATGTGTTGAATATTATGAATTCTTGTGAGGGATGTATTGTAGGATTTCCTGCAACTACATGGTTGCTGCCATTTATCTCCCAGCTACAGCTAATATGAAGTCTTCCAATCTATCCAGCGACAGCACTAGCTTCATCTTCATTCATGCCTTGTCTCACTGCTTCCAACCAAACCATTACAGCCTCTTACATGATTCACACACCACTGCCAGTTGATTCGAAACATCAACCATCTCCATCTCGTCTATCACCGTTAGCCTGTAGCTTCATCTTCATTGCTCCCTCTCGTCTTGGCTTTGATGAATACTCCCGAACGCAACTGTTGTTGTTACACCCACAGTAAAACTCCATGGAGACTTGCCTCCATTCTGTCCACAACTCCATCGAATTCCAATTCCGTCTATCCAGTACTGCACCATCTCTCTTCAATGAATGCAACAGCTCATCTCGTCCCAAGTCATTTCTTCTCATAAGTGTACGGCTTCCATAAACAACATCTCCTTGATATGTTGAGACAATTCCTCCATTGGCAAACTCGACTTCCATTCACAGCATATAGTTGCAGCCCCTAACGACACCACGTCCTTTTATTTCTTCAGCCAACAACATCCTAGCAGGAATTTGACAATGCTAGCCACTAAGGTCCAATTTTCTCTTGGCTTTGAGTGGAATTGACGTGCTCCTGGTCTTGTGACCATTTAGTGAAGCTATCTCTTCCCGAAGTTGTGAGTCCATTAGTGCTTTTTGTCGCAAACACTAATTTAGATCCAGATTTAGCCATTGTTCTCGGGATTATCGGAATTCATCTGTACTTTCTACAAAAGTACTAAAATAGAGTTATTAGTCAAAATATCGAGTCCTAACTAATATAAATATAGGTATAAAATGTAGCACATACGTGCTTATCAACACCCCCACATTTATATTTTGCTAGTCCTCGAGCAAAACAAAGAATATATCCGCTACACAGCTGGATATGAAAAGTGTTGTCTGCTAAACAGCGAGACGGATCCACTAAACAGTGGTATAGAGATGTCTGTTAAACAACTAGACGAAACCACTAAACAGTGGTATAGAGATGTCTGTTAAACAACTAGACTAAACCACTAAACAGTGGTATAAAGATGTCTGCTAAACAGCTAGACCCGCTAAACAGCTGATCATATCATGCAATTTTTTTTTTTTTTTTTGGACCCGCTAAACAGCTGGTCATCATTTTTTTTCAATTTTATTTTAAGACCCGCTACACAGCTGGTCATAATATGCAACTTTTTTTTAAAAAAAAAATCCTAACGAAAATGCCACTCCCCCACACTTAAACATTACATTGTCCTCAATGTAATTGAGTCATTCAACGTAGAAATTAAGATGGGAAATTCAAGCAAAGAAATAAAAGATAGAGGAAAGAAAACAAATCTGATGGGTTGACTCCCATGAAGCATAATCTTTGTATCCCTGCTTGCAGGCAAAGAATCTCAAACAGGGTGATAATACACCAAAGTAGCTTGCAAAGCATATATATAAAGTCTGAAAAGTTGGGGATCAATCCAACAAATCAGGTCAGCTGCAAATGTGAACCTGCAAACACTATAAAACTCAAAAAAGAAGTGTAAGTCTATCCCCAAAAGAAAACAGTCCTTAATCGAGATAAATAAACCACTCAAATGGACAACAAACAGAGAATCTATATTACTTTCTATTTGGGAAACATACTTTAAATCAGGTTCAAGATGAGCTGAAATAACTTCCGTCGACACAATATCTTCACTAGGAATAAGAGGAAGTAATGAATTAACATTGTCAAAAGGCAAAGTATCATCAAACTCAACACAATGACCTATATACATTCAGTGGTTCAAGTTCATAAAAATCAGTAACTCCTAAATTTGGTTCTAAGTCCTAACTTCCGTTATTGAGCTACATTGATTATTAACCATTGAAGGGCACAATGCATTGACAATATCAATAAGCATCGGGTCATTGGAATCAGCAAAGTGGGCTAAACAAACAGATAAAGGTTCGAAATCATCTGTACAAGTTATCTGACCAGTATCAATATGTTCAACATCCACATAAGCATTCATAGAATCACAAGATGGTTCAACGAAAGATGGGCTCAATGGAACAGAAGTATCCTGAACAATTGACTCATTATTATCGCAACTACATGACTCGTAGGAATCTCACTATTTGAATGACTAGAAGGTATCTCATTATGAACGTCTACTGTCTCTAAGTCGTTAGACTCAACAATAGTATCTTCTGTATATACAGATTCTTCTAAATCATCATTATCTGAATAAAAAGTTTCTTTAATACAACTCTCGTCCTTTTGAATAGGTAAATAATCAATAAGATGATCATGAGTTGGATAAGATACACTAGATTCAGATGCTATAACGGTATCATTATTCCTAAAATCATTAGTAGTGTCAAGTTCCTCATCATCCTCAAAGTAATGGGAACGATACACACCTGAATAGCCACCCATATAGAAATGACGTGGATTCCAAGTTCCATACCTGAGACGATTATAAGCAAGAACTTCCTTATACCGTGGCCCATACTTGTATTCACCAAGCGTCATCTCAGATGTCTGGTGCAAACAATTCATGATTCTCGAAAAGGCACCTGAAAGAAATACTAAAACACAGAAAGAGTCAAAAGGAAAAAGAAATCTTAAAAATAAAAACAAAAAGACTATACAAAATAATAAAAATTAATGAAATAAAAACCTAACTATTTACAAAATCAGCAATACTGATCACAATATTCCACAACCGCTCCCCGGAAGCGGCGCAAAAAATTGATAGGCTTTCGGTATTGCCTATATATAATAAACCGCAATCGCACGGTGTCTAACTAGTAGACAGAGGCAAGTACGAGTCGTTCCGACGAGGAGCGGTGGAAATCTGTAATCAATATCTCTAATCAGAAACATAAATAATATTTTTGGATTTTTAGAATTATAAAAACAAAGAAAATAAACTAAAATAATAAAATGAAATTCAATGGAAAACTCGGTAACCAGGGTTTATAGTATCCACCACAACTTCTATTCGATTACTGAAATAAAACATAATCCATGAATTATTTATCGTCCGTTCTATTGACATCACCTATTATATGTATTAGATTCGCAAATACCACTGGGACGCCCTAGGCATAGCACATCAAAAGATTAAACCAAAGCATGCACAATCAAATTGCGTTAGCGAGAAATAATAGTCTTTTGTTATATAAATCAACTCAATTAACCTCAAACTCCATGTGGTTTCAATAAGAAACCCTAGTTACAAAAACCTAGCAACACATGGCTTTCTTAAAGGCCATAAAATAAATATATTAAAGAGAATGACAAGCAAATCAAAACGGATGCGAAATGATGAAATCGCAAACCGTTATCCTTTTTATCACGCCAAACCTCTATTCGTTTCCCTCACGGTTTTGGCTTGCAGTAGCAACCTCTCAAACCGCACTCTAGCCCCTCCTCTTTATTTATTGTATCTCCACTTTTATACTTCTCCTAGGTCAAATACCACAACCAATAAATCCCAGTTCATGCCGGTCCAATAGTAGCTCCAGTTTCCAAAAATAAAATCTCCCAGACCGACCACAACACCACTGCTTCATTACTAATTCCACGGTCCTTCCAAATTAGAGCCACAACAAACCTTTCTCCGTCTATCATATCCGACCAACGCCAAACTCTTTCCATTAAATGAGCCATCGATAATACCAAGTCCAGCACCTATATGCGGCTACATCATCAATAATCCGAACTATCGCCATCATCCCCAAAGAATACAACTCCGATCTTGAGCCACCTTCCTCCTTCGCTCATTGCACTACCACCATCGCCAGATTCTATCCCGTTTTGGACCTTGTTGTTTCCATTACTTCAATTCTAAACCTTACGTGACAATCACCGTAACTAGCACGGTTTGAAAAGATCAAACCCAACATTGCGGTCTTGCTTTTCGAACTCTCAAAGAAACCTCAACCTTTCACGCTCGTATTCATCCCTAGAGACCATGACGTCAAGAAACATTTGTTGCGCTTAAGGAACGTCTCTATTCTCCTTTCCGAGCCAAACCGCATACTACGACTAGTCTTAGTCATCACAAACACCAATCACAACAAGCTCAACTTCATTTTCCCGGTCATCTATGCATCACTTCCGATCCATAGGCAAAACCAACTCATCAAGCTTCAGCCAACTCCTCCCGATTCCAAACCCCGACGTCCAAGCAAAGCACCATCTTGACTTGATTCACATCAACCAACAACATACAGTCCATCTATCTCCGAATGCAACCATCTCAGCCAACACACAAATCACTGCTCAGAATCTATCTCCGGCCAAATGATGTCATCACTGACATTTGAGTTCAAAAGCCTTGAGCATCACCACTCCTTCCACTTTATACACCGATCCCTCTCCTCGGCGAGACCGCAACTTGGTTGCTGCCATTTATCTCCCGGCTATAGCTAATATGAAGTTCCCGCAAAGCTATCCAAATGGCAGAACTAGCTTCATCTTCATTCATGCCTTGTCTCACTGCTACCAACCAAACCATTACAACCTCTTACATGATTAACACACCACTGCCAGTTGATTCGAAACATCAACCATCTCCATCTCATCTATCACCGTTAGCCTGTAGCTTCATCTCCATTGCTCCATCTCGTCTTGGCGTTGATGAATACTCCCGAATGCAAAAGCCGTTGTTGTTACACCCACAGTAAAACTCCATGGAGACTTGCCTCCATTACCATCCACAACTCCATCGAATTCCAATTCCGTCTATCCAAGATTGCACCATCTCGCTTCAATGATCGCAATGCTCATCTCGTCCCAAGTTATTTCTTCTCATAAGTGTACGGTTTCCATGAACAACATCTCCTTGATATGTTGAGACAATTCCTCTACTGGAAAACTCGACTTCCATTCACAGCATATAGTTGCAGCCCCTAACGACACCACGTCCTTTTTATTTCTTCAACCCAACATCCTAGCAGCAATTTGACAATGCTAGCCACTAAGGTCCAATTTTCTCTTGGTTTTGAGTGGAATTGACGTGCTCCTGGTCCTCGCGACCATTTAGTGAAGCTATCTCTTCCTGAAGTCGTGAGTCCATTAGCGCTTTTTGTCGCAAACACTAATTTAGCTCCAAATTTAGCCATTGTTCTCGGGATTATTGGAATTCATCTGTACTTTCTACAAAAGTACTAAAATAGAGTTATTAGTCAAAATATCGAGTCCTATCTAATATAAATATAGGTATAAAATGTAGCACATATGTGCTTATCACCCCTCAAAGACTATGCCGGAGCAACTGTGGCTGCATTCATCAAAGAACACATAATCTACAGGTTCGGCGCGCCTATGATAATTAGGGCAGATAATGCCAAGTCGTTCGTCAACAAGGATATAATTGATCTGCTCCGCTAATACAACACAAGATTGCATACATCAACCCCCTACTACCCCCAGGGAAACGGGCAAGCGGAAGCGACAAATAAAACACTCATCCGAGTTCTGAGCAGGACGTTGCACGATCATCATAGAGAATGGAACGAACAATTGCCACTCGCGTTATGGGCATACAGGATCTCGAAGCTTAATGAAGCACACATACATGGGCAACTGGTATCCTACTAATATCTCTTATTCAATATAAAGAGATTACACAATCTACCTTAATGATATATTAATCATCTTTAAGTGTAGAAAGGTTGTCTTACAACAACTTGTGTAAAAAGGATAAGTTAGTATCTTCTGATACCTATTTTGGAGAAAATCTCTTTGGAGTGTATTGTGTTTCTTTAACACATTAAGATGCGAAAATATCTTCAAATCTTGTCAGAATTATTTATTTAAGGCTGATATCTATGTTTGGAATGTGTTAAAGGTATTCAAGTATTTTTACTCAACGTGTCTTAGAACTTATACTAAAGGATGTATTCTCAAACCAGATCTCAAGCACAACTTCTGAAATCCTTGAGTGGAATGACTTCTAAGGATAATACTCATCTTGATAATGCCGTCAAGAAATCTGGTTGTGAAAATACCGATAATGAAAAGGATGATATGAATCATCTCCTTGTCCAAAACAGTTTGGATGCTAAGGTTTATATTATCAATCTTCGACAAGTCCTCCTCGGTACCATCGAAACTCATCATAGACTGGCAGCATTACTAAGAACTGTTATCCATAACCAAAGGAAACTGATTAAACTTGGAATCGGTAATAGGGAGTATGCTAGGAATATTAATCAAATGGTTAATGCTTTAGCCTATGAACATAACAAGGTACTGTGTGCAGAATCCGAGATATCAGTCGTGATGCTATTGATGAAGATCCTGAAAAATTTGAGGAAATTTAAGATGATCTTCGAAAAGCACATGTCAGAAGGTTACTAGAGATTAAGTTATTTGCTGTAATACTTAATCTAGTTTAATGGACATCAATTTTTGTTCCTGGTCCTGCGACCATTTAGTGAAGCTATCTCTTCCCGAAGCTGTGAGTCCATTAGTGCTTTTTGTCGCAAACACTAATTTAGCTCCATGTGCTTAATTGCTTTTACCTTATTGCTATATATGTTTATGGGATGTTTGATTTCGGTTTTACTACCTTAATATTCGATCTCATATATTGTGAACCCTCATGGTTTGGGTGACTTTTTGATTTAGCGGGATTAAGTTATAGCCCTTGTAGGTAGGATTTATCAAGGGATTATGAGGGGTTCTGATAGAAACAATATGTGAAAAAGTTACAATATGTTGAATCGGTTTTGGTTTAGCATAAAAGCATATGTGTTTCGACGGTTTTCAACTTTTGCTTGCAATTGTTAAAACCGGTTTTCAACCTTTCTCCGGTAAAGGTTGAGGTGTGTTGTTATTCTTTTGTTCACGCATAAGAATGACAACGTGGTGATATTTCGATATCAATTCTCCCTGGATGAAGATGCAATCATATTGGATAAGTGGATGAGAAATTTGAGGTAACAATCTTGTTAGTTAATTGTTTTCCTGTTTAAGAAAAGCCTGAGTTTATATTATATATATTTGTTGCTTTTGCTTAACAAAATTTTGGTTCAATTGATATTTATTCCATGATGTGTGTGTGGATGTGTGTTTCAATTGGTTCCTAAGAAGAAAAACTATTGTTATCTTGCTTTATTGTGTGGTATCAATTGTTTAGGCTTACAAAATTTCGGTACAATTGATGTGTGTGTGTGATTCAATTGGTTCCGGTTAAGAAAACTATTGTTATCTTGCTTTTGTATGGTATCAATCGTTTAGGCTTACAAAATTACGGTGCAATTGCGGTGCTTATAATGTCTATGTTGTTTCAATTGCTTCCGGTTGAGGTGAATAATTATGCAAGTTGATTTATTTTGGTTGTATGAATTATTTATGGCTTAATGAAATAATATGTGTACGGGATGAGTTTTTTAGTCCAATTCGATTCCGGATAAGAAACTAAGTTAATTCTGATCTTAGTTAGACTTATCGAAGTGAGGTTTCGGTTATTCAAGTTTAATCAAATGCCTAAACAAGAAATGCTAGTTAACTAACCTAGTACTTGTCTTGTTTAAAATTGAAAGGTCTAAGTTTATGGATAATTAAAACCTGATGAGAAAAATGGAGTTTATCTTTATTTTGGTCTTATCGAATTAAACGATTGTTTTTGAACAATCGGTTTAGCAAAGGGACTAATATGCTTAGTTGTTTTTGGTATGCTAAACTAAATTGGAAAAATTGTTTCGGGTAATTGTTTCCTTGGTAACATATCAAAATAAGACTACTTGTAGTTTTGGTTTTGATATTGGTTATTAGAACATGATGTGTGGAACCCTCGTGCCTAACTCTACAGGTTTGCAAGTCTATTATGAGATTTGTAAGATTCTTTTCATGTTGTCCTTTATTTTTTCGTTTCTTTGTCATTTTTGTGACAAAAAGGGGGAGAAATATATGGAGTAAACAGGTGATGTTGGCATTCATATTTATATTGATTGGCATCGCTAGAGAAAATAACATTGGTACTTGAATATTTTTATCTAACGAAAGAGTGAAAGCACAGACTAAGGAGGAGTAACATGTCATATGTTTGGTATAACAAAGATGTGCGGATTGAATATCTACCTATCTTCCTTAGGGGTAGTAATAGCTTTGTTATTATAATGTCAACAACGACATTTTCAAGGATTGAATGTAAGCAGTTTCACTGTGCTGTTGAATCGGGAATCAAGCGGATTGTAATGAATTATTGTAATTTGTTTATCCATATGATGTAAGAGTTTTGTCACTAAAATTGACAAAGGGGGAGATTGTTAGAGCATGGATCGGTTGAACCCACCAAGCGTTGGTATGTCAAGTTTGGTTGTCATATTTTAGTGAATCAAAACTCATGTTAAGAGTCGCTTGATTATGTACTAGAGTTAAACTTTGTATAGGTTAGTTTGAAAGTATTAAGATATGAGACATTACAAGTATTGTGAATACTTGAAGGTGTGAAGAAGCAAGGAGCTACAACGACAACAATCATCCTTCCACTCGAGGTTAGTAATATTTGACTTGAACTGTTTCATTCCCTACGTATCTTTCAAGTCGCGCATATTGAAAACATACTGCGAAGCATATTTGAACACTATATAGACATAGTATTAAGGAATAAAATACGAGGTTTATTGCTTAACCATTAAACTTTGTAGATAAGACATCGCCATAATCATTTGAATGCTATTGTGATTATGTATGGGTATGAGGTGAGGATTTCATCCTAGGGAACAATGTTTACATGTGTTCTAAGGAAGTAAGTTCATAAACTTGTTTGTGAGCCGAAAAGGAAATTGCCAGGTGTTATTGGTTTTGTTATTCATTGCATATCTTATGAACAACCAATATGTATGATAGAGTATAACCGCTCACAACTTGTTGTTTTCTTGGTAGAAATGTTCACAAAGGCCTGATTATGTATTGGTATAACTTTTATTAGTAAAACCGATCTAAAGTAATCACCTGTGGTATGATCGGATTTTGTATGTCTGACCTTGTAAGGGAAAGGGAACCGATCCTTGTAAGGGAAAAGGAACCGATCCTAGTAAGGGAAATGGAACCGATCCTAGTAAGGGGTGCAGTACATCAAAGGGAACCGATCCTTGTATGGGGTGCAACAAGGTTTATAGCAGAAAGGGGAACCGATCCTATGGACATGTGAAACACATATAAGTTAGATACCATATATATGTGAGGAACCGATCCTAGTACCTAGTCAACCGAACTTTTGGGAAGCTAGTGTGACTATGCACAATACTCACATGGAGGTAGAACCGAAACTTGTTTTGGTAGAACCGTAAACCCATGATTGTGATTGAATGTTGGTTTGATCAATCACATAGTTCTTGAAAGTCAGATGAACCAATTCTAAACTTGTTTGGAAGTGTGGCAAATCGGTTTCAAGGTTGCAAGTGTGAAAGAGAACTTACAAAGTTAAAATGTCGACAAACTTTGAACACGTGTTGTGAACGTTTATTTCTATAATTGTTCAAGGATATTACTTAACGACTAAGGGAAGAGAATCTCAGGATCGACACATAAGTAAGTTAAGAATCTTTTAATTAAGGTTATTAATTTCATTTTGTAGGGAAATTACAGAATTAGTAATGTGCATTTACTAATTAGATTTTCCGAGAGATTTCGATCGTTATTTTTGGACAGAGCATTTCCAGGAATTATGAAAACCGAATCTGTGCTTTTATGAATATATTGAGAATATTTTCGGTTTTGGAAATTCCTTGGTGTCCAAACTTCCTTGTCTATAAATACACGAAGTTTTCCTTTCTAGCAAACTAATCCTTTGTAACAACAGATTTACTCTTTTGTTGTTGTTACTGGTGTAGCCGCCTATTCGGAGAGGAGAGTAACCTAATTAGGCGAAATCTCTTACTGCCGCTCAATTTAAAGTCTTCTTTGGGATTGAGAAGCTCTAGCGCGACCCGTTGGTGGGAAACTAGATAATTGCGGTTTATCTTTGTTTTCGATTGATTTGATTGACTAACGGTGGTTGAAATCTGGTTGCACCTAGTTTGTTTATTCTTGAGAATCTTCTCTTCTGATATAAGATTCACTCAAACTAGTTCAGAGTTTCGACAGGGATCTTTAGATTGTTGTTAGTTCTAAAGATGATCTTGTGATAATCCATTGTTAACAGACTCCGCTCTATGAGTGATTGATCACAAGAGATTCAAGTGATTGTGTGCAGGTTTTTATTGAAGATTTAAGAAGACAAAGAAGATATTGAAGATCTGACTTGAGTTTTATAATCTTTGGTGTGCACAATACTTGTTTGGGTAAAAGAGGATCCAATTAATAATCGGTTTATCCTTGTGGTAGATTGGATTGATTAATTGAGTAGATCGGCATCAATACGTTTCCTTGTGATTAAAGGTATTGATTGGCTTAATCTTAAACGATTACCTTTGGGTGATTGAACATAAGATAGATCTAAGGACCCGACGAAGGAGTTTATGTTAAGATAAACTGAAGAGCCTTTGTCCGACTCATATCACTTGGTTGAATAGAGTTGATACCAAACAGATTTGTTGTTCCTTTACTGTTTGGAATACGAACCAAAGGAATTGTTCCAAGTACGTGACTTATTCACAAGTCGGAGGCGTGGGAATACATACGAACTAAGTAAACTATAGGGTCAGTTACTTGGTCTCAACTATACTAAGTTAGGTGTAATTTTGTGTAGCGGCTTAATCCTGAGAGTATTCAATTCTGGACAAGGTCCCGGGGTTTTTCTGCATTTGCGGTTTCCTCGTTAACAAAATCTTGTTATGTCATTTACTTTTATTTTCCGCATTATAATTTTTTTATTATAATTAAAGTAAATTACACAAACGTTAATTCCTATTTACTTGATAAGCAATCCTATTGTGTTTGGTTAAGTCTGAACCTTTGTATCAAGTAAACATACTTCGTTGTTGTATTGTCTCGATCTCGTATCCATAGACGATCACACGAAGTGTGAACCGATTAGTTTCATTGTCTCGACTCAGTCCATAGACAATCACTTTCGGAGAAAGGACTTATAGGTAGGAAAAGTTTTAGTTTGAGGTATATTTGGGTACCCTCGCTTTTTCAGAAAGAGTACTTCAAGAGTTGCATGCGGATACATGTGGGCAAACCGGCGTTGTGCATCTCTACAGAAAACTTCAGAGATTGGGAATATTGGCCAAGCATGTCTGCGCAAGTAGCAGCCCTCCAAGACGGCTGTGCTGATTGCCAGGCTCCACCACAACCTGCAGAAGTCTGTACAGTTGAGGGAACGGATTGGAGACACCCTTACATAAACTTCATCCAACATGGTAAGCTACCCAACGAAAGACAGGCGGCCTTGAAGATCAAAAGAAGTGAGCGAATTTCTTCATGCACGAGGGCGTCCTTTATCGCAGAAGCTACAGTAATGTCGTACTACGGTGCTTGTCTGACCAAGAAGCGATGGAAGTAATGACTCGGTCACACGATGCCGAACACCAGGGAATACGAAAGTTGTTCCTACAACTCTACAAAGGAGGATTTTATTGGCCAACCATGGAGAGCGATACCGTAGAGCACGTCCGGAAATGCTTAAGCTGCCAGATGCACGGGACCCTGATTCGGGCGTCGCACACTCAGTTACACAGCATAGTAACACCATGGCCATTCCATAGCTGGGGATTGGACCTTATAGGACCAATCAACCCGATGTCTTCAAAGCGCCACAAATACATAATAACAACTACTGAGTATGCATCAAAATGGGTCGAGGCGATTCCCCGCAAAGACTATGCCGGAGCAACTATGGATGCATTCATCAAAGAACACATCATCTACAGGTTCGGCGCGCCTATGATAATTAGGGCAGATAATGCCAAGTCGTTCGTCAACAAGGATGTAATTAATCTGCTCCGCCAATACAACACAAGATTGCATACATCAACCCCCTACTACCCCCAGGGAAACGGGCAAGCGGAAGCGACAAATAAAATACTCATCCGAGTTCTGAGCAGGATGGTGCACGATCATCATAGAGAATGGCACGAACAATTGCCACTTGCGTTATGGGCATACATGATCTCGAAGCGTAGCTCCACAGGAGCATCACCCTATTCACTAGTTTATGGAGAAGATGTCATAGTGCCCACGAAAATAGCGGTTCCATCTGCAAGAGTGGCGATGGCTAGCCATACCACACCAGATGAAATAAGCCGTTTCGCTCACTTAGATACGATAGAAGTAAGGAGAGCACGAGCGGAACGATTCGCAGAAGCTTACAGGAAGCGCACAACTAATTACTATAACCAAAGAGTGAAGGAGAGAGCTTTCAAGATAGATGAATTGGTCCTAAAAATCGCCCCGCATGTACAAAGGAATGCCAGCGCTGGAAATTTTGCCGCAAACTTGGAAGGCCCATTCAAGATAAGAAAAGTGGCGGACAGCGGATATTATAAGCTTAGGCGAATGAATGGAACCAAATTCAAGACGCCCATCAACGGCAAATGGTTGAAGAAGTTCTATGCATAAAATCACTCAATGTATAAACACCTGCCCTGAATAATAAAAAGTAAGTTATCAACAACGGTATGAATCTACAAAAGGCCATGGGAATGCCAAAGGCGCCTAATCGGCTGACAAATTTACAAATGGTTACGGGAATGCCAAAGGAGCCCGGTCGGCTGACAAATCTACAAAAGGCCATGGGAACGCCAAAGGCACCCAATCGGCTGAAAAATTTACAAAAGGCTATGGGAATGCCAAAGGCACTCGGTCGGCTGACAAATCTACAAAAGGCCATGGGAATGCCAAAGGCGCCCAATCGGATGACGAATTTACAAAAGGCTACGGGAATGCTAAAGGCGCCCGTTCGGCTGAAAAATCTACAAAAGACCATGGGAATGCCAAAGGCGCCCAGTCGGCTGACAAATCTACAAAAGGCCATGGGAATGCCAAAGGTGCCCAATCGGCTGACAAATTTACAAAAGGTTACGGGAATGACAAAGGCGCACGGTCGGCTGACAAATCTACAAAAGGCCATGGGAATGCCAAAGGCGCCCAATCGGCTGACAAATTTACAAAAGGCTACGGGAATGCCAAAGGCGCCCGGCCGGCTGACAAATCTACAAAAGGCTACGGGAATGCCAATGGCACTCGGTCGGCTGACAAATCTATGAAAGGCCATGAGAATGACAAAGGCACCCAATCAGCTGACAAACCCGTAAAAACCATGGGTATAATAATGGGGGGAGTAGGCGCGTTCTACAAACGCCCCCCACCCTACCGTTTCCTTCTGGAAAAAAAATAAGAGAAGAAAGGGGGGAGTAGGCGCGTTCCACAAACGCCCGCCCACCCTACCGCTTCCTTCTGATAAAAAAGAAAGAGGGAGTAGGCGCGTTTTACAAACGCCCGCCCATCCCACCGCTTCCTTCTAATGAAAAAGAAAAGGGACGTAGGCACGTTCTACAAACGCCCGCCCACCCTATTCCTTCCTTCTGATAAAAAAGAGAAAGGGGGGAGTAGACGCGTTCTAAAAACGCCCGCCCACCCTACTGCTTCCTTCTTATAAAAAATAAAGGGGGAGTAGGCGCATTTTACAAACGCCTGCCCATCCCACCGCTTCTTTCTGACGAAAAAGAAAAGTACAAACGCCCGCCCACCATACCGCTTCCTTCTGATAAAAAAGAAAGGGGGAGTAGGCACGTTTTACAAACGCCGTCCCATCCCACCGCTTCCTTCTGATGAAAAAGAAAAGGGGCGTAGGCGCGTTCTACAAACGCTCTCCCACCCTACCGATTCCTTCTAATAAAAAAGAGAAAAGGGGGAGTAGGCGCGTTCTACAAACGCCCGCCTACCCTACCATTTCCTTCTGATAAAAAAGAAAGGGGGAGTAGGCGCGTTTTACAAACGCCCGCCCATCGCTTCCTTCTAATAAAAAAGAAAGGGAGAGTAGGCGCGTTTTACAAACGCTGGTAGGCTTGGAAATGTGTTTTCCTACGTGTAATACTGCAAGTGCACAGTGCCTATTGGAGGCGTGGCAAGTACAGGTCGATCCACAGAGAAATGGAGTGTATGTTGTTGATTCGGCTTTCTAACTGATTTCTAGAGGTGTGTAACACAAATTTGGTTTGGTTTTGGTGTCGATACGACTAATTGGTTTTCAAGTGACACGAAATAGAAAGCAAGAATACAAATTAAAGAGCACCAGGGTAATCGAATCCCCCACCTAATCTTAGCTAAGTCAGTCCAATTTATGTTCTTGTTCTTTCCCAAGGAAGATTCTAGAGAATGAATTATCAACTAATCTAACTAATTCCCCCTAGTATCAACTGTCTTTTTACAGTACAATTGATCACAGGTTCCTTAGTCAACTTGCTAAGCATCATTCCTATCTTATTAAGCACATATCTTCTTCCATGGAAGCCTCAAATGGAGAAATTATTAACCATTATCACTAGTTTTCCCCTAGCATTGGCTGTCTTCTTACAGTACAACCAATCACAGGCTAATTAGATCAATTAGCTAATTATTACTCCTATCTCAATTAAGCACAACAATAACAACAACATGAATATGAATTAACCTAGCATACAATTAAGGGTTTCATCAAGACCCTAGCAGAGTGATTTAGAACATGCTGAAGACAATTAAAACACAATTCAACTAAGCTTGGTGCACTGGCTAGTCCAGGCATGAGTTCAAACATCCTCACCTCAACTCTATTTATACATGCAAACCCTCATTCTCTCCTAACACTCCAATTCGAAAATGAAAGTACACCCACTCACCCAAAACCTCTGAATTGTGCTCTCCTCTGTGAATTCGGCTCTGAGATGATGGTTCCCTTCATTGATTTGATGTAACCCTAATTTCAACTATCTCAACCCTAGCTTCTAAGGTATGGAAGAAGCTACTGATGGAGATAGCTAGAAATGGGGGTGGTGGAGCAGGCGCTGATGGTGCTGGTGTCAGGGGAAAGGGATGGTGAAGGTGGGGAAGTCGGCTACTGGTATGGTCAGGGAAGAAGGAGGTGATGGCTTTTCTAAAACTGTCGGGAAGTCAGAGAAGAGAAATGGAGAAATGGGGTTTGGTCGATGGGAGTAGGTATAGGTGATTTTGCTGTGGAGCGGGAGCAGCGACGAATGATGTGAGGGATACATCGAGCGTTGGATGTGGCGGGCGAGATATCATGGCTCAGATGGAACGTGCTTGGATCCGGGTCATGGGTCGGGTCTTGGATAGCTCGAGCCCATGTCTTGTAAACGGGTTGCTCCTTGTTGGGTTGCAACTGATGCGCGCGCGGGCTTTGGCTTTCTGCTCCATAGACGCTTGTCTCCAATTTTCTGCTCTTTTGGCTCCTCAATTTCTCCAAGCTTTATTTACTACCTAAAAACACAAAATTAATTAGTACAAATATTTATTCTTGAAAACAAAGAAAATACAGAATCTGGGATAATATCTGATTTCTGAGCACAAAAGATGAGTTAAATGCCAATAAATAGATGTAGAAATATGCAATATTTGGCACTCATCAAATACCCCCAAACCTGAATTTTACTTGTCCTCAAGTGAAACAAAATTAGGAAATCCTAACTATACCACTGTCGCGGGTCTCTCGAATGCATTTAGCGTATGCACTAAGTCTTTAAACCCTTAGGTGTCCCTTGTGGACGAGTTGTAGTCTCGTGAGGGTTTACCAGAGGTGTACCCACAAAACCTTCTCCAACTTCGTAGTGTAAAAG
This sequence comes from Papaver armeniacum, assembly GCA_023531295.1. Classification (NCBI taxonomy): domain Eukaryota; kingdom Viridiplantae; phylum Streptophyta; class Magnoliopsida; order Ranunculales; family Papaveraceae; genus Papaver; species Papaver armeniacum. Next base: position 336,925 of record JAJJWW010013302.1, on the reverse strand, counting down.
AGTCTCAAGCATCCAAGGAGCTATGAGGACATAGAGTTTCGCATGCTAGTAACACGGTTAGAACTACCAAAGAACGCATTCTCATCCTTAAGAGTTGAGCGAGAAGTAACCATACCATATGAAAGAATTCGGATTCGATAGTAATCACAAGCCTCGACTTCTGCCTCACCAATAAGGTTTTATGATAATTGCACTCAAAAAGACCGCTTTTTTAGTCTCTCATGTGTGCAGGCAGGAATAAAGAAAGAAATCCTGCACACGTTGAAGATGAGAAGGATAACCTTCCGAAATAATTTCTGGAGACTCCACAGAGTTGTGGACAAAAAGAATCTTTTTCTGATGATCTCTAAGAAAGGAAATCAACCATTAGCAAGGATGGGAGTACTCACTTACCTTCTCACCCGATCGGAAATTAATATCACTCTCTCTCAGCATTCATAGAAACGTCTTCAATCTTTGGTCTTCGGTCTTCAACTGCTGATGATGAACTTCTGAACTTCACAAAAACTTGACAAACTTTTTTTTTTTTTTTTTTTTTTACACTAAAACATGAAAATAACAATAAAACAATAAAACTCAATTTTACACAACTTGCATTGTCTTGATTTCACAAACTTCATTAATTCTCATCCTATTTTCTTTTCCTTGTTGCACGTAAACCTTGGACTATTTCAGCTTTTCTTCAAATATTCTGATGATGCTCCGCTTGCTGACGATGATGTGTTTCTATGAATGTGTTGATGTTATTGAGAGGGAGAGAGTGATGCTAACTGCAAATCGATATTTAGAAGGAGTTTTCATCTTTAAACGTCACCCTCATGATTGACAAAATTAGCACTCAAGAGATCAAAAATAGTGCTGAAAGTGGTGCGAAGTTGGGTAGCTCACCATTCTTACCCGGATTGACGTACGGTGACACACACTCTAATGATTTTTTAGAAAGTCACAAAAATTGAAGGTCGGTGCCTTGCTTGATGTAAAAATGGGTAGTCTCCACTATGGGTGATCACAATTCTACTACCGAATATCTAAACAACACCTAATTCGCCCTCCGGTATGGTTAAATCCAACTTTAACGCTCTAATCAACTAAGAAACCCGATTGTGTTCTCCAGTACTTCCAAGTTCTGTTATTTCTGTCAGACTCTCTATGTAAACATAGCTAGAAGCATGCTAGTGACTCTAAGATCTCTAAAAGTTGGAGGTTTTTATGTACATATTTACAAAGAGTTTTGAATTTTTGAATTTTTTTTTTTTTTTTTTTTTTTTTTTTTTTTTTTTTTTGAAATAAAAGACTAAAAACTCTATATGCAAATGCACCCCCAAACCTAAATCAAACATTGTCCTCAATGTGTCAACAGATAATAAGAATTTAAACAGTCACATACCAAGAGAACTATGTTGAGTAGAGAAAAGGGAAGAGATTACCGGATGTCGGCGAAAGTAAGGTTAGAGCTTCATTAGTCAAGGCTAGAATCCAACATTCTCAGAGGAGATCATATCGAATTAGCACAATAAAAAGAAGACTCAACCGAATCAAGATAGAAAATTTCACAAGTCCTACTGGATTATATACAATGAAAATTCACCATACACCAACAATCTAAAGAGTTGAGGATCAACCCAAAAGAAGATATGCAGAGACATCAACAGCCTTACACAAATATAACATGAGAGTGCAGGTAAGATTGCAAATGTGAACGATTTTCCCCCAAACCTAAACTTGTCAACAGATGTGTTTGTGAGCACAAAATCTTGCAAATTTAAAGGTACATCATGCACAAGGTCTAACTCAAAATGAGTTTTGCTAAGAACAGGCAGACATACATATTCCAACTGTGTCTCCTTAAAGGTGTTATACTTTGATGCAAAATAGTCCAAGAGAACTTGGGAAGCACAAAGCTCTAGGCCTAGATTAGGAATTTTCAGAAAAGTTGGTTTTGCAATTTTGTTACAAACTACACCTAGGTTTGGTAGAGGAGTTTCAATTTGTGACTTAGGAAAGATATTAGGTACATCTAAGTTATTTTCATGTATAAGATCATTTGCACCATTACACACTTCCCTAAAGTCAGAAGAAGGTAAATCATGTTCACTTGCATAGAACAATTCATCAATCTCCATGTCATAATCATCATTATCCAAAATTTCAACCTCATGCATAAGATAACCAGGAGAAACATCATGCTGTAACCTAGGCATGGAATCAGACACATTAATTACATGCATTGAATCATCTGTGTCAACAGACAATTCAGCTATCCCTAGGTCAGATGCAAGTTGTACATCATGCTTATTTTCACAGAACACTTGTTCAAACCCCAAATCAGCATCACATGTATGAATATTAGAAGAAGCATCATTCACAGGGTTCACAGAAGAGAAGCTTAATGTCTCTGAACCCAAAGGTTCCACCATACTTTCATCATACACATGCTCTTCTAACATATCATATTCATCATCATCATCATAACAAAAATGCATTTCCCTATTCAAAATTGTAGCATTTCTAGTGCACTCATTTACCTCTTGATTAGGTTCATATTCAGTGTCAATTGCATGAGTAGGAATATAAACACTATTTTCAAAATTTACTTTATTGGGGACAACAAGCATCCTATCATGAGATTCCTTCCATTCTTCATTTTGTAAATGACTGAGATTCATCCTTAAGAACATGTTAAGCTATTCAATTGAAGGGGAGTCTTCACTAGTGGGTATGCATGCTTCACATGGATATTCAGAACATGGTTGTGCACAAGGTTCACTACACAAGGGAAACTCAGACAGGTTGCTATATGGGTGATCATGCGATACTTTTCTTTCAAGTATAGCATTGTTTTGCTCTATGATTTTGAGGTTCTCCATTATAGACTGCATACATGGGTTCATTGGAGGATAGAACTGCTCATCCTCCAATGGTGGTTGATGATACATGTGGTCATAATGATTAGGGTATGAGTATTCAAGGTCAGGGCCATGAGAAGGTTCATAATATTCCCTAAAATCACTATGGTCTGTGGGGGTTTCATAACATGAATCATGCCCGTAAGCAAGTTTTCTAATGGATTTGTTTTCATCCCGCCATTGCACCAAAATCCCGACATGATCTAGCAACTCAATTTGAACTCAAAAGAAGCAACCATAGCTTAGCACACATCAAATCATATCAACACAGAGACGCAAAAATGATACAAGAAAATGACACCCAATTTTTAGAATTAAGCACACAGGAGTGCTTGGTGTTGCTGCAAATGTGCAGCCCAGGTTACGTGGGCTTCAGTTTGTGCAGAGCCCAGTTCGTATGCACATGCACAACCCAGTGGTAATGCAAAGCCCAGTTTACGTGGGCTTCAGCCTATGAACAGCCCAGTTTATGTGCAACTGCACAGCCCAGTGGCTATGCAAAACCCAGTAGAACTGGGTTCCAGCCCAGTTTGGAAGGTTTACAGCCCTAGTCGGGCCAAGCACATTATGTTGCACGGGTTGTGTGCGGATCAAAGTTATGCACAACACGAGAGAAACACAAAACTCTCAAAAATGGCATAGCACCGGGCAGGGCACAAGTGGGGTAATGTGCAGCTCAGCGCACAATTAATCACACACAAATTCTAGCACACGGGGAGCCGGATGTTGTTGTTTAGGAGAGACACAAGATACTTATGCCACCGCCCAGTTAGCGGGTGCACAAGAAAATCGAAAAAATGTGTGAGGTGCACAGGTAAAAGGGATGTGCTCACTCAAGGTGAAGCATGTGCTGGGTTGTGTGTTTGAAAATTAACAAGCTAAATGCTAATCACAAATCCTGCTACTCAACAACTCAGTCACATATCACAAGATCACACACAGATTGCGAGAAGATGATGTTAACACAATAAATGTCAACTCGGGTCCGTTGACCTCGGTTGTTAGAGATCAAGTAAACAGGAGTGCGAGATATTAGCGGGGTATATAAACTTCACACAGATTCACAAAGTTAATCAAAATAGAGTATAATTGATTCAAAGACATTTCGGATATGAACTTCACGAGACGTAGCAAATGAATCCGCAAATAATCAATGCTAGCACTCGTAACATGCTCAAAGTGTCAACACAATCAAGTGGTACCCAAGTTCTCGAGATGTATGCACAAAAATTGCAGGCGTATGGTCACAGTAAGCTCGGGGTTGACAGAGTCAACTAGGTCGATTGATATCAACGAGTTTGCAAAGCAAATTTTGTTCTCCAAGTGGTAGTTCAAACTCACAAATGCAGGGGCTGGAGGTCAATATTTCACAAATGAAAATGTAGCCAGTTCAGCCAATGGTTCAATGCACAGATTACACAACAGCACACATTTCAGCTTTTCAATGGGCTTTCAGGCAACTATGCAATGTGCAACTCAGGGGAACAAGGAATTAAATGTTGCTCAGATATGGCTCAACAGGGTCACACAAGGCACAGGGTCAGATGAAGTTAGCTATCTCAGTTGGTATCACTAGGGCTAATTGGTTTTCACAGGTTATGCTCAGGTTTTGCTCAAACTCACAGCTTCAGTGGCTGGAGTTAAGCACAGGGCAGATGGGAGCTAAGGTTTCACAGTGAAAATCTGCACTATTTCACCCTAGTGCACAGGTTACACAAAAGCATACATTTCAAATTTTCAAAAATTGCTCAAGTGACTCAGAGATGTTCAAGCAACTAGTTTAATAGACAATTAAAGATGGTTGCTTAGCAGGGTAGCTACTTTGTCATGCAAGGGCAATATAGGTGGTTATACTGTGATGCTCGGGCAAATTTCAGTGATGCACAAATTAGTAGCAAGTTTGGCTAACCTCAAATTCACAGCTCAAGCACAAATGTGACAGGGCAGCGGTTGTAGCCACATGGCTATGTTGTTCTGCTCCTTGTCTTCCCTTCCTTTGGCTTTTGTAGCATGCACCTGTGAGCTCAAATGAGAATTTCAATCCTCAGAAATGTGCATGCAAAGTCAGGAATTTTGGAGCAGATAATTGCTTATCACTGATGGTTAACAGCTAGAATTACAAGACATATGATATGACTGCACTGAGGTGTTAACTGAAGATTTGGACTGGCTGGGATTAAGAGTTACAACTAAGATGCAGTTACTATAAATTGTGAAAGCTACAAAAAGGGCAGTGAGATGATTATACTACCACTACATGTTATGAGATGATTACACTAAGCTACTCTACATGGCAGAGATGCAGAACTTAATAAAAAGAAATGAAATAATGCAGTTCAAGTAGCACCTATCACTACAAAGCAGATTCAGCTAGCACGGATGATGATTTTAGCAAGTAATCACAGGGATTTGCAATGTAGTTTAGTGACCGCTCAAGCCGTGCAGACTTGAGCTCAGGCTAGGCCATATGCTAACTGAGATGCACAGATGAGGTGCAGCTAATAAGAAACACTAAGAGAAGTGCAAGAATGCAAGTGTGCAATTGAGATAGATTAACTAAAATGCAATGATAAAGTTAACAATATGCAATAGAAGATGCAGAGAAAGAAAACTACAGCTAAGTTAAACTAATAAAGGATTAAAAACAATAATTCAAAGCAATTATGCACAGGGGTGAACTGAAATTCAGTGAAGAAAACTAGTAATCAACAGCAACACTACCAAATCCCCGGCAGCGGCGCCAAAAACTTGGTAGGCTTGGAAATGTGTTTTCCTACGTGTAATACTGCAAGTGCATAGTGCCTATTGGAGGCGTGGCAAGTACAGGTCGATCCACAGAGAAATGGAGTGTATGTTGTTGATTCGGCTTTCTAACTGATTTCTAGAGGTGTGTAACACAAATTTGGTTTGGTTTTGGTGTCGATACGACTAATTGGTTTTCAAGTGACACGAAATAGAAAGCAAGAATACAAATTAAAGAGCACCAGGGTAATCGAATCCCCCACCTAATCTTAGCTAAGTCAGTCCAATTTATGTTCTTGTTCTTTCCCAAGGAAGATTCTAGAGAATGAATTATCAACTAATCTAACTAATTCCCCTAGTATCAACTGTCTTTTTACAAGACAATTGATCACAGTTCCTTAGTCAACTTGCTAAGCATCATTCCTATCTTATTAAGCACATATCTTCTTCCATGGAAGCCTCAAATGGAGAAATTATTAACCATTATCACTAGTTTTCCCCTAGCATTGGGTCATCTTCTTACAAGATAACCAATCACAAAGCTAATTAGATCAATTAGCTAATTATTACTCCTATCTCAATTAAGCACAACAATAACAACAACATGAATATAAATTAACCTAGCATACAATTAAGGGTTTCATCAAGACCCTAGCAGAGTGATTTAGAACATGCTGAAGACAATTAAAACACAATTCAACTAAGCTTGGTGCACTGGCTAGTCCAGGCATGAGTTCAAACATCCTCACCTCAACTCTATTTATACATGCAAACCCTCATTCTCTCCTAACACTCCAATTCGAAAATGAAAGTACACCCACTCACCCAAAACCTCTGAATTGTGCTCTCCTCTGTGAATTCGGATCTGAGATGATGGTTCCCTTCATTGATTTGATGTAACCCTAATTTCAACTATCTCAACCCTAGCTTCTAAGGTATGGAAGAATCTACTGATGGAGATAGGTATAAATGGGGGTGGTGGAGCAGGCGCTGATGGTGCTGGTGTCAGGGGAAAGGGATGGTGAAGGTGGGGAAGTCGGCTACTGGTATGGTCGGGGAAGAAGGAGGTGATGGCTTCTCTGAAACTGTCGGGAAGTCAGAGAAGAGAAATGGGGTTTGGTCGATGGGAGTAGGTATATGTGATTTTGCTGTAGAGCGGGAGCAGCGACGAATGATGTGAGGGATGCAGCGAGCGTTGGATGTGGCGGGCGAGATATCACGGCTCAGATGTAATGGGCTTGGATCCGGGTCATGGGCCGGGTCTTGGATAGCTCGAGCCCATGTCTTGTAAACAGGTTGCTCCTTGTTGGGTTGCAACTGATGCGCGCGCGGGCTTTGGCTTTCTGCTCCATAGACGCTTGTCTCCAATTTTCTGCTCTTTTGGCTCCTCAATTTCTCCAAGCTTTATTTACTACCTAAAAACACAAAATTAATTAGTACAAATATTTATTCTTGAAAACAAAGAAAATACAGAATCTGGGATAATATCTGATTTCTGAGCACAAAAGATGAGTTAAATGCCAATAAATAGATGTAGAAATATGCAATATTTGGCACTCATCAAACGCCCGCCCACCCTACCGCTTCTGATAAAAAAAAGGAGCACTACACCATTTTTAGGGATTAGCAACAGAGCCTGGCCGTTGCTGACTGGGGTCGCAACGGCAGATCGACGTTGCAAAACACGGTGTTGCATTTTTTCGCAACGGCATAAGCTCCGTTGCGACTCTTGGTCAGCAACGGAGATTCGCAACGTACTGTGCCGTTGCGAAGCTGTTTGTTCGAAACCAAGATCTGCCATTGCTAAGATATTTCTAATTACAGGAATACCCCTACCCGGAACTAAAATGTTATTGGTTCTGGTTCTAATTTACTGGTTCTAGTTCTAATTTAGCAACAAATTAAAGACGTTGCTAATATTTTGCAACATAAAAAAAGGTCAAGTCTTCATTGACCTGGTCAAAATCCATTTCCCCCCACATTTCCCCCCCTGCAGTTACCCAGTTCCCCACATTCATCATTTCCACAGATATACATTCATTCATTCAACATTCATTCATTCATTCATTCATTCATTCAACATACAAAACTGTATCAAATTATGAAAATGGATTCTTCAATTGATTTTAACAAAAAGTGTGAGTATTTGATACAAATGTGTTCTAAGTATCACAACAAACTAGTGTACACATTTGAAACATACTTGGTTCCTAAGTTCAGTTCATGTAAAGTTACGAAATTCCTAAGTTTTTCTAACTTAAATCACTATAAGGAGATACTACATAAACTTACAAATCTTGCAATGCTAAGGGACCTAATGGTCTTTGCTTTTGTTCTCCAACCTTAATTTCTGATCTCATAACACAACATCATTCAATCAACCTGCGAACAAAGCATCACTAATTCTTCCAATCAGATAACCAGTATGCTTATAAAGATTGAGTCAAAAATTAATAAAGAAATAATATGATTTGCAAATACAAGCAGGCAAAATCTGTGGAAAAGATGAATATGGGGAACTGGATAAGTTTCCATTGTCTCTAATCCTCCTTCCAATGACCTAAGTTAAAACAATGATAGATCAAAAGCTTGCGCATATAATTGGTGTTCTGTAAAAACATTGAATCTGCACCCGAATTTGGGGATCATCTTGTAATCCAGCTGAAGTCAGCCAAATCATAAATTACGCTGGATTCTATGATATCTTTTTAGGTCTTCACTAGCATCTTGTAAGCATAATACACAAAACTATCCCCTAAAACTGATCTTGTTTTATTTAGTACAAAACATTCACCAAAATCTTGAGTCTTGACTATACTAAAAACGAAACTAAGAACTGGTGAACTAGTAAAAAATTTAAGATATATGACATACCATCAGTCATCTTGGCCTCGATGTTGGAAACATCTTTATCATCATTGACACGATCATAACCATAGCGAAGCTTCCATGAATGAGTCTACTCAACCGTAGAGAGTTCACAATCCACTGAAAAAAGCCAAGTAATTTGCTATCATAGTAATTCACACATTCACAATATTGGAAAAAAAGTTAGAATGTAACACAGTCAATTCCCTGGAACTATCTTTACCAATTAACAATCAATGCTCATTACAAAGTCAATGCACATTTTTAGTCAAGAGCTTATCGTTAAGAGCTTTGAGAGATGGTTCTAGGTCTGACAAAAGTGTGAACTGCACAAATAGAACAAAAAAGACCATATAAGTTAAGACAGCTATTATGAAGACCCAACGGCGTAATGAATAAAATTCAAATGATAATGTAACGAAGATCACAAGAAAGACTTACCGAAGTAAGGTCACCAACAACATAGTCCGTAGCAACAGCACGAACAACATAGTACCTCAAAAGTGATTATATAATAAAGATTAATATCCTTAAGTTTGAACTCAATATGATAAGCATAAGCAAAGGAAGTGTACTTACCAGGGATTGATATTCCCCCCGGGTGGCTACTACCACTTCAATTGACCTGCACTGCAGTCACCTGCGCAACAAAATACAATAGAACCCAAACCACACACATTCATAAAGAAAAACTGATTATATTAATACTGCCGGTTCACATAGATACATTATGATTCGAAGTTTTTTAAGCACAACTGCCTGAGAGTCTTCCTTATGCACAACTGCATAAGACTTTATAAGCTAGTATGCTAAGCACATGTACAAAAGTGTTTCAAAAAAAAGCAAAAAAAAGATAACGCAACTGCCTGAGAGTCTTCCTTATGCACAACTGCATAAGAATCTACATGTTAGCATGCTAAGAAAATGTACAAAAGTGTGAACATATATAAGCAAAAAAAGATAAAGCCATGTGTTGTTAATAAAGTGATTATCGAGCATTATATACGATGGCTGAGATATCTCCAAAAAAGTCAGTCAACCGCCGACCAGACTAGTCATTTCTGATGCACTTCTTTGGATGAAGCACGTACCCTCCAATTCCAACATCTTGAAAGGTTGAAACAAACTTGTTAACTTTCAGGACTGGTTCATTTGGGAGGAAAATTTTGTCCACCATCACCTTTCCAAGATTAGATGGTACAATACAGCTGTGACACATACATCCCATGGCACCAGTGCACAGCCTACCAACAAAAATGACTTCATCATCAAGGTTCAACAATGAACATGGAGGCATTTCGATGCACTGCCATCGATGATCGAGCTAGTGAAGGTGTTGGAGCAGGTGAAGGTGTTTGAGCAGGTGAAGGTGTTTGAGAAGGTGTAGGTGTTTGAGCAAGTGAATCATTGTGAATAGGAGAAGCTGTGTGACGTTGTGAACAACTGCTGTTGTTTGATGCAACAACTAACCCTGGCATTGCAGTTTGAATTTCCTTCACAATGTTACATACTAATCCTAAACCTGTGATCAGAACCTCCACCTTGGTACTTAGCTCCTCCAACTGATGCTTGACAGCTCCATCCTTGGATTTCAATTCTTGTACTTTGGCACGCGCAGGAGCAGAACAATCATATTGTGTGCGAGTAACAGGACCAACAGCACGAACCCGTCCTCTACATTACTTCCCAAAAGTCACTACATCTATGTCTGGTATAGGAATACCCGCAACTTATTTCTGGTTGATATCTTCTTGCACCTTCTTAAGCTCATCCTGTCATGTTGAGCATAACAATGCATGTCTCAGATATAAAATATATAAATGACTAGTATATAGTATACATATGAGTACTAAAATTCAGATAAAACACAAGCTGACTCACAAAGTGTTTTTGCGCACTAGGTAGAATTGCCCCTCCCTCTTGAGTATGAGCTTTAATCCACACATCAGAGGTGGTGATTTCCACATCGGGATTCTCGCGCTCCTACCAATATAACGAGTCGATTTGTATGAATCAATCTAAAAGGATAAGACTAATCATAATGGACATATTTTGAGATTCATAATACTGAAATCAATATACATACCGATTCGCCTTTGACCAAAGAATGAGGTTTACGACCGGAGGTGTGAGAGTGGTCATATAGCTGTCGCTTCCTCTTGTGATCAGCTCTACTTTTCTGTTATTTAATAGTGTTTTCATCCAAACAGAATTCTATCCACTCCTCTTCAGGTACACCAGGAGGAATATGTGCAATCCTTTCCTCATGAGTTGGATAGGGATCATAATAAGCATATCGTAACTCATGCTTGCGTCTCCTCCATATAGGAGCCATCGACTTAACCACGCCAATCTTACAAGGCTCGGGTAAAGGATATGCTTTCTTAGAAAAAAGAGTTATTTAGAATGTATGTAGAGCTAGATAATACATAATACATTTATGTCATCATTTTAGCGATCAAACCAGTAAGGAAAGAATCGAATCATCACCAAAAACAAAATATCTTAATAAAAACTGTGAACATGCTTCCATGATTTAAATGAGATGGGGACATGAGTACGAGTCAAGGCGCCTTTCATGTGGACGTATGATGTTGCATTCGCGGAAATGGGAAGACCATTCTCATCTACTTCCACTGCTGCCATAATAACCTGCAAAATAACAACCAAGTTCTATGTGAGAAAGAAGTTAAACCTATAACAGCTAGCCTTTGTCACTATCCACATAAACATATCAAACGGAAGCTATAAAGAATGCGCAAGTGATAACACAAAAATCAGGAGAAAAGAGAACAACCAGAACATATAAGATAATCCGCAAGTTATAAAACAAAATTTATCAGAAAAAGAACACAAACAAGCAAGTCTAAACTATCATTGTCACATGTCAGAAAAAGATCCCTAATCACAAAGAGCTAAAAACCACAGAATCGACACATATAAGCTTCTCTAAACTCTCATTGTCGGTAATAGCTGACTGATAAATACTAGGAATTTCAATACTATTTATAGAGGAAGTCAATCCTTGCAATGAATGCAACACCAAAGACCACCCTTTTCAGACAGATCCTTTGAGTAGAAAACTTGTGTCGCTTCAGATGCAAGAATAAATGGCTCATCCATAATTCCATCAATGCTTTTCATCTTGGACAAGTTAACCTTTATCAATTTTGTAATTGCATCAACCTTGCACCCATTAGTCTTGTCTTCAACCTTCACCCAATCGATAGGTGTTGTAAAACACCTAATTTTATATCTAGTATTTATGATTTCTTTGCTATTTTCCTTGGGAATTGCATCACTTACGTTTGATTTTGAGTTTATTAGGTATAATGGAGTCATTATGAGCAAAAGATGGAGAAATTGTCCATTTGGAGCGTAAAAGGAGAAAGCGTCATTTCATGGCAACTACTACTGAGAGCGGATCCGAGCCGAGCCGAAGATAGGGGACAAACACGGCAGCTTAGTCTAGAGAAGCAAGGGCGAACATCTTTGGTGGCCTGTATCTAAGGAGTGGATGCCTAAAGACATCATTGAGTACCCCCTATCTACTTCACCTAAGTGGGTATAACCATCCCCATTCCTACACCTAAACCTAAATCGAGAGAAGTGTTTTCTCAATCACTGCTTCTCCACCTGAAATGAATGAGAGGCGCAGCCATAGGAAATTGGAAGAAATTCAAGAGAGAGATCTGTTGCCGAGGATGTCGAGATTCAGAAGGGGATTTGAAGAACAGAAAGGTGAGTGATGTTGTTTCGGATTGAAGGAAAAGAATCAATGGGGAAGACAGGGAAGATTGAGAAATTGAAGATGGTACTGACTCGAATTGAGATGGGTTTGAATCTCATGGCTCCGAGAATAGAGTTAATTGAAGAAATCTGATGTTGTTGTTGAGTATAATACGAAGAAATTTGAGATGGGTTTGCCTCTGATTCAGAGTTAGGGTTTGCTGGGGTTTGTTCCAGCTCTTATCTGTCCATAGAGGTGGATGATTGTGGTAGAACTGGAGTAGTTCAGTGAGGGTTTGTGGTTGAAGTTGCTGCTGTCCGATTGAGAGAAGAACAAGATTATGAAGATGGTGGAAATGAGGTTTAGGATGCTGAAATGGGTGTAGTTGCCAGTGAAAAGCGAGAGTTGCAATGGGAGTTGGTGCTGGTGCATATGAGCCTGTGATTTGCAGGAGGAAATGGTTTGTTGCGGCTGTTGATTTGAGAGTTTGGCAAGGAAGAAGATAATGGAAAAACTGATGCTAGGTATGTTTGCAAAGCAACTGAGAAGAAGCTGGTGATGCAGTTATGGAGTTGGAACTGAGCTGTTGATATAGTTAGTGCAGTCACAGCCAAGAACTGATGTTGTTCTGGTTATGAAGTGTGTGATGAATTGGTTGCAGAGCTGTAGAGAATGGAGCAGTTGTGGTTGCAATTGAGTATAGAGTTGGAATAGTGAAGCTCAGGGAAGGAATGGGTCGAGTTTCTGGCATCAGTTGAGAACAAGAACAAGAAGGTTTGATATTGAGCTGAGATGCAAGGATAGACTCTGGTGCTGGGACTGGAGAATATTAGAGCTGGTGTTGAAGTGATGGCAGTGTTTAAGGTTCTGCCTAGAACTGATGTAGTATGCTGGAAAGGAAGTGGATGTAGTTGAGCTGAAGCTACATGAAATGGAAATTGCAGGTTACATTGGTGAGTTTGTATAAGAGATGGCTTTAACTGTGCAGGGCAGATCTGAACACAAGAGAATGAGTTAGTGTTAATGCAATGTCTAGCTTGATGTTGTTGTTGCAGAGAAACAATGGGTTATGAGCTGAAACTTCAGGAGGTAGCTGATGCTGTTGTAGAATGGCTTAACAGATAATAGAAGAAGTGATTATGATGCTGTTATGAAGCTGCAGGAAGTGGATGTGTTTGTGGAGTTTTGCCAGTGAACTGTCATGGGTCTGTGGTGTTTGAATTCAATTATAAGAATGGGTTTTCTGCTATGGGTTGAATCGGTATTGCAATTGCAAAGATAGATAGAGGAGATGAAATGGAGTATGAGGGTCTGGTGGCATTGAGGCCTAGAAGAGAATGCTGGAGTGATGTTGGCTGATTAAGTGGTGTTGATGGTGTTGCTTAGTGTTGTTGCTCAACAGGTACTAAGAACTGGGATGGATGATAATGAAGCTGCAGCTCGAATTAGTATGGTGGCCTGAGAATGGAGCAATGGAGAGAGCGTACTGATGATGATTCGTTGCCGAGGAGGTTATTGCGCAAATGGGTTTGAGGAGTTGAGCTGGAGCAGTGGCTTGAGATGGCTGAGACATTACAGGGAAAGTTGGTCTACAATGATTATGCACCACAATTTATGGCCTGTGCAAGATTGCAATGACTCTGACCTTGGCCACTCAGCCCATCTAGCTGAGTAAGATGCTGACTTGATCCTGACTCACCTGACTCGGTCGGTTTGACTCGAGTTGACCCGGCTGACTCACCTGACCGAGTTGACTCGTTGACTGGTGACCTGGTGGACTTTGCCGGTCACCTGAGATATTTTCCGGTGCCGGATACCGGCCAAATTCCGACCACAATACCAGTTTTCCGGCGACCATTTTTGGACAGAGTTTTTACATGGATTTTTCTCACACATGGGCTTGGTGGACTTCTTTCTTTTGGACCTTTGAAGATTAGACCGAATTTTGGAAACAAGAGAACTATTTAAAGAAAAGACTTCTACAACTTATGAGAGATATTATTTCTTGGAACTTTGGAGAGCCGCTTTTGTGGACGCTTCTAGGGTTTTCTTGTTATGAACTCCATGAATATGAGCTAGAGTTTTCTTTTGGTTATGGATTAGTTGGATTTCCAAACATGAGTTTTTGTTCAATAAATTAGTTTTCTCTCATATTATCGTTTATGATTCACCAAATATTATTACATGATTTGAATGGTTGTTTAGTCGAGTTGCGAATCGATTGAGTTTGCTTTCATCTTTATTGCTAGATTAGGGTTATTATACGCAAAAGTGATAATTCCTGATTGCAAGTAGCATAAATAAGATTATAGTTTGTAGTGATATATTCTTATGATCTTATGTGAACCATAACCTTTGTTAAATCGGATTAGTGCTTTTACACGTTCGATTGCTTTGATTGGCCTGATTTCATAGAACCTAATGCATCTAGGGAATTAAACTTGATTAGTGCTTTTACACGTTAGGTTGTTCCTTTAGATAGAATTCATATTCGCATCTTTTAATGTGTTTGTTGATGACAAGAGGAGATTAGCGGGATATTCTTGCGATCAAGGTATTCTAGGGCCTTTGATAAAAGTTGAGATTAAAATATCAATTCTAGTTATTGTGTTGAAATCATGTTTGTGATTGAAGACGAAATACATGACCAATACTTTCTCATCCTTGATTTGATTTGTTTACTTTTATTGTTTGCTTTTATTTAGTTTATTATATAAAAATCACAAAACCCCCGGTGTTATTTATAGGGAATCGAAGATGATAACTCTTGAACTTCGTAGAATCTTGACAATGTAACTCTTTTCCTCTAAATCCTTATTGCTTGAAACTTCATTATAGATATTCCTTCTTCCCTTGGCTTTATTGAAAGAATACAAAACTAAAAACGAACTATACAAACCCAAAATATAGTTTTTTTTTTTTTTTTTTTTTGGTCATAAAAAATAAAACAAATACAAAATAAAAACGAAATAAAACTAGTAATGAACCAAAAGAAATTTTCTCTTGTCTTTTTTTTTTTTTTTTTTTTTCATTTTTTTTTTCATTTTTTTTTGAGACAAGAGAAAGTAAAATACAAATAAAATAAAAATGTAAGTACAAAGGCCATGGTGTATTACTTTACCGCTTGATTCTTCACAACTTATATGTCTTGATATCATAAACTTCTCGAACTCTCATCCTTGATAATTTTCACTCTTGTACAATAGTCTTCAACTTATAAAAATTCTGCTCCTTGTTTTGTTGCTTTACTTGAATCTGAAATCTGCTCAATTCTGTACCGTTGCTTGTAAACCTCGAACATGTTCAACTTTCCTTCAAATTTGCGATGCTCCTCTTGTTGATGATGATGGTGTTTCTATGGACTTGTTGGTGTAGAGAGAGATAAGGTGGATGGTGCTAACTGCGAACAAGATTACAAGTGGTATGTAAGTTAGCAATTCGATGTCACCATCATGGTTGATAAAAATAGCACTCAAGAGATCAAAATAGTGCTTCTATGGTGGGAGGTTGGGCAGCTCACCATTCTGCCTTCCTAATTTACGTACGGTGACACACACTCTAAAAGCACAAATTTAGACAGTACAAAGAATTGAAGGTTGGTGCCTCACATTATGTAACATGGGTAGTCTCCACTATAGGGGATCACTACTCTAATACCGAATTCAGTCTGCACCTTATTTGCCACTGGCATGGTTAAATCCAACTTTAACTCTCATACAAGTAAGAAACCCGATCGTGTTCTCTGTCATCTCTAAGTTCAGTCACTCTTATGAGAATCTCGATGTAATCTTAGCGACATATATACTATGTGACTCTAAACTAGCCACAAGTTGGAGTTTTCTTATTCACTAATTTACACAAAAGTTGAAAATTTTCAAAAATTTACAACGCAAATGCTTAACCACTCCCCCACACTTAAACTTTACATTGTCCTCAATGTAAATTGAATCGTCCAAAGAAAGTCAAGGTGGGAAATTTTATAACAATATGCGACAATAAATCATAAAAACGAAAAAACATGACAAGAAAAGAAAAGAAAAGATAAGAGATACAAAACCTATGGGTTGCCTCCCATTTAGCGCTTGGTTTAAAGTCGTCAGCCCGACTATATCCTTGCAAGATTCATTCCCCGTATACTAACAATCGGAAAAGTTGGGGATCCTTCCATAGAACCTGTTTTGCAAACACTAGCTTCACACAAATATTAGTAATATAAAACAGAAATGAAGCTATTAACCGATAAAAGCTTCCCCCACACTTATTCTTGTCCACACTAGGAAGTGTATAAAGAATATAGAAGTCGGGGACTACCACGGTTTCTTGTTTCAAAACCTGCATAGTATGAGAATCAAGTATCTCTAATGGCGGAAATCGAGAAACAAAGTCATTCAACAATATTCTCGAAGCACATACATTCAAACCAATAAGAGGTAAAGGAGAAGAAACAATAGGCAACGGGTTAGACAAACCTTGCACAATCTCTTTTATCACGGAATCCTCTTCATCCTTGAAAAACTCAAGTGAATTATTCACCTCTTGCATATCATGGTCCTCTATCAAACCTTGCAACCATTCTTCGTCCGTTTCTGCCTTAACCAAAGTCTCGACATAAACATCATCATTACAATCATATGCAAGCTCAATTGGGTCTTCCACAATATTGGTCATACCGGTCTCATTCTCAACACACTCCTTTTTGTTGTAAGGAACATACTCTTTTGCGGATCCAAATTTTATTATAAGAAACTTTTGTAGAATACTCGAAAATTCATCATCCTCAAGCTCCACCCTTTGAATAGGCTCTTGATCATTATTAAGATCAATGCTTGAGTAATCTACACAAGTGTCGACATATTCCTCTTCGTCTTCATCTTGATCCCAAAAAGACTCCATTGTACACTCCTCGGGATGTCACCATGAGTTGTTTCAAGCAATAAATCATAATCACCGTCACTATCATAGTCAACATAAGATTGGTCCTCGCTGAATTTAGTGTTGCTAATCTCTAACTCATCCTTTTGAATAGGTGAATGATCATTATTACGATCAAGAATCGAGTTAACTACACAATTATCAACGAAAGTTCCCAAGGAGTGGCCTTTTTCAACATTAGCATCAATCAAATATTCATCACAAACCATATGAACATTAGAATTATCCATATCTTCCTTGCATTGATCAATGCCTCTTCGCAAGCTAGCAATACCTTCACGAAGTTCTTGGAGTTGCTCGTTTGTAGTCTCTTTTTCTTTTTGAAATTCTTCTTGTAAAAAGTTGGAAATTTTGTCTATAAAGTTAGAGACTTTTTGTTCACGAGCATAAGAATCCTCCCATCCTTGTGGTTGTTCCCCGCCATAAGGTTGTTGAGGAAAACCATAAGGTTCCATGGAGTATTGGTCATAACCAATGAATTGGTTTTGATTATACCCCTGGAATTGGTAGTTTTCGTATTGTTGAGGTTGTTGAAAACCGTATCCATTGCTCCAATATGCTCCTT
The DNA here is from genome assembly GCA_023531295.1 of Papaver armeniacum. Taxonomy (NCBI): domain Eukaryota; kingdom Viridiplantae; phylum Streptophyta; class Magnoliopsida; order Ranunculales; family Papaveraceae; genus Papaver; species Papaver armeniacum. Next base: position 319,182 of record JAJJWW010013302.1, on the reverse strand, counting down.
CCATAATAAGTACTTGAAAAAGAGTTCTCAAAACTATGTCAAAACCAGAAAATAGGAAAAACTAAAAAAAATAAAACAAACCAGAAAATAAGAAAAACTAAAAGAAATAAAACTAAAAACAAAAATAAGAAACCAAAAACAATTGACAACCGCTGCCTCCCCGGCAACGGCGCCACCAATCACAATAAAATATAGTTTCTTCAAATTCCATAAAATTCAGCTTGATAATCTTCCTAATGACTCCATAATAGATCATTTCTGTTTCCTTGTAATTTGTGTCCGTGGACTTCGCTCTATAACTTGTAATAGCTTTCATAGACACACCACTGTTTTGTGACACAACCAACCCCTCGTAATCTTCAAAGACAGTAAAGTAAATCCATTCACTTGGTATCTCTTATACGACTGCGCCTTGAATAGAGGTCCATGCACTAGTCGCCAAAGTGTTGAGTTTGCTTCATTAGCTTCTAACAACTGCAAGAAAACATGTGTGAAATCAAGATAATTAGTAAAATATGAATTGTAATTGCATAGATTAGAGAAAGAGAGTCAAGGTACATAATTTAGGCTCATATGTTACCTCTTCGCGTAACCACAAAAGAAAACTCTTTGAGGGACAGTTTCTCTGACCATCAACATAGGATTCATACTTCCTACAATTAAAAGATAATTCAAAACAATTATATCGATAGACATATAACTGCTCAAAGGTGTAAAATCAAAACTCTTTGCAACCATCGTACTTAAAACACTTAAAGGTGTAAAATTAAAATTTTGTACCTTTGCCAATCATCTAATCCATCATACTTAGAGAGAAGCCATTTGCGAGCTTGTTCAAACTGCACCTGAGTTAGAAATAATATCCCTAGCTTTACTTAAAGGCATCTCATCAGCAAACTCATCGTCATCATCAAAAAATGCCTGGAGAGTATGCTTATGAGTACCATCACCATCCTTTGACAGGCCCTCCATGCCATACAAGCTTGCTTCTCGCAGCGTATACCCTCTTTCGATGCACCCATCAATATACCTTTTATTGCGCACCAACCCTTTGAAACCCTTCATTAACCTAAAAAGTAGCAATCAAACAACAAAGTCTGGTAGGACATGACAACACTCAAGTTATATACATTAAACATTATCCATTACTCAAGTTCTAGGCATTACTCAGGTTATAGACATTAATTAAACAACAAAGTCAGTTGTGAAATTTTATCTCTCAAAGGGATACATCCACCTGAATCTCACCGGACCAGAGATTAAAGCTTCATATGTTAGATGAATCATCAGGTGAATGCTGATAACAAAGAACGACGGAGGAAAATGTTTCTCCAGAACACATATTATTTCTACAAGGCTGGGTTTTGCTTTTAGCAGATGTTCTCGGTTTACAACTTTCGCGAACAGAATGTTAAAAAAGATGTTGATCCGGAGAAGAGAAACTCGTAGCTCTTTAGGTAGCGATGTTGCAGTATGAACCAACAGCGGAAGCAAATGCTGCATTACTACATGGTAATCATGAGATTTAAAATTCCTTAGCTCTGGAGGATTAACACTGACGCAGTTGCGAAGATTTGAAGAGAAACCAAAAGGCACCCTTAGATTCTTCAAAACTGTACAAAAGTCAATTTCCTCCATCTTCGTCATCTCAAATGATCCTTTTTCCATTGTTGTTCTACCAGTCTCAGCATCCTCTTTCAACCACAACTTCTTTCTTATCCCCATATCTTCCATATCTTGACGTGCAACAAGACTATCTTTTGACTTGTTGTTTCCCATCACAGTATTCAGAAGATGCTCCATTATATTCTTCTCTGTGTGCATGACATCTATCATATGACGAATCGCATTTGAACCCCAATTGGGAAAATCAAAGAGAATAGATCTTCAGGTGAACATAGAATGGTCATTAACCTCATCTTCAACATTGGCGTCATCTTCAAGTTCCTGAAAATAGATAACATAAGAACAAAGGTCAAGTTACTGAATTTCAAACGATTTAATATTGCACAAACGATTCAATATAGGTTCAAATATCTTAACATGCTCATCACTGTAATAGAAAAACTCGGTACCTATATAGCATCCCCCTAGAATCAATCCATTTAAACAAAGTTTAAGCTAAGCAAACAATATAGCTCAATCTAATTAATTAACTTATATTTTTAATCACATCAATTAATGGAAAACCCATCAATACCAATTTATTATGTGCTTGATTTATGATATTTCTCATTACAAGATTCACAGTGAATTACACAGTTCAATATAGTAAATCACTAGAATAGTTAGAAGTTATGATTAAACAAATAGAATCGATCTTCGCTCCTCTTCATCCACCAAATCAATTCTACTCGTTACTCCATCAATTCGTAAACATATTAAAGATTCAAAGAATGTAAATCATAAAAACATGAAGGTGGCAAACCAAGCCCACAGCCCACAATGTGTAGAGATAAGCAAAACTGGAAATCATCATCACAGATTCAATCATTCGATGATAACACAATCTTAATCTAAACCAAGATTTATTCCAAATTAAATGAAATAGTTTATATATCCAGAACAACCACTTTCAAAAACTAACAAATCTCCAAGGAAAAGAAAAAACATAAATCAAATGAAGACATGACAGAGGACTAACCTTGATGGTATCAACTTTCCTTTTACGTTTGAGACTTGCTTGTGATGGTTGTTTTCTCTTGCCCTTCTTGGAACTGATTTTACCTACAATCTCTTGTATCTGCAGCCCTGTTAGTGGCCATGGAGTTATACCATGCTCCACACGTCCATCGAAATTTGTCCTATCATCGCGATACTTATGCTTCGATGGTAGCCATCTTTGGTGTCCCATGTAGCAGATCTTCTTAGTAAATGGCAGATAATCAGCAATAGTACCTTCTCCACAAGTAGGACAAGCACAATATCCATGAGTTACACATCCCGCTAAAGTCCCTAACGCTGGAAAATCGTGAATATCCCACAACAACCGTGTTCTCATCAAAAATTCAGTTTTGCTGAAAGCGTCAAATGCTAGTACATTGTCCCATAACTTCTTCAACTCATCTACTGGTATTTCTAAATAAACATCAATGTTTTTACTGGGTGATTTTGGGCCTGATATCAGCAACGACAACAAATAGAATTCCCGCTTCATACACAATGAAGGAGGAAAATTATAAATACAGATTATCACCGGCCAACAACTGTGTGTAAGACCGAAACACCCATTCGGATTGAAACCGTCATTTGATATCCCAAGAGTAACATTCCTTGGTTCCTTGGAAAACTCCAGCGAAAAACTATCTGCACATCGCCAAGCTGAAGAATAGACGGGATGACGCGTGACGTTTATATCTGACTTTGCTCTAGAATGCCAAGTCATTGCCTCCGCGATCCATGGTTCACTGTAAACCTTTTCAGCCTTGTAATCAACGAAAAATTTCTAACCATATTCTGAGCAACAGTAGTAAGCTTCCTCTCATCATTAAAACCTTCTTATACCTAGATTCTTGACAAACATGACACTTCACCAGCGATGCATGATCCTTCCAATACAAAACACAGTCATTTACACATGCATCATATGTTATATACCATTCCTAGTTCTTGGATCATCTTTTTCGCTTCAGCGTACTTAGATGGCAGTGTATTCTCTTCAGGAAGCAACTCCTTCATCAACTCTAAGAGTGCAGTCATACCATTATCAGAAAACCCATATTGTGTCTTTATGTGATTCAACTTGATAGAAGCATACAATGCTGTCACTCCCTTAGGACATGACGGATACAACGGTTCTTTTGCACACTCATAGACAAATTCCCTTTTCTTCCTTTTCCTAGTTCCAGCATCATTATGAACCCCACTATCTATTCTAATATTGTCATCTACTATAGCAGCATCATCATCCTCAACAACATCTCCTAAATTTTCACCCTCACATATAGCAGGATCAACAACTACATCTCCTACATTAACATTTTCTACATTCTCAGCTACATCGCCATTACTAGTGTTATCCACATGTGACCGTGCTTCTACTTCTAACTTTTCCCCATGAAAATGCCTTATCGTGTATGTAGAAAGAATACCATACTTAAGCAAATGCAATGAAATTTCACTAAGTGGCGCCAATCCTTTACCATTCTTACATCTACTACAAGGGCATGAGAATAAGGTATTTCCGCCACCATTTCTATTAACAAACTCTATAAATGGCCTAACACCTTCTATGTACTGAGCAGACTTACAAGGACATTTCATCCATCCCTTATCAACCGTAGATGACATAACCTAAAGACAGTATCTATGTTAAAATTCAGAGAGTATATGTACACTACATCAATACAAAATTAGCAGCATTTTTTGATATGATATCTACTACAACTCTAACATGTACCTATGAATTTGATATGTACACAACATAAGATTAATCAAAAAAGTACTATCATTTAAAACTATACTAAATCCATTCCATGAAATTGATATATCTACTTCAATTATAACCCGAGTGTACATTCCTAACAACAAATGAATACAACCAAACAATAAAGCTAATTGACATATCCCCTTCAATTCTAACATGTAGCTTCAACTGAGTCCTAGCGGTAGGGTTGCCGAAGCCCTTAGGTTAACGACAGAAACATCCTCTCAACAAAGAGAGAATGAGCTACAAGTAGCTTTGCGATTCACCACTAGGACCATTTTTATCATGCTCAATGAGATTCTATCAGAATCAAAATCAGACTTACAAAAATTATTAAGTTCAGTCCATACAAACTTATAAAAATCTCTAAGTTCAAAAATTATACAAAATTTCTAAGTTCAGTCCATACAAACTTATAAAAATTCTTAAGTTCAGACCATACAACTTATAAAAACTTCTAAGTTAAGAAGAGATTATACAAAATTTCTTTAAATACACCAATTCAATTATAACATGTAGCTTCAACTGAATCCTAGTGGTAGGGTTTCCGAAGCCCTTAGGTTAACGACAGAAACATCCTCTCAACAAAGAGAAAATGAGCTACAAGTAGCTTTTGCGATTCACCACTAGGACCATTTTTATCATGCTCAATGAGATTCTATCAAACTTCAGCTAAACAATATAAAAGGAACCAAAATAATCAAAACAGTTGGATATACCTTCTTAGTTTTCCTAAACCAACTCTGACCAGTTTCTTCAAACTCTAATGAATTGAACTTCAGTTCTTCAATCTTGACAAACCTAGACATGGAAAAAAAAGAGGAAAAAGCATTAGATTCAGATAAACAACAAACCATAAAATGGAAAGAAAATATAAAAGGAACCAAAATAATCAAAACAATTTCATAGTTGGATATACCTTCTTAGTTCTTCCTGAACCAACTCTGACCAGTTCTTCTTCAAGCTCCAATGAACTGAACTTCAGTTCTTCAATCTTGACAAACCCTAACATGGGAAAAAAAAGGGGGGTATTAGATTCAGATACACAACAAACCATAAAATGGAAAGAAATAAAAAGAAATAAAAAAACTGAAATTGAAAGAATCAGATTCACAAGTGAAATCGAAAAACTGAAATCAAACATTAAACCCTAAAAACGAAAAACTTAAATGGAACCCTAGGATGCGATAAACTTAAATCAAAATATCTAAATCCTAGAAATCAAATCTCTGAACCATAGAAATCACAACTGAAACCCTAAGAATCGAAATCTATAAACCCTAAAAACTATGTCAAAAATTATACCTGATGATACACAGTTCTACACGATGATAGATTTTAGAGATTGAGAGGAAAAAAACACCTCAGCTGAGCAGATCGTGATAGAAATGGAGATGGAGACGAGAGGAGAGGGAGGAGGGACTGAGTCTTTGTGGTTTGGCGGAGAAAAATGAAGAGGGTACTCGATAAGGGTTAGGATATACCCTAGATTTGGATTAAGGGTGGAAAAAAAACAACGAAGTCTTGACCGAATTTTGACTGGGGCGTGTTTATCAGCTCTAGTGTTCCGACCAAGCAAGTGGTTCGCACTCTTGAACTGAGCGCAGTTGCAATTTGCAACCTTGCCTGTGAGGTTGCAAAATTCGCAACGGCATCCCTCGGTTGCGAAAAAATAGCAACTGGGATTCACAACGGAAATTTCGCAACCGACCTAATGCCGTTGCAAAACTTGGTTACGAATCCCTTAAAATGGTATAGTGGAGGAGGAGTAGGTGCGTTCTACAAACGCCCCCACCCCACCGCTTCTTTCAAAACAAAAAAGGGGGGAAAGGCGTGGTCTAACGCCGTTTACCTAACACAATGTACTCCCCCCCCAAAAAAAAAAAAAGGGGGAGGGAAAGGGGAAAACAGGCACTACCTCTAACCCATCCTAGCTAGCGAAAAATAAAAAAAAAAAAAAAAAAAAAAAAAGAAGAAGAAGAATAATACCCCAACTTAAAGCAAAATTTTATTCACACTGTTCAGAACAGTCGCATAAGAAGAACAATCCTCATAGGACACACAACCTAATCAGCCATCAAAGCTCGACAACGAGCAATATCCGCATCCAAATCCTCTACCATCAAATGCCCGTCATCACATTGCGCGGTGGCTAAACGAAGATCCTGATCAGACTCATGCACCAACTTATGGATATCTCGAATAATCTTACCCTTAGTCTATGCTTTCACTCTTTCGTTAGATAAACGTTTAAGCACAATGTTCTTTTCCTTAGTGATACCAATCAATATAAAATCAATACCAGTATCACTTGTTTACTCCATATATTTTTTCCCCTTTTTGTCACAAAATGACAAAGAAACGAAAAAATAAAGGACAACACGAAAAGAATCTTACAAATCTCAAAATAGACTTGCAAACCTATAGAGTTAAGAACGAGGGTTCCACACACCATTTTTGATAACCAATATCAAAACTGAAACTACAAAGTAATTTGTTTTGATATGTTACCAAGGAAACAATTGCCCTAAGAAATTTTCCCAATTTAGTTTAGCAAACCAAAAATCAACTAAGCACCTTAGTTCTTTTGCTAAACCGATTGTTCAAAAACAATCGCTTCATTCGATAAGACCAAAATAAAGATAACTCTATTTTTCTCATCAGGTTCTAATTATCCATATAACTTAGACCTTTGACTTTTAAACAAGACAAGTACTAGGTTAGTTAACTAGCATTTCTTGTTAAGGCATTGGATTAGACTTGAATAACCGAAACCTCCACTTTGATAAGTCTAACTAAGATAACCTTAGTTTCTCATATCCGGAATCGAATTGGACTAACCAACTCATCCCGTAAACATTTTCTTTCGTTAAGCCATACATAATTCATACAAACCAACATAAATCAACTTGCAAAATTATTTACCTCAACCGGAAGCAATTGAATCAACATAGACATTAAAGCACCGCAATTGCACCGAAATTTTGTAAGCCTAAACAATTGATACCACACAATAAATCAAGATAACAATAGTTTTTCTTAACCGGAACCAATTGAATCACATACACATCCATACACACATCATAGAATAAAACATCAATTGAACCGAAATTTTGTTAAGGAAAAGCAATATATATATATATGAAATAAAATCAGGCTTTTCTTAAATAGGAAAACAATTAACTAACAACATTGTTACCTCAAATTTCACATCCGCTTATCCAATATGTTTGCATCTTCTTCCAGGGAGAATTGATATCGAAATATCATTATGTTGTCATCCTTATGCAAAACAAAAGAATAACAACAACCAACCTTTACCAGAGAAAGGTTGAAAACCAGTTTTAACAATTGCAAGCAAAAGTTGAAAACCGTCGAAACACATATGCTTTTATGCTAAACCAAAACCGATTCAACATATTGTGACTTTTTCACAAATTGTTTCTATAAGAACCCCTCATGATTCTTTGATAAAGCCTACCAACATGGGCTAGAACTTAATCCTGCTAAATCAAAAAGTCACCCAAACCATAAGGGTTCACAATATTATGAGATCGAATATCAAGGTAATAAAACCGAAATCAAACATCTATCATGTACCGGTGTTGGAGGGGGTGCCCATATCATAATCGAGTTGGTTATTAGTTAATTGTTAGCAGCACTTAGCTTTTATCAATTGTAAGGGTGCCTAAATAGTTTCCATTCTCCTAACCTAGCTATATAAGGCTAGTGAATCATGTAATAGGGATTATCCAAAAAATTATGAATTAATGAAATATATTTAGTTTAGATCTCTTCTCCCTCTTAGGTGGTTCTCTGAATCGATTTCTCTATTCTTCAAAGGATTACTATCAAATTATCCATCTAACCTTGTTATGTACATCTAGGTACATAACAATTGGTATCAGATTCGTTTCGATCCATGTGGGATAATTCGTATCTAGTTACGGCGAAAGCTGAAGCTTATCTCTATTTCCTCGATGTCAAGAGAAGGTATAATGAGCTGCTTAACGATGAACCTTCACCAGTCGAAATTACCATCTTTCGCAATTAGAGTCTCTAATCCACTTCGCCAAGCTTAGGTGGGAATCAATTTACATACCACCATTAGCGAGACCAATTCGTTCATCGAGTTGTGAATACGGAAGCTGCACACAAGGAGGAGGTTTTTATTGAAGAATTGGTACCAAATCGGTCAAGATCATACTCCAATTTCTCTTCCCGATGCTACTTGATTCAAATCTAGATTCCTAGCTCAATTTCTGGATCTAACACCGATTCGGATGAGGGTTGTCTTTGGGTTTTAAGATCGACATCAAACATTGAAGACTCTGCTATTTCAATTGTTGATTTCACGGTTTCTCCATCCGAGGAAATCGGCTTAATTCCTACTGATGTTGATGAAGAAAAGGATTCTCTCGAATTGGAGTTGATTCCTCCCTTTTTCTTCATTGAAAACGATGACGCCGATGTGCTTCCTGGTGTGAGGTTACCATTTGTAGCAAATTCAAAATTAGAGATCAATGACTTCTCCGAGTTATCTCCAGTTGCATTTGACAGAATGAAAGACGTAGAGATGCAGTTTTGCGTAAATTTTTTGGAGAAGAATTCTGATATTTCTGACAACTTGATGGAGTTATTCTTTCTTCACAACAAATTACTTCGTATGGATTGTTGTTCTTTTCTCCTTGATATCACTCGTTCGTTATTTGATCGAGGTAAACTTACCCTTATTTCATTCACTTCTTATGAGAAATTGATTTTTCCATGGATTTCCAGTATGGGGTACCAATTCGATTTCTGTTCTATCCATTTGATTGTGACTTTAGTATTAATAATGCTGCAATTCTGAATGAGAGAAAAATATTTACTAAAATGTCTGAAAAGGTGAATTGGAATGGTGTTGGGATTGATGTTTTCTAGAAGTTCAAGATGGGTGGAGTATTTGATCGTGGCAAGGGGTCAGATAGTATTAAGAGGTTCTTTAGTTATACTGGTAAATATAAATATGGTTTTGTTACATTTCCTCCTTGTGTGATTTTTCTTCTTTGGTCTGCATTACTGGAACAGTACAATAGAGAATTGGATTGTAAGTTGTTTCCTAGTCATGGGTATCCGCCTGCACTTCGGTTTCTAAATTCATTGAGTATTAGAATTGTTTATGATGTTGCAATTAGTGGTGAACTGAATTTGGATGCTAAATTTTCAGAGGGAAATAAACTTTTGTTTCAATTATTAGCTAGAGTGGTAAGGTTTAACAAAGCACATAAAGGGTATATTCACCTTCTTGGTATGGAGGGAGCAGCAATTTTTTTTTTACAGCCCACATGTGAGCTACTGGAGGTGATTAAAATGGGGGTATATGAATGTCAGAATTTCCCTTTGTGTTACAGCTATATTGCTAAACTCATAATTCTCATCAACATGCTTTCCAGTGATCATGGTGGTGTTCGTTTCTATCTCTATTTTGTTGCTACTCGTTCCTTGTTTGATCGCGGGAAATGGAATAATTGGTGTAGAGTAGTGGCAAATTACAGTACAAAGTATGTTAATGCGTTTGTTTTCAAACTGGGATACCCTTGGAAGTTGCTATGGAAGAGCTCGATTACATTTATATTAGTCACAAGGGTTGAGACTGGTGCTGTTTGCAAGTCATTTGGATAAAAAGTTACAGTGGTGCGGTTTTGTGGCCCAAATTGATATTCCAAGTTCTGAGGGTAATCATGAAGCTGGTATTGCGAGGGAATTATTTGATCAAATCCATCACACTAGTAGCTACAGTTTGAGGATTCTTTCATCTTCCGGTTGGAAGGTGGTTTACATACATCTTTGAAGGTCCGTGTTGCTTTGCAAAGTACTCGATGGGAGTCACATATTCTCTTAAGGAGACTTACTTGTATGTTTGCGTTTCTTTCAATTAGTACTAGTAAGCTGTGTGATGATTTTTGAAGCAAGAGACCAGATTTTTCTTTCTTAATCTCGGTTTGTGGTGTATAGCAAGTGGTGATGCTTTCACTTGGGCTTTTAGTTGGCTACCTGAAGGACCTAGCTCTCCATCTTACAGTGGTAATGAATATCGTTCTGGTTGGGAAAAGTTTCTAGTAGAAGTGGTGAAACTCAAAGTGCCTAATGTTGTGATTAATGTGGGTTTATGCTTCTATGGATACTTGAGGTGGAAATTTAGATTAGTTCCACCTGGTTTATGGAGTATGGAAAGTGTTAAAATGCAAGTTCAATGGGTTGTCCCTGTTTACATGAGAAGTGGCGAAGATAATATTCTCGACCAGGGTTTCCCTAATGCTTCCGTAGTTCTAACTTGTGAATGGTTCAGGGAGAGTCCAGATGCACATGGAGGTGAGACTTCTTCCCTGATTGATTTTGTGTCCTTGTGTTATACTCAACGCATATCAAAGTACTGCTATCAACTTTTGTCGCGAGTGTGTCCACCACCAATGGGTTGTACCCAGTTGGAGTTTTTAAGAGGGGTAAGGAAATTTGAAGAAAATGGTGGTACTAATCTCCATTATGTACTGATGAGGATCCCCAGTCAGGTTGGAGCTGTTAACGAGTCTGCATCAACATTTCATCTCACTGGAGCCGTGACTTTCATGTTCCTCATAGTTTCCACTTTGTCTTTGAGGCTCCAAATCAAGTTTTACAGTGCGCATATCTCAGTATTGATCAAGATCTGCCGATTGCGGTGCAGCTACATGAAGCTTGCTGCTATAATATTGGCGCGATAAGTAGGTGGATGTGGGGGAATGCTTAGCAATTCTAGTGTTGACGTCATTGCTGAACACACTTGAAGCAGTGCCCATATTGTGGTCTTCAGGACTGCGCTAAGCGTGCATACCATGTAGCAATTGTGCAGATGATAGAGTCACTTGTTTTTTTTTTTGGTAAATGGCATAAGAAAGTCAAGTTCAAGGGACCATAAGAGTATTCAGCGGTGACAGTTGCTTGTTGGACCTGGGCTTGGAGTGTGTGACTATTGGGATTCTCATGTGTTTAGAAAGATCTACCACTACTATGTCATGTACTAGTGTTGGAGGGGATGCTCGTCTACAGACCACAATCCTTGCTCCTCCTGCATTACTCCTGCAGTTGTCACAAGCGGCTACCTTCACAAAGTTAATTTGCGCGACTCTCATCCTTGAGGACAAGGATGCTTTCAAGGGGAGTGGAATATCATGTACCGGTGTTGGAGGGGGTGCCCATATCATAATCGAGTTGGTTATTAGTTAATTGTTAGCAACACTTAGCTTTTATCAATTGTAAGGGTACCTAAATAGTTTCCATTCTCCTAACCTAGCTATATAAGGCTAGTGAATCTGTGTAATAGGGATTATCCAAAAAATTATGAATTAATGAAATAGATTTAGTTTAGATCTCTTCTCCCTCTTAGGCTGGTTCTCTGAATCAGATTTCTCTATTCTTCAAAGGATTACTATCAAATTATCCATCTAACCTTGTTATGTACATCTAGGTACATAACAACATCCCATAAACATCCATAGCAATAATAAAGCATTCAAGCACAAAGCTATGTAAATCAAAAACTATCACAAGAAAATTATAAATCAAATAATTTTCATAATAGTTTTTATATTCATAATAGACTTAATACAATCATTGAAAGAAATCAAAAATTGATGTCTATTTTCTTAGATTAAGTATTACAGCATATAACTTAATCTCTAGTGGTGCTCTTGTTGTTCACTGAGGATTCTTCAGTGTTCAAACTTTTGAAGCATGTCTCAAGAGACTTGTCAGCAACCACTTCTTTTTTCTCAAGTTTTTCAACTTGAATCTTCACATCAAAGCAATATCGCTTTTGTTTCCTCAATCTTATCTCTCGAGCCAATCTTGATTTGAGTCATATTCTTGAACCGTTATTATGAGATTGGTTCTTAGTTCCTCAAAACCTTGGATATAGTCAATCATACTTTGTCAGAACGAATCCACTTGGTTTTGGTTGGATCTTGTAGGTTGTAAGCCAACAGACATGACTCATCTTGTGATCCAACTGAACTATCAGAATCATAATCAGACATGATATTTGATATGATTTTCTTCTTCCTTTCTGTATTGATTCCTTGACAATCTTTAACCTTTTGAGCTTCCTCCTTATTAGCCTTTGAGATACTGCGAATTATTGGAGGCATGCTTGCTCATATATATATATATATATATATATATATATATATATAAAAATAAAGGATTGATCAGGGTATCAGAATACAGACAAGAGATAGTTTCCCTTTAAAAGAGACAACTTCCAGTACGAAAGATATCAGGGGAAACCGAAAATATTAAACAATATGTTTCGTTTCCTTTGTCCGAGCCTCCTAAGTTGGAAGGTTTATTAAAATCCGAAAATTCCAAAAATAACCTAAGTTTTTGGAAGATCATGATAATCATGAACATTTTTACACAACTACGGATTCGCAACTATCCATAAAGTTTCACAATTTTTCTGATAAACAACTACACAAACAAATGTGCTCCAGATTTATTGTGCCTTTCCCATCCATGAATAAGAGCACGAAAGGATGAGAGTACACAATTTTGATACAACTAGTTTGCATCGGAGTAAGCTTTTTCTAGCTTACAATGAATATCAGAAACATAGTTCATGTTTCTCTTAGGGAATTTCTGGCCAAAATATTTTCTCCCAAGACGATGATCTTTTCTAACTCTAGAGATATGATCATGTGGAGAAACTGTACTGACGTGAGAATTTTCGAAGAAAGATAAATCTCTTTTAATTCTTTCAATGAGATTTTCATAAGATTTTCTCATTCTAAGGACTTCCTTATGATTAACATCAGTGTGATTATCTGAAACAATTATTGTTTCTTTTGACAGAGATTCTCTCTTTCCCTTCCTTCTGGAGTCGTACTTCATCAAAACTAGAATTGTTTCGATATGGGTGAGGAGGTACTTTTTTCCAGAAGCGATTATCAACTCTTTCCTCTAATACTTTTGAGTTGATCTTATCGGGTAGTGGTATGATCTGTCTTTCTACCGAGGAATGGTCTTTCAGTTTTTCAAGACAAGAAACTTCCTTCAATATTTTTACCACCGTATGTTGAAGAAGTATTAGTTTCCTGTCAAGTGACTGAAAATTGTATTCCTTAAGATCACCTTCACGGAATCGGAAAGTTTCCTTTGTACAAGATTTCGTTTGATCATCAGTAGATTTAGAAGCTGATTTTTCATCTTCTTTTGACTTGATGTAGTTAGGCAGACTACCATCATCTTGATCTGTTTCAGATGTGACTAAACCGGTTTTATCACAGTCTGTAAAAGTCGAGCAAGGACTTTTAGTTTCCTCGCCATCAGAAGAAATCACAACAGAATCATTCGTCAGAATCATAGGATGTGTCTCTTGTACAATAAGAGATTTACCAAGAGCTTCTAGTTTGACAAAGGAGATCCATATTCTCTTTGGCCAGACAATTCATTGAATGTCTTTATCTCCGATCTCCGTTTAAGAAGATTTGTCTCTCGTATTTAATAACAAGCACTTTAGAAGACAAGAGATTTTATAGGCTTTAGGAGTTTTACCAACTCTTTATCAACATCTTCCTTTCCATCAGAGATGGACATAGATGTTTTCGCAACTCCTGGATCATGAGTCAACGAAGTAGTAACATCTTCAACTTTTGAGTAATCAAACTCTTGCATAACGTTAACTGAATCGGACATAGATTCAATTTCTTATAGGTTGGATCGCACCAAACACAGATTGTTAGATCTTTTTGTGTTTGCCTGCTCTGATACCAATTGAAAAGGCGAGGGTACCCAAATATACCTCAAGCTAAAGATTTTCCTACATATAAGTCCTTTCTCCGAAAGTGATTGTCTATGGACTGAGTCGAGACAATACAACTAATCGGTTCACACTTCATGTGATCGTCTATGGATACGAGATCGAGACAATACAACAACGAAGTATGTTTACTTGATACAAAGGTTCAGACTTAACCAAACACAATAGGATTGCTTATCAAGTAAATAGGAATTAACGTTTGTGTAATTTACTTTAATTATAATAAAACAATCATAATGCGGAAATATAAAGTAAATGACACAACAAGATTTTGTTAACGAGGAAACCGCAAATATAGAAAACCCCCGGGACCTTGTCCAGAATTGAATACTCTCAGGATTAAGCCCCTAAACAAAATTAAACCTAACTTCGTATAGTTGAGACCAAGCAACTAAACCTATAGTTCACCTAGTTCCGTCTGTATTCCCACGCCTCCAACTTATGAATAAGTCACGTACTTGGAACAATTCCTTTGGTTCGTATTCCAAACAGTAAAGGAACACCAAATCTATTTGGTATCAACTCTCTTCAACCAAGTGATGTGAGTTAGACAAAGGCTCTTCTGTTTATCTTAACATAAACTCCTTCGTAAGGTTCTTAGATCTATCTTATGTTCAATTACCAAAGTAATTGTTAAGATTTTGTAATCAATACTTTTAATCACAAAGAATTGTATTGATGCCGATCTACACAACTAATCAATCCAATCTACCACAAGGATAAACTGATTATAGTTGGATCCTCTTATACCGAAACAAGTATTGTGCACACCAAAGATTATGAACCCCAAATCAGAAATCTTCAATATCTTCTTTGTCTTCAAATCTTCTTAGATCTTCAATAAACACCTGCACACAACAACTTGAATTTCTTGTGATCAATCACGCACAGAACGGAGTCGGTTAACAATGGATTATCACAAGATCGTCTTTAGCACAAACAACAGTCTAAAGATCCCTATCGAAACTTCGATCTAGTTTGAGTGAATATTATATCAGAAGAGAAGATTCTCAAGCATAAACAAACTAGATGCAATCAAAGTTCAACCACCGTTAGTCAATCAAATCAATAGAAAATAAAAGATAAACCGCAATTATCTAGTTTTCCACCAACGGTACTCGTAGAGCTTCTCAATCTAAAAGAAGACTTTAAACTGAGCGGCCGTAAGAGATTTCTCCTAATTAGGTTACTCTCCTCTCCGAATAGGCGGCTACACCAGTAACAACACAACCGAGGAAGTTTGTTGTCACGAAGGATTAGTTTGCTAGAAATGCAAACTTCAAGTATTTATAGACAAGGAAGTTTGGACACCAAGGAATTTCCAAAACCGAAAATATTCTCAAAGATATTCAATACATTCCAAATTCGGTTTTCATAATTCCTGGAAATGCTCTATCCAAAATAATGATCGAAAATCACTTTGGAAAATCTCAACTAGTAAATGCACATTACTAATTCTCATTTTCCTAAAATAAAATTAACAACCTTAAATAAAAGATTCTTAACTTATTTATTTCGATCCTGGGATTTTCTTCTTGTAGATATTAAGGAATAACTTTGAACAATAAAACATAAACATTACTGCACGTGTTCAAAGTATGCCGACATCCTTACTTTGTAAGTCCTCTTTCATACTTATAACCTTGAAACTGATTTGCCACACTTCCAAACAAGTTTAGAATTGGTTCATCTGACTTTCAAGAACTATGCGATTGATTAAGAAACACTCAATCACAAATCATGGGTTTAATGGTTCTACCAAAACAAGTTTCGGTTTTATCTCCATGTGAGTAGTGTGCATAGTCACACTAGCTTTCCAAAATTCGGTTGACTAGGTACTAGGATCGGTTCCCCACATATATATGGTATCTAACTTATATGTGTTGCACATGTCCATAGGATCGGTTCCCATTTGCCTAAAAACGTGTTGCACATGTTCATAGGATCGGTTCCCCTTTCTGCTATAAACCTTGTTGCACCTCATACAAGGATCGATTCCCCTTTGTGATGTGTTGCACCTTTTCATATGATCGTTTCCCCTTTACCCAGATTCGGTTCAACAAAACACAAACTCAATCATACCATCTCAGGTGATTACTTAAGATCGGTTTCACTAATAAAAGTCATACCAATACATAAGTCAGGCCTTTCTGAATAGTTTTACCAAGAACACAAACAAGTCATGAGCGGTTATACTAAATCAAACATATTGGATGTTCACAAGATATGCAATGAATAACAATCCCAATAACGCCTGGCGGTTTCCTTTTCGATTCATAAACAAGCTTATGAACTTACTTCCTTAGAACACATGTAAAACATTGTTTCCTAGGATGAAATCCTCACCTCATACCCATACATAATCACAATAGCATTCAAAATATTATGTCGATGTCTTATCTACAAAGTTTAATGGTTAAGCAATAAACTTCATATTGTATTCCTTAATACTATGTCTATCTAGAGTGTTCATGCTTCGCAGTTTCGTTTTCAATATGCACGACTTGAAAGATACGTTAGGGAATGAAACAGTTCAAGTCAAATATAACTAACCTCAAGTGGAAGGATGATGTTATCGTTGTAGCTTCTTACTTCTTCACTTCTTCAAGTCTTCGCAATACTTGTAATGTCTCATATCCTGTTAGAGCATTGCTCGGTCGAACTCGCATGCATTGCTATCTCAAGCATGTTTGTCAATATTAGTGATAAAAACTATATGTCTTGATTTCTAGTTTACTTATGAATAAGTCTTGGTCTAGGATAGTTAAGTATATTTGAGCTCCAGACTCCATGGTGATTATCTTACAAAGACGAAGAACTACTCGAACTAGTGGAAATTCATCCGACTAAAAGGTATGTGTCTGTCACTCAAAAGGCTATGTACTCTATCTCCTACTCTTGAGACAAAAGTCGTATAAGTATGATAGTTTTCATACATACACATTTGCTATTTCGAGCCGAGTTTACTCGCCTATCTTTTTCTCGAAATATGTGTTGGTAAGCTTTCGCTTTAACCACATTTCATCTTTACCCGTGACGAAATTCATGATGACGTTTCAATCTTGAAAATAGCTTTGATGACGATAGTCATGAATAACGATTGTTATAACATTATAGAAGAATGTTTCAATGATTGAAATGTAGAGTTGACATTACCATCTATGGATATAAGCATATATATAGTGTGTTCGCACATTAGTGTATAAATCCATGTACTGGAAACCAAGTGCGTGCATATGTGTGCATGCGGTATTGGTGAAGGAGACAGGTTGGGTACGCGTACCCGTACGCGTACTGGCGGAAGTTTTCCAACCGAAAATTTCTGTTGAGTTTGTAGTTTGCAAACTGTTAAACCATCACCTTAGGTACGCGTACCCACGGAAGTTTTCGAACCGAAAATTTCTGCTGAGTTTGGAAACTAAAACCAACTCAATCCAGTAGCTAAGGTATGCAAACCCGTACGCGTACCCAAGCTGGTTATTTCTCAAATCGGTAGTTCATGAACTTAAAATAATAAATTATAAGGAATGCAATCTTTGAAAACCGTGGGTATATTGTTCATGAATTGATTCAAATGGATCAAACTGATTTTGTTTCAATTGTGTCTATGAATAAAGACCTAAGCAATTGAACAACTCTTCAACTAGTTCTTATGAGTCATTTGAACTAGTTATGAGAAAGATGAATACGGTTAATATGAAAGTGCTCATATGGCTAACCATTGGTTAACTATTTGTGAACCAACTAAGTGTACACGTTTAGGTACTAATTTACTCAAACCTAAATGAAATACATTTCATTTGTGTGTGACAAGCTAAGTTTCGATCTAACGGTTGAAAGATATTAGCTTGTATCTAATCAGGTTTTTCATCTAACGGTGAATATTGAATGCTTTGTTACCAAGGTAACTTAGATTGCAAACCCTGATTTGAAAACTATAAAAGGGGAACTCTAACAACTGGAAAAACTAATCCTCACACCTCTTGTGTGATACTAGTTGGTTTTGCTAGAGTCGATTCTCCTTTAACCTTAGGTTTCTTCTCGAGATCCTGTAGGTTAACGACTGAAAGACTTCATTAGGATTGTGAAGCCAGACGAAACTACTTCTCTTGTAGTTGAGCGATCTGATCTTGCCATTTTCTATCGTACGAGTTCAATTGAATAATTGACTTGAGATTATATCTCCGATAAGGCAAGATAAAAAGAAATCACAAACATCTTCGTCTCATCATTTGTGATTCTGCAATATCTTGTTTCGCTACCATATGATTAAGATTATTGTGAGGTGATTGATAATACTAGGCTTCTTCGGTAATATAAGTCTGGGTTATCAATTAGTTCCTGTTCACCTTGATTTATCAAAAGACGGAACAAAAACTCATAGGTTTATCTGTGGGAGACAGATTTATCTATTATCATAGACTTTTCTGTGTGATACAGATTTGTTTATTAAATTCTTCGACTTTGGGTCGTAGCAACTCTTAGTTGTGGGTGAGATCAGCTAACGGAATCAAGTGCGTAGTATCTTGTTGGGATCAGAGACGTAAGGAGCGCAACTGTACCTTGAATCAGTGTGAGATTGATTAGGGTTCAACTACATCCCGGACCGAAAGTTAGTTTGTAGTAGGCTAGTGTATGTAGCGGCTTAATACAGTGTGGTGTTATATCTGGACTAGGTCCCGGGGTTTTTCTTCATTTGCGGTTTCCTCGTTAACAAAACTTCTGGTGTCTGTGTTATTTATATTCCGCATTATATTTTGTTATATAATTGCAATATCACAGGTTGTGCGTTGTATCGATCAATTGTGAAATCCAACCTTTGGTTGTTGATTGGAAATTGATTGATCCTTGGATATTGGTCTTTGGTACTATCCAAGTTTATATCTCTTGTATTTGATAAAGACTCACAAATTTATATTTGCTTGAGTATAGATCAAATCGAGAGATAGAGATATTAACTCCTTAATATACTTTTTATTAAGATTGAGTCTGACTGTCTAGTTGATTCTCTTAAAAGTATATTAGAGTTAGTCCATACAGATTTCTAATAGAAATATTGGGTGAGGTTGTTGTACCCCCGCTTTTTCATATCCTAATATTTTTAAGCTAACCTATACGAAGTTGACTCTAGTACATAGTCAAGCGACTCTTAAAATGAGTTTTGATTCACTAAAATATGATAACCAAACTTGACATACCAACGCTTGGTGGGTTCAACCGAGCTATGCTCTAACGATAAGCAAAGTCAAGAAAGTCATGGCTTGTCAATGCAGGGTGCAAGGCTCACTCTGAAAAATGCGGGGTGCCGCAGCTGCGTAATCTAGAGATTTGAAACTGAAACGAAGATTCAATCGTTTAATGATCAATCGACTGAGTCGTCATACTATTCCAGTGATTAGCGGAAGTGAAAGATATATAATGACTAAAAAAAGTATTAGAAAACAAAAGAAGCGGTATTGGGATCATTTGTCCTATATGTGCAAATAGAGGTCGGGTAAATCTTTCCCCAGAATAGAGCATAAACCTAAACGGATTGAAGAGGTCCATTCCTTTCATAGTGTCAGAGGTTCTCTTATGTTTCCCTTTTTCTGGGCGTCCTTCCATTCGTCTTTGTCATATACTGTAGAGATCGAATCCTGTTGTCCACCGAAATGGATTCTTGTTTTAGATCCTTGGGCAATCCCTTTTCTTAATACCCTTATTCTCCTTTCATCTGGAACTGCCGTAACTTTGTCTCATCATGCTATACTTGCGGAAAAGGAAAAACCGGCCCAATCCTGACTATGCTTACCCCTGTCAAAACGAAAAAACATTTTTTTCACATCCAAGGCAAGCCTAATATGCATCTCTTCTTTCCTTTCATGCGCACGCCCAAAACAGGCCCAACAGAAGCCAAATCCAAGTTACCTTCACTATTTTGTTCTTAACTTCTTTATTCGGCGTCGGAATTGAGTGATTCTTGGCTCATTGGAACCGTATTTTAATTATTTACAAGATATATGTTTAAATTTCTCAATTTGAATGAGTTCCACTTGGTCTTTGATTATTCTTCATTTGTAGACTTCACTTCCTTAACACTTTCAAAGCATTTCTATTTCTTTTGGTTATTCGTTCAAATTAAAGAGTACAAAATAGAAAATAAAATAACACAATGTAATTCATAAAAAAACTTTCAAATAAACATATGGATTTGACACTAAAAATACGATAGATTATGCACTTATCAGATGAATTAGCGTTAAGGTGCACGAGATTATTTTCTTTGAATGAATTTAATTTGTGAAATGACTAGATGCGAATGTGGGGATCTGGTGGTTGAAATCTTGAGTGAAATGATATTAAGGTTTCAAAGGAGAAGGGAATTTGAAGAAACAAAACAGTTTATGAATTATAACTTATCACACACTGTATAACCAATCTATGCGTTCTCATTAAAGACACGAAACGTAATCTTATTCCAAAGTTGAAATATGACTTGCAACTGAACTGACACGATAAAATACTCCACATACAGATTACAGAGTTTTATTTAAGTGGACTTCTCCACTTGCATACTTTAAACTTCAAACTTTACGAAAATAAAGAACGAAAAACAAACAACAAATTCACAAATCAGAATGCTCACACTAAGTCACCTAAGCCTTGGTTGTCCGTTGAGATTATTAGTCCCACATTGTCTGGGCAATCTAAGATCCTGCGGTTTATAATCTATTAGGGCCACTCCACTCATTGCCAATTGGTTTTGAGTTGGATGCCCATATTCTAACATTGTCAATAACAGAATGAACAAACTAGTACCAGTTTACTCTTGCTTTTACGGGGCAACAATCACCGAATTTATAACTTCGTCCATGGGATGAAAAACTGCAAGAACCTCGAAACCTGGTATTGGGTACAGAAAACCACGAGCACCATGAGCACTCCTCAACATTAGTAAGGACCCTGGCGTCATGTACATAGCCAAATGATCAATAACTTTACGTTTCTCTTCTTTGTTCATACCAACTAAAGCAGCTAAGAAAACAACGTCATAGTCGCTTAAACCATGTGTAACATCCATAATATCAGTATCATGAAATATCATCCGCTTTGATAAGTCATGATCCGCAGCGACCAAGTTACGAGCCAACGCGTTGGCCAATGGGTTGATATCATAGTTGTGAAAAGTAGTGGTCCTCAGGTGATTCGAAGCCAACACGATGGATGTGAGCGGTAGGGGACCAGAACCGATGAACGCGATGTCATTAGGATTTGGGTTTGCAATATAATTGCTGAGAGTCAGAACTTGAGATATAAAGATAAAGGAGAATTCTATTATTGAATAGGATATTTTACATTGAGAACCCATAGGGTATATATAGCCACACCATAACTTGGTGTGCAAGACTAATACTTGTAAATCAATTCATACTAAAAATATCAAACACTAAACATAACCCTAAATACTAAAACTTTCCATATAATTTATTATTACCAATCCTATACTCTAACACCGGAAACAATTTTGCACTCGCAGTGCGAGTTCAAAAGTTGAATTCGCAGCTCCATAGTCGTAGGATGTAGTAGATATGACATCAGCAAACTTAAAGTTAAGTTTTGAAATATCTTTGGAAATTTTGAAATATCTCTGGATGTTATATCTACCACATCCTACGACTATGGAGCTGCGAATTCAACTTTGAACTCGCACTGCGAGTGCAAAATATTTTCCCTCTAACACCCTCCCTCAATCTCATGGGGATTGCAAATCACATGAGATTGGCCTTGAAAGTTGTTGATGAAGTGCGGTGCCAATAAACGCTGGAGAAGTATAAGAAGAAGCACATCGCCATTAAAAAGAATACTGATTAGGAGAACCGCCAAAGTAGCGAAAATAATGTAACCATTGATGGAGTATATAAGAACCATCGATAAGAGAAAAGAGATAATACCCTGCATTGCCTGCAAAATTGGGATAGATGACGAAAAGATAGAGAACAAAATTAATTAATCAAAGAATGACGGAGGCTGCGCAGTTGAACAGAAAGTCGAGAAGAAAATAATTGGTGGGGTAGAAAGTGAAGTAGTAAGAGGACAGAAGTTGGGTACTGGCAATCGGTGGTATTGGTGGAGTAGTAACAGAAAAGGAATCAGAGAAGGAGAAGGAAACAGAATTTATTGACAAGAGAAGTGAAGTACTGTCCGTAAACAAAGATGGAAAAGAAAAGATAAAAGAGAAATTGGACAAAACAAGTGTTTTAGGGTTGAGACGTGATAGAAAGAAAAGATTTAGAGAGCGGTATTGGGACGTGGTCACTTGGAGGAAGAATAAGAAGGAGAGACGGTGGTGGTGAGAAGTAGGGTTTATCAACTTAGCTGGGAGAAAGAAAAGAAAAGCTAGTTAACGTGAAGGTTTAAACGATGGATGATGGGTTGGTGGGCTTTGCTTATGGTTCAGTAATGAACAAAAAATGGAGAAGTAATATGCTGGATGGATGGACGGACAACAAGCATGAAAGATGGAAAATAAGAAAAAAAAAAGATGGAGAAGTTTGTGGATGGAAGGACGTTATGGCATATGAAAAAAGGTAGGTCTGATCGGTGGTACCAAAGTTGGAAAGGAAGAAAAGGAACGAAGATCCAGTAACGCAGCGACGTCTTTTTTTTTTTTTTTTTTTTTTTTTTTTGTAATATAGATGATAAACCTAAAAAATAAAATAAAAACCTAATAAGAAAAACTAATCATATTGCAGCGGAGAAAAGATCCAGCGGACGGTAGCATTGGAGACTACCGCCGCCGGTTAGAAAAGAAAACAAGGTGGGCAACATGTCCGGATCGAACCTGCTGATACCAAGTCAGAACTTGAGATATAAAGATAAAAGAGAATTCTATTATTGAATAGGATATTTTACATTGAGAACCCATAGGGTATATATAGCCACACCATAACTTGGTGTGCAAGACTAATACTTGTAAATCAATTCATACTAAAAATATCAAACACTAAACATAACCCTAAATACTAAAACTTTCCATATAATTTATTATTACCAATCCTATACTCTAACACTGAGTATAGTATATTCAAGACGGCCGAGTTTGATGTAATTTGTGTAGTAGGGGAAGATGTTGATATTATGATCAAGTGGGATTTCATACGAACCTAATAAGGTTGAGAAATGAGATTCCAAATGACCTTCGGCTTCATGCCAAAGAAGGTCTACATTGTGTCCCCATCTATTTTGTTTCAACGGTATTCTCTCTCCTCTCTGTAAATCGGTCTCTCTTTTGTGACTCAGTTCATGATGTCAAATTAAAATTTCTTGATCTAATTAGGATGATTAATCTGTTTCTTTCTTCTTGATTCTTATTTTGTTTTATAGTCTTAAGTTTAAATCTTTTATTCCTTTACTCTTGTTTTTTGGTTTTTTGATGGCTAACTAATCTCCTATTTTCTTCACTGTGTGTTAACAGATTGTGTAAGTTTCAAGGTGAAAATGGCGTTTGCCCATAAGACGTTTGTCGCACGGACGTTTGCTCCCGTGTTTTTGATAGTTTTAGCGTTTGCTGTGGTTGATTATATGCTTGTTGAAGCTAAAGAAGTATCCATTTTTTCCATTACCAACAGTACAGTTCGAGCCGATTCCCGATTCAACATTGTTTCTGCTACTGGTTTTTTTCAAATTCAAAAAGATAGATTACGTGGCACTTACCAAAGTAAATGCAGTTTCAAATTCAAAAATCAGTTCCCCCCTTATCGCCTGTCAATCAACCTCAGTCAACTTTCCTTTTTTCACACCGATTCCCATTCATTGAGTATATCCTCTATGCCGAGTATACAGCAGCAAAAATATGGTATAGATGTTAATTCTTATAATCAAAAGTCATTAACCCTAAAGCTTTATAAACTCCATCATCATACAGTAGTAAACTACAACTCAAACAAGTTCAGAAAAATGGCGGAAATTCCTAATGAAACAGTCACAGATCTTGCTGAGAAGTTTCAGAGTGCAACACTGGAACTTGGAAATGCTTCGGAAGCCATTGTTCACCACTATGAATCTGAAGGAGAAGACTCCGAAGAAAATCAATGGGATAACTGTCTTATTGGTAAAGTCATAATTGAAGGTAAGATGAGTGACAAGACAGTCGAAAGACAAATACAATTCACTTGGAATTTTCTTCAAACTGATGAAGTTAAGGTTATAGAACTAGATCCAAACACAATGGTTTTCAAGTTTAATAATCAAACAAATCTTAACAAAGTTTTCATCACAAGGCCATGGAGCATTGATGGGTACCTAACTGTTCTTCATCACTACTGGGAAAGCTGTATTTATCAAGATTTTGATTGGGAAACTCAAGATTTCTGGATTGAATTAAAGGGTCTTCTTCCAGAACTCATGAAAGTCAAGATTGTAGAAGATATGGGCAGAATCATGGGAGAAGTGCGAGCTATTGAACCGAAAGATGCAATTCCTGCACCAGGTAAAACTGTGAAAGTTTGCGTAAAAATCAATTTGCTTACACCTCTGAGAAGGGGTATTTTAGCGGTTAATTCTGCCGGTAATACAAAATGGATTAGATTCTACTATGAAAAGCAACCTCATAAAATCTGTCCAAAATGCTTTGTGTTGAAGCACTCAAACAAGGCCCGTGATGTCATGGCAAAATTTCTTGAATTGGCTCACCAAAAACCTCATTTTTTGGGAACACTAAATCTCAAAGGAAGAATGTTGTTGCTAAGCAAAGCTGGGTTGGATACTACTCCTCAAAGACAGTCATAAGAAAGTGGTGAAGACAAGCCCCTTTGTTCCTCCAAAGGATGGCTTGTTTATAGGGTTTGGTAATGCTTCAAAAATGGTAATGGGGATGCTACTACTGAGAATGGCAGATTAGGCAAGCGACAAAGAAATTCTACTAGTCAACATGAACCTCAAAGTCATTTTTCCTCCTCAGCTAATGTTGGTAATGGAAAACAATTGGATACTCCCGCACCACAACCGACTATCAAGGAAACCGCACAATCAAATAATGCAACAAAGGAGAAACAGTATTTTTCAAAACAATTTATTTTCATTTACTCGCAGATTTCTCATTCATATTATTTTGTTTTCTTTTTCAACATGAAAATAATATCTTGGAATGTTCGGGGATTTAAAAGCATCTCAACCGAAATCACCTAGCAGATCTTATTAGGTCTCAAAACCCCCGACATTGTGTTTACAGGTGAAACTAAAATTAGTCAAAATAAATGCAGACCTCTTATAAAACAATTTCACTACCCAAATATGGCTTTTATAGAACCAGTAGGCCTATCTGGTGGTTTGGTTTTGCTCTGGAAAAATGGTTTTGCTTGTGATGTTGTGGGAGAGAATTACAATATGTTCAACATAATTGTTCATCATGATCTTAGCAAACCTGAAATTCTTGTCACTTGTATGTATGGCATAAACAATTATCATAAGAAAAAGGAACAATGGGAATACATTTCTGATATTAGTAAAGCTAATAATCTGCCATGGGTTATCATAGGTGATTTGAATTTCCATCTTCCAACCTCCTTAGGTGGGGCTTCTTCCTCCCTTGATGGCTGGGTTAACAACTTAGTTCATGATAGTGGCCTGGTTGATCTTGGCTATATAGGAAAAAGCTACACTTGGACTAATAACAATCTAGGCACAGGGGATAGACAGTCTAGGATTGATATGGCTTTAGGTAATAGTGATTGGCTCATTAACTTTCCTAATTCCAAACTTCATCACTTAAATCAAATTGGTAGTGACCACAGTCCAATTATGTTGAATTCTGACATTAATGTCAACAACTGTTGGAAACCTTTCAAATTTTTCCTTACTTGGCTTAATGATGCCTCTTGTTCAAATGTTATTGCTAATGCTTGGAAAAGTGATTTTTCTGGTTCTCCTGGTTTTAAACTTATCAAGAAACAAAAAGAAGTAAGGAAGGATTTATCTAGGTGGAACAAGGGTCATTTTGGCAATGTCAATAATCAGGTTGATAACCTTCAAAAGAAGTTGGAATTTCTACAAGCTCAACCTGTTTCTCATATCAATCAAGATGAAGTTATCTCCATCAATAATGAACTTAATAAGTGGCACAAAATTCAGATGGATTTTTACCAACAGAAGTCAAGAGATGAATTTATTAAAGAGCAAGATTACAACACTAAATACTTTCACTCTAAATGCAACCGGAAAAGAAGTAGAAACAACATAGATTCTTTACAAGACTATAATGGAGTCTGGCTTCAAAAAAGGGAAGATATTGCAGCTCATCTTACTTCTCATTATAAGAGTATAAGTACTTCTGGTTGTTCTACTCTGGATGAAGGTTCTTTCTTAATTCTACCCACTTGTATCTCTGAAGATGACAATCTTATGCTTACTGGTATTCCTACAGATGAAGACATTCTTTCTACTTTAAAAAGCATGGAGAATTGGAGTGCACCTGGACCAGAAGGATTCCAAGCCAGGCTTTTATAAAAGTCAATGGAATACTGTAGGAGATGATGTGTGTCTTATGATTAAAAGATTCTTTGAATCCAAATTCATGTTCAAGCAAATTAACAAAGACATACATCTCTCTCATCCCCAAGAAGAAGAAACCAATTTGTGCAAACTGATTTTAGGCCAATTGGATTATGCAATACTTCCTATAAATTAATTTCAAAAATACTTGTCAATAGGATGAAACCTTTAATGGAGAAAATCATTTCTCCATATCGGTAAGATATGTTTCTCGGGAAGGATCATCAAAGTGATAATACTATAATAGCACAAGAGATTATTCATTCTATGAAGAGAAAGAAAGATAAAATTGGATGGTTGGCTCTCAAATTGGATATGTCTAAAGCCTTTGACAGGCTTGAATGGAATTTTCTAATCAAGGTGTCTTTGAATTATTTTGGCTTCAGTGAAGACTTAAATCAATTGGTTCATCAATGTATAAGCACAACAACTCTTGCAAATCATTCTTAATGGTTCACCTTGTGAAGAATTTCAACCCACAAGGGGATTAGACAAGGTGATCCTTGTCACCTTACTTGTTTATTCTTGCAATGGAGTACCTTTCCGGGCAGCTTATTGCGGCTCAACACAACAAGTTGATTAAAGGTATTAAAGTGGCAGAAATTCTCCACCATTAATCATCTACTTTTGTAGATGATTGCCTGATCTTCACTCGAGGCTAATCTTGATTCATTAATAATCTTCTAGATCTTCTCGAATAACTTTAGTTCTCAATCTGGGCAAGATATAAACTTTGACAAATCTTGATCCACTTCAAAAAAATACAAAACCGAAAAAAGACTATGTCTCACACAAATTTTGGGAGTTAAGTTAATGAGTTCAAAAGAAAGATACTTGGGTTCTCCTCTTATTCTTGGTCATTCCAAACAGGAAGCTTTCAAAGCAATACAAGAGAATTTTGAGCACAGATTATCTACTTACAATGGCCTTAATCTTTCTCAAGTCAAGCCAGTCACTATGATAAAGCATGTTCTAAATTCAGTTCCTTCATATCAAATGGGTATTTTTAAGCTTCCCAATAATATCATCACCAAGTTAACTTCACTGGAAAGAAAGTTTTTGTGGGGGCATCATTCAAATAGAGGTTCCAATCCAGTGGCTTGGACTGGTGTATGCAAGCCAAAGGAATTTGGTGGTCTCGGCTATAAGAGATCCGGAGAAATTAAATCTTGCTCTCTTGACCAAGTTAGCATGGAAGATATGTAATGATTCTAGTAATCTTATGGTTCAAATACTTAGCAGCAAGTATTTCAAGAATGGTGATATTCTTCATTCAAAAATAGAAGCTAAGAATTGCTCTTACACCTGGAATGGTATAACTAAGGGTCTTCTTATCGTTCAACAGAATTATTTCATGGAGATCAATAATGGAAAGAAGACAAAAATCTGGTTAGATAAATGGATTACTGGAATGTTACACCCCCCTACCCCAATTAATGAGTTATACAGGTTCTATGAAGATGTCTCACGAACTGATCATCCCCGATGTGAATCTTGGAATGTCTCTCTTCTAAACTCCCTCTTTGATGCTCCAACTGCTATCAGAATTCAAAATATGTTTATAGACTGTTCTAAGGAAGATGTCATGGTTTGGATGCCGGCCAAAGATGGAAAATTCTCTGTGAAGAGCACATACAAGATGCTATCTGGAACTAGCAGTCAAGTAACAGTAAATGGAAGGCACATTGCGAATTCTACCTGGAAGCACTATGGAAGACCCCATTGCCCATAGAATTAAATTGTTAAATGGAAGTGCATCGAGGCATAAATTCGACTAGAGCAAGACTTGCTACATATGATAACAATATAGAGACACTTTGTGGAAGTTGTGGAAGTGCAACCGAGACTATGGAACATTTACTCTTTGAATGCGGACATGCAAGGGCTGTCTCATGGGGAGTTAATATCAACATAGATGCTATTCATAATAGTTGTCTTTGACGTCCCAGAATGGATTAACTCTTGGTTCTCTACAAGTACAAGTTACTCTGATGAAAAATGGATTCATACTCTTATGATCGGCTCATGGATTCTATGGAAAGACAGATGTGATTCTGTCTTTAAGGGAGTATCACTTAACCCATTTAATTCAGTTCATAGAATTAATTTTCATCTTAGTTCTCATTTGCACAATGCTTCTCATATTGCAGACATGAATATTTGTGTATCTAATTGGTTACCTCCAGCACCAGGCTTTTTTAAAATAAATGTAGATGCTTCTTTTGATCACAACTTTAAAAATCTTGGTACTGGACTAATAATACGTGATTCTACAGGTAATTGCGGAGGGATCAGAGGGAGCTATGCTAATGGAATCTTAAGTCCAGAAGAGGGTGAGTGTATGGCTGTCAAGGAGGCGCTGGTTTGGGCAAAGGAGAAACAGTTATCCAGAATTCATATTGAAGTCGATGCAAAGTCAAGTTATTCAATCTATCAACAAAGTAGTTGTCTTTTAATAAATTGGGAAAATAGGAATTTACTCAAAGAGATCAAACACCTATCTCAAAATTTTAGTCATTGTAATTTTTCTTTTGTTCAGCGCAATGATAATCAAGTCGCAGATGCAGTAGCAAAATCAGTTAGGAAATCTGGTTTAGGCATAGAAGTTATGGATAATTTCAATGCTGAAATATGTAGTCTTCTGGCAAAAGACAACAATTTTCCAACTCTCTAATAAATAAAATCCTCTCTTGGTATCAAAAAAAAAAAATGACCTTCGGCTTCCCCACAGGATGAGTTTGGAACGGATTTCTTGCACTTTGGTTGATAATTTGGTGACATCTATGGGAGATGGTGGTATACAAGAATGGACTAGTTGAGTGCACAGAGTGTCAACATCTTTTGAAGGTTTTAGGCTTTCTAAGGTTGATAAGCTGTTATAAATCTCACAAACATTTTTGATTAACAATTCTTGGCCCTGATCTTGATTGAAGGAACCCAATGAACCCATGTGATTGATAGTATGAATGAATGTTAAGTGAAAAAGGATGACTCAAATCTATTTATCACTCCAAAGTTGAAAATGCTTTGTTGTTTGATTCTCCAACCTCCAACTGCAGTGGCTATTTATGGACATCATTTGTGGAACCACTGCATGAGTGGCCCTCACAATCTGATTATTAATATGTCAACGAGTGTTCATGTTTGTGGAGAAGGGCCGGAGCAAAAGCTCCTAACTTGTTCTATTTCGGATGACATAACATATATGATACTCGTTGACAAAAGTGATACAGTGTCTCCCAATTTAGAATGACACTGTATAGACTATAGTTGATACTTTATGTGAACATTATTGACGGGAGGTTATCAGTTTCACTGATCATTATTGATGTAAATATTGTCTTTGTATGCACGAGTACAACATGCTCCTTTGGTCTGTCGTGCTGAATGGGAGTTTGGACGACACACTGTTTTGGTTTGCCCTTATTAAATAATTCTTAGTTCTTGATATGTCCTATGACAACATTGTGTTGATATTTAGTTTCTTTATGTGAGGAATGTTGTCCATAAAACTGAAGAAGTGCTAATTCATCTTTATGTCGACACTATTTAGTAGCCGATGATTCAATAATTTTCTGTTGATATATGAAACCATTTCAAATTCAACAAACGGATTGTTATTAATTTAAGACTTTTAAATTTAATGATGTTGCGATGTGTTCTAAGTTCTAACTTCAAAATCGCCTCAACTTTCCTCCTTTAAATTGTGATGCGGGGTTTACTCAAACCCTCACTAAATTTTAGACTTAGGATGAGATATTAACACTGAGAACAAGAACAGTTTCAGAAAACACAGATTTCCTTCTTTCATGGCTCCTACTATTTCAACAACTCCAGAAGAACAGACTACCAAGAATGTCGTTCACCATCCTGTACAGGTATTTCCTTTTTTATGTGCTGCACTGCTCCTAACTCTCAGTCATAGTACAATGGCAAAGTATCTAAATCATTAGTTGTTGTTTTTCTTATATCTACCAATCAGGCAAAATTTTCATAATTTTAAGGTTTGTATGGAAATGTAGCAATGTCTTACTTGTAGGTTTGTCCAGGACCTATACTTCGTCTTATGACATTCGTTGTTTTTTGCCTTCTGAAAGGTTGCAAAACGCTTGGAAAAGCTCAAGACTACAATCTTCACAAAGATGAGCATGCTTGCAATCAAACATGGAGCGATAAACCTCGGCCAAGGCTTTCCCAACTTTGATGGCCCTGAATTTGTGAAAGATGCAGCAATCCAGGCTATCAAAGAGGGGGAAAACCAATATGCCCGGGGATGTGGTGTTCCAGATCTCAACTCTGCAGTGGCTGCCAGGTTCAAGAAAGACTCTGGATTGGTGGTGGACCCTGAAAATGAAGTCACTATCACTACAGGATGCACTGAAGCCATCGCTGCCACCATGTTAGGCTTGATAAACCCCGGCAACGAGGTCATCCTTTTTGCCCCTTTTTACGATTCTTACGAAGCCACCCTTTCCATGGCTGGAGCCGATATCAAAATCATTACCCTCCGGCCGCCAAATTTCTCAGTTCCAATTGATGAGCTCAAGTCTATTATCTCAAAGAATACTCGTGCAATACTTGTGAACACCCCACATAACCCCACGGGAAAGATGTTCAGCCGAGAGGAACTGGGAACTATTGCATCTTTATGTATAGAAAATGATGTGTTGGTTTTCTCAGATGAAGTTTATGATAAGTTGGCATTTGAAGCCGATCACATTTCTATAGCTTCACTTCCTGGCATGTACGAGAGGACTGTCACCATGAATTCCCTCGGAAAGACCTTTTCTTTAACAGGTTGGAAGATAGGATGGACTATAGCTCCACCGCATTTGACATGGGGAATAAGGCAGGCACACTCTTACCTCACTTTTGCAACATCAACTCCACTGCAATTTGCTGCTGCGGAAGCTCTTCGAACCTCAGACACTTATTATGAAGAACTGAAGAAAGATTACCTGCATAAGAAGGGAATATTGGTACAAGGACTTAAAGCTGCAGGTTTTGTGGTGCACCCTTCTAGTGGTACTTACTTTGTTATGGTCGATCATACTTCTTTCGGGTTTGAAAATGATGTCGCCTTCTGTGAACATCTGATTAAGGAAGTGGGTGTTGCTGCAATTCCAACAAGCGCTTTCTATCTTAATCCAGAGGATGGTAAGAATTTGGTGAGGTTCACATTCTGCAAGGATGACGATACTCTTAGGGCAGCAATCGAAAGGATGAAAACCAAGTTAAAAAAATGAATTCACTTGTAATCTTCAGTCAAAGCAAAGTCAAAAAATGCTATTACTCTTAATTCATGGAGGAGTTACACAATAATAAGAGCATTTTAGGGTGGAAATCACGTCGCTTGACTTCTGCTTCTTTGTGGTCGTATAAAACTTCTCCTACTAGTGATTTTTTTTTTTTAAAGCATCCTACTAGTGATGATTCTGATGTTTCATGTTAAAAAAGTACCCACAGCTTTGATATTGATTACTGTTTTGCTACTTCGTAAACGATCTCTAATAAACTGGAGCAGAGTCGAAACAGGCCTCTTCTACTGTATTAATTACCAGCAGAGGACACTTCGCTCTCGTAAAATTTCCATCAAACATTTTTCGATTCTCCTAAAATTTAAACAGGCATACTATTTTGTCTAAACCCAAAATAACGAAACAAGCCTATCTCTTTGAAAGGAGGAAACGTTTTGATTTGAGTTTTTCTACACAGACTGTTTCTCAAAAAAAGCAAAAACATTATACTGACTGGAAAATGCTAATAAAATTCAAATAATTCATAATCAAAAGGCATCATGTTTGACGTTGAAGGAACACTATGAATTCTTCTAGAGATTTATGGGCTGATGGTGCGACGCCATGTCTTCTTGTTTAAAGAGAATCGCTAAACTAAACCCCTTGTTTGAAGTCCCTCAAGTGGCTCAAGTACGACCGATTAATATTCAGGTGTGCACTGCGCATGCCTTTGGAATAATGTTAAATCTAGGATGTTTATATCATATGTAGCTAAAGATGTTACATGTAGTTGCAGGAAATCCTACGACTAACACCCAAGAAGATCTATGAAATGAATCTAAGACATCATAAGAAAGCTCTAAATCATTTTATTAAAGATAGAACAAATACAAAGTAAATGTATGAAAAACCAAACTTCGAGAACAAAACAACTTTCTCTCTCCTAAAACTCTTATCTCAGCTCTCAAAAAGATCTCTCTTTTACAATGGCTTCTTGTGCCTTTTATAGGGGTTACATAGTGGAGGACAGCTAATAAAGCTCTTTTTTCGGATCTGGGAGGGCGTTATAATCGCCCTTCATTATATCTGTCGCGCTGACCTTTTAACTACCGCGCTGATCCTCACACTTTTGATGTGACTTGGTGACGTCATCACGTCCGTCAGCAGAGATCTAAGGAACGTGTCATATTCGCCTGTTATCAAATGCATTCTTCCGCCTTACTATTGGGCGTGCGGTATTTTGCACCCACATTTTGCCTCTTCTCGTATCGTTCTTTTGAAGGAAATGGCGATAAGAGAAGCCTTACTTTACCGCATCGACCCATCTTTTCGTATTCCTTTAATCAACCGATATTTTTCCGGAATTCATGCGTGACCGTCTACACGTGTTGACCCTTTCTCTTTTGACCGACACGTCTCCCTATCTGACCGGCTGTTTCTTTCTCAACGATTTGCTTATTAATAACTGTGGTGGAGAGCGGAATTTTCTTTCTTTCACTTTTCCCTCTTTTCTATCAATTTTCTTCATCTTCCCAAAACTTTCATCTTCTTCTCAGAACTTTCTTCTGTGCCGATCCTTTCTTGATTCATGGATGCACTCAACAGGTTAGCTGATTCTTCCTTTATCATTATTACTTTGTTTTTCTTCTTCTATTTTCGATCTTCAATCTTTTCTGCAACTGTTGTTGTTTTGTTGTTATTCTTCTGCTGTTGTTCTTTGTTGTTATTCTTCTGCTGTTGTTCTTCTTATTCTCATACTATTTTTGTTTCAGCAAGGATTCTCCATCTGGCAAGTTTGTTATTAAGGTGGCAAACCCTAATTCTTCTGCTAGCTCAGGGGGTAATGACTCTCTCAAGAGAAATCCTTCGCGCAACAGGTAGTAAGAAATACCTTTTACTTAAATTTTTCGCCTTTGAGAAAAAACAATATTGTTGCCTCTGTTTCTTATCTGTCTTGTTTGTGCGAAGGATTCTGAAGGCGAGGTTAATCGTGAAAAGAAGAAGTTTAAAAGGATTCGTCCCTCCCCTAAGATTGACACAACCGTTGATTTACCCGTGGTTCCTTATAAGTTTCGTCCTCTTCCACTACCTCATGCTTCGTTCACGTCTGCTGTAGGAAACACCAATAAAAGTGATGCGCGGGATCTTTTCATTAAATCTAAGGCTTTTGCAGATCAGATTTCTCGTGCCTACTCGAAGCCCTTATTAGATTTAGAGCCGCCTGAAGTTCCTGCTGATGAAGCGGTTCCTGAGCCTGATAGCAATGATTATAGTGAAAGTGATGATGATGAAGCATCTCCTCTTTGTGAAGATCAACCCAAGGAGAGTGAAGTTTGTGGTGAGCCTTCTAAAGATGCGACTCATTATGCTGAATTTTCCGCACAAAACCAAGACGTGCCTCAGGATGACCTTTAAATCTTTTCTTTAGATGTGAATTTTTCTCTTCTTCCTCTACTTTTGTGCAACAGGGCGCTCCCAAGCTTGGGGAGCATGGATTCTTTTTACATGTTCCTGGTTGCAAACTAAGAAAACATACTTCTATTTTCTATATCTCTATCTATGTTAAGCTTGATTTTTTTTTATTACCTGTGATGCTTTATGGCGCTGAGTGCTGGGCGACGAAAGATCGGGACGTCAGACAATTGGGCACAACTGAGATGCCTATGCTGAGATGGGTTTGCGGACACATAAGACACGATCGCATCAGGAATGAATACGTTAGCAAGAAGCTGAAGGTAGCACCCATCAAGGAGATGCTCACCCAACATCGGTTGCGCTGGTTTGGGCACTAACGCCGAAGACCTCCGGATGCGCCGGTTCGCGTAGGACGCATTTTGCGCGGAGAAGGTAGGATGAAACGTTTAGGCCGACCAAAACTTACGTGGGATGAGTCGGTGAAGCATGACTTGAAGAACCAGAACCTAGCTGAGGAAGATGCTCTGGATAGACGAAGTGGAAAGCAGCGATTCATGTTGAATAGGTAGGATTTCTATTCCCAGTTTGAGTTGGCCCGTGTATGTTTGTTTGCGCACAGCGTGTCCATTGGGAATGACTTGTCTCGGGAGCTCGTTTTCCTCTTGTCATCACTGACATGAGTTGCTAGTTCTTCCTGAGGCGGTTGTTGCTCGATGGACAATACGTGTTGGCGTATGAGTGGTGTTTGGTTTTCGAGTGCTTGTTGGCTCCCCGCTCCGAGTGGTGAACGATAAGCCCGATTACCTCTTCATGCCCATGTCGTACCCAAATTTGGTTCCTATATTGCCTATTTATCGAGTAGATATCGATGGTGTCCCCCGGTTGCCGCTTAATCTTACCTATCGTGGTAAGATAGATCTTTCGCGCACAGCATGCCCGCTTGAAACGATCTGCCCCTGGTGCTCGTGCCCGCTTGGTCTTAAAAGCTTGGCTGGCTTGTTATACTAGAGATAACCGTTCCTTGATGGACAATACGTGTTGGCATATGAGTGGTGTTTGGTCTTCGGTGCTGGTTGGACCCCCGCTTCACGCGGCGACAACAAGCCCGACTACCTCTTCAGCTTCATCCCTAAGTCGCCTGAGGGAAAGACTCGTTTGGTTCATGTGCTCATCTGTCGAAAAAATATCGACTATTGCCCCTTACAACGGTGAACAAGTGAAATCATCCTAGCATATGTGAAGGGAGGGACTACCTCTTGTGGCCATGTAGGCAGTAGGATCGTGAAAGGGGGGACACCTTCCTGTAGCCCTGCATGCCCTGGGCAGGGATAAAGTGGGTATGCTATTTTAACGGTCGCGAATGCGTAAACCCTACTAAAATGGTGTGACCACCCCCTGTTCCACCAGCGGCACGGAAGGTGCCAAGGATTTACTACTGTCTCCGACAGGTTGCCTAGGAAGGTGAGCCGACGTAGAAACTTAACCATATTTTGGAGATAAGATCTTCACGAGATATTATCTCTGCCCTACCTGGTACTTGCTACTGGAAAAAAGGGCTTTGGATTTGGTTTTGGTTTTGGTTTGGTTTTTTATTACTTCCATGTCTTATTTTTCTGAAAAGGCGAATAACATCTCCCTTATTTGTTTTATTCCCATACTTGCCTCTGTTCTTCGCCTTTGAAGAAATTAATAGTTGTATATCTTAGCTTATTAGATGATAATTACGCGTTGTGGTTAAATTTTAAATGCATACATGCCTATGCTTTACTTGATCGTGTTTTCTTTGTCTGCCTTCTTTTTAGCCCTGCACATTCCTTATGTATTTTTCTCCTGCGAAACAATGAATTTAATATTATTGGTCTGAATGTTTTTTGTGGAGGTCTTATTGTGCCTCCCTAAGTAGAGGTCTTAATCAGCCTCCCCCTATTAATAGGACTTATCCTTGCCCTAGGGTATTATTTTTGGTTGGGCGGCGAAATCGCAGGCGGTCATTACCTTTTCAAGTAATGACCCATTGATTTCGCCTTATTATCTTTTCGTATTTTTTGCATCTGCAGGATATATTGACGCGTTAATACGACAAGCCTAATGTTTGAGGGTGAAAATGGTTTCTGCTGATTTCGGTAATTTCGGGTGTGTGGGTGAGAAACGAATTTAAAACCTAAACAATGTACTGCAAGGGGGTACTTTAGATTCGAGAGATCAATCTGTACAAACCGGCCTCCAAGAAACGCCTAAAACCAAGAAATGGCCGTTTCAGGACTTGCTTCGGTCATAAAAATGAGGAGAATGGGTTGGTTTTGGGAAGGAAGCGAAGAAAGTGTTGAGACCAAAGTTGATTATGGAAGATTAGTGGTTTCACGACTTGTCGTAAAATGGGAAGCTAACGGATGGAAAGCTAGCAAATGTTTCGAGTGTTGTATTGCTCCTCCATGAACTTCTTTTAATGTTCTGGTATGGAAATAGGTAAGACCTATTTATACAAGTCGAAGTGAAACGCACTTTGGTCTCATTAAGGAATGGAAAAATGGATGAGTAAATGGGAAGAAGTGGTAACCGTTAACGCATGGAATTGATGTTCCATAAAAAAGAGCGTTTCACCATTACTCCTTGTATTTACTAACCGCCTCATCCTTATTACACTTCCTTATGACGGGCGTAGTGTACGCATTCGCCGTAAAACCGCCAAACCAATACCCAAAGTGGATCCCAATTTGTGATATGTATTAATATGCAAGAAACCAAGAAATGGCCGTTCCAGACTTGCTTCGGTCATAAAAATGAGGAGAATGGGTTGGTTTTGGGAAGGGAAGCGAAGAAAGTGTTGAGACCAGGTTGATTATGGAAGATTAGTGGTTTCACGACTTGTATCAGAAAATGGGAAGCTAACAGATGGAAAGCTAGCAAATGTTTCTGAGTGTTGTATTGCTCCTCCATGAACTTCTTGTTCGGTGGAAATAGGTAAGACCTATTTATACAAGTCGAAGTGAAACGCACTTTGGTCTCATTAAGGAATGGAAAAATGGATGAGTAAATGGGAAGAAGTGGTAACCGTTAACGCATGGAATTGATGTTCCATAAAAAAGAGCGTTTCACCATTACTCCTTGTATTTACTAACCGCCTCATCCTTATTACACTTCCTTATGACGGGCGTAGTGTACGCTGCACGCTGTAAACCGCCAAACCAATACCCAAAGTGGATCCCCCAATTTGTGATATGTATTAATATCTCGAATGTTTTCGTGGAAAACATGTAGCATGGTTGTTGCCTGGCAAGTCGAGCTTGGGAGACTTGCTAGCTTGGTGATCTTCGACGGTCGAGATTTTGCATCTTAAGAGGAAAGGTAGCCGTTGATCGTTGCACGCTTCCGTTTTTTATAGCCGTGTAGGGAAGGCCAGCATGGTGGCGTGGCAGAGTTGGCATGCCATTGGCATGGCGCGGTTTGGCGCGGCCAAACTAGGGTTTTTGGTCAAAGGTTACCCTACGTTGTCTGGTAACCTTGGACGGATAGGATTTGATCCTGGGATTGAAGGGCGACGGTTGATTATCGCACGCCTTCGTTTTAGTAGCCGCATAGGGAAGGACAGCATGGTGGCGCGGCTAGGTTGGCATGCCTTGGCGCGGTTTGGTGTGGCCAAACTAGGGTTTCGGGCCAAAGGTTACCATGCGTTGTCTGGTAACCTTGGTCGGCTAGGATTTGATCATGGGATTGAAGGGAGACCGTTGATTATCGCACGCCTTCATTTTAGTAGACGCATAGGGAATTCCAGCATGGTGGCGCGGCAAGGTTGGCATGCCATTGGCATGTCATGCCTTGGCGCGATTTGGCGTGGCCAAATTAGGGTTTCGGGCCAAAGGTTACCTTGCGTTGTCTGGTAACCTTGGACGGCTAGGATTTGATCCTGAGATTAAAGGGCGACCGTTGATTGTCGCACGCCTTCGTTTTAGTAGCCGCATAGGGAAGGCCATCATGGTGGCGCGGCTAGGTTGGCATGCCATTGGCATGGCATGCCTTGGCGCGGTTTGGCGTGGCCAAACTAGGGTTTCGGGCCAAAGGTTATCATGCGTTGTCTGGTAACCTTGGACGGCTAGGATTTGATCCTGGGATTGAAGGGCGGCCGTTGATTGTCGCACGCCTTCGTTTTAGTAGTCGCATAGGGAAGGCCAGTATGGTGGCGCGGCTAGGTTGGCATGCCATTGGCATGGCATTCCTTGGCGCGGTTTGGCGTGGCCAAACTAGGGTTTCGGGCCAAAGGTTACCATGCGTTGTCTAGTAACCATGGACGGCTAGGATTTTCTCCTGAGATTTAAGGGCGACCGTTGATTGTTGCAGGCCTTCGTTTTAGTAGCCGCATACAGAAGACCAGCATGGTGGCGCGGCTAGGTTGGCATGGTATGCCTTGGCGCGGTTTGGCGTGGCCAAACTAGGGTTTCGGGCCAAAGGTTACCATGCGTTGTCTGGTAACCTTGGTTGGCTAGGATTTGATCGTGGGATTGAAGGGCGACCGTTGATTGTCGCACGCCTTCGTTTTAGTAGCCGCATAGGGAAGGCCAACATGGTATAGTGGGGCCGCGGGTTTGGCATGCCGTTGGCACATGGTGCGGCTAGCATGGCTAGGGCCAGGGCAAGGTTGGCTTGGCGAGGTGGGGCCACTGGTTTGGCACATGGTGCGGCTAGCATGGCTAGGGCCAAGGCAAGGTGCGTTTGGCTTGGCGAGGTGGGGCAAATGGTTTGGCATGCCGTTTGGCACATGGTGCGGCTAGCATGGATAGGTCCAAGGCAAGGCGCGGTTTGGCTTGGCATGGTTTGCTATTGGCGCAGTACTGTGGATGGCATGGTTGGCATGCCTTGGCGCGGAGATGCGGTTGGCATGGTCGGCATTCCTTGGCGCAGAGACGTGGCTGGCATGGTTTGCCATTGGCACGGTGAGAGGATCAGGGTTAGGCATATACAGAGATGATGTCAGTTAGTACTAAGGGTTCTGCCGTGGAACAAGACACGTGTATATATATAAAAAAAAGGTACCCTGGTAATTCTTTCATAGGCATGCTGATTGATTCAATAAATGCGCTAGTGGTCGTAGTGACGTCATGTCAGATGTATGGTTTTACGATTTTAACCCTAAGCTAAAAACCACCATCAACATTAAGTCCCCTGCTTAGCTCGGAAAAGGGGCATTATTGCGAGGTAAGCATAAGATGGTGACGGACAATGACAGAATCGAAACGTAAATCATGCAAGATGGTTAGGAAGATTCGGCTAACCTTTTTCGGGAAGTAAGGAGAATATGTGATCCTCGTATTTGTCGGCTTTACGTAAGTTCTGTTCGTGGTACTGTAGGTTGGGCTGGAACGGATCCGCTAGTGTAGATTTGGTGTGAAGGGAAACTGCTAGCACTGGTAGGCTTATACTTGGAGCCGTTTAGCACTGGATCGGCTTGGAATGGGAGCCGCAGGTATCGTGCGGCTTGGGAAGGAGCCGTGAGCATTGGATTGGCTTGGAACGAGCCGTCGGCATTGGTCGGCTTGGAATGGGAACCGCATGTATCGTGCGGCTTGGAAAGGAGCCGTGGGCGTTGGATTGGCTTGGAATGAGCCGTAAGCATTGGTCGGCTTGGAATGGGAGCCGCAGGTATCGTGCGACTTGGAAAGGAGCCATGAGCGTTGGCTTCGGGAAGATAACAACTTGCTTCGGTTCCGTGGGAAGGTGACGACTGGCTTCGGGAAGATAACAACTTGCTTCAGTTCCGTGGGAAGGTGACGACGGCTTCGGGAAGATAAAAACTTTCTTCAGTTCTGTGGGAAGGTGACGACGGCTTCAGGAAGATAACAACTTGCTTCAGTTCCGTGGGATGATGGCAACTTTGTCTAAATTAGGGTCTGGCATGCCGAAACCCTAATTAACGCCCCTTACTAAAATCGTTGTAGAATTCTCATAGGAACTCGGATTTTGACGGTCCGCCCCTTCATTCTGATCAGAAAAGAATTTCCCATCTCCTATCGCGGGAATATTTAGGTTTTGAGTTCGTTTAGGAGGCGACAATAGCCCGACAGTGAAACTCAGGAAGAAATCAAGAGGGATGTTGCGGGCCCGAGATGGCATAGTCGCGCCCATTCATCTATTCCCGTTCATGGCGCAATAAGGAACCTTTATTATGTTCAAACTCTAGAAACTCGACCCCGTATGAAAAGAGATATCGACCCTCTTCGCGCTTCCGTTGCTCAAATGCGGATCCGTGCTTTCGTTTGCAGTGTCCATCCTGTGGATTCCAAAATTTACCAAACTCCATTGCATTCTTGGGATGGATGGATGAAATATATGCTCGGTAACGATTATGTCAGGGCTAATCTTGGAGATTGAGGTTGTATTGTCAGTTCATCTTTGACTTTAGGTTGTTCAGTGTCTGGACCTTCTGATCGCGATGATGATACACTGTGGATGGTAGAAATATTCCGAAGCCACATGATGAAATAGATGAGTTGGGAGACATTCTGTTGCCGATGTGCTTCTATCAAGTCTTCACGGACTTTGCCCCAGGAGACACCCTTCGAACTAGCTTCTGAATCTTAGACTGTGGTATGGAATGGGATGCGGTGAGCAGTCCCCAGTTATATTTCTATTAGATCCGATGGCATGGACGAATATGTTTTGTGGCGTGCTTTTGGAGTCTTCGATGCACATGTACGACTTCATGTTGAGAAATTCCGCAGCTCGTAA
Source organism: Papaver armeniacum (assembly GCA_023531295.1). Lineage (NCBI taxonomy): Eukaryota > Viridiplantae > Streptophyta > Magnoliopsida > Ranunculales > Papaveraceae > Papaver > Papaver armeniacum. The sequence goes on along the minus strand of JAJJWW010013302.1, from coordinate 278,021 downwards.
AACTTCGGCAGTGATGATGTTGAAATCAGAAATAACCAGGTTGAGGGGAGTGAAAGCGTTCCGTGCTGGTATCCCCTTGTGTAGCCTATTTTTATTGCATCGCCTTGATTCCATGTCCACGGGATTTGGATGTGTTGCTGGGATGCACATGGATGAAATATTCTGGATAGCGAAGAGGTAGGAATGAGAGAGTTATGTTGTTTACCGTGGATCCCTTTGTTTCTTCAAGAAAATTTTTTAGCCGCGTCTCTGGAATGGACTACGATGAGCAGTCCCCGGTCGCACTTTTCTTTAGTTTCTGAAGTTGTTTTCCTCTGAACAGGCTTGGGATCCTCCGCGACCTCGTAAAGTGTTAAAGGCGTCTTCTAGACAGAGAGATGATGATATTCTTGCGCTATACCCTTGAAGAGTAGATGACCTTGTTGTGGCTATGGCCTTTTGGTTGACTGTGTCATCTGAGCTTTTACAGTGAAGAGATTCCGTGTAGATCTTTATAGTGATTGCCGTTGTGGTGAAGCTCTGGATGGTATCAACAAATGAGCGGCAATAGTTCTTAGTATCAGATGTAATCAGAAGAGACTACATTGTCGTGGGAACAAAGTAGGTTGGCTGGAATTGCATGGGCATCCATGGAAGTAAAAGGATTGGCTGGATGCGTAAGCGAGCAAACTGTCCATGATCACGAGTTTTGGCGGGATGGATCAAAAGGTGGCCATGACTACGAATATTGGCTGGCTGTGATCATGATCCTTGACATGGTGAGTGTGGTGGCACGACCTTTTGCAGGAAGGAGTGGCGTTGAAGTGGCTTCGGCTCTTGGAGAGGACGTTGAAGCGGAGCAGTTGCCGGAGGACGTTAAAGCGAGCGGCTGCGTCAATAAGCGTGCTGTCAAATTGGAAACCCTTCACGCGAATAACGGTTATAAGTCCCCAGTTTCATTCATCAATCGTGCTTTCCAGGAGAGGTTGGGGTTTGGGAACAGCTTCCCTGGCTGGAGACTGCTGCTTTCCTGATGTAGTGCGGTTGAGGGCTGCAAATACATCTTGACGTTTTGCGCCTTGGAAAAATATGGAATCTCATATAAAGTGTTTCATCATAGACTGCACGATTTTGTGGGCGAAGTCCTCAGAAATCATGCAGCTCCTGACAGGAAGAGGGTCTTCGTGAACTCAGGAGGGTTGCTGATTTTCTTTGCCTCGATTTTGGAGAAGTCGTTCCTAATCTACACGTTTGATGAAATTGGATTGCTGATTCCCTTATACTTGGTGTTCAAGAGCAACGCGTGCCTCTTCGTCTATAAACACGCGTCCTGCTGAAGTACCTGGATGTTAACAGTATTTCTTGCCATCTCCGTCTAGGGTTGATGTGACTCTTGTGGTGGACGCTCTGTTAGTGTCTTGAGGAAAATAGGTATCTTTTTCCGAGTTGTATCCATGTCCGTCTGAGCCTTACGAAATCCTTTCATCTTTTAACCAGATCAACAGCGGTAAAAGGAGGGCGGCTTCTTCTGGCTTCCCCGGTCTCGTTGTGATGGTGGAATAGCAGCGGCTCTGGTGATCGGAGGTGTAATGCCTGAAGGGACATTTTCTGCGTCGCTGGTGTCAACAGGTGGCGTATTAATATCACTTTGTTAGGAGGCAGGAATAATCTGTGATCCTTGCGTTCGCGGCATGGCGTAAATTTGGGTTGGCCATCGAGTGTTGGCGTCAACGCTGCAACTTTGGCTACTGACCGGTAGCGGTAGCGCCTGCTGGAAGGACGCAAGCTGTTAGCGATGGAAGGATGCAAGTTGTTGGTGCTGGAAAGATGCAAGCTGCTGTAAAGATGCAAGCTGTTAGCGCTGGATCGTCTTGGAATGGGTGCTGGCTTGGTGTGGACGCTGGCTTGGCATGGACGCCGGCTTGGATTTGGTATGGCGCAGACTTTTGGCTGGGCATGGCGCGAAATGTTCGCTTGGCACGGCGCTGGCTTGGCGTGGCGTGGACTTGTTCTTGCGGGCCCAGTTGCCTATTTCCATACATAGCTCAAACAGGAAATCCTTTCGTTATTCAAATTCCAAAAGTGTTATGCCTATGAAAGGGGTTGGCTCTCCTTTGTTATCACGTCTTGGTGTTAGCGGTAGCGTGGTAGCAATAAAGTGGGCAAGCATATTCCAGCTATGTACTCCAGCGTTTCTCTTTCAATTTGTTTTCTTGTTTTCTTGTGTTGGTGCAAACCCTAGCCATATGTATGCCTTCCATAAATCTGTAGAAATATTTTTTCTTCTGAACTGGTGTAAACCCTAGCCAAGGGTATGCCTTTCATAAACTTGTAGAAATACTTCATCATAAACAATTCCTCTTCGAGTAACGTCGGCTACCTCATGAATAGTAACGGGTAGTCATTATTATGCAAAGTAGGCACGTACGGGTAGGTGACTGTTTTTTTTTTCTTGAAAAGCAAACAAAGCGCTTGGTTTATGGTTTGATTTGAATTGATAGATAACTGTTATCTACGAAGGTTTTGGATTATTATTTTGGAATGAATTTTTTAGAATAATGTTGTTTTGGTTATGAATATAAGTAGCATAAGTACCCCAGGAAAGCCATGGATTTGTGAATGTTGTGCGACAGTAGAAAGCACGAAATGAAACATGGGAACAATATGGCTATCGTTTTTTATCATCTCTGTGAAGACTTGAAGTAGTAAATCATGTATTTTGTCTAGGCAAGGCTTACTCGGTTTTTTGGATATCCTGACGAAAAATGAATCTTCCTGGTATAAGTCCGAGTTTTGTGGAAAGCACCGTCGTGATTGTGGAAAGTCCCCATCCGTCTCTGAGTCTGATAACCAAGTCTTCGACCCCTGGTCGAATCGTTTGCTTCTAACCTCTGGGAAGTCCCCAGTCATCCCTTGTCGTGTCATGCCTGTGAATCGGGCCGTCCGGTAACTGAGTCGTTGATCCCTGAGTGAATCGTTTACTACTATCGACTTGATGTCCGGGTCGAGATATGAGATCGGGAATTGGAAATTGACAGCGTGACCAAAAGATCAATCTCCCACTGTGGTCGCAAATTGTTTGAGGGTGAAAATGGTCTCTGTTGATTTCGGTAATTTCGGGTGTGTGGGTGAGAAACGAATTTAAACCCTAAACAATGTACTGCAAGGGAGTACTTTAGATTCGAGAGATCAATCTGTACAAATCCGGACTAAACCAAGAAATAGTCGTTCCAGACTTGCTTCGGTCACAAAAAGAAGGAGAATGGGTTGGTTTTAGGGAGGGAAGCGAAGAAAGTGTTGAGACCAGGTTGATTCTGGAAGAGTAGTGGTTTCACGACTTGTATCAGAAAATGGGAAGCTAACAGATGGAAAGCTAACAAATGTTTCTGAGTGTTGTATTGCTCCTCCCTGAACTTCTTGTTCGGTGGAAATAGGTAAGACCTATTTATACAAGTCGAAGTGAAACGTACTCTGGTCTCATTAAGGAATGGAAAAATGGGTGAGTAAATGGGAGGAGGTGGTAACCGTTAACGCATGGAATTGATGTTCCATAAAAAAGAGCGTTTCACCATTACTCCTTGTATTTACTAACTGCCTCATCCTTATTACACTTCCTTATGACGGGCGTAATGTACGCCACACGTTGTAAACCGCCAAACCAATACCCAAAGTGGATCCCCCAGTTTGTGATATGTATTGTGATCTCGAATGTTTTCGTGGAAAACATGTAGCATGGTTGTTGCCTGGCAAGTCGATCTTGGGAGACTTGCTAGCTTGGTGACCTTCGACGGTCGAGATTTTGCATCTTAAGAGGAAAGGTAGTCGTTGATCGTTGCACGCTTCCGTTTTTGATAGCCGTGTAGGGAAGGCCAGCATGGTGGCGCGAAAAAGTTGGCATGCCATGCCTAGGCGCAGCCAAACTAGGGTTTTGGGTCAAACGTTACCATGCGTTGTCTGGTAACCTTGGACGGATAGGATTTGATCCTGGGATTGAAAGCCGACCGTTGATTGTCGCACGCCTTCGTTTTAGTAGCCGCATAGGGAAGGCCATCATGGTGGCGCGGCTAGGTTGGCATTCCATTGGCATGGCATGCCTTGGCGCGGTTTGGTGTGGCCAAACTAGGGTTTCGGTCCAAAGGTTACCATGCGTTGTCTGGTAACCTTGGTCGGCTAGGATTTAATCTTGGGATTGAAGGGCGGCCGTTGATTACCGCACGCCTTCATTTTAGTAGCCGCATAGGGAAGGCCAGCATGGTGGCGCGGTTAGGTTGGCATGCCATTGGCGCGGTTTGACGTGGCCAAACTAGGGTTTCGGGCCAAAGGTTACCTTGCGTTGTCTGGTAACCTTGGACGGCTAGGATTTTCTCCTGAGATTGAAGGGCGACCGTTGATTGTCGCACGCCTTCGTTTTAGTAGGCGCATAGGGAAGGCTAGCATGGTGGCGCGGCTAGGTTGGCATGCCTTGGCGCTATTTGGCGTGTCCAAACTAGGGTTTCGGGCCAAAGGTTATCATGCGTTGTCGCGGCTAGGTTGGTATCAGAGCAAGTTCGCTCCTATCCCAGCTTCCGCAACACCATTAATCCATTACCATCTCCTCCATCAATTCATCATCAGCACCATTATCCTTTCATCTCTATCCATCCATCAGGAATTTAAAAAAAAAAAAAAAAAAAATCGAAGTGCAGCTGAAACAGCGATGGATTTCTTTGTCAACAAGTTCTGCTATTGGGTATCTTTTGTCGCGGGTAATCATTAACATCAACTTTTTGTTATTCTTGCATCAAGTTTTTTTTTAAAGTTTTGCATCACCATATACTATCACGTGCATCATCACCATCACTTGATTAGTAAACCCTAGGTAGCATAATATTTCCATCTTGCACGTGTTGCATCGCAATAGATCTTAAATATTTTCTCCATCAATACCTCAGTTTGCAACTGCATAGAAAACGAAAGCATAATAATTTTTATCTCATACGTGTCTTGCATTGTTATTGAAAAAAAAAAAAATACGTGTCTTGCATTGTTTTCATGTTAGCCAGCATATATCAAAATCAAAACTAAGTTAGCCCAACTGTCAGTTATCTGTCCATTCAAGCCCATAGTTAAACCGGTTTACCCGTTTGGACATCTATCAAGCTAACAGTGAAGCCGAGCAATTATCCAATTTCTATACTATTATGTACCAGACAGCCAACAAAAAGTTATTATGTCACCAATTCCATGGCAGAGATCCCGAAGGTTGGTTATTCCAAGCACAACTAATTTTCGAGTTCCGGAAAATTCAGCCGGAAGATTTTGTGAAGGTAGCTAGTGATCACCTTATTGGTAGTCCGTCCAAATGGTACAAATGGATGCAAGATTATATTTCGGGGTCTTGGGAGAATTTTTGTTTTTCTTTACTAAAGCGTTTCGGAAGTGATGATCCAATCTCTTGTGTCTGCTAACTTGCAACAAAATTTAGATGACAATCGTGCTTATTGGAGATCCGCATTCCAAGAGTTTAAGGAACGTCAAAGCGCTAAAGTTGTTAAACCACAAGCAACTATATCTGATTTTTCCACTATTGAAACTTCAACACCCAATGAGCCGATTAAAATTTCAGAGACGGTCAATATTCCTCTGGAAGCTGTCGGAAAAGAAAAGCAGGTTATGGGTGCACCAAAACTGGACCTTGGGGGCAAGGTCTTATTTAAGGAGGGTGGAATGGTAAGATCACATGTGGAGCCAATATCAATATATATAGTGGACTTTGAGGGCAAAGTCCCATTTAAGGAGGGTGGAATGATAAGATCACATTTTATGGAACATGTCAACGGTGTTGACCCGATGCGTCACTCAGGCATATTTGGCATATATGATCCTTTATACGGGTCGAGTCTCTCAAGATTGTGGAAGCCACCCTGGCTAGCAAATAAAGGGCGCAACGAGCACACAAGTCCAATGGAGGCACAAGGCATTGGATAAGCATAAATTATTTATTATTAGAGATAATATATTTATTTAGGTATTTTATTATATTTTAAGTATTTAATTATTTTATTTAGAGTTTATATTTGTTTAGAATAGTATTTTAGGAGTAGTATTGTTTTCTTATTTTCCAAGTAATGTAGCCTATAAATAGGCCTTATGAGTTGATGAATTATAACAAGAGAATTATTAAGCAAATTTCTACCCTTTGGTTTATTGATTTCTTTGAATCATGACCTTTTGAGCTTGAGCTGCTGGCCGTTGAATAAGAAACAAATCGTTTCTTATCACCGCCACACTCCTCCCTATCAACGATGGTGATCACACCCAGCCAAGGATCGCAGTTGTGGCCACTTTTTGATCCATCTCGCCAAACCTCGTGGTCATGGATAGTTCATTCGCTTACGCATACAGCCGATCCCTTTGCTTCCATGGACGCCCATGCAATTCCATCCAACCTATTTTGGTTCCCACGCGATGTAGTCTCTTCTGTTCACATCTTCTGCCAAGAACTGTTGCTGCTCGTTTGTCGATACCAGCCAGAACTTCACCATAGCAACAACCGCTACAAGGGTAATCCGTACTTCTCCATGTTTTAGTTTCACATGGAAGAAGTAATAGAGTCACCAGTACGGGTGCAAGATAGTGATATCCTTATCATGGTCAACTCACCGACCATAACGGATATAAACATGTAAACCACACTTGGGGACTGAGGCCCTACACGGGATCCCTTCACTGTCAAAGCTCAGAAGACACGGTCAACCAAAAGTCATAACCACGACAAGGTCATCCACCCTTCAAAGGTGTAGCGTAAGAATATCATCACCTCTCTGTCTAGAAGGCGCCTGCAACACTTTACGAGGTCGCGGCGGATCCCAAGCTTACTTAGAGAAAACAACTTCAGTAACCAAAGAGAAGTGCGACTGGGGACTGCTCATCGCGGTCCATCCCGACGACCATCAAAGACTCATGAGATAACTCCAGAGACGCGGCTGAAATATTTTCTCGAAGAAACAGAGGGAGCCACGATAAGTAACATAACTCTCTCATTTCTACCTCTTCGCTATCCAGAATATTTCGTCCATGTGATATTCTGAGCATCCCAGCGTCACATCCCGAAGAGTACAATAAGCTTGTATGAAATACCGTGGACGTGGATTCAAGGAGATACGATGAAAGTAGGATACACATGGGGACTACCAGCATGGGACGCTTTCACTCCCCTCAACTAGGCTATTTCTGATTTCAACATCATCGCTATCGAGTTTTACAAGCCGCAGGGATTTTTCAACATGAAGCCGTACATGCGCATTGAAGACTCCCAAAAGCATGCCACAAAGATACATTCACATATTCGGCCATGCCATCGGTTCTAACAAAAGTATAACTGGGGACTGCTCACCGCATCCCATTCCATACGATAGTCCAAGATTCAGAAGATGGTTCGAAGGATCTCGCTTGGAACAAAGTCCTTGAAGACTTGATAGCAGCACATCGGCAACGGAACGTCTCCCAACTCATCTATTTCATCCAGTGGCTCCGGAAGATTTTGACCATATAAGCATCCCGGCATATTATCATCGCGATCAGAAGGTCCAGGCACCGAACAACCTAAATTCAAGGATGGACCGACAACGCAACCACAATCCCCAAGATTAGCCCTGACAAGATCGTTGTCGAGCATATGTTTCATCCATCCGTCCCAAGAATGCAATGGAGTCTGGTAAATTTGGAATCCACTGGAGAGACACTGCAGACGAAAGCACGGATCCGGACGAGCAACAGAAAACAGAAGAGGGTCGATACCTCTTTTCATGCGGACGGAGTTTCTAAAGTTTGAACATAATAAGGATTCCTTCTTGCTCCATGAACGGGAATAGATGACTGGGCGCACCACACTTATGCTCCATGACCGAACCAGCAGCGTGACAGCACGAGGAACACAAGCCGCTCAACCCGCAACACTCCTTGGTCAATCCAATGCCAATGCTCCGAGCGCCAACATCAACAGTTCGTGGCCGAAGTTGCAGCACCATCATCAGCGCTCCGTGGCCAAAGTTTCAGCGCCAACATCGATGGTCCATGGCCGAAGTTGCAGCGTCATCTCCACTTTTCCACGGACCTAGCTAGCAGCGCCATCTCCGCCCGCTTCGTGGTCAAGTAAGTAACGTCATCACCACCGTTTGGTAGCCCGAGTTCCGAAGCCAGTCGTCATCCTTCCATGAAACTGAAGCCAGTCGTCATCCTTCCACGAAACTGAAGCCATTCGTCATCCTTCCACGGAACTGAAGCCAGTCGTCATCCTTCCACGAAACTAAAGCCAGTCGTCATCCTTCCACGGAACTGAAGCCAGTTGCCATCATTCCACGGAACTGAAGCCAGTTTCCACCACTCCGCGGACTGAAGCCAGTTTCCACCATCCCGCAGACTGAAGCCAGTTTCCACCATTTCATGGACTGAAGACAGTTTCCACCATTCCACGTCCAATAGCGCCACGACCAAGCCGACGCCAACAGTCCGCGTCCTAGCCAGTGCCATCTCCGCGTCGTAACCGAGCCAGCGCCATCTTCTCCGCGTCCCAAGGCCGACGCTCCATGGCTCCATCTTCACCACGCCATTAGTCCTTCCAAGCTAGCCGCTCCATCGGCCCTTCCGAGCTAGCCGCGCTATTCTCCATTCCGCAGCATCATCTCCGCTCGGCCAAGATTAAAGCGCCATCTTCGCCGTTCAAAGCAACGCAATATCCACCGTTTAAAGCCGCGCCTCCCGCCATTCCCAAGCCGGCAGCGCCATCTTCACTACCCCATGGCCCAAATTGGCACCAACGTTCCGGGAAGCAAAACTCTACGCCAACACCCTATGGTCAAGCCAGAATACGCCAAGTCGTTAATACAAGGATTCACGGATTCCTCATTCCTTCCTCTAAAGGTTAGTTGAATTTCCTTGGCGATCTCTTCACGTATTGCTCTCTCGATTTTACTCTCGCATGTCACCATCTCATGCTTACCCGCAACAATGCCACTGTTACGTGATAAGCAGGGGACTTAATATTGATGGTGGTTTTTAGCTTAGGGTTAAAATCGTAAAACCTTGCATCAGATGTGACGTCACTCTGCAAGGAAATGGTGCTGCGAGTACTAACCTCTCCACCGACATATTTATTGAGCCGCTCAATATACTTTTATCCATAACACTCTGTAAATTCTGGCACCTCTCCAATACTAGACTCACTGAGTACTTTCCTGTGCTATGTTCCCCAGCAGAACCCTTAAATCGGTATGGCATGACGGATTTATGTTCACTCGCAACGGAGTAGCATGAACCTCCAAGTACCAAAGTTAAGGCCATTGCACGAAATGCTCAGACAGAAAGCACACTGCATTCTGTAGATAAAGATTTTTGTGTGGCAGCATACAAAATCCAGCCAATTATTGTGATAACTCACAAAGAACTCATAAACCCGACTAATTTGCAAAATAAGGATTTCGCGCCCCGCGCAGTATACTAGACCCCGTTGGTCGAAACCATGCTTAGCCAAGCTAGGCAACCAACCCCGCCACGGCGCACTAAAAGTGCGGCCGCGCCCTAGCATGCCGGCCCTGATTCCATCGACCAATCAGGTCGCTTCAAATCCGCCACCGCGCGTTGGAAGTGTGGCCACGCCCTAGCATGCGGGCCCCACTTCCCGTCGACCAATCAGGTCACATCAAACCCGCCACGATGCACTAAAAGTGTGGCCACGCCCTAGCATGCTGGCCCCACTTCCCTTCGACCAATCAGGTTCCTACAAACCTTCCACGGCCTCAAAAGAGGTCGCCATACTAAGTTGGCTTCCCAAAACGCGCCAGCTTCCCAAAAACGCGCCAGCTTCTCAAAAACGCGCCATCTTCCCAAAACGCGCCAGCTTCTCAAAAACGCGCCAACATGCCGCACGCACATACCATACATGCCAGGCACGCATGCCAAACGCGCGTACCAAACGCGCATCCCAGGCGCGCACGCCAGACACGCATTCCAAAATCACATGTCATTGCATACTGCACGCACTAATTAGGGTTTCAACACGCCAAACCCTAATTTGGGCAAGTTGCTACCTAATTCTTCCACAACGCCAATTTTAGCTTTGGCCATGTCGTAACTGGCATATCGCTATGCCGCGGCTACTAGCATGCCGCCATACCACTGGCCGCCAAACAGAAGGTAGCCATGATCAACGGCTACCCTTCCTCCTGAGATGCAGATCTCAGCCGTACAAGTTCGCTACCAAACTTGTGGCAACTTTTTGCCGCAATGCCAAATTCCACGGTTTATGCCAAACCCAAATTTGGCCACAACACCAAATCCTTGGCCGCACCACCAAGAAAACAGCAACATGCTACACGTTTTCCATGAAAACACTCGAGACATCAAAACATGTCACAAACTGGAGGATGCTCATCAGGGTATTGGTCTGGCGGTTTATAGCGTGCGGCGTGCAATACGCCCGTTACAAGAAAGTGTCATAAAGTTGAGGCAATTAGTAATGGCAAGAAATAAGTGGCGAAACGCATCTTCATTATGGAAACATCAATTCCAGGCGTTACCCGTTACCACTTTCTTCCACCACTCAACCGCTTCCACTTCTTACGAGGCCAGGGTACGTTTTGTTACGACTTGTATAAATAGGTTTCAACAAGTTTTATTATGACTTGTATACACATCCAGAAATCACCTGGTAGCTTTTCATTCAGCTTGCCAGTTCAACTTTCGGATACAAGTCGTAAAACACCCACACTTCCAAAATCAACTATTCTGGCCACAACACTTTCTTCGCTTCCCTCCCTAAGACCAACCCTCCTCCTTCACTTTGTGACCGAAGCAAGCCTGGAATGGCCATTTCTTTGTTTAGGCCAGGATTGTACAGATTGATCTCTCGAATCAAAAGTACTCCCGTGCAGTACATTGTTTTGGGTTTAGATTCGTTTCTCATCCGCACTCACACGAAATTACCGAAATCTGCAGAAACGGTTTTCACCCACAAACACCATGGTCTCCCCATGAGCATACTGTAGGGAATTCCACGTCCACTACACAAAACATTACTTGCGTTTCTATTTTTCCTAGAAGTATTCTCATGATTATTTCTCCTTTAGGTTTTGTGATCGCCATGTTAAAGCCGTGGATGTTATACGTTGGTTGCATCAGCTCCGCGTCGTTGTATCCCATACTTTTAAATTTGCGGTAAAATAGGATGTCTACTGAGCTTCCCGTATCCATCAAAGTTTTGTCTATCGCAAAGTAATCTAAATCGTTCCTCGATCCTACTCGGTTGGGGAGCTTGGAGCGAGGAGCAATAAGTTCGGACTTGGAAATCGCCAAAACTCGGTCAAGTACTCGGAACCTATTTGTTGAAGACTTATATATATCTGCTCATAAGTCATGATTTTTAACAAAATAAATTATAGTTTTGACACTATCATGTAAATAAGTGTGTAATATTGTTATAATGAATGTATTTATCACGTATCTAGAGGTTTTTCCATTTAACAACTCTCATCTGAGGGGTTACAAAAAGTTTCTTTTCTTATTTTAGTGCATGCAGGGCCAACTCGAAAAATCGTTAACTCGTTTTGCTCAAAAATCGAAAAAAACGGGCGCCTTAATCGCAAAAAATCAGTACTGGCTTGGAATCGGAAATCTCCTCGGTCATATAGCCTGTAGCGATTACTCGGCGAGTAATCTTCCTTGGAGAACGATTTTGACTACACTGGTCTATCGCCCACTCCTCTGATTTTTTCGCGCTTTCCTTTCTTTCTTCTCGTCTTGCAGTTAAAGTAACGACCAGGGGATCTGTTCGCCTTAAGCTTTCTTATGGTATTTCATCTGACGCAAAAGTTATCTGTCATTTTTGCCATTCCTTCAAAGGCGATATTTTATCCACAGTCATAATTTTCCTTCCTTCATAGTCGCGCTTATGGATCCGCCCTGTAATCCCTGCATGAAAATTGGCAACATTCATAATCGATTTTGTTATCGAGTTACACTGTATACGCTTGCTTCCTCTTTTTCCTGCAATACTCTTTATTGCTCTTTCCGGTGCTTTTTGTTCCGCCTTTCTTTGTTCTCCCTTGTATAACTCCTCTTCCATTTGTTGATGCTTTCTATTCGTCGACTGATTTCTTCTTTTCCTGTTCTGTGTTCCTTTAATTTGCCTGAGACAATGATAATATCCCGAAACTATAACAAAGCTTTAGAATCAGATCTGAGGAACTATAACAAAGGCTCCACTGATCGAAAATCTCATAAAAAAGCCTTTTAAAGCTATTAATACGCTTTGAAAATCGTAAGTTTCTTAAACGGAATCTGTTCAATCAAGTACCATGAAAACAAAATGTAGAGAAAATCTTTAGAAAATACGCTAACCAATGCTTTTTAAGCTGTTTTCTAGCGCCAAAATGTAGTTGCGGGAAATCCTACAACTAACACCCAAGAAGATCTATGAAATGAATCTAAGACATCATAAGAAAAACTCTAAATCATTTTATTAAAGATATAGAACAAATACAAAGTAAATGTATGAAAACCCTAACTTGGAGAACAAAACAACTTTCTCTCTCCTAAAACTCTTATCTCAGCTCTCAAAATAGGGGTGTACAGAATGCCCGGAAGCCTGCGGTCTGCCATGTACCGCCCGGGTCCGAAGGAGCCCATGGGCGCCCGACATCCTGTCATGGGCTAGCCCGGCCTGCCCGATAATTATAAGTGGGCGGACCCGGGTTTTTGTTCAAATATTGGGGTCCAGCCTGTTAGCTTTGCCCCGTGCTTTGTTTAGTTACCCGGCCGCCCGATCGCCAATAGGCTCGAATAAAGTTTTCTACTAGTGTGATGGATTTCTCAAGAACTTAAATTTCATATGTGGACAATTTATTGGGGTTTTAGAAAATTCTGAATTACATTTCACAGTAATGAATATGAATTGCTTGAACTATCATTTGAACGAGTTACAGATATATCATCATTCATCAAGCCAAAAAAAACAAACATATATACTTTAAAATTTGAATTATCTGTTGGGCCCGAGGCCTGCCCCGCCCGACCTGGCCTGGCCTGTATTGTTTCACGGGTATGGACGGGCCATGGGCATTAAATTTTTGTTATTGCCCGGCCCGACCTGTTAAACTTAATGGGTAGTAAGGACTACAAGCCCGTCCGGCCCGGCCTGTGCTATAATCGGGCTTGGGCTGGCCTGCCCGGCCCGATGTACACCCCTATCTCAAAAAGATCTCTCTCTTTTACATGTATGGCTTTTTGTGCCTTTTATTGGGGTTACATAGTGGAGGACATCTAATAAAGCCCTTATTTTCGGATCTAGGAGGGAGTTATAATCGCCCTTCATTATATCTACCGCGCTGACCTTTTGACTACCGCGTTGATCCTCACACTTTTGGTGTGACTTGGTGACGTCATCACGTCCGTCGGTAGAGGTCTAAGGAACGCGTCATATTCACCTATTATCAAATGCATTCTTCCGCCTTACTATTGGGCGTGTGGTATTTTTCACCCACATTACATGTACTAATATGCTGTGGGCAAATAGAATTGTACGTATTGTGCCTCTCGGTTATGTCTAGTTATTCTAGATTGCTAGTCATCTCATCTAAAGACCCATATTTTGGATACGGAAAATTCAAGTCATTCTGAGCTAGAATAAAGAAAATTCTACCATTTTCAGGAACTCACCTGGCTCCTACTATATCCATCTTGCAGGCTTAATTATGATCTCAACAAGGATGGAGATTTCCACGTATAACCAATTGTTGAGATTATTAGTCCCACATTGTCTAGGCAATCTAAGATCCTGCGGTTTATAACTTTATGGGCCTCTCCACTCATTGCCAATTGGTTTTGAGTTGGATACCCGTATTGTAACACCAATCTATGAATTGTCGCACTAAAGGGACAAAGCTTAATTTTATTTAGAACTTAAATTTATTTAGAAAAAGTTGAAATGGACTTGCAACTGAACTCACACGATAAAATACTCCACATCCACATGCAGATCACAGAGTTTTATTTAAGTGGACTTCTCCACTTTCAAATTTTAAACTTTGCGAAAAGAAAGAACGAAAAACAAACAACAAAATCACAAATCAGAATGCTCACACTAAGTCCCCCAAGCCTTGGTTGCCAATAACAGTATGAACTATTACCGGTTTACTCTTGCTTTTACGCGCAACAATCACCGAATTTATAACTTCGTCCATGGGATGAAAAACTGCAAGAACCTCAAAACCTGGTAGATCACTAGGCTCAACAATTGGGTACAGAAAGCCACGAGCACCATGAGCACTCCTCAACATTAGTAAGGACCCAGGCGCCATGTGCATAGCCAAATGATCTATAACTTTACGTTTCTCTTCTTTGTTCATACCAACTAAAGCAGCTAAGAAAACAACGTGGTATTCGCTTAAACCGTTTGTAACATCCATAATATCAGTATCATGAAATATCATTCGCTTCGATAAGTCATGATCCGCAGCTACCAAGTTACGAGCCAATGCATTGGCCAATGGGTTAATATCGTAGTTGTGAAAAGTAGTGGTCCTCAGGTGATTTGAAGCCAACACGATGGATGTGAGCGGTAGGGGACCAGAACCGATGAACGCAATGTCATTAGGATTTGGGTTTGCGATATAATTGCTGAGTATAGTATATTCAAGACGGCCAAGTTTGATGTAATTTGTGTAGTAGGGGAAGATGTTGATATGATCAAGTGGGATTTCGTAAGAACCTAATAAGGTTGAGAAATGAGATTCTAAGTGACCTTCAGCTTCTCCACAGAGACGGATGAGTTTAGAACGCATTTCTTGCACTTTGGTTGATAATTTGGTGACATCTATGGGAGATGGTGGTATACAAGAATGGACTAGTTGAGTGAAAAGAGTGTCAACATCTTTTGAAGGTTTTAGGCTTTCTAAGGTTGATAAGCTGTTATAAATCTCACAGACATTTTTGATTAACAATTCTTGACCCTGATCTTGATTGAAGGAACCCAATGAACCCATGTGATTGATAGTATGAATGTTAAGTGAATGAAGATAACTCAGTTTATTGATAACTCCAAAGTTCTGATGAATGAAGATGCTTAATCAGTTTGATTCTCCAACCTCCATATGCAGTGGCTATTTATGGACATCATTTGTGGAACCACTATATGAGTGAGTGACCCTCACTATCTAATTATTAATATGTCAACGAGCTAGTGTCATTTGTGTGGAGAAGGGTCGAAGCAAAAGCTCCTAATTATCTCTTTAGGATGACAGAAGTGATACTCGTTGACAAAAGTGATACAGTGTCCCAATTTAGAATGATACTGTGTAGACTATAGATGATACTCCCTCCGTTCTTTTTTAATAGGCTGGTTTTGTTTTTTTGAAAAAAATTAAGGAAATTAAGAGAACTAATCATTGAAAGTGGTCCTCATGACACTTGTTAATAAAAGAAGTGAAGTGAAATGGTCCCCATGACACTTGTCAGCAAAAGAAGAGTTAAGAAACAGATTTTGGTGAATTCTACACACCTAAACACGGTGGTGAAGCATGCATTATATAAAACGTTTACATACCCTAAATAGAGTCAATCAAACAATGCATGGGAATATTACATTGAATGAAATATACTCAATCAATTGACGGTGATTGAGGCATGAGTATATTTCATTCATTGCTGTGATCTTGCGTATCTTCAGCATGCCTTGAATCGGTCAGTCCGATATATTTGGTAGTCTTAACATTCCCCCTCAAGTTGTACCGGAGTTGACGAATGTGCAACTTGCCTCGAATAATTTGGAATCGTGGTGCTGGAAGACCTTTAGTAAAAATATCTGCCAATTGATCACGTGAGCTAATGAAACGAACATGTAGTTGTTTAGCTGCTACTCGTTCCCTAACAAAATGGTAATCAATCTCGATATGTTTCGTCCTCGCATGAAACACCGGATTGGAAGTGAGATATGTTGCCCCTAAATTGTCACACCATAATATAGGAGTAGTATGTTGCACCCCTAACTCTTTCAGAAGCGACTGAATCCAAATAAGTTCCGATGTTGCAATTGCAACGCCCCTGTACTCAGCCTCCGTACTTGATTTGGACACGGTTTTCTGTTTCCTGGCACTCCAAGAAATAAGATTTCCGCCATAGTAAATGCAATACCCACTAGTGGAACGTCGATCATCAAGACTGCCAGCCCAGTCCGCATCCGAGTATGCTTGTAACGAAGAATCTTGCGTACGTTTTAGATGTAATCCAAAATCAACAGTACCCTTTAAATACCGCATTATTCTCTTCACCAATTCCCGGTGCTCTCTGAATGGCTCATGCATGAATTGGCACACTTTGTTAACAGCAACGGAGATGTCGGGTCTTGTTAAGTGCAAGTATTGTAGCGCACCAACCACCTTTGCGATACGATGTGACATCCTCGAATTTCACGGAACCTTGTCGCTGAATTTTAACGGTAGGAGACAATGGAGTATTAACCAGGTTTTACACCATCCAACTTCGTTCGTCTCAATAAATCGGTAATGTATTTCCTTTGAGTAAGTACCAACTCACTTTCATTTCTTAGAACCTCGATTCCCAAAAAGAATGATAGATCACCCATGTCCTTTAATGCAAAGGCATCACCAAGGTCCGCAATGAGTTTCTTGATAGACGTTGCATTGCGAGCTTTGTTACAATTATATCATCAACGTATACTAGAACATACGTGATTGATTTTGGAGTCTGTAACACAAACAAAGAGGTGTCAGAAATAGAACCCTTAAAGCCAAGTGATAAGAGATGGTTGCTTATCTTAGAGAACCAAGCCCGTGGAGCCTGTTTTAGTCCGTATAAGGACTTGTGCGGTTCTGGACATGGTGAGGATAATTTGAATCAACATAGCCTTGTGGTTGTTGCATATACACCTCCTCTTCTAGATTGCCATTCAAAAATGCATTTTCAACATCCACCGCTTTATTTCCCAATTATTCATTGTTGCAATTGATAACACCAAGCGTATCGTGCATGGTTTAATGACGGGACTGAAAGTCTCACCATAATCCACGCCTGCCCGCTGATTGAAACCTTTAGCTACCAGGCGTGCTTTCCTGCGTTCGATAGTCCCATCTGGATTTTGTTTGACGCGATACACCCATTTGCAGCCGACGACGTTCATCCCCTTTTTATACTCCACAAGAGAGAACGTACCATTTCGTATCAATGCATTAATTTGCTGGTCCATCTCTTTCCGCCATTTAGGATTCTTGGAAGCTGTCGTGTAAGATGTAGGCTCCATAAAATCATCATCTGGCAAAGGATGTTTGCTAGCAGCTAAGCATAGCTTATTTATCGGTTTTGTTATTCCAGCTTTGGCCCTTGTTACCATTGAGTGACCTGGGTTGTCTGATGTAGCTCCGGTGTTCGTAATGTGCTGGGATTCAGATATTGAAGCACTTTGAGTAGATTGCGCAGTAGAGTTTGCATGTTGTACAGAAACCGGCGAAGCTGTTGAGTCATCTTGAGATTGTTGCGGTGTAGACGAGTGGGAAAACGACGGCAGATGCTGTTGACTTTGTACAGGTGATAAAGAAGATTCACCCTCCAGGGATGCTGTTACATTCAACCGACGGAAAGGGGGTGACAGTAAAATACTCGTGCTTGTCGGAATATTACCTTGTGATGGGGACGAAGCTTTCCGCTGGAGAGACTGAAATGGGAATGTGCTTTCCTCAAACCTGACATGTCGAGAGATATATATGCGATTTGTTTGCTGATTGAGACACAAATATCCTTTGTGCGCAGTACTATAACCTAGGAAGACGCACGGCAGTGTTCTAGGCTCTAATTTATTGGAATTGTATTGTCTCAGGCAAGGATATGCCAGACAGCCAAAGACTCGCAATGATTTATAATCAGGTTTCTTGTTGAATAACAACTCTAATGGTGTTTTAGGTTCGTGTACTGACTTGGGTAACCTGTTAATTAAATAACACGCCGTTGTGAACGCATCAGCCCAAAATTCTTTGGGCATGTGTGCATGATATAGTAAGGCCAAGCCAGACTCGGTAACATGCCTAATACGACGCTCAGCTAAACCATTTTGAGGAGATGTATGGGGACACGAAAAACGATGTTGGATACCTGAAGCATTGAGATATGATGTGAACTTTTTGTACTCCAAGGCATTGTCAGACTGGAATACCTTGATTTTATGATCTGTGATGTTTTCAACTTGTTTGTGAAAGTTAATGAACGTCTGTAAGGCATCAGAACGTTGGACAATAGGAAAAACCCAAGTATAGTGAGAGAAAACATCCATTATTAAAAGATAGTACTTGAAACCGGACCTTGATAATTCGGTGAAACCCAAATATCGAAACAACTAGACTCAACGGTTTATCATAAACCGTGTCACTCAAAGAAAAAGATAGTTTCTTGCTTTTACTAAGATTGCAAGAATGATTTAAATCAAACTGTTTATTGGACACTTGGAAGAAGAGAATTTTGAAGACAAACTTGCGACACATCGTCGCAACATAGGATGTCCTAATCTTTGATGCCATAGAGGGAAGGTCGATGAGACATTGCACTGAGGTTGTATAGGATTATCCAGCTTGTCAACTCCATCGAGGATGTATAGCCCATTCTTATTCAGCCCTCGCAGCAGAGTTGTCCCCGTATTGATATCCTTCACAAGGAAATAAGAAGTGTGAAACTCAAAAAACACTCCATTATCTTTACAAAACTGAGACACAGACAATAAGTTTGTTTTGATGTCTGGAACATGATAGATATTGTTGAGATGAAAGGCACGAGATTTGTATGTAAAGGAAGCATTACCGACATTCTTAATGGTTAGAGCATTACCATTACCAACATGTACCATTTCAGTACCATCATATTCATGGGGAATAGATAGATTTTTCATATCAGCAGTAAGATGATGAGTTGCTCCTGTGTCCGTAACCCATTGATTTTCAGGAACACCCGATGGCAACGCAACATACGCAGTTGGGTTCTTAGGCTGATTGTTGCTAGGCTTATATCGAAACCAGCAGCGTGTCGCCTGATGGTTATCCTTTTTGCAGATTTGGCAAGGCTCTTCAGACGTCGAAGATTTCTTTTGTTGCTTCATAGGGACGATTTGTTGTATTGTTGAAGTTGTTGGATGGACCACGATTTGCATGACCGTTGTGTCTCGGTGCTGATTTGCTAGAGGAGCCACGAAAAACCACATTGGCAATAGGTTGTTGAACTGTACTGAGATGTTGTTCAAGCCTTAAATCGAAAGTTAGAAGATGAGCATAAAACGTCTGCATATCCATATCTTCTCTGGTGCTTAGTGAGGTCACAATCGGGTCATAGGATTGATTTAATCCATTGCAGATGGATTGTTTCATCTCGTCGATTGAGACTACATAACTTTATTCTTTGCAAGTTGGTTGAACAAATTTTTAGCTTCATTAAAAAACACCTTGATGATTTATTACCTTTGTTCATAGTATGAAGTTGTTTCTTTAGGTGCATTTGATGCGCCTTTGTTTTGGGTGAAAATTCAATTTCCAGCGTGTCCCAGACTTCTTTAGCAGTGTTGCAATCTGAGACTTTTCCTAGAACAACTTCAGTGAGCGTCGAATTTAACCACCAACCAATAAAGAATCTTGTTCATCATACGCGGTGAAATCAGGGTTGATATCCTCTGAGTTAGGCAGAGTTCGAGCAGGTACTGTTTTGGTGCCATCAATAAAACCAGTCAATCCATAACCTTTCAAAATGGGTTTGAATTGAGTTTTCCAGAGGGGTAATTCGTTTGATGAGTTTGAGTCACTAGATGATGAATCAACTTGTCGAAGTCGGGGTCATTGTTGCCATTGGTTTTTTTTTTTTTTTTGTGTTTTTAGGGTTTTGATAGGATTGGGCGTAGCTTGGATCAAGGATGATACCAAGTTAAGAAACAGATTTTGGTGAATTCTACACACTAAACACGGTGGTGAAGCATGCATTATATAAAACGTTTACATACCCTAAATAGAGTCAATCAAACAATGCATGGGAATATTACATTGAATGAAATATACTCAATCAATTGACGGTGATTGAGGCATGAGTATATTTCATTCATTGCTGTGATCTTGCGTATCTTCAGCATGCCTTGAATCGGTCAGTCCGATATATTTGGTAGTCTTAACAAGAAGTAAAGTGAAATGGTTCCCATGACACTTGTCATCAAAAGAAGTTAAGAGAAGAGTGGCCCCAGAAAACTAAAGTAACATTTGACTTTCCCAATTAGGAAACTGGCCTATTTTTTTGAAACATTTATTTATAGAAATCAGCCTATTATTTAAAAACGGAGGGAGTACTTTATGTGAACAATTTTGCATAAACAATTGGCGCTATATTTATTTGAAAGAATTGGCACCGTAGGGAAATATCAGTTTCACTGATCACATATTGATGCTTTATGATGCACATATTGCCTTTGTGTAGACACTATGAGGGGATAAAGAGAGAAATATATAAATGAAAACTCAGTACGTATAGGTATAGGTGTCTGTGTCCACGAGCAGGACATGCTCCTTTGGTCTGTGGTACTTCATGGGAGTTTGGACGACACACTCTCTTGGTTTTCCCTTATTAAATATAATTCCTTTAACTTACCCAGACCAGATGGAATATCCGATCTATGATTAACTTGATCACCGATGTTCCTTGGTATGTACCATGAGGCTATGACAACATTATGTTGATGATTTTGCGAACAATTTTGTCCATTAAGCTGAAGGAAGAGCTATCACCTCTGTATAACATGAGTCGCACCTGACACCTACAACAAGAAACGAATATTAGTTTTCTTGGATGGCTTTGATGTCGACATTGTTTATATACGAAACCATTTCAGAGATAAGAAATCGGTTGTTATTAGTTTGAAGGCCACCCGTACCACGTCAAAAAACCACATAAAGCCGTGTTCCTCGGCGATTTTTATGTTGTTTTTTGGATGGTCTGCAAAGAATTTTTGATTTCTTGGGACAGGATAAAGGTGCTTTGTTTGGATATTTTACGAAGTTATATGCTTAATATGACAGCATTTACAATATGCACTTATACATAATTGTAGCCAAGGCGGTGAAAATCTTGGATCTCAGTATCATTTTGGCTAGAATTGAATACCTTAACGGTTTTATCTTGCTGAAATCTGTGAATCATGATTTCCATCCAAAGGGAAAAGAAAAAAAGAGAAAAAAAAATAGCTTGAGATAGGGAAGAAAATCTCAACCCAAAAAACTTTCAAAACAAACAATCAAGGAAGATCAAAATATACTCGAACTCATATCTCGACAACTGTACTAAAGGAAACTTCTTCAAAATCCTTAAAACTAATAGCGCATTGAAAAAGAGCATACTTTGTCATACGAATTACATGTTCTTTATTCTGATGTTTGTAATATCAAGAAATTGGAGCTCTGGAGATCGGGCGAAAATTAGTCGACTCATTTGAAAAATCGGTTCCCCTAAACCCTTGATTCTTGATGGTTTTAATTTGTTTTTCTCATAGTTTTCAATCAATGATCTAATCTTAACATGTTTTAATGGTTGTCTAGATCTCGTTTCTTATCAAGTTATTTGTTTTCTTAATCATAATACTTTCTTTTTCTTAAATAATTGCATAGTTTTTATTTATGAAGAACTAATTCTGTTGATGTGCAGTACTCATCCGAGCATTTGATAGTGATCCAGTGGTGGTTTTTAGGAGCAGTGGTGTCGGGTTTCTTCCAAGATGAACCTCATTCGAATCAGTGGTGTTATTCTTGATTACTCCGTTATGAAATCAAACAAATCGGCAATGATTTGTGGCATGCTAGTCATAGTGGTGTTTTTAGTATATATCTCTTATTGTGTAACAGCCAAGTCAGTGGTACTTGCTACCTCCCAACAACCTTTTCATCGTCAGAAAGATTCAAAAAGCATCAAAACAAGAAGATCCATCAAGAAAGTTTTTGCAAGTCGCAGTCTTACGAGGGTAATTATGGACATTCACCTAAAGAAGAAGCGCCTAGAAATATTTCAAAACTTTTTGTATTTCAGTTACCTATAATAGAACCAGGATCTTCTGCGGATAACACTGGAAATATTAGAAGTCTTACTCCAAATAAGAAGACTATTTTTGGTATAGCTAGTTACAAAAAGAGAAACCCTAATCTTGAGAATATCCTTATAAATACAGTGAAGGTTTGGGTTTAATCTCACATCTCTCACAAAAACAAAAAAAAAAAAACAAAAAAAAACAAAAATTATGTCTCAGAGCTAAAATTTTCCAATTGGCAGCCATTACGAGAAGGATGAAGGAAACTAGATTGAATCATACTTTGAACCTGAGAAGCGGCTTAATATCGACAAAGGAAATTGATTAGGCAGCTAACAAGTGGCGCAATTGTCTCATCAGAAAAATCATTACGAAGGATGATGCAGACTATGAAGGAGTCCAAAGAGATGTGAGCATCATATGGATGAGATACAGAAAGGTGGAGATACACACAATGGGTCGCAACTTGTATGTCTTCAAGTTCAAAATGAAGATGAGGTGGCAGCGGTACTCAAAAAGGTCCCCTGGATTATGGACTTTAATCTGGTTGTTTTGCAAAAATATGATGCAACAATTCAACTGAAGGATTACTCATTCACGCATCAAATCTTCACAGTTTTAATGAGTGGTCTGGCGTTGGAACATCTAGATAGAGGCATAATTGATAAAAATGTCTCAGGATATTGGAAGGAGGATTGATGAAGATTCGAAACCAGGCTTCAATATCAGAGGAAGAACTGTATATGCAAGAATTGAGGTGGACTTAAGAAAACCACTCAAAAGAGGTGTTTGGCTCATAAGTGCTGCAAAACAAAAAGTCTGGGTTAAATACCACTTCGAGAAACAACCCAAAAGAATTTGTCATAACTGCTTTGTCTTAGAACATAATGAAGAGAGGAGTGTGAAGAGCAGGCTTGGAATTTATTCATCTATCGAATGACCGAAAAGCAGTTTAAAGACTACCACGCTCAGCATGCACATAAGGTTCAGGAAATGATGCAAAATACTGAAAGCGCGAATGTTGTTGATGGGCCTAGCAACTCAAGCAATGGGCCTGAAAATTTGGTTGAGGAAGAATCATACCCAAGGAAACATAAGAGGTTAAGAGATGACGAAATCGGGGACAATTACATTCTCATAGAGAATAATTCCCAAATCAACAACCTGAACCCTAGCTACACCAATATCAACATCAATCAAGCTCAATCTGAAGGTAGAGTCTGTTACACTGAGATTGGAACCACAAGTGCAAGAGATGATGATTTCAACATGGAGGATGTAGATAATGGAGCACAGATTATGAAACCCCCACCAGCTCCCCACTATTGAACCTCGGATAGGTACTGCAAATCAGGTTTGCATATCTTCTAGTCGTTTTACTCTTATTGAATTTATTATTTTTTTTTCAAATTTCTTCTCTTTAAAATATTCGGAGTGCCTTTTCTCAAATTTCAATAATGAAAATACTCTTGTGGAATGTTTAGGGGTTTGGGACCAAAAACACTAGAAATCATCTTAAGGATTTGGTAAGAGCTAATGACCCAGATATCATCTTTTTATGTGAAACTAAATCTCGTAAAAATAAAATGCAAAGATTGGTAGCTAGATACAATTATCCTAATGTTCTGTATTATGACCCAATAGGTTATTCTGGTGGTCTTTGTCTTCTTTGGAAGGATGGTATAGATCTCAATGTTGTTGACCATAGATTTAATATAATAAACTGCCTTGTTAGGTTCAATAAAGGTTGGTTTAGGGATGCTTCTTGCAGATATTTGATTCAAATGAACTGGAATTCTAATGTGTCTGGCTCTTATGCTTATAAATTGTCTAATTGCTTATACTCTGCTAAAGTAGTTCTAAGGGATTGGAACTATAATGTCTTTGGTAATATAATAGTCATATTAAAAAGATTTCTTGTCAAATTCAGGTCCTAGAAAGCAGAAATAGTATGCATGATAGGAACATAATTGTTGTTTTGAAATAAAACTTAGAGCATTGGTATAATGTTGAGCATGATTTTTGGCTGCAAAGAGGAAGGATGATGCTTTGAAGTATGATGATAGGAACACTGCCTATTTCCATAACAAGGATAATTTTAGGGGGGGGGGGGATGGGGGAAGACTCAAATAGAGGCTATAAGAAATGACATGGGCATGTGGTTGACTGATAGAGAACAAATCGCAAAAACTATTAGAAACCATTTCTTCCACATGAGTAGAACAACTAATCCTGCTGAACCCTTGAATATCTGAGTCATATAGAGCCTTGCATTACTAAGGCTGAAAACCTTCTTTTAACTAGCCAACATAGCGCAGAAAAGATAAATAAGATTGTGTTTAGTATGCAGCCTTGGACCACGCCAGGTCCTGGTGGCTTTCCTCCTGGTTTTTACCAGGAGATGTGGCAGACTGTTGGCGAAGACGTGGTAAAGATGGTGCAATCCTTTTTCCACTCTAAGCACTTGCTGAAACAGTTAAACCACAATTTCACTTCTTTAATTCCAAAAAATAATTGTCCAGTTAGTCCTGCTGATTTTAGGCTAATTAGCTTGTGTAATGTGGCCTACAAGATCATATCTAAGCTTATATCGTCTAGATTAAAGCCTTTATTGAACAAGTTTATTTCTCCTTTCCAGACTGCTTTTCTTTCAGGGAGAGTTACTGCTTTTTTCCGGGAGAAGTTTTTACTCCTCAAAGAGGCCTGAGACAAGGAGATCCCTTGTCTCCGTACCTTTTTATAATATTTATGGACTCGTTCTCTAGGGCTCTCCTATCTGCTGAAAATGAAAATAAACTTCATGGTATGAAAATCAACAAAAATTGTCTTAGTGTTTCTCATCTTTTTTTCGCTGACGATTGCTTGATTTTTGCCACAGCTAATTCTAAAGAAGCTAGAACTATCTCTACTATCATACAACAATTCATCAACTTCTAAGGGCAGACTGTGAACTTTGACAAGTCAGGACTAGCCTTTAGCCCTAAAGTGCCAAATAATGTAAAAGTTGAGATTTCCAACATTTTGCAGATCAAGAGACTTGCTTTGCAAAATAAGTTCCTTGGAGTACCTCTGCTTCTGCAAAGGAGCAAGGTGGAATCTTTCACTCCCTTGGTTGATAAAGTGAAAGACAAACTTCCCTCGTGGAAGCCGAAATTTCTTAATCCTCCAGGTAGAACTACTTTAACTCAAGCAGTGTTATGTACCTTGGCTTCCCACCAAATGTTTGTTTTTCCCATGCTTAAAGAGATAACAGATAAGCTAGATAGCATTCAAATGCGTTTTTGGTGGAATAAGAATGCAGGTGAGAAAGGTTTCTTCCCTAAGAAATGGGATGATATATCCATGCCCAAAGAGGCAGGAGGCCTTAATATTAGAAAGTCTCATATTCTGAATCAAGCTCTCTTAGCCAAGTTGGCCTGGAGACACTTACATGAATCTACTGCTCTTTGGGTGAGACTTCTAGAAGGTAAGTACTTTTATAATCTTAATCCCTTGATTGATCCTATTAATACTCATGGCTCTTGGGTTTGGAAGGGAATTTTCCAGGGGATTAGATATAGTGAAACAAAAGTACTGTATAGATATAGGTGACGGTGCTGATACTTCTATATGGAAGCATAATTGGGTGCCTAAAAGGAATCAACCTCCCAGATCTCAGTTTGTCTCAAGAGAGATGAACACTGTTAATCAACTGATAGATAGAGACACTAAGTCTTGGAACCAATCTACTCTTAGAGCTCTATTTGATCAGTACATTGTTAAGGATATACTAGCAATTAGGATTCCCTACACAGGAAAGGATAAACTTGTTTGGAAACCAAGTAGTAATGGAACTTTCTCAGTTAAATCGGCCTATAGAGCTATCCTTAACTCTACAACTAATGTGTCGATCTGATTATGTTAGCGCATTGCTCGGTCGAACTCGCATGCGTTTCTATCTCAAGCATGTTTGTCAATGTTAGTGATCAAAACTATAAGTCTTGATTTCTAGCCTATGTAGCTAAAGGTCTCTGACTATGATAGAAAGTGTAGATGATCTCAAGAACTCCATGGAAATCATCATACAAGACGAAGGACTACTCGAGGAACTGGTAGAACTTCATCGACTAAAAGGTATGTGGAGACTTGAACTTATCTGTCACTCAAAAGTCTATTTACTCTATCTCCTACTCTTGAGACAAAAGTCGTTTAGACGTATAGACTTTCATTATACATATTTGCTATTTCGAGCCGAGTTTAAATCGCCTATATATTTCTCGAAATATGTGTTGGTAAGCTTTCGCTTTAACCGAATTCATCTTTACCTAGTGACGAAAGTCATGATATGTTTCAATCACTTTGGAAATTGCTCTGACGAAAAATGGTTTGTGAATAACGGCTATATAACGTTCTCTGAGAAAGTTTCAATGATTGAAATGAGAGTTTAGATTACATAACCATTGGTAGGATATAAGCATTATTTTCGAAACACATATATGTATAAGTCCTTATTCCTTGAATCAAAGTTTGCGAACTTTGTTGATCAAGAGAAATGGAAGTGGCGCAAGCCAAGTCCGCGAACTGGCGGAAGTTCTCACCCGAGAACTTCTGCTGGAGTTTGTGTACTCCTTCCATGAGCTTAAGTCCGCGAACCCAGTCCGCGAACTTGAGTTGGTTATATCTAAAACCGATTGTTCTTGAACTCATGTTTATATAAACTAAGGAATGCTTTTGCAAACCGTGGCTATAAAGTTCATGAACCGATTCGAGTGAATCAAACCGTTTTTGCTTCGATTGTGTCTTGTGTAGTTATATAAGATCTAAGCAATTGAACAACTCTCTAACTAGTTCATGTGAGTCATTTGAACTAGTTATGGTGAAGAAGAATAAGGTTGATATGAGAGTGATCATATGGCTAACCATTTAGTTGACTATTGTTGAACCAACAAATGTTAATGTTTGGGTACGGTTCATAAACCCAAAATTGAACATTTCATTTGTGTGAAACAAGCTAAGTTTTCGATCCAAAGGTTGAGAAATATTAGCTTGAATCTAATCAGGTTTTCATCTAACGGTGAATATTGAATGCTTTGTTACTAAGCTAACATTGATTGCAAACCCTGATTTGAAAGACTATATAAGGGAGAACTCTAGCAACTGGGAAACCTAATCCCCACACTTTACGTGTGATACTAGTTTGCTAAGCTAGAGTCGATTCTCCTTTAACCTTTGGTTTTCTTCTTCTAAAACCAGGTTAACGACTTAAAGACTTCATTGGGATTGTGAAGCCAGACCGATACTACTTTTCTTGTAGTTGTGTGATCTGATCTTATTATTTCTATCGTACGAGTACAATTAAAATAATTGACTTGAGATTTATATCTCTGATAGGCAAGATAGAAAAGAAATCACAAACACTTCGTCTCATTGTTTGTGATTCCGCAATATCTTTTTTCGCTGCGTCGATTAATATTATTGTGAGGTGATCAATAATACTAGGTTGTTCTTCGGGAATATAAGTCCGGGTTATTGATTGGTTCCTGTTCACCTTGATTTATCAAAAGACGGAACAAAACTCATAGGTTTATTCGTGGGAGACGAATTTATCTATTATGTAGAATTTTCTGATTGATACAGATTTGTTTATTAAAGTCTTCGACTTTGGGTCGTAACAACTCTTAGTTGTGGGTGAGATCAGCTAAGGGAATCAAGTACGTAGCATCCTGCTTGGATTAGAGGCATAGGAGCATAATTGTACCTTGGATCAGTGTGAGATTGATTGGGGTTCAACTACAGTCCAGACCTAAGTTAATTTGGAGTATAGGCTAGAGTCTGTAGCGGCTTAATACAGTGTGTGTTCAATCTGGACTAGGTCCCGGGGTTTTTCTGCATTTGCGGTTTCCTCGTTAACAAAATTCTGGTGTATGTGTTATTTCTATTCCGCATTATATTTTTTTATATAATTAAAATATCACAGGTTGTGCGTTGTTCAATCAATTAGAATATCCGACCTTTTGGTTGTTGATTTAAATTGATTGACACTTGGATATTGGTCTTTGGTACCATCCAAGTTATTTCTCTTTGATAAAGACTCGCAGATTTCTATTTGCTTGAGTAAAGATCAAATCGAGAGATTGAGATATAAACTCTTTGATATACTTTTTATCTAGATTGAGTTTGACTATCTAGTTGATTCTCTAGAAAGGATATTGGAATTTGTCCATACAGATTGTTAAGCGAAATATTGGGTATGGTTTTTAGACCCCCGCTTTTTCAATTGGTATCAGAGTAGGCAAACACTTTAAAGACCTTATAAGTTTGTGTTTGTAGCGATCTGTTTATGGACGAGTCTATCTCTAATAACGTACCAGTTCATAAATTACCAGATGATTTTCAAAGCTTGGATTCACCGGAGAGGACTGTCACATCTAGGTCAGTATCTAAACATTCTCTTAATGTAGAATCTATTGAAGTCTGGGAAACACGCCTAGAAGAACAGTTGGATGAACTTTCTGATGAAGGTGATTCAGATATTGATAGAGATGTTGATGAGGAAGTCTCTGAGTATGTGAAGGTTTTGAATTCGTTGGAAAAGAAAAAGATGACAACTTCTCATGTCACTCCTCTTCTGACTCCTCTCTGTCGAGAAACAAGAAATTGAGAAGATGTTACGCAAGTGTTTATGTTTCGAATCTTTCTAACGAATCGTTCCTCAAGGATTCTGAGGAAAACCTACGTATGAAGTCACTTGAATGTGATAATCTTCTTCAAAAGTACTTTTCGTTGGAAGAGAAACTTGCAGAATCTGAAGCAAGGTTTAACTCTCAACAAATTAGTTTTGATGACAGAGAAAGCGCTTTTCTCGCTCGATAAAAACGTTTTGAGTCTGATTTAGCTGCTGCTCTTGATAAAATCAAGATGTTGGAAGATAACTTGAAAAAGTTCAATACTAGTTCAAACAAATTAACCACAATGCTAGGAGCAAGTAAAAATCATCGTGATACACGAGGATTGGGCTATAAGGGAATAGATGCTCCAAGTATTAGCAAAGAGGTAAAATTTGTCAAGGCTAGTGATTCTTATCAAAAGGTTTCCACTGATGGCAAAAGTGAAATACCTTCACCGGCAGTTAAGGTTCAAAAGAGCAAAATATATCAACCTCCAAAATCAGCACACACGGATCGAGGTAAGAACATTCCTTATGTTTGCAACTATTGAGAAAATAAAGGTCACTTGGAAAGGAGATGTCGTTTCCGTGTAAGGAATGAGAAACTTAATGATGTTCTTGTTTGGGCATCACAAGAAGTTATGAAACCAAGATCATATGTTAAGACTGATCCCCTTAACGTTACAGGTTGTAACTGTCCAACCTTTAGGGAAAGGAATCAGTGTTGTGATT
The DNA here is from genome assembly GCA_023531295.1 of Papaver armeniacum. NCBI lineage: Eukaryota > Viridiplantae > Streptophyta > Magnoliopsida > Ranunculales > Papaveraceae > Papaver > Papaver armeniacum. The sequence continues at coordinate 248,586 of JAJJWW010013302.1, read as the reverse complement.
TTCCTAGTTTTTCCTATAAACGTCATATGAATCCTTTTCACAATCGTAATGGTTATCAAAAGTATAACTTCGTAAAGACGAAGACAAGATCCGATGCTCCCAGTTGGAGAAAGACTAACTTGCAAAAGAATAGTCAACCCAATTCTCTTCCGAGAAATCTTGAAGAGAGTAATGGGAAGAAGGTTCCGGTTGTTCCTAAACGCACTCAGAAGTGGGTACCAAAGAAAGTCAATTATGCTTTGAGTGCAAAAAGGAATGATCTTCCAGAAAATTCCATGATTATGGAGAAGGAAGTATCCATGAGGTTGGAACTTAAAGGTTTTTGGAAAAATGGAATTGGATGTGAAAGGTTCTAAAAGCGATCTCTTTCATGATAATCCAAAGGTCACTTGTGGTGAGCAAGAAATTGTTTACCCCAACACAACTTGATTGTGTTGTAAGTGCATCCTCACCAAGGAATGCCCTACTATGTATACGGTGAGGGAAGCACGAGAATTGGGGCACACAGATTATGTTCGGGATGTTTGGACTTCATGGTACACCTACCAGGTATGTATAACATCTTTTAAATCAAAATTGAGGGGTTTAAGTACGCATGCCCGTTTGCATACTGCTCCAGGTCATGAAAATTCGTTTGCAAACCCGTATGCATACTTGCCTGTAGACGTCGATATTCGGTAAACTTGTTTTGGCCGTAATTTCTTCGTCCAAACTCGGAATAACCTTATTCTTTTTGCATTCTCTTCCTATTTGAATTCTCCTCGAAAAGGAGATAAGAATTCTTGAATTTGGATGAGTTAAGATTTGTATTTGTCCTGTCTCTTGTTTTTGAGTGCTTTGCTCCGTTTCGTCACACTTGTTCCACTTCCTTTGGACTTGGGCACTTGGATGCTTGGAGTAATACTATTATAAGCTCATTTGTAGCTTTTACAAGAATGTTGTTGGTGAATCACAAAGAAGGAAGTTCAAGAACGGTCAATTGTACGCATTGCTATGGGATTCTTGAATGTTCACAATCATCCTTTGTGAACTATGGTGCATGGTCGTTAATGACTTTGCATGTTCTTCTTTGTTAGGAAAATCTTTTTATACGCCTTTGGTAACTATTCTTGGTGTAAATCCGAGCGAAAAAGATTGATTCTACCCTCTAAGGACAAATCATCTTATATGTGAATTACGAGTTTGTCTTGATACCTAGGAAACTCTTATGAGAATGTATTCTTGTTTTTGAGAAGGATTACTAGAGTTTGGAATAGTCATTATTGTGATTACACATAGCTATGTCCAACGTTTTCATCTTCATGATTTTAGGTTTATTGGTTTAAATTCTAAAACTGTTTGGAAGATGATTTTTGCAGTATTAATCTTTATGGTTTTATATATTGCAATTGTTTATGGGATATGTGTGTTTGCGTCCGTGAACTATGATTGTCCCATATCTTGTCAAAAGTAAAGTCTTTCGTAAGTCGATATTCATATATTGATAAAGGAATGAATGGACTTTTGACAAATACAAAAGTTAAAGCCTATATTGTCAATTATTGATGGAAGATAGGTTAAAATCTTTTGTTTTCAAGGATTACGTCTATTGTTTTTCATTGTGCAAATGGTGATGGAAAATAGAATGAATACTTGTGTATTCCGCAGTAATTGATCTTCCCTGATCCATATTTTATGTATTACTGTGAGGCTCCGTAATGTGTCTTATGTTGAGCACTAAATGACCAAGTTGATTATTTTATGATTAGCTTTGTTGTTGTTCCGTAAGGTACTTTATGTCGAGCATTTTTGAACTAAATTAATCATCTTGTTTGGTTATTTAGTTATAACTCCATAAGTCTTCTTATGTTTGAGCGTTTTTTACTGGGTTGATTATTTTCATGATTAACTTAGTCATTGCTCCATAGATTCTCTTATGTCGAGTATGACCAATTAAATTGATTACTTTTGTGATTAGTTTGGTTGTGTATTTCGATTAGATTAATTATGGGTTCTCTTGTGATTAATCTAATTGAGTGTTTCTGAGTCTCCATAAGTTCACTTATGTTGAGCATTATTGGTTAAATTAACCATGAATTTCTTGTGGTTAATTTAAAATTTTGGATTCAAATTCATACTTGTATGTGATTTGTTATGTCCAAAGAAATCCTTCTTTTCTTTCGAAATTAAGGTCGCTCTTGTTGTTCTTTCGGGAATGTCGACATATTATGGGGGAGAGTTCTTTTTGAACTTGCGCTTAATTGCCATATCTTTGTGGGGAGTGCGGCTGTGGAATATTATAGGGGTTATATTGTATCTTTAAACTCCTTGATGAATGCATTTAGCTTCATCTTTATGATTGTATCTAAATAAGATGATGTGTGTTTCTTTCTTTTGGTCATGAAATGTCTCTTTCGTAAATTTCATTAGGATCCCGTTCTTGTACCTTTGCCAATTTTATTGACAAAAAGGGGGAGAATTAATATGTAGTTCACACTACAAATACATATGGTTTTCGGATCATTATGTAAGGGGGAGTGGTTTCCATGTGAGATGGAGTATTGACTAAGAAGGAGTGATACATATCACCATAGTATTGTTGTTGAAGTTGTGATACAATTGGACTTTGACGTTGTGTAATGATACTATGACACTGTATAACAATGATTGAGAACTCTTGTTTTCTTATTGTTATAGCTACGGATTTTCAACAACGATGATGCTAAACTTACAACCTTTGGGATCATTTGAGTACTTGGAAGTGACGAAGATTTCGAGTAATGTTGAAGATTAGACATGCGGAATAGGAGCTACAAAAGTTAATTTATTTATTTTTTGTATTCCATATGTATTAATAGTTTTGCCACTAAAATTGACAAAGGGGGAGATTGTTAGAGCATTACTCGGTTGAACTCGCATGCGTTTCTATCTCAAGCATGTTTGTCAATGTTAGTGATCAAAACTATAAGTCTTGATTTCTAGCCTATGTAGCTAAAGGTCTCGGAATAGGATAGAAAGTGTAGTTGAGCTCAAGAACTCCATGGCAATCATCATACAAGACGAAGGACTACTCGAGGAATCGGTGGAACTTCATCGACTAAAAGGTATGTGGAGACTTGAACTTATCTGTCACTCAAAAGTCTATTTACTCTATCTCCTACTCTTGAGATAAAAGTCGTTTGGACGTATAAACTTTCATTATACACATTTGCTATTTCGATCCGAGTTTAACTCGCCTATCTATTTCTCGAAATATGTGTTGGTAAGCTTTCGCTTTAACCGAATTCATCTTTACCTAGTGACAAAATTCATGATATGTTTCAATCACTTTGGAAATTGCTCTGACGAAAAATGGTCTGTGAATAACGACTATATAACGTTCTCAGAGAATGTTTCAATGATTGAAATGAGAGTTTAGATTACATAACCATTGGTAGGATATAAGCATTGTTGTGGAAACACATATATGTATAAGTCCTTATTCCTTGAACCAAAGTTTGCGAACTTTGTTGATCAAGAAATGGAAGTGGCGCAAGCCAAGTCCGCGAACTGGCGGAAGTTCTCACCCGAGAATTTCTGCTGGAGTTTGTGTACTCCTTCCATGAGCTTAAGTCCGCGAACTTGAGTATGTTATATCTAAAACCGGTTGTTCTTGAACTCATGTTTATATAAACTAAGGAATGCTTTTGCAAACCGTGGCTATAAAGTTCATGAACCGATTCGAGTGAATCAAACCGTTTTTGCTTCGATTGTGTCTTGTGTAGTTACATAAGATCTAAGCAATTGAACAACTCTCTAACTAGTTCATTTGAGTCATTTGAACTAGTTATGGTGAAGAAGAATATGGTTGATATGAGAGTGATCATATGGCTAACCATTTGGTTGACTATTGTTGAACCAACAAATGTTAATGTTTGGGTACGGTTCATAAATCCAAAATTGAACATTTCATTTGTGTGTAACAAGCTAAGTTTTCGATCCAACGGTTGAGAAATATTAGCTTGAATCTAATCAGGTTTTCATCTAACGGTGAATATTGAATGCTTTGTTACTAAGCTAACATTGATTGCAAACCCTGATTTGAAAGACTATATAAGGGAGAACTCTAGCAACCTGGAAACCTAATCCCCACACTTTACGTGTGATACTAGTTTGCTAAGCTAGAGTCGATTCTCCTTTAACCTTTGGTTTTCTTCTTCTAAAACCAGGTTAACGACTTAAAGACTTCATTGGGATTGTGAAGCCATACCGATACTACTTTTCTTGTAGTTGTGTGATCTGATCTTGTTGTCTCTATCGTACGAGTACAATTGAAATAATTGGCTTGAGATTTATATCTCCGATAGGAAAGATAGAAAAGAAATCACAAACACTTCGTCTCATCGTTTGTGATTCCGCAATATCTTTTTTCGCTGCGTCGAATAAATTAATAATAAAAATATTGCGAGCATTTCTCTTTTTCCAAGTATGATTCGCAACTTAAATTAACAATAAAAAAATATTCTTTTAGGATTAGTTTTTATTTCTATAATGAAATTTTCATAGTACCCCTCGACTCACTGGCTCGTCTCATCAAGCCTCGCTAAAATAGATTCCTCTGTGCCGAGATTAACTACATTGGTTGTGATGCCACGTTTGCTTAGATATCTTGTCTCTTTTATTAAAACAGATGAATAATCGTAATTCCCACACAATTGATTACGTTGTTGTGTATTATATGGTTATTGTTATAAATATTAAGTATGCTGACGATGTCGATAGAAGGGTACCAATCCATCGGTAAGGGATGTTTAAGTCTTATATTTTGGTACATTCTCAAGCAAATTGGTATATCTATATTAGAGGATATCGGTAGTACAAAGTGGAGAGGAGAGAACCACCAATCGATAGATCCAATGCTTAAAATTATTATTTTTTATATGGGTATCCCCTACTAGATTTGGTACATCTTTATAATTTGTGAAATACATATAGTTGTTATATATTTAAGGGATTTTCTGAAAGGACTTAGTGGTGTACCCATCCATGAGGGGTAAGGCTAAGTCCTATGGGCTAGATTGGACTGCTAGATTGGCCAAAAAGTGTTGCAAATCATGAAAAAAGTGTGGGAAAAAAGTTAACACTCTTTCTGGCTACTTCTCTCTCCTAGCATTTGCTCGCAGTCGAACTATCAGCGAGATTGAAACGCTGAATAGTGCGGCGCTCAAAAAGTGACACAAACGCTGGATTATTCGGCGTTATGCGAATATTCCAGAGAATAACGCCGAATTGTTAGGCGCTAGGCTGGACGTTGTTCCATTCGGCGTTCGACTGCGACGCTGCTCCATCCAGCGCTTGACCCTTTTTGAGAAGAACTGTTAATGGGGGAAAGGTCGAGTTTTCTGTGAATGTATCGAGTCTTCTCAACGCCGAACAGAGCGGCGCGTCAACTTAACTGACTATGGTCAAACATCCCTTGATTCGGCGCTCTCAAACGTCCTACTGTTCGACGTGTAACGCCGAATTGTTAGGCGTTTCGCTGCTAGATTGGTCATCCCATAGGGGTTAGTAGGTTGCCTTATCTGACGTGGATGGCCAATCTAGCAGCTAATATCTAGCCCATAGATTAGTTTACCAATCATAATTTTGTTCATATTTTCAAGAGTTATGATACCCAGACCACTAATATCCTTCCCTTTTACAAACTTGTCCCAACCAATAAGTGACGATTTATTTGATCATTATTGTGCCCCCTACCAGAAGGTCCTCATGGTATTTGCATAAGCTCAGTAGTTTTCTCATGAATTAAAGTTGCAGCTATAGCCATAGAGTAGGCAGAAAAATAAGCCAAAACTTCTTCAATAAGCACAATTTTCCCATTATAATTAAGAAATTTTCTCTTTCAACCTGCTAACTATGAATCAAACTTGTCCAGCACATTGTCGTAAGAAGGGTGGCGATTTATTTTTTTTCCTGGAGAAGTAAGCCAAATACTTATCATTAATGCTCATAGTCTTTACCCCCGTGGAGTTAGCTAGAAGATCTATCATATTGTTAGAAACAAAGTTGTTGAAGTAAATTGCATATTTGTGATAACTAATGAGTTGACCAGACTAAGCTTTAGAGCATCAAGAGTGGAAGATTTGTAAACCCAAAATTAAGAAACCGTCAGCCAAGAGCAAGTGAACACAGGAGGCGCCATTTTGTTGATCTTATAAGTAAAGTGAAAACGTTCTCTTTTGAATTTCTGCACAAGCCAACTGAAAACCAACGAGCATAATAAGATTTTTCTTTTTCTTTTTCTTTTTTTGTAAATAAGGCATTGCATTGAAAAATTAGGACTCTGAAAGAGTCATGGTTGCAAAAGAAGTAGAGCCATCTAATATGGGATTTATGGGACTCCCAATATTAGATTTATCTACTAAGAGTTGTTTTCTACTACAAATAGGTGGGATCTTTTCCCATTCGAAAGAGTTGGTTACATTTTTAGCAAATTTGGCTATACTATCAGCCACTTGATTTCCTAGTCTAGGAACAAAGACAAAACCCAAAAAGTTGTTGCAAAGATGATAATCTGTGAGCTTCTTGCATATAAGCTTTAGCTCTCCATGATACGTCTGCATTCTGACCATTAATGTAGTTAAAAAGACTTTCACAATCACCCTCAATACTGAAGTTCTTTATCTGCTTCTCGTTGGCCCAAACTATTGTTTGTCATACTCCTATAGCTTCTGCTTCTTGTGGGTCGAGGCCTGCAGCAAGTCCTGCCTTTCCTCCTTCACAGTTCCCTGATTTATTTCTCAGAATAAAAGCATAAGTAGATGGTAAAGATTCAGAAATCCAAGTAGCATCAACATTAAACTTCAGGTTTCCAAGACTGGGCGCTTTCCATTTAAAATTGTTCTTCTTTTTCTGCTTAGTTCTCAAGGTATTGCCTTTTTTTGTGGACCAGAACTCAATATGTCTAAGTATTTCCAAGTTTAAGACAGAACTATCCTTACTTTTAGCTCAAAGATTCTATCACATCTTTCCTTCCAAATGAACCACATTTTTGTGAGTAAAATTTCCAAAGGAATGTCTTTCCTAGGGTTTTTCAACCAAGTTTTACAAAGATCTAAAATTGTGTTAGACTGATCTAAGTTCAAAGGTACGGGGTTAGGGGCAGAGTTCCAAATAGAAGCAGCATAGTGGCAATGAAACAGAAGGTGTTCTGTAGTTTCAATATCATTCTTACACATAGTACAAAGAGGAGAAATATCTTTAACTTTACCGTAAAGTTTTGCATTAGTAGGCAGGGCATCCTGTAAGCATTTCCATATAAAGAGTTTAATTCTTTCAGAGATATTAAGATTCCAAAGAGATTTCCAGAAGGATTCAGGAAGAGATATAGACTAGTAATATCCAAACCATTTTCATTTAGCTTTTCATACATTGACTTAACTGTAAATTCTCCTGATCTAGTTAGAGTCCATCTTAATTGGTCTTTCCTAAGGATATGATTAGAATCTCTAAAGAGATGTATTTTCTTAATTTTGTTAGCAATGTTACTAGGGAATACAGAACAGAGAAGAGCAGATTTCCAAGTAGCCGTTTCAGGGTTAATCAGATCAAATACTCTAACAAGGTTATTATTATTAGAATTTTTGAGGTGCAGTAAAGTTTGGATCCAATTATCTTCCCAAATATTGATATCTTGGCCATTACCTACTTCCCAAATACTATATTTATGTACTAAGTCTAGACCTTGTTTAATGCATTTCCAAGTCCAAGAACTTCTAGAATTAACTTTAGACCTAAAGGGGGATTTATTCCTGAAGTATTTTGGTCCTAGAGTTTTGACCCATAAGGCATTAGGTTCTTTTAATAACCTCCAAGCTACTTTGGCTATCATAGCTAGATTAAATTTTCTAGCATCTCTAAAGCCAAGCCCTCCCTTAAGAATAGGTTTGCAGAGATTTGGCCAAGCTTTAGGGTAGAAACCTTTTCCTCCAGCCTCTTTTCCTCACCAAAAGTCTCTTTGTATAGCATTTATTTTACTAGTTATTGTTTTTGGTAGTACAAAGCAGCCCATTAAGTAAGATGGAATACTAGAAAGTACTGATTTATTAAGGACAAATCTACAAGGTTGAGCAAGGATAAGATTCTTCCACCCTTTGGATTTAGATTCCATTCTTTCCAGAATAGGAGTGAAAGTTTTTATTTTGGATTTCTCCATAAACAGAGGAGCTCCTAAATAAGGGTCTTTTAGATTGATATGTTTTATTTTTAGAAGCTTGGATATCATCCTTTGATGTTTAGGCTCAACTTTCTTACTAAAGAAAACTCATGATTTCTCAAAGTTGATAACTTGACCTGAGACCTTATTAAAAGTTTCTATTGTGTATAAAAGATTCCTACATTCCACTAAGTCGGCTTTCACAAAAAGGAGGCAATCATCAGCAAAAAACAAGTGAGATATAGGCTCACTTTTAGGAGTTATTTTAACTCCATGAAGGATTTTATTCTGCTCCTGTTTAAGCAGGAGTCTAGAAAAGATTTACATGCAAATAATAAAAAAATAAAGGGATAAAGGGTCACCCTGTCGTAATCCTCTAGATGGTTTAAAGATTTCTCCAGGACTACCATTTAATAGCACAGCAATATAAGTAGTTGAAATGCACTGTTCAATTAGTTTACACACCTCATCATTGAAACCAAAAGTTTTTAAAGCATTTAAAAGGAAACTCCAATTAACCCTATCAAAGGCTTTAGACATATCAATTTTGATACCTAGTCCTCCAGTTTTAACTTTTTTCTTTTTGAAGGAGTGTATGATCTCATGAGCAATAATGATATTGTCTGAGATTTGCCTAGAGGATAGAAATGCAGATTGAAAGGGAGATATAATTTTTTCTAGGGTTGGTTTGATTCTATTTGCTAAAAATTTGGCTATGACTTTGTAGATAGTATTGCACAGTCCTATAAGCCTGAACTGACTAGGTTTTTTAGAGTTTTTTGTTTTAGGGATCAGGAAAAGATGAGTTATATTTAAGTCAGGGTTCATAATTTTCTCTTTAAAGAAGTTCTGGATTGTTTCAGTGACTTGTGTACCTACCAGATGCCAGTTGTGGATAAATAAACTAACTGGAAATCCATCAGGACCTGGGGATTTATTAGGTTTCATATTTTTGAGGACCAACAAGATTTCCTCATTAGATGGGATAGCTAGAATTCTATCATTATCAGTAGTAGAAACAGATGCTTGAATATCTGAAAAAATTGGGTTAGATAACTCTACTTCTGATGAAATCTCATAAAAAATAGATTGAAAGTAGGAAGTTAAAGTACTGTGAATTTCCTTCCTATCCTTAGTTATTTGATTTTGATCATTAGTGATACTTTGTATTGTGTTCCATTTCCTTCTTCTCAAAGTAATTGTATGAAAATATTTGGTGTTTCTTTCTCCTAAATTGATTATGTTGTCCCTTGATTGTTGCTTAGCTATGGCCTCTTGAGTGTCATAAAGGACTTCTAGTTCTTTTAATTTATCTTTAATTTTATTATGTTGATGTAGTGTAACTCTCTGAGATTGTAATCTTTCAATCTCTTTAAGAAGCTTATTTATTTTTTTAAAGGGTAGACCAAAGATGTTTTTTTTCCAGTCAGCAAGATTTATCCCTACCTGTTTTAGGTTATGAACAAGACTAGTTGATGCTTCTAACTCAGTATGGTCACTTCAGGAACCTTGAATTACCTGAAGACAAGATAGGTCTTTTAACCATGTATCATAAAATTTAAAGACCCATTTAGTTTAGAATCTAAGGTAAGTAGTATGGGGCAATGATCAGAACCTACTGCTATTAAATGTGAAAGGGAAGCATTTGGGAATTGGTTATGCCATTCTGCATTGATCACTGCTCTATCTAGTCTTTCCTGAATGCTTTGATTCCCTTCCCTATGGTTGTCCCAAGTATATTCATTACCTGTATAGCCTAAATCATATAGACCTGATCTTTCTAGGATATTTGCATAGTAATCACTATTAGTTTTGTTGAAAGGTACACCACCTAATTTTTCAGCTTGGTTGAAAATCATGTTAAAATCTCCTATTACTATCCAAGGCATTGTTCTTTGAGAAACTTGTTTGTTGATTTCTTCGAAAAAGTCCCAAGCTATGTTTCTATTAGTTGGGTATGGACTGCCATAAAAACATGTTAGAATCCATTTTTTATTCTCAAATGAGGATTTGACAATGATATTTATCATATTAATGTTCCATTGTACTATTTCAAAGTGAAATCCATCTATCCAAGCTACAACCAAACCTCATGTAGTTCCTATAGGGTCAACAATATGATAATTAGGGTAGGAGGATACTAATTTTCTAACTAGAGGTCTTTAATTTTTAGTTTCAGATAGAAAGAGGATTTCTGGTTTTTCTTTATGAAGTAGATTGGTCAAGTGATTTTGGGTTAAGGGATTTCTACATCCTTGCACATTCCAGGAAAGAATTTTCATGATGTAAGGCAAAATAGGGAGCAAGTATATCAATAAACAAAATAAGAGTCTCAAATACTAAGAATGCAGAGAATTTCACTCCCAGAACAAAACAAGTTGAAGCAGCAAATTAAATGATTTAACAGTTAAAGAGAAGCCAAATATTATATCTTAAAGAGGAATTAGAGAAATTATGAAAATAGAATTCAAATGAAATTTAAAAGAAAAGAACCTGTGTCTCTTCCTTCTGCATTGGAGGGACCAGCTCTGGGAAGGGGATTGGCTGATAAGTACTAGTGCTTGCTTTGTGATCAGCAATGTTTGATCCATATTGATTAATTGTAAAAGATTTTCCTTCTTGAGAGGGAAATGAACAAAGTTGTTCAGATGATGAGGAAGAAATAAATTCAGAGACTGAGACTTTGAAAGCAGATTTTGGCTGAGTTGCAGGTGTTTGAGATGATGATGCAATGCAAAAATTATGATCGATGCAAGTAGCTGAGTTAATTGAAGAGCTCACGGGCAAAGAAGGGGAAATTAGGGATTCCAGAGTATCCCTCCCAAAAATCGGAGAAGAGAAAGAGAGTCTTCTATTTACCCCCAACAAACTGTCACTGGTAGACCTAGAAGGCGAGTTAAAAGAATGAACCGGAATAGCAGTATCCTGGTCGGAACCATCCTCAAGAATATCAATAGCAGCTGGTTCTGATTCAGCCAAAACTCGGAACGTTTCCGAGTTAGCAGACCGGAACGATTTATCATCAGAAGACGGTAACGGAATGAAGTATTCTGGCAAGTTAAACGGAAAAGTTCGTTTACTAAGAACAGAAGAAGAAGCTAGGGGCATATCTTCATCAGAAGACGAAGACGAAGACTCAGTAATGATAAAGGGTCCTAAAACATCATAAGAGTTAAGTGTTGATGGTTGGCTGTCATTCCGCAGTGAAGGTTCCTCCTCGACATAGGTTCTAAAGATGTCATGGAATGTTTCACGTACTCCAGGTTTGTTTAAGTACTCTTGTACAGGGACAGGTACCCCATTATGATCAAAATTGTGTTTAGGGTTCCAAACTTGGACTAAAACGTTATTTAACCAATTCATATCGTCACTAGGATAAGGAGAAACTGTAATGTCATAAATATCTTTCAGAGGTCTTCCTTGAAGTACTGCACAGTTACCTACTTTGTGTCCTAACCTAAGACAATGGGAACAAAATTTTGAAGGGAGGTTGATGTAGTTGAAGTAGATAGAAGTAATAGGGTATCGTCCTACTTTAACTAGTAGATGGTGAATGAGCGGTTTATCAATGTTAACCCAAATAAGGACTCTTAGCTTATAGCCTGGAGTCTCATAACCTCTACAGATCCTAGAAACATGTCATACTTTACTTGCTATTAGCCCTAGCATTTCCTCACTACTATGCTCACATTTAGCATTTGAAATAAAAGCCCAAATTGGCATTTCTTTTACCAAGTCTGTAGAGATTTTCATTCCTTGGTAAGTTGTTGTAGCTGCAAGTACATTGCCAAAAGGGTACCAAGGTCCATTAGATGATATCCAATGAAAATCCTCCTCGTTTCTAAAGGTGATGATGTATAATTTCGGATCTACTTCCCTGATCTGTAAAACAATATGATTCCCCCAAAAGTTATTCAGTGCACCTCTTACTTCCCATTGGTGAAGACACTCTGTTGAAAAAACCCTAGCAAGAATACTATGTTGTTTGATTCCAAAGTCTCTAATAAAGGAATGAGGTGTAGGTAAAAGACCGATATTACTGTGGTTTGCTAGACGCTGAGCTAAGGAAAGACCACTGAGATTCTTATAGAGATTGAAAGGTTCACCCATTGCAAGCATAAGGGAAGAAAAGAAAGAAACGAAGGCAGGGGAAACAGGAAGAGAATGGAAGTTAAATAAAGATGGATAAGCAGAGGCCATAGGGCACCAAGGTCGACGAAATCAGCACCCATGAATGATACTTAAATCGAAAATAGATACGCCGAAATCTAGTCCAATAGAAAGTCGACAGCATAAAAAAATTTAAATTTAACTAGAACCAAGGTACGAGGAAGAAGAGGACTTTTTGACTCAACAAATTTGAGGAAACCAAGATTTATGGTGGGTTTGGATGCAGAATTTTAGAGGTGGGATTTATGGGGTCAGGGGATTTGGTGGAATTCGGTTTCCCTCCGTATGTTTGGTTGTCAAAATTCCCCGGATTCAAGTTTCCCATGGGAATCACTTTTCCAGCAAATCCTCCATTTTGAGTCCGACCCCCCCAAGATTTGCTCGGTTGGTTTCCCTCCACATTTCTGTTTACCCTCCCGCCAGTTTATCCTTTCCTCGTTGAATCCGTAAAGGTAAAATCCTTAAACCCTAATCGATTATCATTTTGATTTATAATACATATGCCTTTATTTGATTTCTAGTATACATGTATCTTCTTTTTGTTTACGTTGATTGATGGATACCTATATCAGATTAGATGCTATCAACTGGTTGCTAATGGACATTGAAAGAAGGAAGGAAGGTCTTCTTGACTTTAAGTTTTGATGACTGAAAACTATGGCTACGAATGAATTTGAATGTTCAGGCAAGCGATTTCTAGTGGTTCTCGTTTTTATTAGTAATGGTACGACGAAAAGGTTGCATAGCGAATAAGTCGTACTTGGTTAATCTTTAGCTACTTATGCTACAATTTATTTTGAATTTATGGATTAATATTTTGGTTTTTTGATTTATGGATACCATTGAAGTTTACTGCACTTCCATACTTGCACCTTGTGTTTTTGTCAGTTTGTGGTTTTCTTTTCCTTTTCCATGGAAAAATTAACCAAACATCCCAAAGGATTCTTGAAGAGAGTATTCTGATAATCCTAGGAATTTGAAGGTGATGCCAAACATGACAGGGAATTTCAAACGGGGGATTTACCATATTCCGAGGATTTTTTATTTTGTTACCAAACAAGCGTGGAATTTGGATAAATCCCGGAATTTATAATTCCATGGGATTATAAATTCCTGGAAAATATAATTTTTGCATCCAAACCTACCATTAAGGAATTCAAATAAAGTTCAAACATAAGGGAAGACATCCAAGGCCTAATACAACCGGTCTCTAGACACGCATTGGCTACGGAGCTAAATAAACGATACTTTAACCCTTAAAAAAAACGCAGAAAAAGGGCAGTACAAATAAGGACCCTTACTTTAGAAGGACCTAATCCTAGTCAAGATCTTTCATAAGCATTTAATGCACTTAGCCGTTAAGGCTAAGACCCTTACTTTAAAATGCATGTACCCTTGCAAATAGGTATCTAATAACTCTAGGGGATACTTATCACCAAACACAGAGAGGGAGAAAACAAAGATTAAATCTCGAAACAGAAAAAGGAAGAAATGTTACATTAAAGGTACACAGACAAGGTTTAGTGTACTAGCCCCTAAACTAGTTTTCTAGCAGTGCAATTAGAGCACTCAACTCTTGAACGCAAGAGACAATTTGATAAGACTAGTCATAATATGCATTAATATCATACTAATAGACATCTATGATTTAAAGGAGGTACTTATCAAGACAGAGGAGAGAAGATTAAAAGATTTCCAAATCTCAATAAGAGAAGATGTATAACAGCATCAAAAGATTTTAAGATATTCAGAGAGGAGAGAAGAAGTTGTAGAAAGGCATTGAAGAAAGAGAAAAGATGAAAGGTATACGCAACAATAAAGAGAGGTATTCTAAGACTACTATAAAAGGGCAATACTTGCAACTAAAACATCCAGGGAAACAATCAATAAGAAAAAAAATCACAGAATGACTTGTAATCATGATAATATTCCTGAAGGTGCTTCAATCTCCATGACGAGGGTTATGCGATGTAGGGATGATCATCTGCACATGGTGCATTATTATTATTTTTTATTTATGTGGTAATAATTTATTTATGCATGTTGAAAAGCCGAAGTATTTAGCTTATTGCTATCTTAAGCCAGAGATAAAGGAATCTATGGATGGAGAGGTAAGGGTAGCAACAGAAAGGCAAATCGAGAGAGGGCTTCCAATTGATGCTACACTTCTATATAGCGAGATGCCACCAGACTTTGAGTATGGAGATGTACTCAAGATGGAGGCCATGTATAATTGGAATAAAGGTAAGGGTAATTATGAAGCAGCAGAAGAGGCAGAAGCAAGGGGAGAAATAGTATATTAGCCCAAGAAAGTTTAGTTTCTCTAGTAGTTTATTTTGTCTAGTGTAATTGTCTCTAGTAGTTTATTCAGTAATATGTGTTGTTTGTTTTCTGTTTATCATGTAGTTTATCAGCTACATTTATGCATAACCTAAGAGAAATGTACTTTCTCACTATGTAATTTTAATGGTAATTAAGTTATTTCCATGTTTAAGAACAATTGACATATCCGTTATTTCTATGCAAACATGCTGACCTCTGAGTTTGTTTTTATGGGACCATGGGTGCTTATTTGTTTTCACTATGGTAGAACTTACATTCTTTTAGCTACTCGGGGAAAATAATGGTAAACAAAAGATTGAAAGTTAAGGCTAAGGATAAGTTTTAGAAACCAAAGCGCGTAAACATTATCAATTTTCCTAGATGCAAAGAATCTAGAAAATTAACAGCCTAGCGGAAGCGACACAGGCGAAGAAGTTAGGAGAGGCGATAAGATTGCCATTAATGCACTTTAATTAGTCTTCTAAGCAGAGTTTAAATACTCATACAGAAGTAAGAAAACACAAATTCACAGAGAGATAGAAGGGTCAGAGAGGGAGAGCAAGCATTTAGGTAATCTAGAAAAGAAACTAAAATGGTTTGTGATCATAAACTAGTTCCCAAAGATGCATTAGTATCCTCTACAAGAATTATGCGATGCAGGGAGAATCATTTCCATCGAATCCACTATTATAGGTGTTCAAAATGCAGCAGGGAGGCATTCCTTCATCCTAATCAAGCACAGTATTTGGCTTATTTCAATCTAAATAAAGAATAGAAAGAGAAGCTTCGACCTTGCGCTAAGAGGGCCAATTCCCGGATTCGTAACAGCAATTCATAACGGCTTATGGGCCGTTACGAATTTCCCGTTACAAATAGCCGTTACAAAAAATTCGTAACAGGCAGAAGCCGTTACTAATTTCTTAAAAATTAAATAACATGAGGCTAAGCCGTTACTGAAATTTTTTTAGGCGTGTCAGTCACACGCTTGGTCACACCAGGGTGGTAACACCTTTAGAATGTGCGTGTGCGATTCACATGCGTGGCATTATGTTTCCACCCACGATGAGTTATACCATAGGATATTTCCTCCCATGAGTGAGCGATTCGCATGCGTTCTTTTGAGATATACGCTAGTGAAACCAGATCGAATCTTCATTTTTGTTTATCTTTTTTTTTCTCTCTCGCTCCCGTATCTCTTCTTTTCCTATCAACGGATGAGTCGATGAAATCATCACGAAATCTCACGGCAATTTTCACAGAAAATCTCTTCAATCATCGATCTATGTAAGTGTTCATCGATCTTTGCAATAAGTTTTTCGATTTTTAGGGTTTCTAAGTTTTCAATCGTCTGGTTTTTAGGGTTTCGATTTGTTTCTAATACGATTTTGTAAATTCGTGAATCTAATACAATATGTTTCATCTTAGTTTCGATTGTTTAAACTTCTTCAATTAAATCTAATTCAATTTTTTTTTTTCTGATTTAATGTTAGGGTTTGAAGAACTGGAGAACATTGAAGAATTTCTGCCAACTTTGAAGGTTTAAGTTTCAACATATGAACTGATTTTAGGGTTTTATGTTAATTTTTATTTTAGGGTTTGGAAATATGAAATAATTTTAGGTTGTGTTGCTCATCAAAATTAACTTTGAAGAATTTGTCAGAGTTGAAACTGTGTAAGATAGATACGCAGAGTTAGTAGCTATGGGGTAACAGTTGCTAGCACCCGCATATATTGATTCTATTTCTTGAGTCGTAAATTGATTGTGAGTTTGAGTCATTTCTCTAAATTTCACTAGCAAGGAAATTGTGTAAGTAGTGACCGAGTTTTAACATCTAAAATATTAAGTTCGTTGTGTAACTAGTGACTAAGTTTTACATATAAAATGTTAAGATCATTGTAAGGACTATGAAAAAAAAATATTCTTCGCACACCAAAATTAAGGATGATTATTATAAGTAGAGCTCCCTGGAATTGGCACTCCAAATTGTTATCTTGCGCATTCTCGTCAATCACGTTGTCTCTGTACTTTCAAATTTAGTTCTGAGTTGTTTCTTTATTTTGGGTTTATCATCGAGCTTTTTGCTCGTAGGTCTTGTTGGTTCGTGGTTTTTAGAATAATTTGTTGGTTAACCAATTTTACCTGCATGAGATTTTTCTTTAACATTCTTTTTGAACAGTTTTGATGCTGATTACTCACATAATTCTTCTTAATTTCTGTAGAGTTCCTGCAGTCACCAGTTTCTAGTCAAGTTTCTGAAGTCACCAATGTTGTTTGTGGAGGTAATTTTACTGTGTGGTTGTCATCTGTGGAGGGATCGTCCATATTGTAGGTTTACTGTAGTTGTAATTTAATTGATTCTCAGGCACTCATAACCATCATTTGAGCGCTTCTTACCATGTTTCTGTTTAGATTGATTCCATGTTTCTAGATTTCGTTGTTTACATGTGGATATAAATAACTGTTTTTGTTTCTCAGAACTGCAGGTCTTCCACAGTACGGTCAACTAGGGCATGGGACAGATAATATGGTATGTGTAAGAAATATTTCACACCTCCTTCTTTTCAGTTGTGTTCTCTTTAGGAGTTCTAATAGATTGTTTGTGTTACTTGCAGAACAATATCAAAAGTGCCTCTGTGCAGCTTGCTTATGAAGCCCAACCTTGTCCAAAAGCAATAGACGCTTTTGCAGGGTCAACTGTTGTCAAAGTTGCATGTGGAACAAACCATACAGGTTTTTCTTAACTTCTATCCTCCATGTTTTTCATAACTATTGTTAAAGTTGGGTGTAGTACTAAAGCATGTTTTTTTTCCTTGTTTTTTTTGTGTGCTTTCAGTTGCTGTGGATTCTAAGGGTCTTGTTTACACGTTAGTAGTCCAAAAATGCTCTACTTTACTCGTGCTTTAGAGGGGCAACTATAGTTTTCATATGTTGTTCGGCATTACATATTTATCTCTCTCTCTCTCTAACTCTCTGTTGTATATTCAGGTGGGGTTATGGTGGCTATGGAAGGTTTCACTTGTCCCATACTAAAGAAGCTTTTCTCCTCTTACTTATAATCTCTTCTAAATTTCTTAGCTGAAATTGTTTGAGTTCGTGGTGCTCAGGCTGGGGCATTATGAGCAGAAAGACGAATGGACTCCTCGTGTTTGTAAATTTTTTCCTAAGGAAAATTCTACCTCCCAATGCAATTGTGGTCGCTAGTGCTCATAATTCTTCAATCCTTTGTCTGCTGGTAAATAAAATAATTCAGCCTAAATTTTGGATGTTTATGGAGCAGCTTCTATTATTTGTTTATCCTTGTATCATTTGCTTGTAGATTGTACGTTGGGCTATATTCATTTTACAACTCTAGACTTAGCTAAGCAGGGCATAGATCATATCTTCCATATAGGAACAAGATACTCATACATAGTCTATACTCAAGTTGACAAGGTTTCTGAAATGAAAGACAGAATGCCAAGATACCCAGTGAAGCACGACATAGATCATATCTACCATATCTATCTATCTCTGTCATAGTCGGAACTGTATTGAGAGACGAACTGAATTGCAGTGATTCTTAAGTTTTCTCGTTTTGTAATGTACTAGTAGTTACTTTGTCTATTACTCCAGAGTCCCTACACTCTTATTCACTGTGATCTATTAGAAAAAGTGCATATTTTTGGTATAGGCATTATTGATAAATTAAGTGTTTTCCAGTTGGAGGGAAATTATACATGTGGGGAAAAATGAAGGTTACTACAGGCGATGATTGGATGTATCCGAAGCCTCTTCTGGACTTAAGGTTTTGTGACAGGCCTTGCATCTTTTTCCTCTTAGAGTTTTTAAACTCTAAACTCTAGTTGTTGTATGATTGTTACTTGTAACCTGGTTTTAAAAATTTCGTGTATATTCATATGTATACACACCTTGCTGGTTGGGTCTCATTGACCCTTCCAACTGATTTTTCCTTTCTAATTGGTTTCGCTAATCTCTCGGGCTACTCTATATCTCGGTTGTTTTCGTATGATGTTAAATAACCGCAACATACATTATGTGTATACATATTCACCAATTGTATAATTAGTCGTATTTTCATGTCTTCTCATCATCAGTTGCTGGAATATTCGTTGCATGGATTCAGACGCCTCACACAACTTTGTTGGTGCTGAACATTCGTGTATAAGTTGGGGTCATGCGCTGAATGGACAACTTGGATATGGTCCTGAGGGACCAAAGTAAGTGTTGCTTTTCCTTACAATCTGTATGTTCCTGTTGGCTGGAGATATCATAAGATCCCACTTTTCTTGATGTCCTGGTTTAACTTTATTTTGATGTGTTTGCTCATTGTACCATAGATCTACAATGAATCCCAAAAAAGTTGATATCCTTGAGGGTATGCATGTAATGAGGTATGAATTTGACAGCTCTTTGTTCGTTGATCATGTTATGTGCTGCATAAATTTTAAGCTCTATCTGACATCATCAAAGTAAAGTTTAACCAATAAAATAAAAACGACTAATCCTGGATTTGGCTGTAAAATTACTTTTATAGTGTCGCATGTGGTTCAGTTTATTCAATGGTGGTGGTTGATAGAACAAATGCTGGTGATAAGCTTGATCAGGTAAGCATTGCTGTAAAAAAATCCTCATAATGGAAAAAAATACAAAGGATGCAAGTAATCTAGTTTTAAATCCCGATTGCAAACTTGATGTTTATGAGGGCAAACCTTTTGAAGAAGGTAAGTTTTGGTTGGACTTATTGTAATCTTTACATTCTATTGAGTCGTGTTTCTGCTGTTTTTATCAAGTTTTTCATTAAAATTCATTCTCCCCCCCCTGCAGGGACTGATGACGCCAAGGCTAAAAGTCTTGCACCAAAGAAAGGTGGTGTTGAAACTTCATCCAATAAAAGGAAGAAGTCTAAAGATTCGTCAGAGTCTGTTGAACCCAAGGCCAAAGGTCATGCACCAAAGGAAGATGGTGCTAAAGCTTCATCCAATAAAAGGAAGAAGTCTAAAGATCCGTCAGAGTCTGAAAATGAAGAGGATGAGAGTGACAGTGGTGCCAGCGAAAATGGATCAGATGATGATGAGAACGGTCATGTAGAAGAAAAATATCGTGGTGGTGGTAGTGCGGGAAAAAGTAGTGGTGCGGGCCTGGAAAAGGCACCGGACGTACGAGAAGACGACTTCCTTCGGCGAAAAAGGAAAGCACTCAGTGTTAGTGAGGAACTGGTGGAAAGAGAGGCGCGGCCAAGAAAAGTCATGAAGAGCACTAAACAATAACAAATTGGACTTATTAACAACAAGTCTTTCGCTTCATTAATTAAGGCGGGTTTAATTTCCTTGCATCTTGGGTTTTCTTATATCTAATCGGATCGAGTCATCTTTGTTAGAAAACATACTCCAGTGCTTAGAAGAAGATCATGTGACAGAATCTTCATTTTTTGTACAGATGCGGGACAAGTTGGAGATATTGCACTAGTTGCGGTTATTTGAATGATGCTCTATTTCATCAGAAAGGGTGGAGAACAAAGGAGCTTCAAGATTTGTAAGTTCCATGTATTCAAGTTTTGTAGGCAGTTAGTAAGTTTGTATGTGTTTCCTTAGAAGTTTGGAACATTCCATGTATTCCTTTAGAAATTTGATATTTAACAAAAAAAAAAAAAAGTTTGGTACTTAGAGAAATTTCAGTTCTTTTGTTATATGAATCTGAGATGAATTGAATGAATGTGATATGCATAGATTGAAGAAATTGTTGTTGAATGTGGTTATGAATGTATTGAAAGGTGTATGCGGGTATTGAATTTAGCATTCCGGCTTATTTCCTAAATGAATCACGGTCAGCCTTGAACTAGTCAAAATTGGTCACTATTGACCAATTTTGACCAGGTCAAGGTTGACCGGCAGTAATTTTTTTGATGTTACAAAAAAGTTCGTAACGGCTCTGAGATGTTACAACATCCCTGTTGCAAAAAAAATTCGTAACGGCCCTGAGCTGTTACCACGTGGCAAATTCGTAACGGCTCAAGCCTGTTACGAGGGCCGTTACAAAAAAATTCGTAACGGCCACAAAGCCGTTACAAAAAAATGTAACACCCACTTTTGCAACAGGCGAGGGCCGTTACAACCCATTTTTGTAACGGCCTGGTTCTGTTTCTAATCCCAGAATTTGGTGTAGTGGTTATTCAGTTTAAGATAGAGAGAGGAATATCTTTAGATGATCAAGTTTATCTTAATGAAATGCCATTTAGGTCTGATTATTATTATGTTCAGAAGAGGGAAAGGCGATATCTGCAGAAACGAGGTAAGAATCACTATGAAGAAATGGAAAAGAAGGATGCATAGGAGGGGATCAAGTATTAAGAGGGATTAAGATTACTACCTACCCTTCAGATTCCTATCTAAATATTTATTTCTATGTTCTATGTTTTGTTTTGTGTTCTAATTTAAGTAAGAAGATATTATCTAGTTTATTTTACTATCGACTGTTAATTTCTGAAGCAAACAAGAATTTCAAAATCGAAATAGGGAGATGAAAATGCTACAACAATGCAGATGAAAGAAAATGAAGTATGAAAATGCATATGCATTTGATTTTGAAAAGATGAAAAAAGAGCTCAGCCAAAATCCGATGTAGATATAAAAGGATCTATCATTTGTTGAAAGTCCCCACAGTCTCCGATCAACACTTATCATCCCCACGGTTCAAAGTTTTTAGTAACCAAAAAACATTTGTTGATTCCAAAAAAACCAGATGAAAACTTGGATCAATCCTAAATTAGTACTTATCATCCTCCCATCGCTGAGTCCCTCCTAGCTCAGGAATCAACACAAGCAAAGAGTACTACTCACAGCTCATTGTTGAAAGATTGGCAGAAATGTGAGGAAGGCGATGAAGAAAAGTAGCCGTTAGAGCTAAAAAAAAAACACAATAGTTGAGGAACCCTTACCTTAAACTTGTATGAGCAAATATGAAACCATGGGGCTCACTATTAACGATGACATAAAAACACACAGAAGTGGCACAAGACATTATGATTCTTAAATTATTACCATGAAAACTAAAACACTTGAAAATATACTTTGAATAATTCCAGTCTATTCTATAGTATGAGTTGGCCATATCTAATTTAAGGGCATGAGAACCAACAATTTATTTGGAATTCCTAACGGAATGAGTTGATTCTAGGGCAATAATAATGTTGTAAGTAATCTGGGCACGTTAACCATGAATTGATAATTAATTTTCTCCATGTGATTGAAGTTTTCAGTAGGTGTTCAAGGCAGAAAATCGATTTTCAGGAATCGATAGTTTGTTTCTCACATTTTTTTCATTGAATACATTGCATAATGCGGATAAGGAGACTTAAAATGAAAATAAATGCACTTGGAAGAAAAATACTTAGGAATACCTTTGTTCCCAAATATAAAAAAGTCTACTTCCTTCTCCAGTATTGTTAGTAACATGCCATGATCAAGTCGGTTCTTAATGCAGTGCCTTATCATCAAATGAAAACTTTTGAAATACCAGAAGGTGTAATAAAATAAAAGGATATTATCTAAAAAATATATTGGTGGGATAAACTTAGTGGAAAAGGTTATACTTCACAACATGGTCCAGATTATGCAGAAAAAAATTGTTAGAGGTATGGGTTTGAGAGATCTTGAATGCTTCGATGATACTCTTTTAGTGAAAGCATCATGGAAACTTTGTCATATCCCCAATCAATTATGGGTTATTACTCTTAAGGAAGAATACTTTCCTACAACAAGTTTGTCACATTCTCAACAAAATAAGAATGACACGTGGGCATAGAAGAGTTTATATGGCAGTACATGATTCATCAAGACATATAAATTCTGGAAAGTGGGAAGCGAGTCAAAAATTCAAATTTGGGATGGTAATTAGGTCAGGGAAAAATACTCCTCCTACTCATATTGTTTCGAAGAGGTTGTGATTTACTATATAAAGGTTTCTGCTGATATGATAGATGTTGCCAATGTCACTTGGGAAACTGAAGTTGTAAATGAGATTTTTGATGGGAGTCCAATTTAAACAGGGTAAAACTTCTCACCAAATCTTTGAACCTCTAATTTAAAGACTGGCACGAAAGAAAAAATGATGGATGGAAAAATACATGACACAAATGGGGAGGATAGCTCTCATATACTCTTGTCTCACTACTGCTAATCACCTTATACAAACACAACTTCTCCTACCCATGTGCATACAAAAAAAAATCGTATTACTAGGAAATTTTTTTGTGGACATGACTCTTCCCTCAGAAAGCTTCACTCATTGGGATATGATAAGCTAATCAAACCTAAAACCGACGGTAGGCTGGGTATCCAAAGTAGCATTAAACATAGTAAAACACTGCTACTGAAAAGAGTTTGGAGCATTCATGAATATCCTGATTCCCTATGCGCCAATTTATACAACAAGAAATATCTTAAAAAACAACCCATTTTTGAAGACAATTCACATATCCTATCTTATTCAACCAGACAACAATAGATGCAATTAGCTTTCCTCATACCTACAATCAAACATCATATATTTCATCATATCTGCAACGCTTTAACATCCCTTATCCATGAAAACTGGATCCCGCAATTCACTAACCTTGGTCATGCATATTTCTACCCCATCCAAAAAGTTACAAAAATCATAGATCATTTAACCCTTTCCTAGAGACATGATAAACCAAATCACCTCCTTCCTCCCGTAATCTAAAGAGTCGTGAATATCCCTCATGACAAACCCACATATAGGATTATTTGGCCTTACACCAAATTCGGAAGATACACTATAATATCTGAATATAAATACCTAACCAGAATAACATATCAATTGCATCATGACCCCTACCATCAACTAGCTTCTTATGGACACTACCGTGTCCCCCCAAAGTATAACTTTTCTTGTAGAAAACAATAAAAGAAGGTCTACCGACCCTCGGCATTCTAAGCCACGTCATCTCACCAACGTCAACCTTTGCCAAAATTGTAGTTCTGATCCGGAAACCATTGTTCACATACCTCTTAAATGTCAAGTTGTTTTAGCCCCATGTAACATCATCATATCATTTTTATTTAATCAAATCCTACGAATCAAGACTCACTCTTCTATCATCACTTCGTTTTATTTCCTTTTTTGGTCCTTATGTATAGCCAAGGATGAGTTAATATATCGCAATAATCAACACTTTTGTTATAAGGAGGGGGTTTTTGGATCAAGGGAGTGGAAAACTCGTGCTTGACTCACCTAATTTGACCTATTAAATACTTTCCTACGAGTCGGACAAAAAAACCCTCACACAAAATCCTTGTTTCAAACAGAATACTAATCTTCCTTATGTACTTTTTCTTGTTATTAATTGTGAAGAATAATCATAAGACTTGTTAGAGCACTGCTCGGTCGAACTCGCAAGCATTGCTATCTCAAGCTTTTTGTCAAGTTTAGTTGCCAAAACTATAATTCTTGATTTCTAGTCTGCTTATAGCTAAGTCTCGGATTAGGATAGGAAGTGTAGTTGAGCATTAGACTTCACAGTGTTCATCGATTGAAGACGAATAACTACTAAGGGGATCTTGTGGAACTTCATCAGCAAAAGGTATGTGGAGACTTGAACTCATCTATCACTCAAAATATCTACTATATATCCTATTTGAGACAAAAGTCATATAGCTACATAGACTTCATTTATACACATTTGATATTACGAGCTGAGTTTAACTCGCTTACATATTTCTCGAAATATGTGTTGGTAAGATTTCGCTTTAACCAAGTTCATCTTATATTCTTGACAAAAGTCAAAAAATGATCATATGAAAATCGCCTTGTTACTTCTCATTTGATGTAGACTCGGAATGTTTCGTATTGATTATGTCAATCACTTGAAAATAGCTTTAATGCTAATAGTTTGTGAAAACAACTATTGTCATCCTCTAAGAATGTTTCAATGATGGAAATAGAGTTTAGAAAATTTGGATTTAAACATAGTATGCGTAATTTCATATATGTAATCTATGTCTGGGAACCATGGTATGCATACCCATATACGTACTGGTTGGTTTGAGAAGTCCGGGAACCCGGTATGCGTAATGGCATAAGGTTCAGGTCCAGAAATTTCTGCTGAGTTTGGATGGTATGCGTACTTGTTCGCCTACTGGCGAAACCCAAACTTGGTTCGGCTACTTAGGTACGCGTACCCGTATGCATACCTAAGTGGATGATGTTCTAAAATCGGTTTGTTCATGAACTAATACATTTATATAATAAGGAATGCAATCTTTTGCAAACCGTGGCTATAATGTTCATGACTTGAATTATGTGAATCAAAATCTATTTTGCTTCAATTGTATCTTATATACTTCTATGAGAATATAAACAATTGAACAAATCTAGAACTAGTTTCATTTGAGTCATTTGAACTAGTTATGGTTAAGATGAATAAGTTTGATATGAAAGTGTTCATATGGCTAACTTCGGTTAACTATTGTTGAGCCAACAAGGTGTACACATTTAGGTACGGTTACTCATATCTAAATGAAGGTACATTTTATTTGTGTGTAACAAGCTAAATTCGATCTAACGGTTGAAAGATATTAGCTTGAGTCGAATCATGTTTTCATCTAACGGTGAATATTGAATGCTTTGTTACCAAGGTAACATTGATTGCAAACCCTGATTTGGAGACTATATAAAGGAGAACTCTAGCAACTGGGAAACCTAATCCCCACACCTCCTGTGTGATACTAGTTGCGACTAGAGTTGATTCTCCTTTAACCTTAGGTTTTTCACCAAACCATGTAGGTTAACGACTTAAAGACTTCATTAGGATTGTGAAGCCAGACCCAAATATTTTCTCTATAGTTGTGTGATCTGATCTTGCATCTTCTATCGTGATTGAGTACTATCTTCTTTAAGATTGGCTCGAGATTTATTCTCCGATAGGCAAGATAAAATGTAATCACAAACATCTTCGTCTCATCATTTGTGATTCCACAATATCTTATTTCACTACCATATGATTAAGATTATTATGAGGTTATTGATATTTCTAGGCTGTTCTTCGAGAATATAAGTCCGATATATCAATTGGTTCATGTTCACCTTGATTTATCAAAAGACATAACAAAACTCATAGGTTTATCTGTGGGAGACAGATTTATCTATACAATAGACTTTCGGTGTGATACAGATATGTTTATCAAGTCTTCGACTTTGGATCGTAGCAACTCTTAGTTGTGGGTGAGATCAGCTAAGGGAATCAACTGCGTAGAGTCCTGCTGGGATTCAGAGAGGTAAGGAGCGCAACTGTAGTACATTTATCAGTGTGAGATTGGTTCGGGCTCAACTACATTCCAGTTTGAAGTTAACTTGGAGTAGACTAGTGTCTGTAGCGGCTTAATACAGTATGGTGTTCATATCAGGACTAGGTCCCGGGGTTTTTCTGCATTTGCGGTTTCCTCGTTAACAAAATTTCTGGTGTCTGTGTTATTTCTTTTCCACATTATATTTTGTTATATAACAGAAATATGACAGGTTGTGCGTAGTTCAATCAATTAGAGAATCCAACCTTTGGTTGTTGATTATATTGATTGACACTTGAACATTGGTCTTTAGTACCGTTCAAGTTGTTTCACATAATAATCAGGCTCACGGATTCTATCTGTTTGATTTGCTGATTACATTGTGAAACAAAGATACAACTCTTGGATATATTTCCATTGATTGAGTCTGACTGTCTAGTTGATTCTCTTGGAATTAACTAGACACTTTTAGGTACGGTTACTCATATCTAAATGAAGGTACATTTTATTTGTGTGTAACAAGCTAAGTTCGATCTAACGGTTGAAAGATATTAGCTTGAGTCGAATCATGTTTTCATCTAACGGTGAATATTGAATGCTTTGTTACCAAGGTAACATTGATTGCAAACCCTGATTTGGAGACTATATAAAGGATAACTCTAGCAACTGGGAAACCTAATCCCCACACCTCATGTGTGATACTAGTTGCGACTAGATTCGATTCTCCTTTAACCTTAGGTTTTTCACCAAACCATGTAGGTTAACGACTTAAAGACTTCATTAGGATTGTGAAGCCAGACCCAAATATTTTCTCTATAGTTGCGTGATCTGATCTTGCATCTTCTATCGTGATTGAGTACTATCTTCTTTAAGATTGGCTCGAGATTTATTCTCCGATAGGCAAGATAAAATGTAATCACAAACATCTTCGTCTCATCATTTGTGATTCCACAATATCTTGTTTCACTACCATATGATTAAGATTATTGTGAGGTTGTTGATATTTCTAGGCTTTTCTTCGGGAATATAAGTCCGGTATATCAATTGGTTCATGTTCACCTTGATTTATCAAAAGACAGAACAAAACTCATAGGTTTATTTGTGGGAGATAGATTTATCTATACAATAGACTTTCGGTGTGATACATATATGTTTATCAAGTCTTAGACTTTGGGTCGTAGCAACTCTTAGTTGTGGGTGAGATCAGCTAAGGGAATCAACTACGTAGAGTCCTGCTGGGATTCAGAGAGGTAAGGAGCGTAACTGTACCTTTATCAGTGTGAGATTGGTTCGGGCTCAACTACATTCCAGTTTGAAGTTAACTTGGAGTAGGCTAGTGTCTGTAGCGGCTTAATATAGTGTGGTGTTCAAATCTGGACTACGTCCCGGGGTTTTTCTGTATTTGCGGTTTCCTCGTTAACAAAATTTCTGGTGTCTGTGTTATTTCTTTTCCGCATTATATTTTGTTATATGATATAAATATGACAGGTTGTGCATAGTTCAATCAATTAGAGAATCCAACCTTTGGTTGTTGATTATATTGATTGACACTTGAACATTGGTCTTTAGTACCGTTCAAGTTGTTTCACATAATAATCAGGCTCACGGATTCTATCTGTTTGATTTGCTGATCACACTGTGAAACAAAGATACAACTCTTGGATATATTTCTATTGATTCAGTCTGACTGTCTAGTTGATTCTCTTGGAATTATATTGTTAAGCGAAATATTGGGTGTGGTTGTTAGACCCCCTCTTTTTCAATTGGTATAAGAGCAGGAAATCACATTTAAGACCTCATAAGTTTGTATTTGTAGCAATCTGACTATATGGATAGAGGATCTATCTCTATAAACGTACCACCAGTCTTCGATGACTCAAATTACTCGTGGTGGAAAATTGTTATGCGTTCGTTTCTTTAAGTTCGTGATTTTCAAACATGGGTTTATGTTGTTAATGGCTATGATCCTCCAATGGTTAAAGTAGACAATGTATCTATTGCTAAGGATATTGGTAGATATGAACCTAATGAGATTCTCGCTGCAAAGCAAAATTCTGACGGTTTAAATGCTATCATACATGCCATTACCCCAGATCTTCAGCACCATGTGACTACTGCACTCGGTCTAAAGATGCTTGGGATATCTTAGAAACCGTATTTTAAGGGAATACCTGTGAAAAAGAAGCTAGGCTTCAAAACCTAAATTCTGATTGGGAAAACCTTTTTATGGCTGATGAAGATTCTATTGATAAGTTTAATCACAAAGTGTCTATAATTGTTAATGCATCTTTTCGTTGGGTAAGACTATTCCTGAATAGGACATTGTGATGAAAATTCTCAGATCATAGCCATCTAGATACGATTCTAAGAAGCATGCCATCGTTGAAGCAAATAACCTTGATACGCTTTCCGGGAATACTCTTATTGGAAAGTTAAAAACACTTGATCAGAACACATTCAGAACATCTTCGTTCAATGCTGTGACCAACACAAGCAAAGCTTCTAACTTGTCTTGGGCTGATGAATGTTGTTCCAATCATGTTGATTTTGATAAATCACTGATTTCACAAAAGATCAAGGATTTGGTAAAAAGAAGAAAAAGCTGTGAGAAAGGTCTCTCTCCGGTTAATGCTTCTGATGGTTCAATACAAGAAAAATCGTCCCAGGTTGTCAATATCTTGGATACTTCAAATGTGTTCAATGAGTTTTCGGCTCTCACACCAGAAACTTCTTCCTATTCAGATTTTGATTCAGAGTTTGAGTGTGACACTGAGATTTTGGAATTCTTGAATAAGTGTGAGGAAATTCACCAAGAAAACCTCTAACTAAAGGCTTCTTTGGAAAAACTTGAATCATCACTTCAGGTGAAAGATCTTGAGATAGATTGTCTTAATGATGAATGAAAAGACATGGGTACCCAAATATACCTCAATCTAAAACTTTTCCACGTATAAGTCCTTTCTCCGAAAGTGATTGTCTATGGACTGAGTCGAGACAATACAACTAATCGGTTCACACTTCGTGTGATCGTCTATGGATACGAGATCGAGATAATACAACAACAAAGTATGTTTACTTAATAAGAGGTTCAGACTTAACCAAACACAATAGGATTACTATCAAGTAAAAAGGAATTAACGTTTGTGTATTTTACTTCTAATTATAATAAAAAGAATTATAATTGCGGAAATAGAAAAGTAAAAGACGCATCAAGATTTTGTTAACGAGGAAACCGCAAATGCAGAAAAACCTCGGGACCTTGTCCAGAATTGAATACTCTCAGGATTAAGCCGCTATACAAAATCAAACCAACTTCATATAGTTTAGACCAAGCAACTAAACCTATAGTTCACCTAGTTTTGTCTGTATTCCCACGCCTCCAACTTGTAATAAGTCACGCACTTGGAACAATTCCTTTGGTTCGTATTCCAAACAGTAAAGGAACAACAAATCTTTTTGGTATCAACTCATTTCAATCTAGTGATGTGAGTTCGACAAAAGGCTCTTCCGTTTATCTCAATATAAACTCCTTTGTCAGGTCCTTAGATCTATCTACTAACAATTACCGAAGTAATCGTCTAGATTTTGCAATCAATACTTTGAATCACAAAGAAACGTATTGATGCCGATCTACTCAACTAATCAATCCAATCTACCACAATGATAAACTGATTATAATTGGATCCTCTTTAACCGAAACAAGTATTGTGCACACCAAAGATTATGAACTCAAATCAGAAATCTTCAAAGTCTTTTTTGTCTTCAAATCTTCTTAGATCTTCAATAAACACCTTCACACAATCAACTTGAATCTCTTGTGATCAATCACGCACAGAACGGAGTCTGTTAACAATGGATTATCACAAGACGTCTTTAGATCTACAAACAGTCTAAAGATCCCCGTCGAAACTTCGATCTAGTTTGAGTGAATCTTATAACAGAAGAGAAGATTGTCAAGCATAAACAAACTAGGTGCAATCAAAGTTCAACAACCGTTAGTCAATCAAATCAATCGAAAACTAATAATAAACCGCAATTATCTAGTTTCCCACCAACGGTACTAATAGAGCTTCTCAATCCCAAAGAAGTCTTTAAACTGAGCGTAGTAAGAGATTTCGCCTAATTAGGTTACTTTCCTCTCCGAATAGGCGGCTCCACCAGTAACAACACAACTAGGTAGTTTTGCTGGCTCTGAGGATTAGTTTGCTAGAAATGCAAACTTTGATATTTATAGACCAAGGAATTTTCAAAACCAAAAATATTCTCAAGATATGCAATATATTCCAGATTCGGTTTCCATAATTCCTGGAAATGCTTTGTCCAAACATTGTCCGAAAATCTCTTAGAAAATCTCCAATCAGTAAATGCACATTACCAATTTTTATTTTCCAAAAATAAAATTAAAAACCTTAATTAAAAGATTCTCAACTTATTTTTTTGATCTGGGATTTTCTCCTTTAGCTATTAAGGAATATCTTTGAACAATAAAAGATAAGCGTTACTGCACATGTTCAAAGAATGTAGACATCTTTACTTTGTAAGTCCTATTTCATACTTACAATCTTAAAACCGATTTCCCACACTTCCAAATAAGTTTAGAATCGGTTCATCTGACTTTCAAGAACTATGTGATTGATAAAGAACACTCAATCACAAATCATGGGTTTCACGGTTCTACCAAAACAAGTTTCGGTTATACCTCCATGTGAGTACTGTGCATAGTCACACTAGCTTTCCAAAAATTTGGTTGACTAGGTACTTGGATCGGTTCCCCACATACTTATGGTAACTACTTATATTTGCTGCACATGTCCATAGGATCGGTTCCCCTTTCACTAAAAACTTGTTGCACATGTTCATAGGATCGGTTCCCCCATCTACTAAAAACGTGTTGCACCTCTTACAAGGATCGATTCCCCTTTTGTGATCGGTTGCACCTCTTCATAGGATCGGTTCCCCTTTGCCTAGAGTTGGTCATACCAATAGCACTAATCGATCATACCATCTCAGGTGATTACTTAAGATCGGTTTCACTAATATAATTCATACCAATATAAAAGTCAGGCCTTGTGAATAGTTTTACCAAGAACATAAACAATTCATGAGCGGTTATACTAATCACACATATTGGTAGTTCAAAAGATATGCAATGAATAACATTACCAATAAGCCTAGCGATTTCCCTTTCGATTCACGAAACAAGTTCATGAATTTACTTCCTTTAAACTAATGTAAAACATTGTTTCCTAGGATGAAATCTTCACCTCATACCCATACATAATCATAATAGCATTCAAACGATTATTTCGATGTCTTATATAAGAAGTTCAAAAGATAAACATTATACTTTGTATTGTATTCCTTAATACTACGTCTAACTAGAGTGTAATCATTCATGCTTCGCAGTTATGTTTTCAATATGCACGACTTGAAAGATACGTTAGGGAATGAAACACTTCAAGTCAAATATCACTAACCTCAAGTGGAAGGATGATGTTGTCGTTGTAGCTCCTTACTTTTTCACTTCTTCAAGTCTTCGCAATACTTGTAATGTCTCATATCCTAATACTTTCAAGCTAACCTATACGAAGTTGACTCTAGTACATAATAAAGCGACTCTTTAAATGAGTTTTGGTTCACTAAAATATGACAACCAAACTTGACATACCAACGCTTGGTGGGTTCAACCGAGCAATGCTCTAACAATCTCCCCCTTTGTCGATTTTAGTGACAAAACTCTTACATCATATGGATAAACAAATTACAAGAATTCATTACACATACGCTTGATTCCCAAATTCAACAGCACAATAACCCATATACATTCAATCCATAAATGCCATTGTTGACATTATAATAACAAAGTTAATACTCCCCCTAAAGGTAAGATAGGTAGATTTTATCAATGCACGTCTTTGTTATTCCCTTGTAGTCCATATAACTACAAGTATCATATGATATTCTACTCCCCCTTAGTCTATGCTTTACTCTTTCGTTAGATAAACGTTTAAGCACAAATGTCCTTTCCCTTAGTGATACCAATCAATATAAATCAATGCCAGTATCACTTGTTTACTCCATATATTTCTCCCCCTTTTGTCACAAAATGACAAAAGTACGAGTAAATAAAGGACAAACCGAAAGGATCTTACAAATCTCAAAATAGACTTGCAAACATATATGAGTTAAGCACGAGGGTTCCACACACCATTTTTGATAACCAATATCAAAACTTCAAAGTAATTTTGTTTTGATATGTTACCAAGGTAACAATTGCCCGAAGCAATTTTCCCTAATAGTTTAGCAAACCAGAAATCGACTAAGCACCTTAGTTCCTTTGCTAAACCGATTGTACAAATACAATCGCTTGTTCGATAAGACCAAAATAAAGATAACTCTATTTTTCTCATCGGGTTCTAATCATCCATATAACTTAGACCTTTAACTTTTAAACAAGACAAGTACTAGGTTAGTTAACTAGCATTCCTTGTTAAGGCATTCGATTAGACTTGAATAACTGAAACCTCTACTTTGATAAGTCTAACTAAGATCGGAATTAACTTAGTTTCTCTTATTCGGAATCGAATTGGACTAAAAAATTCATCCCGTAAGCCTTTTCTTTCGTTAAGTCATAAACAATTCATACAAACCAAATAAATCAACTAGCATAATTATTCACCTCAACCGGAAGCAATTGAGACAACATAGACATTAAAGCACCGCAATTGCACCGAAATTTTGTAAGCCTAAACGATTGATACCAAACAATAAAGCAAGATAACAATAGTTTTTCTTAACCGGAAACAATTGAATCACACACACATCCATACAAAAATAAGGGAATAAAACATCAATTGTACCGAAATTTCGTTAAGCAAAAGCAATAATATACGCAATAAACTCAGACTTTTCTTAAACAGGAAAAGGATTAACTAACAAAGTTGTTACCTCAAATTTCGCATCCTCTTCTCCAATATGTTAGCATCTTCTTCCAGGGAGAATTGATATCGAAATATCATTATGTTGTCATCCTTATGCAAAACAAAAGAATAACAACAACCAACCTTTACCAGAGAAAGGTTGAAAACCGGTTTTTAACTATTGCAAGCAAAAGTTGAAAACCCCGAAACAGATATGGTTTTATGCTAAACCAAATGATTCAACATATTAATATTGTGACTTTTTCACATATTGTTTCAATCAGAACCCCTCATGATCCTTTGATAAAGCCTACCAACATGGGCTAGAACTTAATCCTGCTAAACCAAAAAGTCACCCAAACCATAAGGGTTCACAACATATGAGATCGAATATCAAGGTTAGAAAACCGAAATCAAACATCCCATACACATACATAGCAATAAGATAAAGCATTCAAGCACAGGCTATGTAAATCAAAAACTATCACAAGAAAAATTATAAATCAAATAATTTTATTCATAATAAGATAGTTTTATTCATAATAGACCTAATACAATCATTGAATGAAATCAAAAATTGATGTTTATTTTCCTGGATTAAGTATTACATCATATAACTTAATCTCTAGAAGAGCTCCCATTATTTACCGAAGATTCCTCGGTGTTTTGATTCTTGAGTCTTCTCTTATCTTTTCAGGTGATTGAGTCTTTGTTTCAGAAGATTCAATTCCACAATCGACTTCAAGAGGTTTGACTCGAGCAGTTTTTCATTCACTACTGCAGTTTCCAAAAGATCACGAGCGACTTCAAAATCTCCCATTAACATAAGCATAAGCTCAAAAGAAATATGATTCTTTTTATGTTCATTTGAGAAGTAGCGCTTGAATTCAACTGGAAAGGTTTCAAGTTTTCGAAGTTGAGATTCAATGTCTATAGTATTTTCACCCATCTTTGACCGCAAACAGAACATAGAAAAGTATCGTTCCTACAGATGGTTTATATTCAAACTTGTATTCCAAGATTCGGATACCTAATCAAGGTATATTATTGATCCGAAAATATTTTTTAAAATTTTTCTCATAGACATTCCAAAAATCGAAAGTATTTTTCTAAACATAGAAAAGGTATTCCAAACATAGAAAAACACTTTAGATGTTTATGAAAAAGGTAGACAGAGTATAGTATTATACATCTTTCATCTTCTTGTGCTCCTTTCAAGAACTTCCCTTTTATTTGAATCGAGCACATCAAGGGAAATTCTAAATGCCAACATCAGTTTTTGGAGCGAGCTCATGATAGCTCAGAATTTATGGAACATAATCCATCATGATATTTTTGAATATCTTTCCTTTTGGGATTCTTCCAAGAATAAACTTCTTTCACTGAGTCACAGTTTTAGTGATCTGATTTAACAGACTGATCAGTTCGATGAACAGGATCATAAGCGTGACTTGAAGTTTTTTAAGTTGTGAAATAACCAGAACTCTTATATCGACCCAGCTGGAATTCCTTGGAATATGACAACATCAATTGATGAGATTGTTTCTTGGGTTCTATTTCAGACAGTTGTATACTTGAGTTGATCTTTTTCTCTATTTAAGAGATAATCATCATCAGATGATCTTGACTGGATACTAGTCAAAGGATTACCCCTTAAAACACATCTATTTTGATTCTTGTAAGTGGTTAGACTATAAGAATCATGATGTTGTATATTAGTTAAGAGATTCTGAAGATTAGAATCACATATCCTTGTTTTAACTAATATATCTCTTTTGGCTTGAGCAAATTCAAGTCCTTTAGATTCAGCATCTTCATGAATCAAAGATTCTTGACGATCTTTTCGGTAGATGGATAATATATATATTATCCTTTAGATTATATTTTTTAGCAAGCTTTATGAAAATTTAATCTCATCACTGTCATCTGAATCTGACTTGTTTGTCACAATAATTTGTTTTCTTATTAACTCATCATGGTTAATATTTCCTGAGTTGTGTTCCACTAGTGAACTAACAGTGCAAAGCTGTTTATCAGGTTTTGAAAACAAACATCCTTTATGAAGTATATCATCTTCTTGCTCTACGTTAACTGAATCAGACATGGATTCAATTTCTTATAGGTTGGGTCGCACCAAACACATATTGTTAGATCTTTTCGTGTTTGCCTGCTCTGATTCAAATTGAAAAGACGAGGGTACCCAAATATACCTCAATCTAAAACTTTTCCACCTATAAGTCCTTTCTCCAAAAGTGAGTCATGACAATACAACTAATCGGTTCACACTTCGTGTGATCGTCTATGGATACGAGATCGAGACAATACAATAACGAAGTATGTTTACTTGATAAGAGGTTCAGACTTAACCAAACACAATAGGATTACTATCAAGTAAATATGAATTAACCTTTGTGTATTTTACTTCTAATTATAATAAAAACAATTATAATTGCGTAAATAGAAAAGTAAAAGACACAGCAAGATTTTGTTAACGAGGAAACCGCAAATGCAGAAAAACCCCGGGACCTTGTCCAGAATTGAATACTCTCAGGATTAAGCCGCTATACAAAATTAAACCAACTTCGTATAGTTGAGACCAAGCAACTAAACCTATAGTTCACCTAGTTCCGTCTATATTCCCAAGCCTTCAACTTGTAACAAGTCACGTACTTGGAACAATTCCTTTGGTTCATATTCCAAACAATAAAGGAACAACAAATTTGTTTGGTATCAAATCTTTTCAACCAAGTGATATGAGTTCGACAAAAGTCTCTTCCGTTTATCTCAATAAACTTTGTCAGGTCCTTAGATCTATCTACTAACAATTACCGAAGTAATCGTCTAGGTTTGAAATCAATACTTTGAATCACAAAGAAACGTATTGATGCCGATCTACTCAACTAATCAATCCAATCTACCACAAGGATAAACTGATTATAGTTGGATCCTCTTTAACCGAAACAAGTATTGTGCACACTAAAGATTATAAACTCAAATCAGAAATCTTTAAAGTCTTCTTTGTCTTCAAATCTTCTTAGATCTTCAATAAACACCTGCACATAATTAACTTGAATCTCTTGTGATCAATCACACACAATGGATTATCACAAGACATCTTTAGATCTACAAACAGTCTAAAGATCCCCGTCGAAACTTCGATCTAGTTTGAGTGAATCTTATATCAGAAGAGAAGATTCTCAAGCATAAACAAACAAGGTGCAATCAAAGTTCAACAACCGTAAGTCAATCAAATCAATCGAAAACTAATAATAAACCGCAATTATCTAGTTTCCCACCAAGGTACTAATAAAGCTTCTCAATCCCAAAGAAGTCTTTAAACTGAGCGGCCGTAAGAGATTTCGCCTAATTAGGTTACTTTCCTCTCCGAATTGGCGGCTCCACCAGTAACAACACAACTAGGTAGTTTTGCTGGCTCTGAGGATTAGTTTGCTAGAATTGCAAACTTTGATATTTATAGACCAAGGAATTTTCAAAACCAAAAATATTCTCAAGATATGCAATATATTCCAGATTCGGTTTCCATAATTCCTGGAAATGCTTTGTCCAAACATTGTCCGAAAATCTCTTAGAAAATCTCCAATTAGTAAATGCACATTACCAATTTTCATTTTCCAAAAATAAAATTAAAAACCTTAATTAAAAGATTCTCAACTTATTTTTTCGATCCGGGATTTTCTCCTTTAGCTATTAAGGAATATCTTTGAACAATAAATGATAAGCGTTACTGCACATGTTCAAAGAATGTCGACATGTTTACTTTGTAAGTTCTCTTTCATACTTACAATCTTGAAACCGATTTTCCACACTTCCAAACGAGTTTAGAATTGGTTCATCTAACTTTCAAGAACTATGTGATTGATTAAGAACACTCAATCACAAATCATGGGTTTCGCGGTTCTACCAAAACAAGTTTCGGTTCTACCTCCATGTGAGTATTGTGCATAGTCACACTAGCTTTACAAAAATTCGGTTGACTAGGTACTAGGATCGGTTCCCCACATACTTATGGTAACTACTTGTATTTGCTGCACATGTCCATAGGATCGGTTCCCCTTTCACTAAAAACTTATTGCACATGTTCATAGGATCGGTACCCCATCTACTAAAAACGTGTTGCACCTCTTACAAGTATCGATTCCCCTTTTGTGATCGGTTGCACCTCTTCATATGATCGGTTCCCCTTTGCCTAGAGTTGGCCATACCAATAACACGAAATCGATCATACCATCTCATGTGATTACTTAAGATCGGTTTCACTAATAAAAGTCATACCAATACAAAAGTCAGGCCTTGTGAATAGTTTTACCAAGAACATAAACAAGTCATGAGCGGTTATACTAATCACACATATTGGTAGTTCAAAAGATATTCAATGAATAACAATACCAATAATTCTAGCGATTTCCCTTTCGATTCACGAAACAAGTTCATGAATTTACTTCCTTTAAACTAATGTAAGGATGAAATCTTCACCTCATACCCATACATAATCACAATAGCATTCATACGATTATGTCGATGTCTTATATACGATGTTCAAAAGATAAGCATTATACTTTGTATTGTATTCCTTAATACTACGTCTAGCTAGAGTGTAATCATTCATGCTTCGCAGTTATGTTTTCAATATGCACGACTTGAAAGATACGTTATGGAATGGAAACAGTTCAAGTCAAATATCACTAACCTCAAGTGGAAGTATGATGTTGTCGTTGTAGCTCCTTACTTCTTCACTTCTTCAAGTCTTCGCAATACTTGTAATGTCTCGTATCCTAATACTTTCAAGCTAACATATACGAAGTTGGATCTAGTACATAATCATATGACTCTTTAAATGAGTTTTGGTTCACTAAAATATGACAACCAAACTTGACATACCAACGCTTGGTGGGTTCAACCGAGCAATGCTCTAACAATGAATTCACTAGGACCCTATCTCTGAAGGAAAAAGAGATTAATACTCTTAAGTGTGAATTGCAAAGGTTGTCTAGAAGTTCTGACAAAATCTCAGAAATGTTATTCGGTCAGAAGTCTTTTGGAAACACAAATGGTTTAAGGTTCAAAAGCAAAACTGTGAGCACAAATAACTCCTTTGTTCCAGCCGGATTTGGAGCAGTTGATAGTGAATGTTGTGATAAATAGGAGGCAAATGATCAAGATAATAAATTATCCTTGATTTGTTCATTCTGTGGAAGTACAAGTTATGTTCAAAGTAAGTGTTGGAAATTCAAGAGGAACAACAAAAGGATTGCCAAACTTCAAAATGACATGCAAAGGATGAATCTGGCTCTGAGTAATCAACAAAGTTCTACTGATAACAAGTAAAAATCTATAAGAACCATATTCAGACGAGGTAAGAAGTCTGTTTATACGACAAACCTTGATAAGTCACTATGTGATAAAAGATGTGAGCATTCGGCTCACTCCGTCACTATCTAAATACTAGTGACGTCTACATCCTCAGTTTTAGCTTGAGAAAATGAGGATTGAATCAAGGTTGCTCAAGTTTTGTATATTTGGTATTTTCTTTTTATATTTGTTAAGAATAGATAAAGGATCATGAACCGTACAAGACTTGTTCAAAGTTCTTCTAGGGTTTAGGTGTCTGAAAGTCTATTTATATTCATTTGTGATCAAAATGCCCTTCACTTCTTTTTTTTCTTTCAAAGATACAGTTTCATGGCTCCTGTAACTAGAGGTACCACAAAAAGGGATGCAGTTGAAGCAGTTAATGTGTACCTTTGTGAAGGAATCCCTTCCTCAAGGAAGAACAATGTGAGATCTACAAATGATGAAGGTTCTTCCTCTAACTGCTTCTTGTCTGTTTGTCATTTTGATAATAACTTTAGAGGTATGGTGAAGGATTTCATCAACAAAAGAAATGATTTAAAATCTCAAATCATTTCGTCTTTATAAAAGATAGCTCACTATGAATAGATGTTGTGTCTAACAAAGAATACCTTGGGTGGACTAAAAAGAGAACTTAGTGAGTTAACTGATGTTTGTGAAGATTTGGAGGAATTGAACGATCCCATAATCAAATGGGTTTTTCAATAATGAGAAGGAATTCTCTATAGATTCTCTAAGAAAGCTCTATGATGTCTAGGAAACTTCTTATGAGAATTTATTCTTGTGTTTGGAATAGTCATTATTGTGAGTACACATAGCTATTTCCAACGATTTTCATCTTGCTATGTTTTTAGATTTATTTATTTAAATTCTAAAGTTTATTTGGAAGATGATTTTGATCTTTATGGTTTTATATATTGCAACTTGCTATGGGATATATGAGTTTGCGTCCGTGAACTATGCTTATCCCATATAAGTCAAAAGTTAAGTCATTCATATGTCATTATGAAAATATTGATAAAAGATTGAATGAACTTTTGACAACAAAAGTTAAGCCTATTATGTCATTATGCAAATATTGATGGAAGATGGGATGAACTTTTGTTTACAAAGATTAAGTTTATTAAATGTCTCTATGCAAATAGTGATGAAAGATAGAATGAATCTTTGTTTATTCCGCAGTATTGGTCTTCCCGGATCCACATCTTTGTGTAAATACTGTGCGGCTCCGTAAGTTCTCTCATGTGAGCATTTCCGATCAAATTAATCATGGGTTCTCTTGTAGTTAATTTAATTGAGTATTTTGGATACAAATTCATGTTTCATGTGATTTGTTAATGTCCAAAGAAATCCTTCTTTTCTTGTGAAAGTAAGGTCGCTCTTGTTGTTCTTTCGGGAATGACATTTTATGGGGGAGAGTTCTTAATTGAACTTGTACTTAATTGCCAAATCTTTGTGGGGAGTGCGGTTGTGTAATATTATAGGGGTTATCTTGTAACTTTATAAACACCTTGATGAATGCATTTAGTTTCGGCTATATGATGGCATCTAAACAAGTTGATATGTTGTTCTCTTTTAGTCATGAAGTATCTCTATGGGAATTCATTAGGATCCCACTAGTTTTCGTACCTTTGCCAATTTTTATTGACAAAAATGGAGAGAATTAATGTGTATTTCACACTTACAAATACATATGGTTTACGAATCATTATGTAAGGGGGAGTGATTTTCATGTGAGATGAAGTATTGGCTAAGGGGGAGTGATACATATCACCATAGTATTGTTGTCAAAGTTGTGATACAATTGAACTTTGATACTGTGTAATAATACTATGACACTGTAGGATCATAATATCGCAACATCAATACCATTGCAAAACCATTATACAACATATTGCGAAGACATCGCAGATTGATTACAAAAATGACGCGGCAGATGACGACAGCCTAAACACGAGAAAGATGTGGAGACCTAGCGAGATTTAGGAGTGTTGCGAAATTTAACATTTGTATACTTGTGAGAATATCGCAAGCCAGATCCGAAAATAAAGGACAGCTTAGTTGTCACCCACTATGTAATATCCTATATAAAGAGCCGAACAGACTTAAGGTAGGGGAGAGATCTTTTTGAGAGTGGAGAGAAAGTTTTGAGGAGAGAGAATTGTATTCTTGATTTCATTTCCTCCTTGTAAAATTCCTAAATTCAATTAATAAAAAGTGTGATTGTTGATCTTAAATATGTGTTGATTATTATGAATTCTTGTGAGGGATGTATTGTGGGATATCCTGCAACTACATAATGGTGCTAGAAACAGGGACAGAAGATTGATATTGTGATTTGAAAGAATTTGAAGTAATAGGTAAAGAATTTCATATAATTTTCAACAACTCATTAAGGTTGAAAAATGGCTAGAAGAAGAAATACATCAAAACAACCAACAACTATTAGAAGGAGTAGGAGGCTTGCTGGAAAAGGGAGAGATGAAATGGAGGAATCTTCAAGAGTGAACACAAGAAACAATGGAGAAAATCAAGTCCAACCGCCAATTCAACGTACACCAATACAAAATAGAACTGTGGATTATGACAGAGTGAGTGTACATACTTGGCGATCAGATTCCGTAGATGAAATGGAAGAAGAGCAGAAATTAAGAAGCAATGGACGAGAGGAGAGATACCAATAAGTAATTGGAGGAATAATTCATGGAAATGAAGAGATTGAAGCGTTAGAGGCATTGAGGCAAAGAATACACGAAGAAAGGCGACTAGAAGCAGAAGAACGTGCAAATCTGACAAAGCAAAATCATGAG
This sequence comes from Papaver armeniacum, assembly GCA_023531295.1. Classification (NCBI taxonomy): domain Eukaryota; kingdom Viridiplantae; phylum Streptophyta; class Magnoliopsida; order Ranunculales; family Papaveraceae; genus Papaver; species Papaver armeniacum. Next base: position 207,517 of record JAJJWW010013302.1, on the reverse strand, counting down.
TTGAGGATGGAAAACATGAGATTACAAAGTAGAAGGTCAAAAAGCACTACAAGATCAAGTTCAAGATAAATTAGAGGAGAAATAAGGCGAAATTCGCCTGTAGAAAATGCTAATGAAGATACTCGAGAGGAAGTACAAAATCCAGACGAAGAACGTCGTGAAAGAAGAGAAATAATGGAAGATCGTTATATTCAACATGGTGAAATTCTTCAAAATGGACAAAACAACAGAAATCAGGGAAATAGGCAACGTCAGGAACAAAATAATCAAGATGGCGAAGAAAATTAGGAAGAAGGAAGGAGAATATTACATGGGAGAGAAGTTCAAAGAAATCGACAAATAATTAAAGATGAAATCGAAAGACATTACACTGAACAAGCACGTCTAGCTTGCGAAAGGGAAAAACTGAGAGCAGAAATGGAAGAACAAGAGCTCCAAGAGGCAATTCGCCAGAACAATCATGATAATCGAGAAAGAAGGCGTGAACAAAATCGCAATAATGGTAATATCAATGAAGAATATGATAGAGTACAAAGGAGAGTTGAAAGGCAGCAAAGAAGAGAAAATGAGAAGTATAATCATGTGCGAATTCATGAAAGAAATGAAAGAGGAGATCGCAGAGAAAGACGAGAATAAAATGATGAACAAGAAAATCAAAACAGATATGAACGCAGAAGAAGAGAAGCGGAGTTAAAAAGACCAATGGATCCAAATTCTGGTGTAAATGAACAAATTTTGAGAGAGCTAGCGGAAATGAGAGGAATGTTAAATGATAAAAGGGAATGAGGTAGGAGACAACTAGACGAAGCCATAGAGGAAGCTGCGAAAACTCCATTCACACAAGAAGTACAATTAGGAGGAATACCACCAAAGTGTAACTTACCTGCGTTAACCAGCATTTTTGATGGAACAACTTGTGCAGTACAACACATCAAAGCTTATGTGAGATGTATGCTACAATGGGAAAACCATGATGATGTGTTGTGAAAATATTTTGCATCAAGTTTAACAGGAGAGGCCTTAAAATGGTTTGAAGGTTTGCCAAAGAATACTATAACATCTTTCAACCATTTGTAGGCTACATTCTTAGGGGCGTATATAAGTAACAATTCTTCGCGACCTGGCATTGGAGATGTATTTGGACTAAAGCAAAGAATTGGCGAAAGTTTGAAGCATCTAACCAAGAGGTGGAGGACAATGTGTAGTGAAATTGCTGGCCGTGTGGATGAGAGATACCTCATTCTATCATTCATTAACGAAATGTTCGCAACCAATCTGCTGTATATTCAAGTTTTCAGAATCAATAATACAATCACAATGACTGAGTTGCGAGAGCTTCAAGAGGAGTATATCGCTCTTGAGGAAAAACAAAATGACATGGAATCATACCCAGTTGCGAACACAAGTTCAAAAGCAGCGAATGCAAGCATATTACCCAAACTGATAAGCACAGTGGCGAGCACTTCGCAAGTACAACAAGAGAAGATAATGAATGATAGTCAGCAAAATCTAGTAGCTATGGGAAGTCGTGATCAAGAAGAATTCGAAAGGGAGAGAAACTTCTATAACCGTGGTGGTAATAATAAGATTCAGAGACTTGATCGGCCACAAGAATTTTATGGAGGTCAAAGACAAAACTATCATAGAGGACAAGGAAGTCACAAGATAATATGGGAAGAAATCAAGATGCCACCTCTGAATGCTAGTGTGGAAAAAATATGGGAAGCTATAATCTTGATGGAAAATATACCAACACCATGGAACATGGGGAATGAACCACCTCCAAACCACACAAGTCATGAATTTTGTTCTTATCACCATTTTCATGGACATTCAACAAATGACTGCAGAAATATAAAAAGAATCATCCTCAGAATGATAGATCAAGGGAAACTAAATCATTTTCTAAAAGACCAACCTCAGTCTCAACCATTACCACCACCGCCATAAATTCGTAGAGTAAATACAACAAAAGGAGGAGAAACATTTGTAATAGAAGTTGGAGCAAAGGCAAAGATTCTGTTTTGTCACTCTATTGTACATTCGTACAAAACGATTGAAGACTTTCACGATAACAATCTCAGCAAGGTTTTCGCAAGAGATGTCGATGATATATAAATAATGAACATTGCAAAGGCATCGCCACTGAAACAATGGCAAAAGCAGACTATTTCCTTCACCGCAGAAGAAGTACCTGAGGGTGGAGAAATGCACGATAACCCATTAGTGGTAAAATTGGAGATTAACCCAAAACCTAGCAATGATGAAGATGATGAAGCTGAGAATTCATGGGCAATCAATAGAGTTTTAATTGATACTGGAAGTTCCGTGGATATCCTTTTTTATCATGCTTATAAAACTATGGGAGGAAAAGACGAAGATCTAATACCTTCAACTTACAAAATCTATGGTTTTAATGGTACTGCCAATAAGCCTAAAGGGGAAGTCAATATGTGAATTCCATTGAAAGGATTGTCCTCTGAAATTCTGTTCTGTGTAGTCGATGAGGAATCACCAGATAACGTATTGATTGGACGACCTTGGTTACATGGGATTCTAGTTGTAGCATCGACTTTCCATCAATGCATCAAGTTCCCTCATCCCAGTGGTATTGGCATTATAAAAGGAGATTAGATTGAAGTAAAGAAGTGTTATGAAATTGATGTAGAATCTTGCGAAGAAAGAGCTGCAAAGAAGAAGAATCGGAAACATAATATCAGAGAAAGACAAAAAAGTGAAAGATTTATGGTAGATGCAATAGAACAGAGAGAAGAAAAAACGCTGTGAAACCAATGCATGTTGAAGGTAAGAAGCGACGAAGATTTCGCAGAAGGTAAGGAAATAACAGAAATTTTCAAAAATGCAGAGGCAGAAAGTAGCAGAGGTAAGAGACTTAAAGCGTGAATGTGTTTGTTGATTTTATGACTGCAAAAATAAAATTAAAAAAGAAGAAAGAAAGATGTATGAATAATTGGTTGCAAAAAATTTCAAAAAATATATCTTATGAATGACAAAGATGAGATTGCGAAATTACAAAAGAGCTGATATGTAGAAGAATAAACAAAACAATCAGAAAGGGGCGAACCTTCTATGGCGTACACCCTAGTTCGCGAAATCAAAATTTCGCAAGAGGCAAATGTAAGACCTAAAGTGCGTCATAGAAGGGGGTTTGTTGCATGGCTCAAATGAAAAGGTTACACCGCCCGGAACTGAGTCATGGAGATTTGGGGTCAATAAAACCCATCCAGGAGAGGTACCTTGGATTTTCAACCTAAGCTTAACACTTAGGTTGGACGACTGAGGGTCTCTTCTAAGGAGTGCGGCATCTGATCAAGGCGCCGGGGTACACGGTTTAGCCAAGAGTGCCTGGGGCTTTTGAAGCGTCTTGGCCATTCTTGGCAAGTCTTGACTTATGCTGCACTCGGCCCGAAGAAAACCCCACTTAGGGTGCAGTCTTGTAACCATAAGCCATATAGGCAAAAGGGATAAGAGGATGCGAAAACAACTGGTTTTTGTTAAGACCGGATGGGAGGAGCCAACCTTGTATGGTAGAGGTACGTCTCCTTGAAGGGGAAACCAGGGGGAAGATAAGGGCGACACCCTCCATTAGGGAGCTAATAAGTGTCTTAAGACGCAAATATCAAGAGGCTTTATTTTCGCAAGAATATTTTGGCTTGTCATATTTTTGCGACAATCCTGAAGAGGCAATAATATAAAAGAGAAAGATAAGGCGAGATCAATGGGTCAATACATGAAAGTGTAAAGACGTCCTACGATTTCGTCGCAAGACGGCAATATCACGGGGCTTTATTTTCGCAATAATATTTAGGCCTGTCATATTGTCGCAACAAAAACGACAAAAGAAAAAATTTAAGGCAAGATCAATGGGTTTCTGCATGAAAGTGCAAAGACGTCCTGCGATTTTTTCGCAATGACAAGGGGTGGCGAAATAAGACCTTTAACTAGGAAGGCAAAATAAGACCACATAAGAGAACCAGAAAGAATGAAATCTTGGGAAAAACCAAGAAATACCTAATTGCGAAGATTCTACAGAAACAGCTGCGAAACTGAGGCATAAATATATCTTGTTATTCAAAAGTAACTTGCTTAATCTTTCATTTGGATACAAATAACAGAGGCAAGTATGGGGATGAATAGAATAAGAACATGTTATTTGTCTCCATATGATAGATTTACGCACGCATGAATTGAAAGATTAATAATTATATATTGATTAACTATATTGCAAAAAAGAATTACTTTTTTAATATGTGCAGGAAGAAACAAAAAAGGTAGAATTTGCATTTGAAGGTTGAAGAAATTTGCAGCAAAAGATTACAAAGAACGAATGTACAAATATTACAAAAAGAGAGAGAAGAAAACAAAACTATTTCTTGTTTGATTCTTCTTCTTCTTCTTCTTCATCAAATTCTTTTTATTTTTCACCTTCGCTAGCATCACTGTCAGAGATATCCAGAGGAGGTACATTCTTTGGAATTTCTTTTAAGAGGCAAGGGTATGTGGAATGAAGGATGTTATTGTCATCACAGACCTTCTTAATAGTTTGATTGCGAAAAAGAATAGCGTCATTCTTAAAGTTCGCAACAGTAATATTTAATTGACTCTTCAGTCTAGAACATTTATCATTGAGAGAAAAAAGATCCTTTGCGAGCTGCCCCTTTTCAGACTCAAGTTCTTCAATTTTTTTGTGAAATCTCTCTTCAATTCCTGCGAACATATAACAATGAATCAACAGCTTGATGATAATTTATGAAAGACAAACAATTAATAAAGAAGAACAGTTAACAACCTTCTCTGTCAGAAATCATATCCCTAACCAAGGCCGTGTGCTCAGCTTGAAGACTAACATTTACACCTAGATTATTTCTGGCGTCATCCAGAACTTTCGCAGCCCAAGCGAATTCATCATCATTATTTATGTGAAGAAGGGAGCGAATTTGATTCTCTCTTTCGCTAAGTACAACATTTTTGCGGTTAGATTCATCTCGTTCAATTTGCACCTCAAGAAGAGTTCCTTGGAATTTCGCTAACGTTTGAGCATCTTGTCTAGCGATGCGATCTTTATCATCTATGAGATCACTGATCTTGGTTCTTAAAGTATTAATTTCCTCTTTAGAGTTAAGATAGAAACGCTTAAATTTGTTGGCTAAGCCCAAACTGGATCTATGGTCAATTTCTAAGAGGAGAAGTTTGGATCTGAGTTCATTTATGGGAAGAGATTTAATCTTGTCATTTGAAAAACTATTCAAATAATTATTAAGATGTTCAAGAAGGGTATTATTATCCATAGAATTGGGGAATGAGTGAAGAAGAATGGCTTCATCAGAAAGATCATAGACGTCTACGAAAATGATAAATCAGATGAGGGAGGATAATGAGAAAACAAAATAAAGAAAAAGAGAAAAATTTCATACCGTAAAGTTGCTTATTGGCATATTGAAGACTAGATATTTTGTTCTTCTGAGTGGAAGAATCAACTTCTAATTGTCTGTTCTTTTCGCGAAGATCAACAGCTTCAGCTTCCAGTTCTTCGTTTCTCTTGCGAAGTTGAAGATTCTTCTTTCTAGAATCCTACGTCTTTTTTCCAAATCTGAGGCAATAGCGAAAGAAGCCTTCCCAGTCTGCGAAGGAAGATGAAGAAATTGTCAAGTTATAGTATAACTTTAAATCATAATTATAATTATGAAGAAATAGAGAAAAGAAGGCATACCAAGATACCAAGTGAATTCAGAAAGCTAGGAGTCACTGATCTGGAGACTCCATGAAGAGAATCATCACCATCCAGTAAAGGGGCATCACAGATATTCGTAAGAGCTTTGCATGTGCTAGTGAGATGATCATCCCCGATCCCTTGCACGGAGTCAGAGAAGATGCTAGACAATTGTGCCATTGAAGATTCAGGTGAAAAATCTTCCCTTGCGAAAGAGCTATCAACATCATTATTATCATCATCATCAGATCTTTCTCCAGACTGAAGATTTGAAGGAGAAGGAGAATAAACTTTTCATTTCTTTGAAGGTGGGGCAGCAGATTTCTCCTTGCGAAGAGAACCTTTACCTTTGCCTTTGGTCTTCGCAACCTTAGATCCTTCTTCTTCAACAACTAAAACACCAATCTTCGCACACAAATAAAGATAAGAAACAGAGGCAACAATATTGTTAAAAGTAAAAAAAAAAAAAAAAAAAAAAAAAAGGGTGTTTCTTACTTCATCTGTGATGGAGCGAAGAGCAGATAAAGTGCTAGCTTTCCCAGTCCTGTTGTAGCTTGATCTCAGCTTTTTAATCTAAAATTTTCGTAAGAATTTCAAGAAAGAAACAATAAATGAAAGATTATGAAATGAGTAAGATTTGAAGATATACCTCTTTCTCTTTCTCGGGCCAATTAAATACCCAAGGTTGATAAGTAGCGAGATTCGCAGTAAGCACATTTGAACCTGAAATATAAGGCCCCTTCAAAACCAGTGGAAAGACACACCATTTGTCATCTTTAGAGTGACGAGGAGTATTATTCTTGCCAGAATGCCAGTCAATATCTTGCATAAGTATTTTATCATCAGCAATGTTATCTTTTCTCTTCAAACGGACACCCCAGCGAGTACTATCTTCCTTCATGGGTATTAATTCATAATTTTCAAAGAAGCCCTCTACTGTATATTTTTCGGCGAGTATTTCCAACTCCTTAAAATTTGGATCCCTAGCTTCTTTTTGATAAAGAGATCCTTTACCAGCACCACGGTTAGCGAACTCAAGAATTAAACGAATGCAGTCCCCACTCAATTGGTAGATGGTTCGCGAGAAGTTCGCATGAGCAAGAATTTCATAAAACAAAGGAAGGTTAGGATCATAGAGAGGAATGGGAAGGACATCGAGAATCTGACCAAGCGAAACTATGATTTCTTTATCATCACAATGATGATCGAAAATTGATTTAGGAAACTCCTTGATTTAAAACCTATCTTTGCGAGAAAAGAATAGATTTAGCTCCTTGATCGGGAATGGTGGTTAATGTAAAACCCTTCTCTTTGAGATCTTTATAAATTCCTTCAAGAGAAGTTTCATATTTTTATGGTAATTAATTTTGTGTTTTTAGGTAATAAATAAAGCGACCAAAGAGCATAAAGAATGGAGGCAGGAGGCATTTTAAGTATGATCTTCACTCGGAATGAAGAAAAAAATTAAAGATCAAAAGAGGTAGAAACAAGAAAATTTACGCTTCTCAACCCACAAGAACTAGCAGAAGAAAACTAGAACTAGGGTTCTCGACGGGAGCTCAGAGGAATTTACCATTTAATTTCTATTTTAAAGGAAGTTTTGGGAAATTGCATGTATAAATAGTGATCGAAAACAGTTTAAAATGATGATGAATATGAAAGAATAGATTTAGCTCCTTGATCGGGAATGGTGGTTAATGTAAAACCCTTCTCTTTGAGATCTTTATAAATTCCTTCAAGAGAAGTTTCATATTTGCGACCAACTGGAGGCATTTTAAGTATGGGAATGAAGAAAAAATTAAAGATCAAAAGAGGTAGAAACAAGAAAATTTACATTTACAAAGGAGAGAGAATTTACAGAGAAACGGTGAAGAAAAGTTGCAGAAAAGATAAGAAGGAAAGTAAAAAAGAAGAAGAGAAGAATGAGAAGAATATATATATATATATAGAGAACAATTCTCGAGAAGAAAAACACATTTAATGCGAAGAGTAGACGTGAACGGTTGAGAAATAGCGGTTGAAAAGGATGTGTCAAGAAATGGATGGAAGAAGAGATACGTGTGATAAATTCTGTGTAAAAATACAGAATCATGTCAATACATAAGAATATGGAAAAATGAACGGCTGCGGCATTTTGAAGCACTAATTCTCATGACATTCTCTCCTTCGCAGAGAATACATGAGAAGAGGCAAGATGTAGGATCAGAATATCGCAACATCAATACCATTGCGAAACCATTATACAACATATTGCGAAGACATCGCAGATTGATACAGAAATGACGCGACAGATGACGACAGCCTAAACACGAGAAAGATGTGGAGACCTAGCGAGATTTAGGAGTGTTGAGAAATTTAACATTTGTATACTTGCGAGAATATCGCAAGCCAGATCTGAAAATAAAGGAAAGCTTAGCTGTCACCCACTATGTAATATCCTATATAAAGAGCCGAACAAACTTAAGGTAGGGGAGAGATCTTTTTGAGAGTGGACAGAAAGTTTTGAGGAGAGAGAAAGTCTAGAACAGTAGTTGTATTCTTGATTTCATTTCCTCCTTGTAAAATTCCTAAATTCAGTTAATAAAAAGTATGATTGTTGATCTTAAAGATGTGTTGATTATTATGAATTCTTGTGATGGATGTATTGTGGGATTTCCTGCAACTACAGACACTGTATAACAATGATTGAGAGCAACTGTTTTCTCATTGTTATAGCTACGGATCTTCAACAACTATGATGCTGAGTTGAACACGTTCAGAATCATTGGAGTACTTGGAAGTGACGAAGATTTCGAGTAATGTTGAAGAACCAAGGAAATCAAGCATTCGGATTGAGAGCTCCAAAGTTTATTTATTTTGTATTCCATATGTATTGATAGTTTTGTCACTAAAATTGACAAATGAGGATATTTTTAGAGCACTGCTCGGTCGAACTCGCAAGCGTTGCTATCTCAAGCTTGTTGTCAAGTTTAGTTTCCAAAACTATAAGTCTTGATTTCTAGTCTACTTATAGCTAAGTCTCGGATTAGGATAGAAAGTGTAGTTGAGCATTTGACTTCATGGAGTTCATCGTTTGAAGACGAAGAACTACTAAGGGGAGCTTGTGGAACTTCATCAACAAAAGGTATGTGGAGAATTGAACTTATCTATCACTCAAAAGTCTATATACTCTATCTCCTATTTGAGACAAAAGTCGTATAGCTATATAGACTTCATTTATACACATTTGATATTTCGAGCTGAGTTTAACTCGCATACATATTTCTCAAAATATGTGTTGGTAAGCTTTATCTTTAACCAAGTTCATCTCATATTCTTGACGAAAGTCAAAAGATGATCATATGAAAATCGCCTTGTAACATCTCATTTGATGTAGACTCGGAATATTTCGTATTGATTATGTCAATCACTTGAAAATATTTTTGATGCTAATAGTTTGTGTAAACAAATATTATCATCCTCTAAGAATGTTTCAATGATTGAAATAGAGTTTAGAACAATTGGATTTGAACATAGTATGCGTACTTGCATATATGTAATCCATGTCTGGGAACCATGGTATGCATACTTGTATGCGTACTGGTTGGTTTGAGAAGTCCGGGAACCTGGTATGCGTACAAGTACGCGTACTGGCGTAAGGTTCAGGTCCGAAAATTTCTGCTGAGTTTGGATGGTATGCGTACAAGTTTGCGTACTGGCGAAACCCAAACTTGGTCCGGCTACTTAGGTACGCGTACCCGTATGCATACCTAAGTGGATGATGTTCTAAAATCGGTTTGTTCATGAACTAATACATTTATATAATAAGGAATGCAATCTTTTGCAAACCGTGGCTATAATGTTCATGACTTGATTCATGTGAATCAAAATCTATTTTGCTTTAATTGTATCTTGTATACTTCTATGAGAATATAAACAATTGAACAACTCTAGAACTAGTTTCATTTGAGTCATTTGAACTAGTTATGGTTAAGATGAATAAGGTTGGTATCAAAGTGTTCATATGGCTAACTTCGGTTAAGTATTGTTGAGCCAACAAGGTGTACACATTTAGGTACGGTTACTCATATCTAAATGAAGGTACATTTTATTTGTGTGTAACAAGCTAAGTTCGATCTAACGGTTGAAATATATTAGCTTGAGTCTAATCAGGTTTTCATCTAACGGTGAATATTGAATGCTTTGTTACCAAGGTAACATTGATTGCAAACCCTGATTTGGAGACTATATAAAGGAGAACTCTAGCAACTGGGAAACCTAATCCCCACACCTCCTGTGTGATACTAGGTGCGACTAGAGTCGATTCTCCTTTAACCTTAGGTTTTTCACGAAACCCTGTAGGTTAACGACTTAAAGACTTCATTGGGATTGTGAAGCCGGCCCAACTATTTTTTCTGTAGTTGCGTGATCTGATCTTGCACCTTCTATCGTGATTGAGTACTATCTTGTTTAAGATTGACTCGAGATTTATTCTCCGATAGGCAAGATAAAAAGTAATCACAAACATCTTCATCTCATCGTTTGTGATTCCACAATATCTTGTTTCGCTACCATATGATTAAGATTATTGTGAGGTGATTGATATTTTTAGTTTGTTCTTCGGGAATATAAGTCCGTTATATCAATTGGTTCATGTTCACCTTGATTTATCAAAATACGGAACAAAACTCATAGGTTTATCTGTGGGAGACAGATTTATCTATACAATAGACTTTTCTGTGTGATACAGATTTGTTTATCAAGTTTTCGACTTTGGGTCGTAGCAACTCTTAGTTGTGGGTGAGATAAGCTAAGGGAATCAACTGCGTAGAGTCCTGCTGGGATTCAGAGATGTAATGAGCACAACTGTACCTTGATCAATGTGAGATTGGTTAGGGCTCAACTATATTCCAGTCCGAAGTTAACTTGGAGTAGCTAGTGTCTGTAGCGGCTTAATACAGTGTCGTGTCTGTGTTATTTATTTTCCGCATTATATTTTGTTATATAATAGAAATATCACAGGTTGTGCGTAGTTCAATCAATTAGAGAATCCAACCTTTGGTTGTTGATTATATTTATTCACACTTGAACATTGGTCTTTGGTACCGTTCAAGTTGTTTTAAATAATAATCAGGCTCACAGATTCTATCTGTTTGATTTGCTGATTACATTGTGAAACAGAGATACAACTCTTGGATATATTTCCATTGATTGAGTCTGACTGTCTAGTTGATTCTCTTGGAATTATATTGGAGTTTGTCCATACAGATTGCTAAGAGAAATATTGGGTGTAGTTTTTAGACCCCGACTTTTTCAAGACTAAAACCCAACTGATCCATTTATGATTCATCTAATGCAAAACCATCATGATTTCAAATACTTCATCACCCAAATATATATTTTCGGAAAAGGTACAATGACAATGATGGGTGAACATCGATCTAGAGATTCTAGAATATGAATGTTGGGAACAATTTTCAACGGCAAGAAAATCATATATGAAACCTTTTATGAATATGTGTTTCCAAATATACCAGAAAAGTCCGTTGGACCCGAAGTATTCTAGGTACCCCAAGTGATTAAGCCATGATTCAATCTTTTTCGATTTATCTTTATAAAAGAAAATTAATACGTGAAACCTTGGTTCGTTCATACTAGTAGAAGAGAATGGAAACTATCACGTTTACAATAATGAAATAAACCATTTTAGTGACGATGAAAATATTAATTCCAAACAACAAAAGCCTGAATTGAAAGTTTCAACAATTTTAGGGGTTAAATCTTGGAGCACAACAATAAAAAACCCATAATTAATATCACTCTTTAACCGCACATCACTTGGCGAAACTGGGATGAATTGTCAATCTCTTTTTGTCTTCGTTTTTGGTTGTTAACATTTCATTGCCACTACCCTAGTAGAGAAACTAAGTATTCACGTTCCAAAATCTAACGTGAATGCCTCATTTCACTACCTCTGGTTCGAACGAACCAAGATCATACATACATATTTTATTCATCCATAGTTCATACTACATAAAAACAAGAGAGAATCATGCTCATGGAAATGAGAGATTCTCTGTTTCTATTATACTCACGTACATTTGATGATAAAGATTAACAAATTGTTATAATTTTCTTAGTTTTGGATTGTTATTAAGATTCTCTGTTTATAATGGTTCTTAGTTAATTTTTCCACTCCCCATATATGAACTATTCACTATAACGAAAGTTGTGTGAGTTATCAAAAATTTCTATTGTGCGAGTCAGCTTTAAAGGGTATTTTCGTGCAGAATATACTGAAATCCAACTCATTTATAGATCAACGAGTTGAGTACGAGTTTCCCACTCCCTTGATCCAAATACCCCCTCTAACAAAAGTGATAATCAATCAAACTCATAAATATTGCACATATGACACTCAAACTTCAGCAAGAATTCTTCTGGGAGAGGGAATCCCTACCTCATGCACAACCTAGTATGCCACCTACTGCAACCCTAACAAGAAGAACAAGATCAACATCAACCATCTAGGTGAGTTGGATAAAACCTAACTGTAGATGGGGCAAAACGAGTTGCTAGTTTTTAAGGAATTGAGGAGACGACCGTGCGGAGGAAACTCCTTGAACCGAGCGAACTGTCCAACCTCACACAGATGCACTGCAAGAAGGGAGTGCTTTGAATTCGAGAGATCAATCTGTAGTACTCCGGCCTAAACTAATACAATGGCCGTTCCAGAGTAAATTCGGTCACAAGAGAGGATGGGTCGATCTGTATGAGGGAAGCTGAGAAATGTGTGAGATCAATGGTTATCGAAGATTATAGGTGTGTTGTGTATTCTGAAAATAAGATACGTTCTGAATGATTGAATTTGCTCTGTTGAGAGTAATTACTCAAATGTTGAGTTGTTAATCTCGTGTTGTCTGTTTGACGTGAGATTGTCTCGTTTTCAATCATCATTCAGAGACTTATTTATATTGCTGGAATTGTAAAAACCATGATCCCATGAAGTGTGACAGTTGACAGAATCAAAGAGTGGATAAAATGGAAATCGTGTTAAAACCAGTTGCTCAACGTGCGGAGACTTGGTTGATTTTCCATCCACTACTTTGTTAACTCCTCCAACTGATTGCACGACTTGCTCACATTCTCATCGTGTGTATGAACACACGTGCCGTAGACCGCGAGACCAAAACCCTAGTTAATATCCCCCCATGTAACACGATTGATGTCTCGTGTGATTGTGGAGTCTGCAAGGCAGACGTGTATTTAGTTAGTCGATTCTTGACTTCGTGACTTCATGGGACGATGAGTCCTTGTCTTTATTGAGTTGAACATGGTTTGAAAATGTTCTGAGACTCACGGATTGAGAGAGAGGTATAATGTATGAATAAACATAGTTGACGTGTGCAAATATTGCTCATTTGATGATTTGTTGAATATTGATAGTTGAACCAATATTCCCTGGTTTGAGCAAATATTGCTCATCTGAGCAAATGTTGCTCGTTTGATGAATTATTGGTAGCATGACCAAAATAAAGTATTAAATCAGAATACTGGCAACTGAACCGAGTATAATTAATAATATGTTGATCATGAAATCAACGTAGAATTATTAGCGTTTGAATCTGGAATTATGAACCTTGGACTCAAAACCCTAATTCGATCAATTGATGGTTTATTGAAAATTAACCACGAAGTGAAGGAGGGACCGGCTATATGGGATCATGGGTCGACCATGTAGCGTCCAGATGCTCAAGTGAGCAAATACCAAGGTTTCTTGAAGACTTGTTGATTTGTTGATGAAAGGATGATTAAATGTTGGTTTAATCATTTATTAAAATAATGCTCGTCTGAGCCTTAGGTGATAAAACCTAATTAATTATGAAGAGATGAGGGACCGACCAAGGGGTCATGAAATCGGCCCTGGGTGATCCCGGGATCGAATGACGATCGTTTCATCAAATTCCAAACTTGTTCGAAAGAGTTTGAACCTAATATGAACGAATTAGGTCAAATGATGAAAATATGAGGGACCGGCCTCTTGCAAGCCAAAGAGCCAACCCTGGTCGGTCAAGGTAATATGCTCATGTCACAAAAGTGTTCGTGTCTCAGTTTTGAGAATTTTGATATTTTCTGATGTGCGTTTGAGCAATCATTTGGGAAAATATGAAGAAATCAGGGATTTTTGCTGAAACTGAGGAAACTTCATGAGATGAAGGAAAATAATTATAAAATGAAGGAATCATGAAGTGTGGGACCGGCTGAGGCCAAGGCATGGCCGGCCGGTCAACGACCACGGTCCCATGGTTCTTTTCCCATTTTATATTATTTTTCATGATTTTGTGGAAATATCATGAAATCAAGGAGTTTGTTGAAACTAAGGAATTTTGTTGAAATCAAGGAGTTTCCTTGAAGTGAAAGAGTTTCCATGAGATAATAATAATAAAATAAGGGTGTGGGACCGGTTTGAGCATGGTCGGCCGGCTAGGGCCCGGTCCCGTGAGTTTTCCTTAATTTTATATAATTTTATGTATTATTTCCATGATTTGAAGGAATTTTCATAATTTGAAAGAAATACCATGAAATCAAGGAATTCCATGGGATCAAGGAAACATAAAAAATAATAATAATAAAATAAAGAGCGTGTGGGACCGGCTAGGGCATGACCGGCCGACTGGGCCCGGTCCCACGAATTTCCCTAATTTTTATTATTTTTTCATGGTTTTATGGAAATACCATGAGATTAAGGAGTTTTCATGAGATTAGGAAAATAATAATAAAATAATAAGGAATCATGAGGTGTGGGACCGGCCAGGATGAAGGCATAGCCGGTTGGCTAATAAACACGGTCCCACGACATTTTTCCCAATTTTATATTATTTCCTTGATGCGAAGGAAGCACCATGAAACTGAGGAGTTCCTTTAAGACAAAGGATATTTGTTCAAATGAAAGGATCTTCATAAGATTAAGGAAAATAAAAAAATATGATAAAATATAAAATTGGGCGTGGGACTGGTCACGGCACGACCGGCTGGCCGGAGGGTCCAGTCCCCAGCGCCTTGGCTAATATTTTATTATTTATTATTTTCTTTCCTATTTTGCATAGGTTCATCGTCTCGTCGTATTTTGAAATATTCATTCGTGCATTCAGGTGCTCGTTAGTGCATTGAATACACTTGCACCATTTTAGTCGGGGCTTACTCGATAATGCTCAGATGCCCATGTGTTAGATATTTATTACTAACCCATGGAATTCTGCTGGAAAGGACCATGAATTGAAGTAACGAAATATTTTGAAAAATGTAGAATATCTTTCAGGGATTCAGTGAATGAATCTAGTGATTTAGGAATAATTAATTGATGGCTCTATACTAATACGATCATCTAGGAGCATTAATTGTTCAGGAGTCGAATGATATGAGCTTGTTGAAGTGTCATATTTCTTTTATATAGTCAGGGAAAATATTGTTACATCCCGAAGACGTTATTGCTCTATACTAGCAGGCAAGATGTCTAAGAGCCGTCCAATCTTTCGATTCTATATAAAAATAGTTACTGAACTTGCTAAGTATTTACAAGATATGTCGTTGCCTCAGCTGAGAGACTTCACATTCGCATATTCTCTGAGAGATAGTAGTCTCAGTCAGAAATGCTTGCGGCACGAGCTTTCATGCTTTCGTCGAGAGACATGAGTCTCAATACTCGTCTGATTGCTGGATCAAGAAAATATATAGTTATGGGTTTACGATTTTAGCCTTTGTCGAAAATCCACCATCTACATTAAGTCCCCTGCTTAGTGAGGGACAGTCATGTTCCTCATTCAGCACTAAATGGTGATTTTCCAACATACGAACGAAACAAGTAATTGAACTTAGTCGTAAGATAAGATGTTATCGGATTTTCGATTACGCGAGTAATCCACGGCTTGAACGAAGATCCCAGTTCCCAGTGGAACGATAGAGCATCGTCTTATGAGCATAAATTGGTGTTGAACCGCTGATTTGGTGATGGAACCTTGGTCGGTTTAGGATTCATGGGCCGGGCCCGAAAAGGAAATCCTTGTGAACTTAGGTTTTGGAAATAAAATTTGATATAAAAGGAATGAATCTTTTTTTTTTATTTCACCTACAACGACCGGCCACCACCTTCATCACCTCTTCATCTTCCTCACGTCAGTAGCAGGAGAAGGAAAAAAAAATTCGCCGGAGCACCACCGATTGTCGCCGCCGTCCGGCCATACCAGGTAAGCGGATTTTTTTTTTTTCAGAAGTTGATGAGTTCCATGAATTGTTCATGTCTTGATCATGCTAAAATTATATATATGTGCATATATGAGTGTGAGTTTTGTAGAAAACCCTTGTTTTTTTTTTTTAAAACGTATGTTCGTTTGATCGTTAGTTTAAGAAACTAGCAATAATCCCTGACTTAGGAGGGATTTTTTTTTAATTTATACATATAGACTTGTGTCTAGTGATAAAATTTTGTTTTTGGTTTTCATGAAAACCAAAACTTTACCTTAAAAGATGTGAACTTTTCACAAAACCGAAATAAACCCTCGTTTTAAAGAAAGATGATGATGCGAAGGAAAAAGATTTTTTTTTTTTTTTTTTATGAAACCATGGCCTGTTCATGGATTTTTTTTTTTATGAAACCGTGAAATATCCACAAAATTTTATATACGTGAGCTTTGCTCACATCAAAATGTTTTTTTTATTATTTACGTGAATAATTCACGTTTTTATTATTTATATATATGAATATATATAAAAAAATCAAGACTTGAATTTTGTGTAATCATTAGAAGTAAACAATTATTTATGATGAAATAATGTTTTAATTTTTATAATTTCATGGCGAATGTTCACACAGTAGAAATATTCATGATTTTATGAAAATCTGAGTTTTTGCTCATCTTTTGTAGGTTCGAAGAAACGAGCAAGTTTTGAAGTGTTAACTCTTACGTTGCAATCACTACTGTTAGTGGAATCGTAAAAAAGGTAAGAGTTGAGAATTACCATTTTGTAGATGCTTGCGTGAGCATTTTTCCAATTACTTCATTCCATTGATGTTTGCATCTTATATGAATGATATGCTGAAGCGGAGCATTGTGTGCATGTTATAGCTACTTTGCAAGGATGTCTGATTCCCAAGCCAATGATGCTTCCAGAGATGATATGCGTGTGAATAATGATGCCTCCAGGGAAGATTCATACATAGATAATGATGCTTCTAAGGATGATTCATGCATGGATGAGACTTCCATTGGCGAAGATGAAACTCCTGGAATTAAGAACGTTCTAAACATAGAGGATGCATTCTTCATAGATCAAGGGCCTGAAAAGCGTCTCAAAACTCCAGCATTTCGTCTTGATAAATCCCGCAGAGGTTACTCGGAAAAAATTGGTGACTCCTCGAGCAGACCATTCGGTTCGTCTTGAACGAGGATATTTTTCTGCATCAATCATCGAATTCAAGCTTTCTCGACGGCCCTTGGAAAAGTTTTCTGGATGGGCGAGGTACATGTTAGGTTTTCCTCGTGTTCGAGCCAAGTTGCATGATGCACAAGTAATACGGGCTATTCAAGCTTCTGGAGATTTGTTCATTTTTCATGATGCACGAGGTATAGTAGCTCTACTTGCTCGCTGGTGTATTCCAACTAACTCTTTCATATGCAGATGGGGAGAGTTTACCATTACTCTAGAAGATGTATTTGCTTTGTTGCATCTTCCAATCACGGATAATCTTCCTGAAGGTCTTTCTTCATCAGAGGAATTCAAAATCTCTAACACCTTGACAACCACAATTGAGGAGATTAATAAGGCATCTGGCAGCAAAGGTTGCTATGCTCATTGGTTAATACACTGGTGGCCAAGAGATACTCCTATGGAGTGGCCTGTTGACGGTACGTTATCTATTGCTGCTTTTTTGTGTTTATGGCTGTCCAGAGACGTATTTGAAGATGCTGCAAATTTGTTGAAGCCATTTGTGATTCCCTTTACAATTAAGATGGCTCAGGGTGAGCATCTCCCAATAGGAAGTTTTTTCCTTGGTTCTTTGTACTATAACTTGGACTCCTTGATTATAGACTCCAGCATCTCAAATGGTTTTATGATGATTGAATGTTATGCCAATACAATGTTTCTTCAAGCTCTGATATGGGAGCGTTTCAAGAATTACGCACCCATTCCACGTACCATTTTGCAAGGATTGAACAATGATGCTCGCCATGTTTTCTCTGAGAAGGCCAATGCCAGGATCATGTGCTGTCTACAAAACAACCTCGACTCAAGACTCGCTTCGTTGATGTCTTAGACCGTGAATCTGAGTTCAACTTCCGCCCATGGGTGTCAGTTCCCCCTTACATCTCTCAGTTGACAACTTTTAATACTGAAGAGAGTATGACTTTGAAATCTGGTGCTGATTTGAATGACGGCGAGAGGTCTTTTATGTTAAGTTGTACTCCCGGTCATCTGATATCCATAATACATGGCGAATTCTTGGTGGAAGAATACAATATTGATAGGGCGGCTCGGCAAATGGGTATGGATCAGTGTGTTCCGACTTTTCGAAGAAGGAAACCCTCAGTTAAACAGCTCATGACCCGTCTGGACCGCACACATGTGGAAGGAAGTGAATTCTGGTTCCCCAGCTCTGATTGTAGGATCAGAATATCGCATCACCAACACCCTTGCGAAATTCGTAAACAACACATTGCGAAAAGGTCGCAGATGGATAATATAAATGACGCAATGGATGACGACAGCTTGAACACGAGAAAGATGTGAAGATCTAGCGAAATTTAGGAGTGTTGCGAGATTTAATAGTTGTACACTCGCGAGAATGTCGCAAGTCAGATCCAAAAATAAAGGACAGCTTAGCTGTCATCCACTATGTAATGTCCTATATAAAGAGCCGAATAGGCTTAAGAGAGAGAGAAAGTTTTGAGGAGAGAGAAAGTTTGAGGAGAGAGAAAGTTTAGAGTAGCAATTATATTCTTGATTTAGCTTTCTTCTTGTAAAATTTCTAACTCAATTAATAAAGAAATGGATTGTTGATCTTAAAGATGTGTTGAATATTACGAATTCTTGTGAGGTGTGTATTGTAGGATTTTCTGCTACTACATATGGCGCTAGAAACAGGGACTGAAGATTAAAGATTAGAGATAGTTGTTAACATTGTTCAAATCAAGAAGACGATGAAACAAATTGATAAATCGGTTGAAGTAGAGAAAATTAAAATCAAGGAACGTAATAGAAAGTTGGAATGTAGTTTGATTACAAAAACAATGATTAATAAATTTCATGAAAATATCAGAGGGAGAATACATAAACGATATTTTGAAGGAAAGAAAATCGTAACAACGGAGAAAGCGTCACCCATGAAAGATTGGGAAAAACAGAAGATTACATTCACAACAGCAGAGATATCAAGAGAAAATTTAAACCACACATCTCCTTTGGTAATCACAAGAACCACACATAAAAGAAAAAGAAAAATCAGCAAAAATTATGGAAGAATGGGCGATAAACAGAACTCTAGTTGACACGGGGAGTTCGGCGAATATAATCTTTTACCATGCATACAGAGGAATGGGAAAGATGAAGAGATGTCTCCTTCAACTAATCATATTCATGGCTTTGGCAAATCTATAACAAAACCAAAAGGAGAAATAGAGGTGCGAATTTTGCTGGGGGAGATTGAAACACAAATGGCATTATGCAGTGGATATGGAATCACCATACAACATGCTGTTGGGAAGGCCATGGATTCATGCGATTAAAGCCGTAGCATCAACATTACATCAATGCATCAAATTTCCTATGCCAAGTGGGATTGGTGAAATTAGAGGGGAAACCGATAAAGCGAGATTATGCTATCAAGTTGAAGTAAAACAATATGAAGGACGTGCAAAGAAGCGAAAAGATCGCAGAAAATTGGCGAAGGAAGCAAAGAAAGAAGAGGAATTTAGAACTTATATGATAAGAGCAGAGGAAGGAAAAGGGATACAAAACGAAATTTTGGAAGAAGGAACCGAGCTTGCGAAGAAGATAAAAGAACCTACACCTATGGGAGAACCTAAGGCCAGCTACACTGCGGCAGAACCAACTAAGGAAGTGAATGTTGGGACCGAAGAAGAACCCAAAATACTAAAAATTGGGACCAAGATGGAAGCAGATGAAGAAGAAAAAACTATTGGTCTGTTGCGAGAATTTAAAGATATTTTCGCATGGAACATGGATGAGGTGCCTGGGATAGACCCATCTGTGGCATGTCACAGATTGGAAATTGACAAAAATGTAAGGCCATTCAAACAAAAAATCAGAAAAATCGCGACAACGTATCATCCTCAAATAGAAGAAGAGTCGCAGAAGATGCTTGATGCAGGGATTATAAGACAAGCAAAATACCCAGAGTGGATAGCAAATATGGTCGTAGTTCCAAAGAAGAAAAAAGGGATAAGAATTTGTATAGATTTTACTGATCTAAATAAAGCTTTTCCGAAGGATAGTTTTCCATTACCGGATATTCCACAAATGGTCGAATCAGCAGCAGGAAATGATAGAATATCTTCTCTAGATGGATATAAAGGGTACAATCAAATTCCTCTCGCTGAAGAAGATCAGGAGCATACTGCTTTTTTCGCTCCAAGAGGGTTATATTGTTACACAAAAATGCCATTTGGTTTGCGAAATGCTGGAGCAACATACCAAAGGATGGTAGAAAAGGTGTTTGCGAAGTGGATACACAAAACATTAGAAGTATATGTAGATGATATGTTAATAAAAAGTAAAGAAGCAAAAATTCATGTCCAAGATCTGAGGGAAATTTTTGAACAAATGAGACATTTTAACATCAAGGTAAATCCAGAAAAATGTATTTTTGGGGTTGCATCGGGAAAATTTTTAGGTTACATCGTATCAAAAGAAGGAATACAAGTTGATCCGGAGAAAGTACAAGCGATTCGCGACATGCCAACATCGGCGACGGTAAAAGATGTACGAAGTTAAATGGACTCTTAGCTTTCTTTGGGAAGGTTCATTTCGCGATCATCAGATAAATGTAAGCATTTTTTTCAATATACTCAAAAAGGGGACGAAGTTTAGATGGACAGACGATTGCGAGAAAGCTTTTCAAGGAATAAAGGAACATCTAACAAATATATCTATTTCGCAAAAGGCAGAACCGGGAGAAGAATTATTAATTTATCTTGCGACAACTTCGCATGCGTTAAGTGTTGTGTTATTGCGAGTAGACGCAGGAGTTGAAAAACCAATATATTACATCAGCAAAACCTTCAATGCTGCAGAAAAAATTATTCAAAGATTGAAAAACTAATTTTGGCATTAGTTTATGCAACATTTAAACTTCGAATATATTTTCAAAGCGCATGAAATAAGGGTACTGACAAAAATACCAATCGAGTCAGTAATGAAAAATTCAAAAAGATCAGGCAGAGTTGAGAGATGGAATGCACAGATAGGACATTTCAAAATCAAATATGAAATACTATCTTCACCAAAATCGCAAGTTGTTGCAGATTTCTTAGCAGAATTTCCCTTAGAAGATGATGAAGCAGTGGAAGAAATGATGGATATAGAAGAAGAGCATGGAAATCCAAGAGATCTATTAACAGAGCCAAACAGATGGGAAATATTGGTGGATGGATCATCAAATGGGGAAGGTAATGGAGTTGGAGTTGTTTTGATTTCGCCAGAGGGCAACAAAATGGCTTTTTCCTTCAAATTGGAGTTTGCATCCACCAATAATGAGACAGAATATGAGGATGTGATACATGCCTTGAAGTTCGCAATAGAAATGAAGTTGGAAAATGTAAGAATCACCAGCGATTCGCAATTAGTCATTTGTCAAATAAAAGGAGAATACACTACAAATGAATCATCCATGAAGAAATACAAAAAACTTGTTGAAGAGTTGTCAGCGAGAATCCCAAAAATTAAATGGAGACACATATCAAGAAAAGATAACAGACTCGCAGATGCTTTTGCTTTCATCTCAAGTATGATGACAGACCCAGCTGCGAGATGCATAAAGATACAAACACTTTCATCACCATCAATCAATAAAGAAGAAGAAGAAGAGGTAGATGTAATGATAATAGGAGATGGAGAACAAATACCTAGTATTGAATATTGGAGAGAAGAACTTCATGCATATATAAAAAGAGGAGAAACACCAAGGAATAGATTGGAGGCACACAAATTAAAAAGCCGTGCGACAAATTATGAACTAAGGGATGGAATATTATACCGGAGAGCCTTTAACGGACCTTCACTCAGATGTTTAACACGGAAAGAATGAGAAGAAGTACTAAAGATGTTACATAGTGGAGATGCTGGCAATCATAGCGGCGGAAGATCTTTGGCATACAAAGCGAAGATGCAAGGTTATTATTGGCCATTTATGCACGAGGATGCGAAGCAAATATCAAGGAGTTGCGAAGATTGCCAAAGGCACGGAAAGAAAATACATGCACCAGGAGCACCATTAACATCTTCAACAAGTGTATGGCCTTTTGGAAAATGGGGTTTAGATATTGTGGGACCATTCTTACCAGAACTCGGGCAAAGAAGATATCCGATTGTCACTACGAGACTATTTCACAAAATGGGTCAAGTAAAGGCAAGACAACACATTCGCGACAAAGATATTTTTACATTCATATTTGAGAATATCATATGCAGATTTGGAATCCCCGCACGCTTGGGGTCGACAATGGGAAACAATTTGAGGGACAGAATATAGAATCATTACTTAATGCATTTAAGATAAAATGTGGAAAGTCAACTCCTTTATACCCTCGAAGCCAACGGACAAGCAGAAACAACAAATAAAACAATCGCAGATATATTGAAGAAGAAATTAGAAGGGCATAATAGAGCATGGTGTGAACAAGTGCATAATGCAGTATGGGCTTACAATACAACCAGGTGAGAAGCTACGGGAATGTCACCTTTCTGTTTAACATATGGAGTTGATGCTGTACTACCAACATAAGTTATTATTCCAACAACAAAGAGAGAAGCTTGGGAGAAAAATCTTAGTGCGGGTAATATTTTAATCAAACTAGATGAATTAGAAGAAAAAAGAGAAAGAGCTCTATAGCATATGGAGAATTACCAACGAAGATTAGCCAGAGAATATAATAAACGTGTTAAGACACGCGAATTTCAACCAGGTGATTTGGTACTGAGAGAAACACCAATATATCAGCGAGAAAGTGGTGGAAAGCTTGCGAGAAAATGGGATGGACCTTATATCATTAAGGATATAGTTGGAACAGGGGCATATAGATTGATGGATCCTGAGGGTAAAGACGTGGGCCACAGGTTGGATAGACCATGGAATAGGTTATACTTGAAGAGATATTACCCGTAAAAGATTGTCGGAAAAGAGTAGACTGCGAAATAATGTATGATTGAAGCAAAATGAATTTACATGAAAATCTTGCGAAAGAATCACTGCGAAATTGCACAAAGTAAAGAAAGAACATGCGAAAATCTCGCACAGATAATGACAAGAGATAATAAAAAATCAATGACATGTCAGAAAGGGGCGAACCTGCTATGGCGTACACCCTAGTTCGCGAAATCAAAATTTCGCAAGAGGCAAATGTAAGACCTAAAGTACGTCATAAAAGGGGGTACCTGTTAACGTGGCTCATGGAAAAGGTTACACCGCCCCTGGAACCTGAGTCATGGAGAATTGGGGTCAATAAAGCCCATCCAGGGGAGATACCTTGGATTTTCAATCTAAGCTTATGACTTAGGTTGGACGACCGAGGGTATCTTCTAAGGAGTCAGCATATGACCAAGGCGCCGAGGTACACGGTTGACCCAAGAGTGCCTGGGGCATTTGAAGTGTCTCGTCCATTCTTGGCAAGTCTCGGCATATGCTGCACTCGGCCCGAAGAAAACTCCACTTAGGGTGCAGTCTCGTAACCATAAGCCCTATAGGCAAAAGGGATAAGAGGCTGCGAAAATAATTGGTTGTTGTTAAGACCGGATGGGGGGAGCTAGCCTTGTATGGCAGAAGTACGCCTCCTTGAAGGGGCAACCAGGGGGATGATAAGGGCGGCACCCTCCATTAGGGAGCTGATAAGTGTCTTAAGACGCAAATGTCATGAGGCTTTATTTTCGCAAGGAAATTTAGGCTTGTCATATTTGTGCGACAATCCTGAAGAGGCAATAATACAAAAGATAAAGATAAGACGAGATCAATCGGTCAATACATGATAATGTAAGGACGTCCTGCGATTTCGTCGCAAGACGACAATGTCATGAGACTTTATTTTCGCAAGAATTTTTAGGCCTGTTATATTGTCGCAACAAAAATTTCAAAGAAAAGGTTAAGGGAAGGTCAATGGGTTTTTGCATGCAAATGCAAAGACGTCCTGCGATTTTGCCGCAATGACAAGAGGTGGCGCAATAAGACCTTTAACTAGGAATGCAAAATAAGACCACATGATTCAATAAAAGATTTATAAAAACTAATTATCATTTATGCAGGTCATCCATCGCGAGAAAGGTAATGAGAGGCGGTATGGGAATTATTCAACGATGGACATTATCTTTCTCGCAAATAAACACAACAATAAAGAAATAAATGCATCTCAGAGAGGATTGAAATACATCATATGCAAGAAGTTATATAGGTCAAGAAGTTCACAGAAATAAAATTACAAAAGAAGTTCAACTATCAACATCAACTTTTTCGCAAGAAGGAGATAATGGACATTCTTCATTAATTTTATCACTCTCGCTAGCTTTCTCGATCTCGCTAGCTTTCTCAGCTTCGCCAGTTCTTCCTTCATTTTGGTTTGTTTCAATTTCTCCTCCATCTGGATTATTATCAACACCTTCATCATTTTGGAGGAATCTCTTCTTCATTGGCGAAATCTTCGCAACTTTCATAATGATAATCGCTGTCCGGAGTACCAGGGACTTCATCATCATCTACTTCCAAAGGCTCGATGGATACAGGGGAGAGAGATTTGGATAATAAAATTTCATTCACAATAACTTCAGCCCTAAGATGAACTTGGCGAAGAAGTGCCTTCTGGTGATTCCTACTTTGGATATATTTGGAGTAAGAGAGATAATCAAGTCTTCTTTATGCCCGATCGCGAGAACAAGCAAGAGAAGTAGCAAGTAATGCATTTACTTTGCGAATCTTGGCGTAGTTAGATTCCAAAGTAGAAAGGGAGGAACGAAGATCTTTCTCAGATTCTGCAAAAACAAAGAATAAAGAAAATCATATAGGCGAAAGATTCGCAAGGAAGACATAATAAAAAGACTTAACAAAGAAAAAATGGTTGGGGCAGTCAAATTTTATGACTACCTTCCTTTTGTGAGATAAGATATTGAGTTAAAGCCAAGCAACTATTCTCAAAGTGATCCATGGCATTGTCAAACCTATCACCAACCAAGCCTTTCAGCCGAGATCGTAAACTTTTTTCATTAGAAATAAGTAAGGTGTTTTGCTTCGCAAGAGAGGTGTAGGATTCTTCTAACTTGGAATATTGATCTTTGAGTTGACTTGCTTTTATGCTTAAAACTATTCTACCTTGAATAAGTTTATCTCTCTCCGCATAAGATGATTTTGTTATTTCTTTGAGTTTATTTCTCAATGAGCAGAGAGATCGTTCTTGATCACTACATACTTTTTGGCGAATGTTAAGTTCTTGCGAAGAGATCTCCACCTTATTCAAAAGAACTCGTTTCTCCTGAGATAGGGTTTGATTCTCATCTGATAAAGTTTCCAACTCCAGATTAGCTTTAGTCAAAAAGTAAGAGAGGCGAGACAATTCATTACTTAATAAATTTTGCTTTTGGACTAATTGAGCATTCTCCTTAGTAAGGTTATCTATTTGATCAACAGAGTACGTATGAAGTTTATCTAATTGGTTATATTGATCCATCCAAGCATCTCTATCCATTCGGGCTTCTTCGGCGACGGATTCAAATTGATATATCTCCATTTTTCGTTTCTGGTTTAGAGCTTAAAAGGGGAATAGAGATTTAAAAAAAAAAAAAATTTACCTTTTAGTTCCTCTTTCTTCCTGCGAAGATTATCACGATCCAGCAAAACATTTTGAAGTTTTTGATTCTCAAGATGAAGAGTGTCACATTTCAAGGTCATAGCTTGGAGATTACTTTTCAAAGCTTCAACTTCCTTCTCTAACGATGTTTGCGAAACCATTCTGACAGAGCCAAAATATTTAATTAAAACCTCGCAAACACCAAATCTGATAGGATCAGCGGAAGTTTTCTTGACATCATCTAGAAGGTCGGATAAAACCTTGAAAGCGATATTCATCCCTTCCAAATTTTATTTACTAAAAGGGAGAGATTCGGATGATGAAGCGATGATGGCAGAAGGTGGGAGAGTTGAATCATCTTTCGCCATATGTATGTCATCGGAAGACGATATTTGTTGAAGGTTAATGGCTGGGGTTGAGGCAATGTTAAGAAAAGAGGCATTGACAGTAGAAGAAGAGAAGGGTTCATTCGCAACAAGGTTATTGTGAGGAACTTCATCTATAGAAAGATTAGTTACAGGGGATGAATCTGCGGCGACATTTTCGCAAATGAGAAGAGGAGATTCCACCTGCGAAGATGTCGCAGGAGGTGTTGAAAGCTTAAACAAAGGAAATGGAACAGTTGTTTCAACATTTTTAGGATGGCGAGGTCTTTTGGGGGGCCTCTCCACATTTGCATCACCCTGCGAATCACAAATCATATAAGAAACAGAGGCAACAATATTGTTATTAAAAGAATAAGTGTTTATTAATACCTTGCTATTCACAGGCTTCCTTTTGTTCACAACGAGTTTTTGCTGCGAACTCTTGGGAATATTAGGGTTTTGGATCGTAAACTTGGTGCTGGAAGTGTTTTTGCTGAAATAGAAACAGTATGGGAATTATCTAAAGATGAACAATATCAAATAAAATAATTTCAGTAGAGAAAATCAATTTTAAGGAGATCGCCAAAGAAAATAAACAAACCTTGATGGCTCCATAAGAACAAGAATGAAAAGAGGGAGAGGATTTACGGAAAGATGAACAAAGAAAAAGTTGCAGAGACGACAAAAAGAGGATTTACAGATGAAGAAGACGAAGTAAAAGAAAGAAGACATTTTTATGATGGATCTCTTCTTAAATAGACAAAAAAATGGTGACCGGTTAGCATTTAAAGTGCCGGTGAATAGGGGAAAATTTAACACGTGTAAACGGTTATGCTTAATTCACGGAATCTTGTCGGCAGAAAGAAATAAACAACAACGGCATTTTGAAAGTGTTAGTTCTCATGACATTCTCCCCTTCGCAGAGAAGACATGAGAAGAGGCAAGATGTAGGATCAGAATATCGCATCACCAACACCCTTGCGAAATTCGTAAACAACACATTGCGAAAAGGTCGCAGATGGATAATATAAATGACGCAATGGATAACGACAGCTTGAACACGAGAAAGATGTGAAGATCTAGCGAAATTTAGGAGTGTTGCGAGATTTAATAGTTGTACACTCGCGAGAATGTCGCAAGTCGGATCCAAAAATAAAGGACAGCTTAGCTGTCATCCACTATGTAATGTCCTATATAAAGAGCCGAATAGGCTTAAGAGAGAGAGATCTTTTTGAGACGAGAGAGAAAGTTTTGAGGAGAGAGAAAGTTTAGAGTAGCAATTATATTCTTGATTTAGCTTTCTTCTTGTAAAATTTCTAACTCAATTAATAAAGAAATGGATTGTTGATCTTAAAGATGTGTTGAATATTACGAATTCTTGTGAGGTGTGTATTGTAGGATTTCCTGCTACTACACTGAGAGAGTCACATATGTAACTCCGGGTTACATAAACTTTTGGGATCAACAACTCAAGCGTTTGCTTGATTTCGTGAGAGTTGATCAACCTTTAGTGAAGGAGCCTCCTTCTGCTGAGATGATTGCTACTCGACCAAGATTGAAGTATTTCCCTGGTAGTGATAAACGGAAAACATCTCCAGGATGTTCACAAGTAAGTATTCTTTACGAAGTCTTCATAAGATTATGATAACTGTCTTTTGATTATTGCATCAAAACTTTCCACATGACGGTTGTAACGTAAGACCTCGAATCGATGTAGACTTCTCAAAACTTGAAGCAACTATTCATGGTGGAAAAGGCAGGAACAAGAATTATAAGATGTTACCTAACACCATAAAGTCCCCAGTGATTCGTTTGTTGAGTCATCGATACTTTTTTACCATGACTTCTTCTCATCCGTGTAATTAGGATCGTAAAAACCAATATTTGTTATTTTGTTACAGAATTTTACTCCATCGAGTATTGACGGTCTTCGCCTTCTCGTCGCTTTGGGCAAACAACTTCTGATTTGAATGATGAAGAAGAGGATGTAAGTGTTTCTCCCTATAACGAACCATGATGCTTTATAGATAAAAAATGCTAATTGTTGAGAATATGTCCAGGAAAATGTCTCCATGGAAGTGGAGAGTACTGATGATGCTCGTTTGGAGGATGGTGATAAAGGAAACTCCCAAAGCTTGAAACCGAATGAAAGTAATGGTGTTATCGATGTCGATGCGAGCAATTCTGGTTCTTCGAATGCTTCAGAGACCAGCCAAGTAAGTATTTCCCTTGCATTTTATCCATAGGAGCATAAACTTTTTGATTCATGAGTGAATGAATGAGAATGTATGTGAATATATGAAAAGCTTTGCCGAAAA
The DNA here is from genome assembly GCA_023531295.1 of Papaver armeniacum. Taxonomy (NCBI): domain Eukaryota; kingdom Viridiplantae; phylum Streptophyta; class Magnoliopsida; order Ranunculales; family Papaveraceae; genus Papaver; species Papaver armeniacum. The sequence goes on along the minus strand of JAJJWW010013302.1, from coordinate 179,064 downwards.
TACGTCACCAGAAATTTCAGAACTCAGCCTTTTAGCAAAAACGTCGTAAAATCTTCGTCCGATATCAGATTTTCGCGATATGCATATGTATCTTTATGCCCAAGAAATTTCCTAGCTTATTTAGAGAAGATTTTTAAGTTTTGAGCACGTTTAGGTGTCGAAATCGACGAAACAGTAAACATCCAGGAGACTTTCAGGAAGTTTTCAGCTGTCATGTAGTCGGATGTTTCGACCACATCTTTTTGCTCGTTTATCCGATTGCTATGAAATTTTGATATGCTGTAGATAACATCCATACAAAGAGAATGGTATATAACTCAACCCTTTATTCTTCACCAATTGCTCCCAGTTAATCGTTTTGTATAGGGAAGTGTAAAGTCTTCTCAGGCGAGCTTGTTGTAAAACGTGTTTTTTGTGACTTTCACGTTATTTGTTGACATCTAGCATGTAGAATGAAGAACCTTGATGATGTTAGATCACTCATATGCTGTGTTTTATGATTTATTTTGGTTTCATGCTTGGATGATCCTAATCTCATGTAATCTTCGTATTAGGTGCAAAATACTGAAGTTGAGAATGAAGGAGTCAATAATGATGAGACGAGCAAACCTGGGATTATTTACAAAGAGCCAAACATCTCTGCACTTCAAGGCCGTGAGAGTGTTGTCGTTGAATCAATTAAGGAGATCGAGACTTCGATTGTTGTTGCTTCAGTGATGAAAGGAACTGAGCCGCAAGTAGAAGAGACTGAAGAAACTGTTGTTGTAGAGATTGCTCCAATGAATTGAAAACCGTATGGTGGTGAATGAATACCCAAGTGCAGGAGTTGCTTTTGATCCTCCTTTTGACGCATCACTCCCATATCACGAACTAGTTGGTGGATTCAGCGTTCCCATTGGATATGCCAACTTGTACGAGAAAATATGGAAGAAATTTGGTCATACCGTCGTTACTAGAGACCCAAAGCGTGCTTACTCCTTAACCATGCAAGTAAGTGTTATCTTGCGTGTTGTAAGTGATATATGCACTAGGTCCAGAAATGTTGTGACTCCAGATGTACTCTTTGATTGGGAGTTCAACTTGGAGAATTCTGAGATACTTGGCTTCAACGTGAAGTGGCTTCGTAAGAAGATAAATGCTATTAAGAACTCATGTTTTCAAATGATGTTGTGATGGAGAAGGAAGACAAGATTGCTAGGCTGACTGAAGAGCTGAACATGGAGAAGGCGGCCTTACAAGTCTTGAAAGATGCAGAGGAGCAAAAGTCTTTCTTTTTGCTTGATTTTCTTTGATTTCTTTTCATAATCTCTTGAACTTCGAACTTCGAGAGATGTGAGGTTTGGTTTCGGTTTTGATTGGTTTTGGATAAGTAGATGATTGAGGATTTTCTTTGGGTTTGATAGAGATTTTCTTTAAGTAAACTGAATTTTGATGAATTGCTGAATTTAAATTACTAAATGCAAGTATTGCAAACATTTTGGAGGAATTGAAATACAATGAAAGAAAATTCTAAACACCAAATGTTTGAGGTTTTCGTGCCTTGAGCATCCGATGCCTCGAATATCCAAAACCTTAAACGTCAAAGGCCTTGAGCCAATTCTCATGTATCACGACCACAGTCTCCTTGTTGTCCATGTTGATCAACTTGTAGTAGCCACCAAAAATGACTTAGAGATCATAAAAGGTCCTTCCCGATTGGAGTTCTTTGCGTAATGAAAGTTGCGCTTAGTTGCTTTGAGAACTAAATCTCCTTCCTGGAATTTGTTAGATTTAATCATTCGTGCCCTGAATATTTTTCTTGATTTGGAATTCTTCGTACAGTGGAATTCCATGTTGTTGAAGTCTTCCAACCTTGCGGCACATGTTGACATTCTTGCAAAGGAGAGTATTTAGGATACTGTTTGTCGAACTCAGCCATTATTTCGGCAATGACTGTATTAGTGAGGTGTTCGATTCGGAGAGGTTCTGCGTCCAGCCACTTGGTGAAATATTGCTGAGGTGAGATTATCCACTCATAGCATTTTGCATTAGCTAAGTTGTTGGTGGAGTGAATCCCTCGGACCAGATAAGCATATTTGAATACTGATGATATGGACACATGAGGGGGAATAAGACTTGCCTGAGTACGAAATCTTTTGACGAAAGCATTTGCATTTTCCTCAGGATTTCGTGTCAGCTCTGTCAAGGCTTTGACCTCCTCCAGATACTCGAACGATGAAACATCCTCTTTTTCTTCTTCTGAATCAGAGGTTTCTTCGACAGAGAAGTGTGCAATTGAAGGTGTTGGTGTTACCTTTCCAGCATGAATCCATGTGCGTCCAAGAATCATATCATATCCTAGATATTCTCGGATTATGTAAAATTTTGTTTCTGTCCAGGATGAGTTTATGTTCACCTTGAGAGTAATGTGGCCATAAGCGTCTCTGGGTGTTCCTTCATGATCTGTGATTGTCACTGGAGCATGGATGGCTTCTTGTCGTGTGACACCAGCGGCTCTGAGAGTTTTCAGAGGGATAACATTGACAGCAGTGCCAACGTCAATCAATGCTCGTTTGAACTCGTTTCCCTTGAGATGGACTGTGGTGAGAAGTCCCCAGTCATGCATTTCTTTGTCTGTTATTGAAGGCTCTTGAATTGACAAACGCTTCCCTGATACGATGTGATTCAGTACAGCAAACATGTCTCCCCTTTGAGCCTTTGATAAGTATAGCAATTCGCAGACATGCTCGATTAAGGACTGGACTGCTTCCTTGACAGGCGGTTCAGAAAGGGTGAAGGTTCTGACTGGGAGAGGATCTCTGTGTACTCCTTCAGTCCCCAAGTTGAGTTCTCCTGATTCGATTTTTTCTTTGAATATGCGTTTCAAAGTTTTACAATCACTTGTGGGATGGTTGACGAACCTATGAAAGCGACAGTAACGAGGATTTTCCATGGCTTCTTCAGTTGGTTCTTTCTTGACATATGGCGCTTTGATTGCACCGTCTTGAATCCAGCGTCTAGAAGTTTGAAAACTTCTTCAATGGAGCAGGGGAAATCAGGTGCTTCTGGATCAGCTTCTGTGTGTTGAGCAGGAACTTGCGTATTATCCTTCTTTTGCGCCTTTTAAGGAGTTGAGGAAGTATGTTTGCGTTGTGGCTCGGCTTTCCGTTTGCTCCCTTCTGCAATAACATTTGTGGAAGGTTGGAGGTTGTATTTTTTGTTGATTAAACGTCTGCTTCCTCGAGTTTCTCGTGATTCTTCAGCTTTTGTAGTCTTAGCTCTCTCCAATAAAGCAGGTGCAGTAGTTGCCGATCTCTTGGCTGCTTCATGAAGTTCTAAGAAAGTCTGAAACTTGTGATTTTCTAATAAGGCTCTGTAGACTGGAATCATTCCATTGATGCATAAGTCCACGAGTTGTTGCTCTGTGACATTTGGATCATGGCAGTCCAAAGCTTGAACTCTGAACCTTTTCACATAATCGTTAGGATGTTCGTTGCTCCTTTGAAACATCCTTCCGAGATCAGAGAGGGTGATTTGCTCTGAAACGAAGAAATACTTTCTGTAGAAAGCATTGACCATCTCTCCCCAACTTTTGATGCTTCCTGGTGCGATGTTGTTGTACAAGGTATATGCCCTGCCTTTCAGAGACTTCAAAATTCTTTCAGATTTTGACAATATGGTTGTGTTCATGTTCACCCAGTGCTTCCATAAATCGAGAAACATATTCTCGAGCATTGCATGTTCCATCATAAAGTGTGAAGGTTGGAGAGGTATAACCTTTTGGTAGAGGAGTCCTTTGCGTAGCAGCAGGGTACGGAGGTTGGTGACGATGGATAGAGGGTGTTTTATCTTTTCCACGATCTTCCAAAAGACGTTTCAGTTCTTCACGAGTGATGAAACTGGATGGTTCTTTTGCTGGTGGATTATCTGCAGCCTTAAAAACTTCTTCATCGTCTACTACATAGATCAGAGTGACTTCGGGATCAGCGTCTGAAGACGTTTCTTTAGCTTTTCCTTTCTCCTGAGTTTTCTCTGACATCTTGTTTGTAAGAGTCTTGAGATAGTTGAATAGTTCCTTCTGAGTGGCATCCATGTCAGTCTGATTCTTGGCAAGAGTTTCTTGTACCTTCATAAGATCACCTACGGTAGGAGACAGACCGAAGAGTGGATTGTTGATGGCGCCAGTGCCATCACTTGCAGGGGTGATCACTGGAGCACCAGCGCTCGGAGGAATGGTAGTGGCCGGTTGCGCCGGAGGAGCGGTGTTGGCGATACCACTAGAGCTTGCAATATTAGAGCCGGGTGTTGAATCCGGATTGGTAACTGAACCAGACCTAAGACCGACCATCTTTGTGAGAAGTGAGATTGCAACCGAGAGAATGATATCCCACTGTGGTCGCCAATCTGTAGATGGGGCAAAACGAGTTGCTGGTTTTTAAGGAATTGAGGAGACGAACGTGCGGAAGAAACTCCTTGAACCGAGCGAACTGTCAAACCTCACACAGATGCACTGCAAGAAGGGAGTGCTTTGAATTCGAGAGATAAATCTGTAGTACTCTGGCCTAAACCAAGACAATGGCCGTTCCAGAGTAAATTCGGTCACAAGAGAGGATGGGTCGATCTGTAGGAGGGAAGCCGAGAAATGTGTGAGATCAATGGTGATCGAAGATTGTAGGTGTGTTGTGTATTCTGAAGATAAGTTCTGAATAATTGAATCTGCTGTGTTGAGAGTAATTGCTCAAATGTTGAGTTGTTAATCTCGTGTTGTCTGTTTGACGTGAGATTGTCTCGTTTTCAATCATCATTCAGAGACTTATTTATATTGCTGAAATTGTAAACACCATGATCCCATGAAGTGTGACAGTTGACAGAATCAAAGAGTGGAGAAAATGGAAATCGTGTTAAAACCAGTTGCTCAACGTGCAGAGACTTGGTTGATTTTCCATCACTACTTTGTTGACACCTCCAACTGATTGCACGACTTGCTCACATTCTCATCGTGTGTATGAACACACGTGCCGTAGACCGCCAGACCAAAACCCTAGTTAATATCCCCCCATGTAACACGATTGATGTCTCGTGTGATTGTGGAGTCTGCAAGGAAGACGTGTATTTAGTTAGTCAGTTGCTGACTTCGTGACTTCATGGGACGATGAGTCCTTGTACTGTTGAGTTGAACATGGTTTGAAAATATTCTGAGACTCACGGAATGAGAGAGAGGTATAATGTATGAATAAACATAGTTGACGTGAGCAAATATTGCTCATTTGATTGTTGAATATTGATAGTTGAACCAATATTCCCTAGTTTGAGCAAATATTGCTCATCTGAGCAAATGTTGCTCGTTTGATGAATTATTGGTAGCATGACCAAAATAAAGTATTAAATCAGAATACTGGCAACTGAACCGAGTATAATTAATAAGATGTTGATCATGAAATCAACGTAGAATTATTAGCGTTTGAATCTGGAATTATGAACCTTGGACTCAAAACCCTAATTCGATCAATTGATGATCAATTGATAGTTTATTGAAAATTAACCACGGAGTGAAGGAGGGACCGGCTATATGGAATCATGGGTCGACCATGTGGCGCCCAGATGCTCAAGTGAGCAAATACCAAGGTTTCTTGAAGACTTGTTGATTTGTTGATGAAAGGATGATTAAATGCTGGTTTAATCATTTATTAAAATAATGCTCGTCTGAGCCTTAGGTGATAAAACCTAATTAATTATGAAGAGATGAGGGACTGACCAAGGGGTCATGAAACCGGCCCTGGGTGATCCCGGGATCGAATGACGATCGTTTCATCAAATTCCAAAATTGTTCGAAAGAGTTTGAACCTAATATGAACGAATTAGGTCAAATGATGAAAATATGAGGGACCGGCCTCTTGCAAGCCAAAGAGCCAACCCTGGTCGGTCAAGGTAATATGCCCATGTCACCAAAGTGTTCGTGTCTCAGTCCTGAGAATTTTGATATTTTCTGATGTGCGTTTGAGCAATCATTTGGGAAAATATGAAGAAATCAGGGATTTTTGCTGAAACTGAGGAAACTTCAAGAGATGAATGAAAATAATTATAATGAAGGAATCATGAAGTGTGGGACCGGCTGAGGCCAAGGCATGGCCGGCCGGCCAACGACCACGGTCCCATGGTTCTTTTCCCATTTTTATATTATTTTTCATGATTTTGTGGAAATATCATGAAATCAAGGAGTTTGTTGAAACTAAGGAATTTTGTTGAAATCAAGGAGTTTCCTTGAAGTGAAAGAGTTTCCATGAGATAATAATAATAAAATAAGGGTGTGGGACCGGTTTGAGCATGGTCGGCCGGCTAGGGCCCGGTCACGTGAGTTTTCCTTAATTTTATATAATTTTATGTATTATTTCCATGATTTGAAGGAATTTTCATAATTTGAAAGAAATACCATGAAATCAAGGAATTCATGGGATCAAGGAAACATAAAAAATAATAATAATAAAATAAGGGGCGTGTGGGACCTGCTAGGGCATGACCGGCCGGCTGGGCCCGGTCCCCGAATTTCCCTAATTTTTATTATTTTTTCATGGTTTTATGGAAATACCATGAGATTAAGGAGTTTTCATGAGATTAGGGAAATAATAATAAAATAATGAGGAATCATGAGGTGTGGGACCGGCCAGGATAAAGGCATAGCGGTTGGCTAATAAACACGGTCCCACGACATTTTTTCCAATTTTATATTATTTCCTTGATGCGAAGGAAACACCATGAAACTGAGGAGTTCCTTTAAAACAAAGGATATTTGTTCAAAAGAAAGGATCTTCATAAGATTAAGGAAAATAAAAAAAATACGATAAAATATAAAACTGGGCGTGGGACTGGTCACGGCACGACCGGCCGGCCGGTGGGTCCAGTCCCCAGCGCCTTGGCTAATATTTTATTATTTATTATTTTCATTCCTATTTTGCATAGGTTCATCGTCTCGTCATATTTTGAAATATTCATTCGTGCATTCAGGTGCTCGTTAGTGCATTGAATACACTTGCACCATTTTAGTCGGGGCTTACTCGATAATGCTCAGATGCCCATGTGTTAGATATTTATTACTAACCCATGGAATTCTGCTGGGAAGGACCATGAATTGAAGTAACAAAATATTATGAAAAATGTGGAATATCTTTCAGGGATTCAGTGAATGAATCTAGTGATTTAGGAATAATTAATTGATGGCTCTATACTAATACGATTGTCTAGGAGCATTAATTGTTCAGGAGTCGAATGATATGAGCTTGTTGAAGCGTCATATTTCTTTTATATAGTCAGGGAAAATATTGTTACATCCTGAAGACGTTATTGCTCCATACTAGCAGGCAAGCTGTCTAGGAGCCGTCCAATCTTTCGATTCTATATAAAAAATAGTTACTGAACTTGCTCAGTATTTACAAGATATGTCGTTGCCTCAGCTGAGAGACTGCACATCCGCATATTCTCTGAGAGATAGTAGTCTCAGTCAGAAATGCTTGCGGCATGAGCTTTCATGCTTTCTCGAGAGACATGAGTCTCAATACTCGTTTGATTGTTGGATCAGGAAAATATATAGTTATGGGTTTACGATTTTAGCCTTTGTCGAAAATCCACCATCTACACTAACTCAAACGTGATCAAAATCAATAAGAATAGGGCAGCTAGAGGGCACCCTGAAATTACAAGTGCATGTGTTCATTTGCAAAGACACAAGGATAAGAACTTTGTTATCGGTGGGCCAACCTTTGGGCGTCACTATCGCTATAATTGCTGAGACCCATGACATGCTGATAGCGTCAAAAACGCTCACACAGTGGAGCTGAAATATTGTTATCGGTGTGAGGAATAATATTGTTTTTAGGAATTGATAGGTGTAGAATACACCGTATTTACTATTTAGTAGTTACGCTTTCTTTGCTATTTTTCTTGTGAATTATGTACTTTACGCGTGTTTTTGAGTTATTAGGTGCTTTGGAGTCGCACGGAGGAAAAGAAGGAGAAACTACTCATTTAGAGCGAAAAGGGCGAATTATCATTTCACAAAGGCGAGCATTATCCTGGAGCCCAGTCAATGTTAAGGGGCATCTCTGTTTTGGAGAAGTATTAAAGACATGACACCTTACGTTAGGGGCTGCCAGATGGGTGGCTTTGTATCCACTCTTGGGGTGCTAATAGCAATCCCACTCACAGGCCTTATCTAGATCGGAATTGAGGAATTTTTCCCATTTTCTTTGTTACTATTTGCTTTGCATCGAGAGATTCATGGGTTCTGTGGTGATTTTGGTTGAGATCGAAGCGAAGATGATGCAATGGATTCGAGATGCAATTGAAGGGAAAATGAATTGGGTTCGATTCATTGTTAAGAAGGAGGAGTTCTTGATGCTCTTTAGTCGATTGGGGTCTTGAATCGATGCTTGTATTCTCGAAGAATCAGGGGTGACTGTTCGAATTGAGAAGGAGATGGATTTTTCCGCCATGGGGTTTGAGCGAGAACTTGGAGGCATAATTTGAAGCTCGGGAGAGATCGATTAGGGTTCGATGGATCGAGAGCTAAGAGATGAATCAGAGAAGGGGTTTGTGAGATTTACATGAAATTGAGATGGGTTTCGAGCTTGGATGCGTCTGGTGTTAAGTTGGTGGAGCTGTAATGTGGAATCAGGTGGAGTAAATGGGTTAGCCTGAGTTGAGATGGCAGCGCGGGTGCAGTTGCTTTTGAGCTAAAATGCAAGGCTGATAGGGTTTTCGAATCTAAGGATTGTGGCTTGAAATTGAACAAGGAAAGCAGAAGAGAAGGATGCACTGCAATGCTTGTGTGAATTATGGCCTGAGTAAGGATATGTAAGGAATTGCAGGGGTGTTGGCGAGCTTGCTGAAACAATGGCTCAAGAGTTTGAAGGTTCCGTGGTGTTTGAAGGAGTCCGGATGTTGAAATGGCAAAGAATGTGCAGTGGTGATGCTAAGAAAAGTCCATGGAGCTGGTGAGGAATGTTGGAAGTCATCTTCGGTGATGTGTGTTGCTGGATTTGCAGGTACAATGTTGGTTGTGGTAGCACAGAAGCACCAGTGCAGGTGTTGCATATGAAAAGTGCACTGAGTTGCAGGGAAGCTGAGAACAGGTCTGAAATGTTATAGGTGGAGATATGGTTGCAGGTTAACAAATTATAGAGAAGGTGATTTGGGTTGAATTGCAGGCAAGGTGATGCTACTGGAAATTGCAGCTCCAGTTAGAATGAGTCAGGAACTGGTGATATAGTTGCAGCTGGTGTAGCTGATGGTGCTGTGCTGGATGAAATAGGCCTCATGGCTGTGAAGAACTGTTGCAGGGAATAGGCATGAGCAGAGTGATGCTACAGGTGCAATGGAGGATTTGCTGGTGGCACTTGCAGGTACAGCTCAAGTGGGTGATATTGGCTGGAATTGGAACTGCAGAGCCGAGAGTCGATCTTTGTGAGAAGCTAAGTGTGCAGGGCTGGTTCAGGTGGAGTGCAGCTGCTGTGTTAAAGGAACTGGTGGTTACTCGCAGTTACAGTTTGAAATGAAGGAACTCATGTTAGGCTGCAGGGTTGAGTGGAGTTGCAGGTCTGGCATTGCTGCAGAGTTGAATGGAGCTGCAGACTTGTTTTGTAGCAGAGCTGACACTTATGGTTATAGTAGCAGCTGCTAATGGAGAGCAAATGAGCTTGAGAGGGAGCAGTGAAGGGAAGCTTCACTGTGCTTAGATGAATGCTTAGGACTTGACAAGTTATGAACTGAACTGAGCAATTGCAGCTATCACAAGGAAAGATGGCTTTGAAGCACAAGGTGTGAGATTTGAATTATAGCAATGCCGCGGAGTTGGAGTTGCGGAACAGCTGAGGGTCTGGTGTTGGCGTTGAATTGGTTACAAGGTTAGAGTTGAAGCTTATGTGCAGTCCAGGTTGCCAAGGAATGGAACTGAGGTGGAGGAAATGATATTGAGGAGTCTGAGGTTACAAGGGCCATCTTGGCTGGATATGAGCTGATGATGCACAATGATTGTGCTACACTGTTCTGGCCTGTGCAAGAACTGTGGCCTGGCAAAGTCAGCCCAGTTAGATCACCAGGACACAGCTGACTCAGACCTGACTCCATCTGACCCAGTCCTAACTCGGTCTGACTCGTTGACCCGAGATGACTCGGTCCTGACCCGTTGACCCGGTGGCCGGTTTGACTTGGCCGGTCACCTGAGATGCTATTTCCGGCCAATTTCCGGCCATAAACCCAGTTTTCCGGCGACGTTTTTGGGACAAAATTTCTACACGGGTTTTTCTCCATGGTGGGCCGGGTGAATTTCCAACTAATGGACTTTGAAGACAAAACCTAGTTTTGGAAGGAGAAAAAGACTACAAAAGGGAAGACTTCTACAATTTGGAGATCACGTTTTATTATCTCTACTTTTTCTAGGGTTTACAACCATGAAGTCTTTTCTCTTTCTTCTTGTTATGAACTCCTTGAATATGAGTACCTAAGTTTATTATTGGTTATGGAATAGTTGGATTTCACATAATATGATTCTTTGATTCAATATATTAGTTTTGTCTCATATTTATCGCTTGCAATTCTCTCTGAAATATTGTTTTATGATTTTGATTGTTTTGTCAAGTTGCAAATTGGTAGAACTTCTAATCACATCTATTGCTAGTTTAGGGTTTATTATACGCAAAAGTGATATTCCTTGAATATAAGTAGCATAATATGATTATAGTTTGTAGTGATATATTCTTATGATCATATGTGAATCGTAACCTTTGTTAAATCGAATTAGTGCGCTTTCCACGTTCGATTGCTTTGATTGGCCTGATTTCATAGAACTTAATGCATCTAGGGAATTAAACTTGATTAGTGCTTTTACACGTTAGGTTGTTCCTTTAGGTAGAATTTATATTCGCATCTTTTAATGTGTTTGTTGATGACATGAGGAGGTTTGCGGGATATTCTTGCGATCAAGGTATTCTAGGGTCTTTGATAAAAGTTGAGATTAAAATATCAATTCTAGTTATTGTGAAAAGCATGTTAGTGAACGAAAACGAAATCCTTAACCAATATCTCTTCTATCTTATTTGTTTGCTTATTTGTTTCTTTGCTTTTATATTTGCTTTTTTGTTTATTTTTATTTACACAATCAGAAATTCTTTCGGGTGTTTTATATAGGAAACCATAACAATTTGACAACCTAGACCTCTCTGTGGGATCGATCCTTTCTTGCCCTTGCTATATTTATATTTTGAGTAGTAAGAAAGTGTAATTTATTTTTGACGCTTACGACAGCGATCAAATTTTGGCGCCGTTGCCGGGGAGGCAACGGTTGTCAATTGTTTTTGGTTTCTTATTTTTGTATTTAGTTTTTGTTTTATTTTTATTTTTATTTTTTCTTATTTTCTGGGTTTTAACCTTGGTTTGAGAATTATTTCAGGTGCTTATTTCTATGGAAGGAGCATATTACGTGGATGGATACGGATTTCAACCTCAACAATACGACAACTACCAATTCCATGGGTATAATCAAAACCAATTCATTGGTTATGACCAATATTCCATGGAACCTTATGGTTTTCCTCAACAACTTTATGGCGGGGAACAACCACAAGGATGGGAGGATTCTTATGCTTGTGAACAAAAAGTCTCTAATTTTATAGATAAAGTTTCCACCTTTTTACAAGAGGAATTTCAAAAAGTTAAAGAGACTACAAACGAGCAACTCCAAGAACTTCGTGAAGGTATGACTATCTTGCGAAGAGGCATTGATCAATACAAGGAGGATATGGATAATTCTAATGGGCATATGGTTTGTGATGAATATTTGATTGATGCTAATGTTGAAAAAGGCCAATCCTTGGACACTTTCGTGGATAATTGTGTAGTTAACTCAACTCTTGATCGTAATAATGATCATTCACCTATTCAAAAGGATGAGTTAGAGTTTAGCAACACTAAATTCAGCGAGGAACAATCTTATGTTGACTATGATAGTGACGGTGATGATGATATATTGCTTGAAACAACTCATGGTGACATCTCCGAGGAGTCTTTTTGGGATCAAGATGAAGATGAAGAGGAATATGTCGACACTTGTGTAGATTACTCAAGCATTGATCTTAATAATGATCAAGAGCCTATTCAAAGGGTGGAGCTTGAGGATGATGCATTTTCGAGTGTTCTAAAAAAGTTTCTTATGATAAAATTTGGATCCGCAAAAGAGTATGTGCCTTACAACAAAAAGGAGGAGTATGTTGAGAATGAAACCGTTATAACCAATATTGTGGAAGACCCAATTGAACTTGTGCATGAGTGTAATGATGATGTTTATGTCGAGACTATGGTTAAGGCAGAAACGGATGAAGAATGGTTGCAAGGTTTGATAGAGGACCATGATATAAAAGAGGTGAATAATTCACTTGAGTTTTTTAAGGATGAAGAGGATTCCATGATACAAGAGATCGTGCAAGGTTTATCTAACCCTTTGCCTATTATTTCTTCTCCTTTACCTCTTATTGGTTTGAATGTATGTGCTTCGAGAATATTGTTGGATGACTTTGTTTCTCGTTTTCCGCCATTGGAGATACTTGATTCTCATACTATGCAGGTTATGGAACAAGAAACCGTGGAGGTACCCGACTTCTATATTCTTTATACACTTCCAAGTGTGGACAAGAATAAGTGTGGGGGAAGCTTTTATCGGTTCATAGCTTTACTTTTGCTTTATGTTACTAATATTTGTGTGAAGCTAGTGTTTGCAAAACAGGTTCTATGGACGGATCCCCAACTTTTTAGATTATTGGTGTATGGGGAATGAATCTTACAAGAAGCTAAGTCGGGCCGTCGACTATAAAACAAGCGCTAAGTGGGAGGCAACCCACCGGTTTTGTATCTCTTATCCTTTTGCATTTTATTTTTGTTTCGTTTATTTATTTTTACTGTTTTCATATCATATTTGCATCCCTATGTTTAATTTCATTGAGTCCGTAATCTATCTTAGAAGAGAATTATGACGAATACCTTTTTCGTCAGAAAATTTCAGACTGCGCGTAGTTCAGTCCAGAGACCATAACTGTCAGACCGTTTATCAAAACACTGTGAAATTTTGACACTGTGTAGAAAACACGTAGGTGAACAACTTTTGTGAAATGGAGTTTTTCCAAATTCCTTACCAATTTGCACAGTTTTTGCGTTTTATCTGCTGTTACGTCAGAATTCAGAACTTTCGGTTTTACACATTGAGGACAATGTGAAGTTTAAGTGTGGGGGAGCATTTATATGTTTGTATAGTTTGTTTTTGACACCATTAGTGGATGGAACCATTTTGAATGCAGGAGTTGAGGAACCAATTAACTAAAAGGGAAGAATATAGCTCAGAAATCACAAATTAACATGATAGTTGTTACCATATCTCTTAATATCACCATATCACATTCTATTTTTATTTTTCCATATTTATCTATTGTTCTCTAAGTGCTTTGGTGGGTCACTAAACATCGACGTGTTATTACTGCTAGGATGAAATAAAGTGATTGAGTTACTAGAAAAAAAAAAAAAAAAAAATTTGAAAAAGAAAAGAAAAAAAAAGAGACCGACCAATTAGACCAAAACGGAATAAAAGACACTTGGGAATAGCAAGATGTGTGAAACGTAGTCCCTGTCTCCGTCGCCTAAACAAGCGTGGAATGCAGGATCCAAGGCAACTATCATGTACTTGCTGACAAGAAGCATGCGCTTGGATCCAAAAGATCTAATCATGCCGTCTAAAAAAGAGAAATTGGATCCAGTTTGATCCAATCATATAAAAAAAAGAAATTATTATTGTGTTGAATAAAGTCACTCTTGGTTCCCTTGTATATGCCAATTGATTTGATGTAGCATTCAAGACGAAGTAGCTCAATCCAATAGGATTAGGTTCATCTTAGCAAAGACCTTCGACAGATATGGGAAACATCGAACACTTGAATATTCGCCAACATCTACATCTATATCCATCTTCTTAATCTTTTCATTGTGATTGTGGTTGTTAGTTTCCGAGTATTGTGGCTTGTTCGACTATCTAATTAGAGTTTATTTACTAATGTATGAATTGAATTTGCAAGGTACCTCCTCCTGTAGTCATTTTGGATTGATTCATTGATTTGTCACGAATAGACGGATTTTGAAATATAGGTTTTGTAGGTATATCTCTAGTAAACCTTCACGAGACTATAACTCGTCCACTAGGGACACCTAGGGGTTTAAAGGATTGTTATTTATGCTAAAAGTGACCGTAGCCTCGACGACATGGAGTTGTTGTATTTTATTGTTTTGTTTGATTTGCTCGAGGACTAGCAAAGTCTAAGTGTGGGGAATCGATAGGTGTAGAATACACCGTATTTACTATTTAGTAGTTACGCTTTCTTTGCTATTTTTCTTGTGAATTATGTACTTTACGCGTGTTTTTGAGTTATTAGGTGCTTTGGAGTCGCACGGAGGAAAAAGAAGGAGAAACTACTCATTTAGAGCGAAAAGGGCAGAATTGTCATTTCACAGGCGAGCATTATCTGGAGCCCAGTCAATGTTAAGGGGCATCTCTGTTTTGGAGAAGTATTAATGACATGACAGCTTACGTTAGGGGGCTGCCAGATGGGTGGCCCGTATCCACTCTTGGGGTGCTAATAGCAATCCCACTCATAGGGCCTTATCTAGATCGGAATTGAGGAATTTTTCCCATTTTCTTTTGTTACTATTTGCTGCATCGAGAGATTCATGGGTTCTGTGGTGATTTTGGTTGAGATCGAGCAGAAGATGATGCGCTTGGATTCGTAGATGCAATTGAAGGGGAAAATGAATTGGGTTCGATTCATTGTTAAGAAGGAGGAGTTCTTGATGCTCTTTAGTCGATTGGGGTCTTGAATCTGATGCCAGTATTCTCGAAGAATCAGGGTGACTGTTCGAATTGAGAAGGAGATGGATTTTCGCCATGGGGTTTGAGCGAGAACTTGGAGGCATAGCCGAAGCTCGGGAGAGATCGATTAGGGTTTGATGGATCGAGAGCTAAGAGATGAATCGAGAGAAGGGGTTTGTGAGATTTACATGAAATTGAGATGGGTTTCGAGCTTGGATGCGTCTGGTGTTAAGTTGGTGGAGCTGTAATGTGGAATCAGGTGGAGTAAATGGGTTAGCCTGAGTTGAGATGGCAGCGCGGGTGCAGTTGCTTTTGAGCTAAAATGCAAGGCTGATAGGGTTTTCGAATCTAAGGATTGTGGCTTGAAATTGAACAAGGAAAGCAGAAGAGAAGGATGCACTGCAATGCTTGTGTGAATTATGGCCTGAGTAAGGATATGTAAGGAATTGCAGGGTGTTGGCGCGAGCTGCAAACAATGGCTCAAGAGTTTGAAGGTTCTCGTGGTGTTTGAAGGAGTCCGGATGTTGAAATGGCAAAGAATGTGCAGTGGTGATGCTAAGAAAAGTCCATGGAGCTGGTGAGGAATGTTGGAAGTCATTCATCGGTGATGTGTGTTGCTGGATTTGCGGTGCAGTGTGTTGGTTGTGGTAGCACGAGCACCACCAGCAAGGTGTTGCATATGAAAAGTGCAATCGAGTTGCGGGGAAGTTGAGAAACAGTGTCCAAATGTTATAGGTGGAGATATGGTTGCAGGTTAACAAATTATAGAGAATGTGATTTGGGTTGAATTGCAGGCAAGGTGATGCTACTGGAAATTGCAGCTCCAGTTAGAATGAGTCAGGAACTGGTGATATAGTTGCGGGTGGGTGTAGCCGATGGTCTTTGGCTTGATGAAATAGGCCTCATGGCTGTGAAGAACTGTTGCAGGGAATAGGCATGAGCAGAGTGATGCTACAGGTGCAATGGAGGATTTGCTGGTGGCACTTGCAGGTACAGCTCAAGTGGGTGATATTGGCTGGAATTGGAACTGCAGAGCAGTAGCCTGATGCTGTGAGAAGCTAAGTGTGCAGGGCTGGTTCAGGTGGAGTGCAGCTGCTGTGTTAAAGGAACTGGTGGTTACTCGCAGTTACAGTTTGAAATGAAGGAACTCATGTTAGGCTGCAGGGTTGAGTGGAGTTGCAGGTATGGCATTGCTGCAGAGTTGAATGGAGCTGCAGACTTGTTTTGTAGCAGAGCTGACACTTATGGTTATAGTAGCAGCTGCTAATGGAGAGCAAATGAGCTTGAGAGGGAGCAGTGAAGGGAAGCTTCACTGTGCTTAGATGAATGCTTAGGACTTGACAAGTTATGAACTGAACTGAGCAATTGCAGCTATCACAAGGAAAGATGGCTTTGAAGCACAAGGTGTGAGATTTGAATTATAGCAATGCCGCGGAGTTGGAGTTGCGAATAAATGAGGGTCCGTGTTGGTGTTGAATTGGTTACAAGGTTAGAGTTGAAGCTTATGTGCAGTCCAGGTTGCCAAGGAATGGAACTGAGGTGGAGGAAATGATATTGAGGAGTCTGAGGTTACAAGGGCCATCTTGGCTGGATATGAGCTGATGATGCACAATGATTGTGCTACACTGTTCTGGCCTGTGCAAGAACTGTGGCCTGGCAAAGTCAGCCCAGTTAGATCACTCAAAGACAAAGATCGGACGACTCCATCTGACCCAGTCCTAACTCGGTCTGACTCGTTGACCCGAGATGACCTTGGCCCCGACTGTTGACCGGTGGCCGGCTTGACTTGGCCACACACCCGAGATGCTATTTCCGGCCAACTTCCGGCCAATTTCCGGCCATAAACCCAGTTTTCCGGCGACGTTTTTGGGACAAAATTTCTACACGGGTTTTTCTCCATGGTGGGCCGGGTGAATTTCCAACTAATGGACTTTGAAGACAAAACCTAGTTTTGGAAGGAGAAAAAGACTACAAAAGGGAAGACTTCTACAATTTAGAGATCACGTTTTATTATCACTACTTTGTTCTAGGGTTTTTCACCATGAAGTCTTTTCTCTTTCTTCTTGTTATGAACTCCTTGAATATGAGTACCTAAGTTTATTATTGGTTATGGAATAGTTGGATTTCACATAATATGATTCTTTGATTCAATATATTAGTTTTGTCTCATATTTATCGTTTGCAATTCTCTGGAAATATTGTTTTATGATTTTGATTGTTTTGTCAAGTTGCAAATTGGTAGAACTTCTAATCACATCTATTGCTAGTTTAGGGTTTATTATACGCAAAAGTGATATTCCTTGAATATAAGTAGCATAATATGATTATAGTTTGTAGTGATATATTCTTATGATCATATGTGAATCGTAACCTTTGTTAAATCGAATTAGTGCGCTTTCCACGTTCGATTGCTTTGATTGGCCTGATTTCATAGAACTTAATGCATCTAGGGAATTAAACTTGATTAGTGCTTTTACACGTTAGGTTGTTCCTTTAGGTAGAATTCATATTCGCATCTTTTAATGTGTTTGTTGATGACATGAGGAGGTTTATGGATATTCCTGCGATCAAGGTATTCTAGGGTCTTTGATAAAAGTTGAGATTAAAATATCAATTCTAGTTATTGTGAAAAGCATGTTAGTGAATGAAAACGAAATCCTTAACCAATATCTCTTCTATCTTATTTGTTTGCTTATTTGTTTCTTTGCTTTTATATTTGCTTTTTTGTTTATTTTTATTTACACAATCAGAAATTCTTTCGGGTGTTTTATATAGGAAACCATAACAATTTGACAACCTAGACCTCTCTGTGGGATCGATCCTTTCTTGCCCTTGCTATATTTATATTTTGAGTAGTAAGAAAGTGTAATTTATTTTTGACGCTTACGACAGCGATCAGGAATGCTACTTTTCACCGGGTAGAGTGCTGAAATTAGCAGGTGGTGACTTTCAGAGTTGCGTCTCAGAACAAATGGTATATACTCAGACACAACCTCAGCTGTGGGAGCACCTCCCTCCTAATGTAATGAAGATAAATGTTGATGCGGCTTTTGTGCCAAACAAAGGTGCAGCAGGTGTTGTAGCGCAAGATCATAATAGTAATTTTCAAGGCTGTGGAACGTCTATTTTCGATGCAACTTCATCATTGATAGCTGAAACTAAGACATCTCTGTTAGGTATTGAGTTGGCAAAAAGAAACAACTTCACTAGGGTGATCATAGAAGGAGACGCTACAAATGTAACCAAAGCAATATTGGGGGCTGTCGATGACATTCCCTGGAGCATACACTCTTTGGTTATGAAGATAAAAGATGCTAGCAGTTGTTTTGATGAAATATTATTTCAATTAGTTCCTGAAAATGTAAATGGTATAGCTCATTCCTTATGTCAATATGCTATAATGATGAAATTGAGGGTTGGTGGAATGCCACCTCTCCTCCTACTTGTATTTCTTCAAACCTCACTTTGATTGATGTAGTTCAATAAATCTAAGGGGGTTTCTTAACCCCTTTTTCCCTTCAAAAAAAAATAAAATAATTTTATTTCAGATTAAATAGTCAGTTTATTAAGAACCTGGACAACAATTTCATACAGATCCATAATTAGTTTCTCATAATGTTTTATCCATATTCTATGCGTATTTGTGGAAAGTCTACAAGGCATGGATACATTTTAGATCCATGCCATAGGGCTCGGTGTGCCACAGTCAGTCTGACTGAACGGCTCCAAATCAAGAACTCGTACAATCTGTGCATCCAGAGTGTATAGATATTCAGGATCTACGACGCTATGTTAGCACATATCTTAAGCGGGTACAGATACATTGTACCGGATATGTACCCCACAGTTACTTGTTTCTCCGAGCGATTCGGGATAGCAGCTTGGAAAGGCAACTAATCTTCTCTCTTTCTAAACTTTCTTTCTTAACCCTTCCTTTAAATTGTGATGCTGGGTTTAGTCAAACCCTCACCCAATTTCAGACATGGGAATGAAATGTTAACCCTGAAAACAAGAGCTTTAAACATTTTCACACTACCAACAACAGCCTTAAACAACAGTCTCAGAAGAAAAGCAGATTCCCTTCTTTCATGGCTTCCGCAATTTCAACAACTTCGGAAGAACCCACCACTATGAATGTCGTTCAGCATCCTGTACAGGTGATTCTCTTTTCTTCATTGTACTGATAACTCCGAATAATAGTAGAAGCTGTGTTTTTTTTTAATTGGGTTTTTATTGATGTTCAATTTTGTGGAAATTTTGATTTGGGTATATTTTGGAGATGTTTTTGATTGTATATGTTGCTCATATAGTGGTGGAGCTGATCTTGGATTAGGGATTTTATTTTTGTTTTTTATGGTTTTGAGTAGTCATTGAAGCTTGTTTATAGTGAATAACCTTGAATCCTTGATGATAAAAACAAAGATGTTGCCTTTGGAAATAGGTTTTGTTCTTGTTAAGTAGGAAAATTTTGATTTTCAAGGACATGTAAACCTGATGCTATTATGTTGCTCTACTGTAAAGGCCCTGACCTCTCATTTAGGAACAGTTTTGGTATCTCTAGTCTCAACCTTGATTTTTAGGGTTTGAAATGAACATTGGATGCGTGGTCACAGTGTAACTGCTTCAAACTCTTGGTTTAAAGAATCAAACTCTTGGTCACAGTGTAATTGCTAAGCATCCTTAGAGATGGTCGATTTTCATAGTTTTGTCAAAATCGTTTGTTATTTGACACTTACAACAAGCATTATTAGATTAGAACAAGATGAGCTCTCTAGGTTAGTAAGTTAGATTTGAGGCATGCATATGTTATTTGAAATTTTATAGGAAGACCTAAATGAAACAGATGTGGAACATGTTAATATCCAATGTCAGATAGGGTGCTAACTGCTAAGGGTGAGATAAGGCAATTAGTCATTCTAAAAAACTTAAGAACAATGGGGCCTCCAGAGAATGGGAGAAAGGTCTCTGTTATTTTTTCTCCTGTCGCTGAAATTTTTGGAACCACGGAGATGCTTAGAATGGGAATCCAACTAAGCACCTCTACAGATTGTGGGAAGAGTTGTTCCTTGGAGGGGGTAGTATGGTGAAATTGTAATCATGTTCCAAGGTGATTGTGGCTCTTGTGCAGCTGATGAACCTGTAGATTAAGAATTAGTAGATCATTGGTATCAAAAAAAAAAAAAAAAAAGAATTAGTAGACCACTGACATATCTCATATCTGCTCCACATAATCCTTATTCTCTTGCTATGCTCTCAAAAGTTATCTCCTTGCTACGATGTGTTTCTTAATACTACCCCAGAATACTATATAGGTGCCGCATACATTTTCGCTCCACAAATTATTAAACTTAATGTTATTTTGTTGAACTTTTTGATCATTAGATGTTGACTTTTATGTTATCAACCAATCAGACAAACTTCTCATATTTTTAAAGTTTGCCTAGAAATGTACCAACGCCATGCTTGTAGATTTGTCCAGGATAGATACATCATTTTAAACTATTCTCTCTTTGTGCCTTCTTGAAAGGTTGCAAAGCGCTTGGAGAAGTTTAAAACTACAATCTTCACACAAATGAGCATGCTTGCGATCAAGCATGGAGCGATAAACCTCGGCCAAGGCTTTCCCAACTTTGATGGCCCTGAATTTGTGAAAGACGCCGCAATCCAGGCTATTAAAGAGGGGAAAAACCAATATGCCCGGGGATATGGTGTTCCAGATCTCAACTCTGCAGTGGCTGCCAGGTTCAAGAAAGACTCGGGACTGGTGGTGGACCCTGAAAAGGAAGTCACTGTCACTTCAGGATGCACTGAAGCCATTGCTGCTACCATGTTAGGCTTGATAAACCCCGGCGACGAGGTCATCCTTTTTGCCCCTTTTTATGATTCTTACGAAGCTACCCTTTCCATGGCTGGAGCCAATATAAAATCCATTACCCTCCGGCCTCCCAATTTCTCAGTTCCAATTGATGAGTTCAAGTCTATCATCTCAAAGAATACTCATGCAATACTTCTAAACACACCACACAACCCCACGGGAAAATGTTCAGCCGAGAGGAATTGGAAACTATTGCATCTCTCTGTATAGAAAATGATGTGTTGGTTTTCTCAGATGAAGTTTATGATAAGTTGGCATTTGAGGAAGATCACATTTCTATAGCTTCACTTCCTGGCATGTACGAGAGGACTGTCACCATGAATTCCCTCGAAAGACCTTTTCTGTGACAGGTTGGAAGATTGGTTGGGCTATAGCTCCACCACATTTGACATGGGGAGTTAGACAGGCACACTCTTACCTCACTTTTGCTACATCAACTCCAATGCAGTTTGCCGCTGCAGAAGCTCTTCAACCTCGGAAACTTATTATGAAGAAATGAAGAAGGATTACATGCATAAGAAGGAGATATTGGTGGAAGGACTTAAAGATGTAGGTTTTGTGGTGCACCCTTCAAGTGGTACTTACTTTGTCATCGTGGATCATACTCCTTTCGGATTTGAAAATGATGTCGCCTTCTGTGAATATCTGATTAAGGAAGTGGGAGTTGTCGCAATTCCAACGAGTGTATTCTATCTTAATCCAGAGGATGGTAAGAATTTGGTGAGGTTCACATTCTGCAAGGACGAGGATACTCTTAGGGCAGCAGTCGAAAGAATGAAAGCGAAGTTGAAAAATGAAATCACTCAGTTTCAGCATAATTGAGAAATAATATTACTGTTAAATTTCCGTCTATCCAAAACTGTTTATTTTCTGTCCGGGGAAATTCTTCCCGAGTAGAATGAAAACATTTACATTGTAAGCCATTTGAATGAGCATTCTCTTGATTGAAATCACATTAAAGTAGCCGTCCAACCTTTTCAAAGCTGGATCTAGATGCACAATTTTAATGCTATGAAATTCTATTACAAACACAAAATGCTTGAAGACTGCAAAACTGCAAAACTACTCTTTTTCAGCTTAACTCGATGAGAAAGCAATAGAAGCCATGATAATATCATTTGTTTTTTGTTGTTATTTCTTTATTCAGCTTCAGTTAATGAGCATAAGAAGACTACAATAGACTGTTGGGCAGCTACAGGCATGTAAACGTAAGTCATAAACAACAATGACAAGTAGAGGTTTGGCTCCGGTTTCGAACTGGACATTCAAAATCAGTTGGCAGTGGCAAGATGTATATAGTATAGAGATATCATCCAAAATGAAATTGCTGTACCACCTCTGTGCTATTTGGCCATGAGACAAGTGTCTAATGGTTAATCACACGTTTGGCAGGAGTCCACCAATATATAAACAGGTTGATGTCCTTGAGATGAAACAGGATAAAAGATTTGTCCTCAAAGCTAAACTTATTAGGGTTAGGTGCCCTAATTGTTCCCGTTATAAAGAACATCATCCCCGTACTTGAGAGTTGAGACAGATATTCAGCTCCAGAAACATCCGCCGCAGTTTTGGTTTTTGCTATTCAAAAATGGACAAGGAAAACCAGAAGATCAACAACCATCAAGAAGAAAAAGGTACTGAAAATCCTAAAAACCATCTTTCTGTTACTGATAATTCTATGGAAATGAAAGCTCAAGTATCATTTGATAGTAGTAAAGTTGATGAAGTCTCTGAGACTAGTAAAGTTCTAGTTCTTGCTAATAGATATGGAAAAACCCCAGCTAGTGATAACTACATACTGTGCAACATACTAAGCAGACTTAGATCAAAACACCTCACGAGATTCAAATCTGTATGTACACAGTGGAAATCTATGATTGAAACTGATTCTTACCTCATCGATTTACAATACCGATTTCATAAGGGTGGTAAGAAACCACTCTTGTTTATCAGCACACCCCCACCACCAGAATCTGATGATGACCCGAAAGAGTAGGAGGAACTATTGAATTCGCAGGTGCTTGTCCAATTGAGGTTCAGAGATTGGAATTGGACCGCTCCAGTTTTGGTATACCTAAGCAAACTGTGGCTGGTTTGGTTTGTATTACTGGTGGCCGTGAAGCTTTTCTCGTTTACAATCCTAGCACTGGAGAGAGAACACCTTGGATTAAAACGCCGAATGTTTATGAGAATATTGGTGGGGATAGAAGGTGAGATGTTCATTGCATTGCATTTGGATATAGTCCAAGAACAAAGGAACATAAAGTCTTGTGCATATCAACTACAAAGAAAAAGGATTAAGAAGACCCCTAAATGTCTTCTGCCTTCAAAAACACGGGGATGGTAAAGAACACCCCCCCCCCCCCCCCCCCCCCCCCACCCCCCACCCCACCCCCCACCCCCCATTGTTTGATCATGCTGATGGTTTTGAAGAAGTTGGGGCTGATGAAGAACAAGTATGTGAAGTCTTCACTGTAGGTGAAAATACATGGAGAAGGATCGATGCAGTTCCACCTTACAGTTTAAAAAGTAAGGTTTGTTACTTGGGTGAGCTTGGCCAATACAACTTTGAATGCAAATCTGTTTATGTGAAGGGTAAGATATACTGGCGGTTCCGGTTCACTCGCAAAGGTGAAGTGTTGATGGTGTTTGACGTTCGAACTGAGAAGTTTCAAGTTATTCCCATCCCTGGATATGTCACTGAGACCCCTGGAAATATCCACAAACTGTTGAGTTGTTGGAGGTTGATGGTCGTATAGCTGTATTGAACTTCACACCAGGCTGTCCCACCTCGCTGTGGATACTTGATCAACATGATGGTAGCAATAAGTGGTCATATGAAAAGGTCAGAATGCCTTGTAACTGGAATGGACTTCAAATCTTTCTATTGAAGCTGTTCCAGGACCTTCAGGTACAAAATTTATCATCCTCAAACTACAGACATCAGAAACTGTTTATCTTTACGATCGGGACAAAAGTGTGTATAGTTCCAAGACAATCAATGATATGTTTGGACTCAATTATCAGCCCGGTGAGTTGAGAGAGATTCTCACTCTAGTCGACAGCCTTACACCTGTGTGTACAAAACCCTGCAGCATGTTTTGAAGGAGATACTGGTTGAAGTGTTGGTAATTCTTTATCTTTGCAGTGGGTAGTAGAAGGTATTAGGTCACAGGTGTGCTGGAGTTTTTTTAGGGGATCAGAAGTATTATTTTGGATTACTGATGATATCACATTCCTTTGAGGTATCATTACTATTACTTTCAGTTATGGGGTTTTACTTGGATGTTTTTTCTGTTAATCATGCTCTGGAGTTCAGGGATTATGTTCTGTGATGTTTTCAGTTTGCTATTTTGATCGGTGAAGCATTTGCTCACCTCTAGTTTGACTGTTCCTTTCAAGCTGAACTACGGATTTAGTTGTTAGTGTCTTGGTCATGTTTGTGCTTGTTGCTAGCTTAAAGTTCCCCCAGTCCTGTACTCTCTAACTTTATTTTAGCATGAAAAAGTTGTGTGAACTCCAATATATCATTTCCTTTGACTAGATTGTGTGAAATCATTAATGGAATCCAAGACCCAAGTTATAATCTTTTTAATTGTGATAGGTTTTTGCATTCACTGGTTATAATTCTACATTGTACCAGGCACTATCTAATTGTACTATTTGTTGCTGGCCTTATTTTCCACTTGTCCTGAAAATGCTCTCAGGGCCTGATGGCCGATGTCACCAGTTCATCTCCTGTCAGCCAATATTGATCTCCATAATCCTTGAGTTCTACTCCCTCTGGTATGATACAAGAGGGGACTAAACCTTCCTGTTACGCTTGTGATACTGAACTTCTCAGAAAATGTCACTGGAACTAGATCACTTCGCTGCATCATTTTTCTATCAATGGGGCATACGATAGGACATCTAAAAATAGGGAAAAATATCGTTTGGTCCTTTTTTAGGTGGGCCCATGTCAGTTTGGTCCTTTGGGAAAACGCCTTTACTGTTTGGTCCATAATTATTTAAAAATATTAAATGGACAAAAATACCCTTCCGTGTTAATTCCAACTTATTTTTTGTAGCAGTTCATTCGTCAAAATGAAGTCCTGTTAATTTCTACTTATTTTTTCAGAAATCACCTATATAAACCAGAGTTCATTCCAGAAATGAACTCCATATAAAAAGCTAAAAAAAACCAGAGTTCATTCCAGAAATGAACTCCTGATAAAAACCTATATAAACCAGAGTTCATTCCAGAAATGAACTCCATATAAAAACCTAAAAAACCAGAGTTCATTCCAGAAATGAACTCCATATAAAAACCTAAAAAAACAGAGTTCATTTGTAAAAATGAACAACATCATCATCTTCAACTTCATCTTCTTCGACGTCTTCAACAGCAGCAGCAACATTGTCTTCATCATCTCCATCTTCTTCGTCATCTTCAACAACAGCAAAGAAATGAACTCATCAAAATCATCTTCGTCATAAACAAACAACAACATCTTCGTTATCTTCTTCAACTTCAACACCATCATCTTCATCACAAAAGAGAAAGAAAAACAAGAAGAGAAAGTAGATCCAAACATCAACAAACATCATCTCCATCATCTTCTTTCAACAACAACACCAACACCAACACCAACACCAACACCAACACCAACACCATCGTCTTCATCGAAAACATCATCTCCATCGTCTTCTTTCAACAACAACAACATATCAAATCACCATCGTCTTTATCGAGAAAAAAAACAGTAGCAGGAAAAAAAAAAGAAATGGAGAGGAAAAAAACCTGGCTTGATTGGGGTATTAGGTCACAGGTGTCTTTGGAGTTTTTAGGGGATCAAGTATTATTTTGGATTACCGATGATATCACATTCCTTTGAGGTATCATTACTATTACTTTCGGTTATGGGGTTTTACTTGGATGTTTTTTTTAATCATGCTCTGGAGTTCGGGGATTATGTTCTGTGATGTTTTCAGTTTGCTATTTTGATCGGTGAAGCATTTGCTCACCTCTAGTTTGACTGTTCCTTTCAAGCCTGAACTACGGATTTAGTTGTTAGTGTCTTGGTCATGTTTGTGCTTGTTGCTAGCTTAAAGTTCCCCAGTCCCGTACTCTCTAACTTTATTTTAGCATGAAAAAGTTGTGTGAACTCCAATATATCATTTCCTTTGACTAGATTGTGTGAAATCATTAATGGAATCCAAGACCCAAGTTATAATCTTTTTAATTGTGATAGGTTTTTGCATTCACTGGTTATAATTCTACATTGTACTGTGCACTATCTAATTGTACTATTTGTTGCTGGCCTTATTTTCCACTTGTCCTGAAAATGCTCTCGGGCCCGATGGCCGATGTCACCAGTTCATCTCCTGTCAATAATATTGATCTCCATAATCCTTGAGTTCTACTCCCTCTGGTATGATACAAGAGGGGACTAAACCTTCCCGTTACGCTTGTGATATTTGAACTTCTCGAAAATGTCACTCGGAACTAGATCACTTCGCTGCATCATTTTTCTATCAATGGGGCATACGATAGGACATCTAAAAATAGGGAAAAATATCGTTTGGTCCTTTTTTAGGTGGGCCCATGTCAGTTTGGTCCTTTGGGAAAACGCCTTTACTGTTTGGTCCATAATTATTTAAAAATATTAAATGGACAAAAATACCCTTCCGTGTTAATTCCAACTTATTTTTTGTAGCAGTTCATTCGTCAAAATGAAGTCCTGTTAATTTCTACTTATTTTTTCAGAAATCACCTATATAAACCAGAGTTCATTCCAGAAATGAACTCCATATAAAAAGCTAAAAAAAACCAGAGTTCATTCCAGAAATGAACTCCTGATAAAAACCTATATAAACCAGAGTTCATTTCTGGAATGAACTCCATATAAAAACCTAAAAAAATCAGTGAATGAACTCCATATAAAAACCTAAAAAACCAGAGTTCATTCCAGAAATGAACTCCATATAAAAACCTAAAAAAACAGAGTTCATTTGTAAAAATGAACAACATCATCATCTTCAACTTCATCTTCTTCGACGTCTTCAACAGCAGCAGCAACATTGTCTTCATCATCTCCATCTTCTTCGTCATCTTCAACAACAGCAGCAGTAATGAACTCATCAAAATCATCTTCGTCATAAACAAACAACAACATCTTCGTTATCTTCTTCAACTTCAACACCATCATCTTCATCACAAAAGAGAAAGAAAAACAAGAAGAGAAAGTAGATCCGAAACATCAACAAACATCATCTCCATCATCTTCTTTCAACAACAACACCAACACCAACACCAACACCAACACCAACACCAACACCATCGTCTTCATCGAAAACATCATCTCCATCGTCTTCTTTCAACAACAACAACATATCAAATCACCATCGTCTTTATCGAGAAAAAAAACAGTAGCAGGAAAAAAAAAAGAAATGGAGAGGAAAAAAACCTGGCTTGATTGGGGTATTAGGTCACAGGTGTGCTGGAGTTTTTTTAGGGGATCAGAAGTATTATTTTGGATTACTGATGATATCACATTCCTTTGAGGTATCATTACTATTACTTTCAGTTATGGGGTTTTACTTGGATGTTTTTTCTGTTAATCATGCTCTGGAGTTCAGAGATTATGTTCTGTGATGTTTTCAGTTTGCTATTTTGATCGGTGAAGCATTTGCTCACCTCTAGTTTGACTGTTCCTTTCAAGCTGAACTACGGATTTAGTTGTTAGTGTCTTGGTCATGTTTGTGCTTGTTGCTAGCTTAAAGTTCCCCCAGTCCTGTACTCTCTAACTTTATTTTAGCATGAAAAAGTTGTGTGAACTCCAATATATCATTTCCTTTGACTAGATTGTGTGAAATCATTAATGGAATCCAAGACCCAAGTTATAATCTTTTTAATTGTGATAGGTTTTTGCATTCACTGGTTATAATTCTACATTGTACCAGGCACTATCTAATTGTACTATTTGTTGCTGGCCTTATTTTCCACTTGTCCTGAAAATGCTCTCAGGGCCTGATGGCCGATGTCACCAGTTCATCTCCTGTCAGCCAATATTGATCTCCATAATCCTTGAGTTCTACTCCCTCTGGTATGATACAAGAGGGGACTAAACCTTCCTGTTACGCTTGTGATACTGAACTTCTCAGAAAATGTCACTGGAACTAGATCACTTCGCCGCATCATTTTTCTATCAATGGGGCATACGATAGGACATCTAAAAATAGGGAAAATATCGTTTGGTCCTTTTTTTTTTAGGTGGGCCCATGTCAGTTTGGTCCTTTGGGAAAACGCTTTACTGTTTGGTCCATAATTATTTAAAAATATTAAATGGACAAAAATACCCTTCCGTGTTAATTCCAACTTATTTTTTGTAGCAGTTCATTCACAAAATGAAGTCCTGTTAATTTCTACTTATTTTTTCGTAAATCACCTATATAAACCAGAGTTCATTCCAAATGAACTCCATATAAAAAAAACTAAAAAAAAACCGAGTTCATTCCGAAATGAACTCCCGATAAAAACCTATATAAACCGAGTTCATTTCGGAATGAACTCCATATAAAAACCTAAAAAATCAAAGAATGAACTCCATATAAAAACCTAAAAAACCACAGTTCATTCCAGAAATGAACTCCATATAAAAACCTAAAAAAACAGAGTTCATTTGTAAAAATGAACAACATCATCATCTTCAACTTCATCTTCTTCGACGTCTTCAACAGCAGCAGCAACATTGTCTTCATCATCTCCATCTTCTTCGTCATCTTCAACAACAGCAGCAGTAATGAACTCATCAAAATCATCTTCGTCATAAACAAACAACAACATCTTCGTTATCTTCTTCAACTTCAACACCATCATCTTCATCACAAAAGAGAAAGAAAAACAAGAAGAGAAAGTAGATCCGAAACATCAACAAACATCATCTCCATCATCTTCTTTCAACAACAACACCAACACCAACACCAACACCAACACCAACACCAACACCATCGTCTTCATCGAAAACATCATCTCCATCGTCTTCTTTCAACAACAACAACATATCAAATCACCATCGTCTTTATCGAGAAAAAAAACAGTAGCAGGAAAAAAAAAAAAAATGGAGAGGAAAAAAACCTGGCTTGATTGGGGTATACCCAAACTAATTGGGGTATACCCAATAAGACAAAATAAGGTCATTTTGAAGTAAATTCAAGCTACCCCTTAACCTATATTTTTGTAAATGGCTAAAATGCCCCCACAATGATTAACTTTAATTTAACTAAAATGATTAGATTAGTTAAATTAGTTAGATTAGTTAGTTGATTTAGTTATAAGTTGAGTTTTAGAAATCATTTAGAGAGAGAATTAGTATGAAGGAGTAGAGGAGATTTTGGGGGGAAAGTTAGGGTTTTTGTGAAATTTGTGATATGAGTGAGATGAGTGATTCTAATCCTGATTTTGAAGTGGGGGAGTCTTCTAACTTTCCTCCTACATATGAGTACTTGTATGATGATCTACTGACCATGATCGAATGGATTACATGCATGACCCTCACTTTTACTTTCCTCAAACTCATGATGGGTATGGAAGTGATGAATGTATTGAGCCAAACGAAGAATCCAATGAGCAAGAAGAATAGAATGGAGCTGAAAGTAATCAGGTAGACAACCTACGTGGTGAAGATTGTGATTTTTCCATGCAAATGATCGATTTTGCTTCTATACAGGGTCGGCAAGGTCGACGCTTGTCGATCATGCCGGCCATAAAAGCCGGCGTGGTTCTACTTTGAACAACGTGCCGACTTTTCATGAGCAGTACCACGCCGGCCGTGTAGAAAATTTTAACCTTGCCGACGTCCATTTTTTTGAAACACAGGAGTCTTTACTTGAAAATGCTTACGCCGGCATTGTCATGTTTTCAGACCTTGCCGGCTGTTTCCATGTCGGCAATGTTTATATTCTATTACGTTCCGGTCTTTTCTAGCCGGCATTGTTTTATATGTCGACCATGCCGACCGTGGTAATACACATCAACTAAACTTTTGATGTTTTGTAGATTGTGGCATTGGTACCTATGGAGGATCAGCCTCAAGCTCAGAAAATTCGGGGTCCCGATTCTTCCTCACATTATGCTAATATTTGGAATGGAAGGAAAAAGACGACGCGGTCAATTGGATTGTTGAGAAAGCCAAAGAGAAGATGTGCGTTCTAGTGAAAAACACCCAACAAAAATCTACGCGTTTTGAAATGGCATGCGAGTATTATGGATCGCCGGAGGAAAGTCACAAGAGAAAGGGTTATGCGTATGATAAGAAGACGACTAGGGTGTACAAGACGAAGTCAAAGAAGTGTGGATGCCCATTCAAGATAATTTTTGGGAGGAACAAAGATACCGACAACTTGTGGAGAATGAGTAGAGTTGATGTTGGTTGGAATAACCATAAAGATCCGGACACTCTTGTTGGGCATTGTCAAGTTGCCAAGTTGAAACCGCACGAGTTCGAACAAGTAAGAACAAGTTGGGGAGTTAAACCAAGTAAGCTCCTAAGTAAGTTCAAGAGGGACGACCCGCATAACCTCTCTTCATTGTCTACAATTTATGCGGCCAAGGCAACTATTAAAAGAATTGAATGGGATGGAAGAAAGGTGATGGAAGAATCACAATGGTTAATACACAAATACAACTACACGGTGAGACACCATGAGTCATCAGAGGGGAAGGTGGATCGTATTTTTCTTGCGTATCCCGATATGATTCAATTGGCGCGTTGCTTTTACCAAGTTTTGTTCATGGATTGTACTTATAAGACGAATAGGTACAACATGCCTTTGTTGAACATTGTAGGACAAACCTCGAATAAGCAATCGTTCATGGTGGCATGGTGTTTTATGGATCGTGAGAAGGATGATAGCTATATTTGGGCATTAGAAACTTTGAAGCTTCTCTACCACGAAGACGAAACTACGGGGGTTATATTCACCGACAATGAGCAAGCAATAATGAACGCCGTGAGGATAGTCTTTCCCAATGCACAAAATTTCCTTTGCACTTGGAATATACAATGCAATCTTATAAAGAATTGTAGAAGTCATATCCAATAACCGAAAGCAAAGAAAGGAACTAAACGTGAAAAAGAGGAAGATGAACGTCTTAGCAAACTAACTAAAGAGGAGCGAGAGAAGGAGAAAGAGAAAGAAGACGAAGAATGGAAAGAAGGTGAGATTAAGTTTGGGTTATTCATGAAAGCTTGGGATAAGGTGGTGTGGTCGATGATCGTGTGGGAAGATATGAGTTAAACTTGAAGGATTTCGAGGATGATTGGGGGACTAATTACCCAAAAGTAGTGGAATATTGCAAGAAACAATGGTTGAGGCCACACAAAGAGAGGTTTGTGTATGCTTATACTTACGACTATAAACATTTCAAACTTGAATCCACAAGTATGGTAGAGCAAGCTCATGGGAGACTAAAAGGTCTACTTTTCACGAGTCAAAATGGGATTGTGACGGTGTAACATGCTATCCATGAGTACACTAATAATGATATCGACAAGATAAAAAAACAATTCCAAGAAAGTAGCTTCCGGAAGTTGAAGGAGTTTAAGGAGGATGATTGGTTGCTTGTTGGTATACATAGAAACGTCTCGCGTTGGGCAATACGTTTCATGATGAAACATCTCGCATTGTTTAAAAAGTATAAAAAGTATGATGACCCGAACACTCCTTGTAAGTGTAGGATAATGAAGGCTATCGGACTTCCATGTCGTCATATGCTTGGTAGGTATAAATCTCTCATTCCTCTTGATGACATCGATCCCTATTGGAAGCAATTATCTTTCAAACCGGCTCCAAGAGAAGATCCCGATGAAGAGTTTGGCGACATGGAACTTGGGCGAATAATCCTCGAAAAGTACCCCAAGTTGAATAGGTTGGACAAACAAACTATGAAGCACAAGTTGATGCCGATAGTTTACCCTTTTATGGAAGAACTTGAAGAACCGGCGAAACAAGATCCTAATGGTTGAAGAGAATCTCACCCAATGCCAATACATTAGAAAGAAGATGGCCGCTCGACTAGAAAACGACAAGGAGTTCCATATCTCAATGATTCTAGAAGGTTCCATGGAGGAGAAAGAAGCAACTTTCAAAGGTTTGCTAACTAGTGTTAAAGGCCCGGAGGGAAACGCACCGATCAAATGGGAACATTGGTTGAGAATGCCGGAGTGTGGCCATCTATTGGCAGATACTTGGAATTGCGTGGTACATTTTTTTAGTGAGGGACTATCTATAGCATTTGCATCGAAACATGCGGTTTGCGTGGACCAACTCAAGCATAGAAGAATTTTCATGGCTTTGGTGGATAAAAATCATTTTATTGGTCTACAACTCAATAAGGAATGTCCATTACCTCCTCTATGTAGGTTTAGTTTGTGGGAGAAGTTCACAAACAACAAGAGCAAGGAATGGATGAAAATTTATGAGGACAACATGGCCCTTTGGAATGTTATAGATGAGTCTAGGGAATGTCCCATAGATTTGACTAAAGGAGGTTCAATAGGTTTGAATGAACTCCCTCCAATAGATTTGAGTGAGGAGTGATTATGATTAGGGAATAAAGCAGCTTTTTGTGTAGTGTACAATGGAGTACTAGACAAAACATTCGTACTTTTTGGAGTACTTTTGTAATTGCATGCGTGTTTTGTGTAATGTACTTTGGAGTGCTACAAATGAATGAAATGGATGTGTTTTTTTGGGTGTATTCTCATTTGGTCGGCATCATATTTATTACCAAACCCTGCCGGCTCTCCCAGGGTCGGCACGGTATTATTTCGTCAGACTGCCGGCCGCAATGCATGACAGTACAGGAAAAAGCTGCCTGATATGGCCGGCAAGGTCCGGCTTTTGCCAAGCTGCCGGCGCTTTCTACGCCGGCAATGTTTATGAAATTTACCATGCCGGCTAAGAACTCCCTTAAAAAAATTGTTCCTGGATGTTTTTTTCTATAAAGCCGGCAAGGTCCTGGTTTTGCCAGATTTCCGGCTTCTATTGAGCCGGCATTGTTATTGAGGAGAACCATGCCGGCTAAGAACTCCCTCAAAAATTGTTCATGAATGTTATTTTCTATAAAGCCGGTAAGGTGTATTATAATATCCATGCCGACAGAACAACCGTCGGAAAGCTTTTAATATAGGATAATGCCGACTATGAGGGCGCCGACAAGCTTTTAATATAGGACAATGCCGACTATACATCGGATACAAACCTTAATTAAAGCATACAAACGTTAAAAACCTAACCCTAACACATTTGGGACATAGATAGTATCTTTTTCCGGTACACAATTTCTTAGGAGAGGTAATTAGCTTCATCCTATCGTCGCAACATGGATCTGTGCATGGTAGAAGGTTGATTTTAGCAACTTCATCTTCATACGGATCTACACGCTCATCTATCTAATAGAAAAACCCACAACAAGTGCATTTTGAAGCATACGGCTGATATACACCTCCTATTGCAGCTTTCATGAGAAATAAGAATCCCTTACAACCTTCAATAGTGCATTTGCTTCCTTCAAAGGGACAATCGCTTGCAAAATGACCACTTAGTGTACAAAGACTACAAATATTTGGTGGTGAAACTTCCATTCTTTATGCAAGGTTGAAGATGAAGTTGGGAATGCTTTTATAATAACAACATACCTAATATCTTGATTTTGAAATTTCTAGCCGTTGAGCATTCAATGGGTTGTACTTTGTACCTAAAAGGTGCAACTAACATTTAGGTTGGCAAGGTATAGATTTCATACCATGCCGGCCTCAAGTACTTTGTCTAAAACTGCATAAACAAAATAATAACTTCTAAAGCAACTAAAACTGAAAATTAAAATAAGTTTAACAAGTCTAAAACCACAATCTAAGAGTTCAAAACATAATGTAATAGTTCAAACCATAATAAAGCTTCTAAAGCAAGTAAACATAATAAACTTTAAGAATTTCAAGGATCCTTCTCATTGTTGTTATCTTCCTCCCCATCACTAGCTTTTTCACCGACATCATCTTTTGCTTTTCCCTTCCCCTTCACTGGACCTATGTAGTCACCATCCTCATTGTAATAGGGGTTCACTCCAGAAAAGTCACATGCCCTGAAAAAAGTTCTTGGATCAACCTCCTCTTCTTCCTCCTCTGATGATGTGCATTCTTCATAGTTGAGGGGATTGCTAGGACTGTTCATAAACCTTAGAAATTCTTCTGGATTTTCCTTACCCATCAAACATAACTTTCTAAACGGGCAATTCTCTTCAGTTTCATCTTTAGGTTTTTCTAAATTGGGATAAATTGTGTCCAAATATTCAAATAGCTCTTCTGCATTGTTAACAAGACAAGGTAGTTCTTCTTTTGTTTCCTATGGGAGCCTAAACAATGCACAAATAAGATATATGAAAACAAACAACACAACACTGTTGATCTTCTTCCACTGGCCGGCAAGCCCGATAAACTAAACACTGCCGACTACAGTAGAGTCGGGAAGATGTTAACCAACTACCCTGCCGACGAATAAACCGCCGGAATTGTCCTATTTATGAAAGATGTCGACTAATAACTTAGGAAATTAAGGTTTCTGATGCCTAACGTCGGCATGGTACAAGTCTAAAATCACGCCGACCAAATATAGCCCGGCATGGTTGGTTATTATACCCTGCCTTTCTGGGAAGCCGGTCCGCCATAATAACCGGCCCTGGTTATTGTCCAACAGTCGCCATGGCTTTAATGAAAAGTCGGCATGTTATTCATCCTGATACCATGCCGGCGCTTTGAAAATACAAATGGTCGGCGTGTTGTTAAACTATCGACCTTGCCGGCCAAAAAATCTGAAAATCATAATTTTCGATTTCTAACCTAATCTAACAATCATATACAACAAAACAATAATGGGTTTGAGTTTATAAATCACTTACAATCTTCTTTTCGCCTTTAGAGGTTTCTTTTCAAAGATCTTCAAGGATTGCATTCTTGGGTTTACTCGTTCCAACCTTTCCCTTACCTTTTCCCTCCGATTTGGATCTTTTCATGTTACCAGTTGAATCTCTTCTTGTCATTGGATCGTTTAGAATCAACCATTTTTGTAGAAAATCAAAATTGAAAATTTTGGTTGATTTTAGGTTTTTGGAATGAAAGAGAAGAGGAGAGGGTTTAGAGAAGAAGGATTAGAGGAAGATTAATCAGTTTTTAGTTTTTAAGTTTAGGGTTTAGTTTTAGGTTAATTAGTGTAGGGGTATTAAAGTAACTTTACCACATTTTGGCCTCCCCTTAGTAAGGACACATGTCCACTTAAAATTGGGTATACCCCAATTAGTTTGGGTATACCCCAATCAAGCCAGAAAAAAAACTAGACAGGAAGAGAGAGAATGTAGATTTGAGAAATAAGATATTTTCTAGGATTTTTTTCTATACTAGTAAGGCCACATGTGCGATGCACATGCTTGAATTGGATTCTTTTAACAACACCAAATTTGATAATAATGGGAAAAAAAATCTTAAAATAAAAATTTAATATCCTTGTTTATACTCATTACATAGATAATTTAAAGAGCTTTCCAAATATATCAATTTTGCAAAAATCCGATGTGTATTTTTAAAGATATTTAAGTTTTAATTTTTTTGATCTATTTTTAAAACAATGGCATTCCTGTAAATATACAAATATTAACTAAAAGCTTAGTTAATGGGGCTATTATTGTCATGTGAAAAAGCTTCACCAAAAGAAGGCTTCACCAAAAAGGGGTCTTTTCTTTATTATAGTAAGATGTGGTCCCAAAAGGATATTTTTGTCACCCCACAATGACAATTACATCATCCATGACGTCACCCTAGGATCAAACCATTATTTCTAGGACCAAACTATAATATATTTTCCCCAAAAGGACCAAACAGACAGTTGACTCAGTCAACTGGACCAAACTAGTTCAAATATATTATTTCTAGGATCTATTGGTATATCCTACCTAAAAATATTGTAATGGAAAAAATTGGTCTAAGGATCACATTTATACCAGCATACAGGTAACATCGATCCTTACTGTATGAAGGCTTCTGACAAGAATATAACAACGATTAGGAATTTCCTTGCGAGTAAAGGAATATAACAGTGATTCACAACTCTGCCTAAAAGAATTATGAGAAAAGGTATTTGCAGAACAAAGATTGAGAAACGAAAATTTCAATTCCCTTGGATCGAACCGATTGATACCATGAGAAACAAAGAATTTGATATTATTGAATAGTTTTTCGACAGACTTACATAGTTTTGTTACAAGCCTATTTAAGGCAAATCATTAATACAACACACATGTGAACCACACAATCAGTCAAGTCAACTATTGACTGACAAAGACTTTACACACAAACTATATACACACTTACAGTGTCTAATACACCCCCTCAAACTGTTAGAGGCTAACAATAACAGTTTTACAGAGACTTTACACACAAACTGTAAAACACAGTAACACAAACTGTAAACACACTGTAAAGTTCAAAGATAAAGAAACACACGAAACTACTTCAAAGTAGTAGCCATCAAACTCTGCAGTAATCTGGAAAAAGTAGGAGCACAAAGACCCTTTGTAAATATATCAACAATTTGTTCTTCACTTGGCACATGTTGAAGTGAAGTTGTACAAATCCTTGCTCCACAAGCTCCCTTATAGTATGGTATTGAATCTCTATGTGCTTTGTCCATTGCCAACTTGAATTTTTTCCTTTCCTCTGTAAGTAGAAGTATGTTGTATAAGCCCTTCATTACCAAATATATGTGATGTTGCACCCGTCGTCACCACCATTGAGGTGTCTCAGAAGTAGATGGTGCTGAAAATTTTGAATGATGCATATCTTCACTGATAGAAGAGAAAGCTTGTTGTTGTTGTGTCATATTTGCTGAGCCATTATTTGAAGCAGATGGAGGATAGTATCTAAAAATGATACCTATTGGCATAATGACCTCTCTTCCTACAAATCTGACATTCCACTTGTGAAAAATCCATTCTACCGTTTGTGTTACTAGAAGAACCAGATGAACC
Source organism: Papaver armeniacum (assembly GCA_023531295.1). Taxonomy (NCBI): domain Eukaryota; kingdom Viridiplantae; phylum Streptophyta; class Magnoliopsida; order Ranunculales; family Papaveraceae; genus Papaver; species Papaver armeniacum. The sequence goes on along the minus strand of JAJJWW010013302.1, from coordinate 142,257 downwards.
ATCTTAAGAGCCACCATTTGACTTATACCCATCAGAAGATGACCCATTAGACTTATAATATTGCACATTCTTATTATTATTACTAGTAAGGCCACATGTGCGATGCACATGCTTGAATTGGATTCTTTTAACAACACCAAATTTGATAATAATGGAAAAAAAAAATCTTAAAATAAAAATTTAATATCCTTGTTTGTACTCATTACGTAGATAATTTAAAGAGCTTTCCAAATATATTAATTTTGCAAAAAGCCGGTGTGTATTTTTAAAGATATCTAAGTTTTAATTTTTTTGATATATTTTTAAAACAATGACATTCCTGTAAATATACAAATATTAACTAAAAACTTAGTTAATGGGGGTATTATTGTCATGTGAAAAGGCTTCACCAAAAATACATCTTTTCTTTATATTAGTACTAGTAAGGACACATGTGCGATGCACATGCTTGAATTTTTACTCATCCAACAATACTAAATTTGAAAGCCATGAAAATTTTTTCCTAAAACAAAAATTTACTATTCTTATTTGTACTCATTACGTAGATAATTGAAAGAGCTTTTCAAATATATAAATTTTAAAAAAAATTTAAAAAATCCAATGTATATTTTGAAAGATATTAAGTTTTTAAATTTTTTGATCTATTTTTAAAACAATGGTATTTACGTAAATATGTAAAAACTGGGGACAACAAAGTAATTTAAGGGGTCTCCTACCAAAAAGAGCTCTTTTCTTTATATTAGTATAAGATAAGATAAGATAAGATAAGATATAAGATAAGATAAGATATAAGATTATAACCACCATTCCCTGAATTCTTTCTTTTTCCTCTACCATACCCATTTCCAGAGTTATTTTTGACATTCTTTGAATACAAACCAGTGGGTTGTTGAGCATCAAAAATCATACTTGTGTCTTGATGTTGATCAAGTAGCCATTGCTCATGGTTAAGTAGCCTAGGTTTAATCTCTGCAAAATGTGAAATACACTTCTCTATTTTGTGCAGAGATAACTAAATTATCAAACTCCCTTCCAAAGCCATTCAACACATGCATTACCAAATCTGATTCATTCACTTTTTCTCCTATGGCTGCTAAAGAATCAGCAATAGACTTTAAATTCTGAAGATAAACAAGAATTGAAGAATTACCTTTCTTGCATCCATACAACTAATTCCTCAACGTACTCTTGCGTGCCATGAACTAATTTTTGAAACTAACTTCAAGATATGACCAAATATCTCTTGCAGTAGATAAACCTAATACATCTTCAGAGACAGAAGGTGTAAGTGTAGCTTTCAAAAAACTCATAACAAATGAATCATCATTTTTTCCATTAAACCCACTTTGGATTAAGAGAAAGAACTCCATTAATAATAATATGTTTTTCCGGTTCTTATTCTTCCCCAATAACATAACCAAATAAAGAAGTAGAATACAAAATTGACTCGAATTGATCTCGCCATAAGAGAAAATTTGTGGAATATAATTTGGATGAAATAAAATTTCCAATGTTTGAGAAAGGTAAAGTAAAGTTACCATCTGAAGCAGCGGAAGAAGAATTCATGTTGCGTCTTCTTGTGTAAACAATCACTGACATAAGAGAACTTGATGATGATTGATTGATTTGGACCAAAAATCTTGTTGAGAAAAGATCTTGATGTGAAAAATCTTGACCTAGAACTTGTCAAGAAAAATTGAATCTGAAAAATTGTTGGAAAAGGTTGTGTGATTCACAACTTTGCCTAAAAGAATTATGAGAAAAGATATTTGCAGAACAAAGATTGAGAAACGAAAATTGCAATTCCCTTGGATCGAACCGATTGATACCATGAGAAACAAAGAATTTGATATTATTGAATAGTTTTTCGACAGACTTACAGATTTTTCTTACAAGCCTATTTAAGGCAAATCGTTAAGGTGTAATAACAATACAACACACATGTGAACCACACAATCAATCAAGTCAACTATTGACTGACAGAGACTTTACACACAAATTGTATACACACTTACAGTGTCTAATAGATACTCTTAGGGCAGCAGTCGAAATAATGAAAGCGAAATTGAAAAAATGAAATCATATTACTCTTAAATATCATTCTATTTATAATTATTTTCTTCCGAGTGCAGCAACAGACTTTCTTCTCCTTTTGATAACATTTTTTTCCAACTAGACACTCCTGAATCCTGATGGTAAGGCTGAGAATGTTAATGCTCTTAAGCGAAGATTCTATTTTATCGTCTTTTTGGTCTCAGATGGGAAGTATCCATTGATTTTCAATAAAGATATAAGTTGGGCACAAAATCTTTTCTCGTAATCAATAAAAAGAGGGTTGTGAATTGAATAACAGAGAGGAAATAAGTTTCCACCTCAAATAACTACAGTACGTACCAGATGAGGAAAATTGTGAATACTATTGGACATCTAATTGGGTTTAATTAGGCATTACGAAAATGTTGTTAGAATATAACAATTGAAGAAAAAATTCCAAGAGAACTCTCACTATATTGTTCTCCCAAATAACTAAGCGCATCAGCACACATTCTAATCCCATGCCGCAACAGAGAACAAGGAATCAAAATGAACTCCATTTGTTTTAATGTAAAATGAAAAATCATTTTGGGCCTATGAATTTCTTCAACCAACCTAGAGAAAAGGATATGGGGTGTCTAAAATATGGTAAAATACTAAATTACCCTTGAGAAGAAACCTTAATCATTCTAAAACAAATACAAATACAAAATCATAATCACCCAATTAACAAATACAAAAATCACTAATCAAAACTCATTTTTTTTCAGTTTCCATCAATATCAAAAACTAAAACCTAATCAATCACAAACAACAATTGAATTATATTTTTTTGGGGTTTTGAAAGAAAATTCGAAAACAAACAATTCAAGTGATTGATTTAAATCCCTTTAATCCATTACTTTTAAGAGGAACTCAACAATGATTTGACTATAAATCTCAGAAATTTACTCATCAAAATTTTCGGAAATCAACCCAAAATCGGTTTATGTGTGCATTAGCGTAAACCGATTGTTGTTGATGTTAACAAGAATCGGTTTTTATTGTACACCTATATAAAACGATTATGGGTTGACGTGATGAACATCAACCGCAATCGGTTTATGTTAATGCACACATAAACCGATTATGGGCCCAAGTTTGGGTTTGTAATTAAATCAAGAATCGGTCTTTATGTGCCTTACATATAAACCGATTATGGAAATGTAGCTATTTCCCATTATTTTAAATTCACAATCGGACTATTGGTTCATCTATATAATCCGATTGTTACCGTTAACGGCTATTTATTTATTTTTTGAAATTATAGTCGTTGGTCCCTTGAGTATATAAAGAGGATAGAATATTTATTATCATACACTACTTTATTCAAAGAAATATTTCTCCATTGTTCATTTTTTCATTCGAAGATGTCAAATTCATCATCATTAACTACCATTCATTCGAACACATGAAAAAGCGGGGGTACAACAACCACACCCAATATTTCGCTTAGCAATCTGTATGGACAAACTCCAATATACTTTCTAGAGAATCAACTAGACAGTCAAACTCAATCTAGAGAAAAGTATATCAAAGAGTTTATATCTCAATCTCTCGATTTGATCTTTACTCAAGCAAATAGAAACTGCGATTCTTTATCAAAAAGAGATAACTTGGATGGTACCAAAGACCAATATCCAAGTGTCAATCAATTTAAATCAACAACCAAAAGGTCAGATATTCTAATTGATTGAACAACGCACAACCTGTGATATTTCAATTATATAAACAAATATAATGCGGAATAGAAATAACATAGACACCAGAATTTTGTTAACGAGGAAACCGCAAATGCAGAAAAACCCCGGGACCAAGTCCAGATTGAACACACAATGTATTAAGCCGCTACAGACTCTAGCCTACTCCAAATTAACTTCGGTCTGGACTGTAGTTGAACCCCAATCAATCTCACACTGATCCAAGGTACAGTTATGCTCCTACGTTTATGATCCCAGCAGGATGCTACGTACTTGATTCCCTTAGCTGATCTCACCCACAACTAAGAGTTGCTACGACCCAAAGTCGAAGACTTTAATAAACAAATCTGTATCACACAGAAAAGTCTACGGTAATAGATAAATCCGTCTCCCACGAATATACCTACGAGTTTTTGTTCCGTCTTTTGATAAATCAAGGTGAACAGGAACCAATTCATAACCCGGAATTATATTCCCGAAGAACAGCCTAGTATTATCAATCACCTCACAATAATCTTAATCGACGCAGCGAAAAAGGTATTGCGGAATCACAAACGATGAGACGAAGTGTTTGTGATTTCTTTTCTATCTTGCCTATCGGAGATATAAATCTCAAGCCAATTATTCCAATTGTACTCGTACGATAAAAACATCAAGATAAGATCACATAACTACAACAAAGTAGCATCGGTCTGGCTTCACAATCCCAATGAAGTCTTTAAGTCGTTAACCTGGTTTAGAGAAGAAAACCCAAGGTTAAAGGAGAATCGACTCTAGCTTATTATGCAACTAGTATCACACGTAAGGTATGGGGATTAGGTTTCCCAGTTGCAAGAGTTCTCCCTTATATAGTCTTTCAAATCAGGGTTTGCAATCAATGTTAGCTTGGTAACAAAGCATTCAATATTCATCGTTAGATGAAAACCTGATTAGATTCAAACTAATATTTCTCAACTGTTGGATCGAAACCTTAGCTTGTTACACACAAATGAAATGTCCAGTTTTGGGTTTATGTAACCGTTCCCAAACATTAACATTTGTTGGTTCAACAATAGTTAACCAAATGGTTAGCCATATGATCACTTTCATATCAACCATATTCTTCTTCACCATAACTAGTTCAAATGACTCAAATGAACTAGTTAGAGAGTTGTTCAATTGCTTAGATCTTATGTAACTACACAAGACACAATCGAAGCAAAAACGGTTTGATTCACTCGAATCGGTTCATGAACTTTATAGCCATGGTTTGCAAAAGCATTCCTTAGTTTATATAAATATGAGTTCAAGAACAACCGATTCTAGATATAACCTACTCAAGTTCGCGGACTGGGTTCGCGGACTTAAGCTCACAGAAGGAGTTCACAAACTCCAGCAGAAATTCTCGGGTCGAGAACTTACGCCAGTTCGCGGACTTGGCTCACGCCACATTCCGTTTCTCTTTATCAACAAAGTTCGCAAACTTTGGTTCAACGAATAAGGACTTATACATATATGTGTTTCCACAACAATGCTTATATCCTACCAAAGGTTATGTAATCTAAACTCTCATTTCAATCATTGAAACATTCTCAGAGGACGTTATATAGCCGTTATTCACAGACCATTTTTCATCAGAGCAATTTTCAAAGTGATTGAAACATAACATGACATTCGTCACTAGGTAAATATGAATTTGGCTAAAGCGAAAGCTTACCAACACATATTTCGAGAAATAGATGGGCGAGTTAAACTCGGCTCGAAATAGCAAATGTGTATAATGAAAGTCTATATATCAAAACAACTTTTGTCTCAAGAATAGGAGATAGAGTAAATAGACTTTTGAGTGACAGATAAGTTCAAGTCTCCATATACATTTTAGTCGATGAAGTTCCACCAGTTCCTTGAGTAGTCCTTCGTCTTGTATGATGATTGCCATGGAGTCTTGAGCTCAACTAAACTTTCTATCCTAGTCCGAGACCTTTAGCTAAAATAGGTTAGAAATAAAGACTTATAGTTTTGATCACTAACATTGACAAACATGCTTGAGATAGCAATGCATGCGAGTTCGACCGAGCAATGCTCTAACAATCTCCCCCTTTGTCAATTTTAGTGACAAAACTATTAATACATATGGAATACAAAAAATAAATAAATTAACTTTTGTAGCTCCTATTCCACATGCCTAATCTTCAACATTACTCGAAATCTTCGTCACTTCCAAGTACTCCAATGATCCCAAAGGTTGTAAGTTTAGCATCATCGTTGTTGAAAATCCGTAGCTATAACAACAAGAAAACAAGAGTTCTCAATCATTGTTATACAGTGTCATAGTATCATTACACATCGTCAAAGTCCAATTGTATCACAACTTCAATAACAATACTATGGTGATATGTATCACTCCCCCTTTGTCAATACTCCATCTCACATGGAAACCACTCCCCCTTACATAATGATCCGAAAACCATATGTATTTGTAGTGTGAACTACATATTAATTCTCCCATTTTTGTCAATAAAATTGGCAAAGGTACAAGAACGGGATCCTAATGAAATTTCCGAAAGAGACATTTCATGACCAAAAGAAAGAAACACATATCATCTTATTTAGATGCAATCATAAAGCCGAAGCTAAATGCATTCATCAAGGAGTTTAAAGATACAAGACAACCCCTATAATATTCCACAGCCGCACTCCCCACAAAGATTTGGCAATTAAGAACAAGTTCAAAAAGAACTCTCCCCCATAATATGTCATTCCCGAAAGAACAACAAGAGCGACCTTAATTTCGAAAGAAAAGAAGGATTTCTTTGGACGTAACAAATCACATACAAGTATGAATTTGAATCCAAAATACTCAATTAAATTAACCATAAGAAGTTCATGATTAATTTAATCGATAATGCTCAACACAAGTGAACTTAATTATGGAGACTCAAAAATACTCAATTAGATTAATCACAAGAGAACCCATAATTAATCTAATCGAAATACATAACCAAACTAATCACAAAAGTAATCAATTTAATTGGTCATACTCGACATAAGAGAATCTATGGAGCAATGACTAAGTTAATCATGAAAATAATCAACCCAACTCAAAACGCTCAAACATAAGAAGACTTATGGAGTTATAACTAAATAACCAAACAAGATGATTAATTTAGTTCAAAAATGCTCGACATAAAGTACCTTACGGAACAACAACAATGCTAATCATAAAATAACCAACTTGGTCGTTTAGTGCTCAACATAAGACACATTACGGAGCCTCACAGTAATACATAAATTATGGATCAGGGAAGATCAATTCTCATGGAATACACAAGGATTCATTCTATTTTCCATCACCATTTGCACAATGACAAACAATAGACATAATCCTTGAAAACAAAAGATTTTAACCTATCTTGCGTCAATAATTGACAATATAGGCTTAACTTTTGTATTTGTCAAAAGCCCATTCATTCCTTTATCAACATATGAATATCGACTTATGAAAGACTTTACTTTTGACAAGATATGGGACAATCATAGTTCACAGACGCAAACACACATATCCCATAAAAAATTGCAATATATAAAACCATAAAGATTAATACTGCAAAAATCATCTTCCAAACAATTTTAGAATTTAAACAAATAATCCTAAAAACATGAAGATGAAAACGTTGGACATAGCTATATGTGATCACAATAATGGCTATTCCAAACTCTAGTAATCCTTCTCAAAAACAAGAATAAACTCTCATAAGAAGTTTCCTAGGTATCAATACAAACTCATAATGCACATATAAGATGATTTGTCCTTAGAGGGTAGAATCAATCTTTTTCGTCCGGATTTACACCAAGAATAGCTACCAAAGGCGTATAAAAAGATTTTCTTAACAAAGAAGAACATACAAAGTCATTAACGACCATGCACCATAGTTCACAAAGGATGATTGTGAACATTCAAGAATCCCATAGCAATGCGTACAACTGCCCATTCTTGAACTTCCTTCTTTGTGATTCACAAACAACATTCTTGTAAAAGCTACAAATTAGCTTAGAAGAGTATTGCTCCAAGAATCCAAGTGCCTAAGTCCAAGAGTGGTGGAACAAGTGCGACGAAACGGAGCAAAATACTCAAACACAAGATACAGGACAAATACCAATCTTAACTCATACAAATTCAATGTTTCTCGTCTCCATTTTGAAGATAATTCAAAGACAAAGAGAATGCAAAAATAATGAGGTCATTCCGAGTTCGGACGAAGAAGTTACGCCCAAAACAAATTTACCGAATATTGACGTTAAGTATGCATACTAGTTTGTAAAGAGAATTTTCAAGTCAGCGAACTTAAACCCCTGGATTTTGATTTTAAAAGATGTTACACATACCTGGTAGGTGTACCATGAAGTCCAAACATCCCGAACATAATCTGTGTGCCCTAATTCTCGTGCTTCCCTCACCGTATACATCTTAGGGCATTTCTTGGTGAGGATGCACTTACAACACAATCAAGTTGTGTTGGAGTGAACAATGTCTTGCTCACCACAAGTGACCTTTGGATTATCATGAAAGAGATCGCTTTTAAAATCTTTCATATCCAATTCCATTTTTCCAAAAACTTATTAAGTTCCAACATCATGGATACTGCCTTCTTCATGGTCATGGAATTTTCTGGAAGATCATTCCTTTTCATACTCAAAGCATCATTGAATTTCTTTGGTATCCACTTCTGAGTGGGTTTAGGAACAATCGGAACCTTCTTCCCATTACTCTCTTCTAGAATTATCGGAAGAAAATTGGATTGACTATTCTTTTGCAAGTTGATCTTTCTCCAATTGGGAGCATCGGATCTTGTCTTCGTCTTTAAGAAGTTATCCTTTTGATAACCATTACGATTATAAAAAGGATTCGTATGACGTTTATAGGCAAATCTAGGTTTATCACAGCACTAATTCCTTTGCCTAAAGGTTGGACAATTACAACCTGTAACGTTAAGGGATTAGTCTTAACATATGATCTTTGTTTCACAACTTCTTGTGATGCCCAAACAAGAACATCATGAAGTTTCTCATCCCTTTCCAGGTGACCTTTATTTCCGCAATAGTGGCAAACATAAGGAATGTTCTTACCTCGATCCGCGTGTGCTGACTTTGGAGGTTGATATACTTTGATTTTTTGAACCTTAACTGATACATGTGTATCTTCCTTTCCCTGGGAACTAGTGATCCTCAAGACGAATTGAGGATAGAATCCTATATTAGGAAAGATTCCTTGTTTAGGATAAATTCCTAGTTTAGGAAGGAGTATTGTTTTGAGCAGTATTCTTAGTTTAGGTAATATACCTAGAAAGGGAATTAGTCCTACAAAAGGAAATAGATTCCTAAGACGTTTGGGAAACCAAACCAAGCCTATAAATAGGGATGTTTAGCTCATAACTAAACACATCTAGTTAGTGTGTTCATATAGACGCACCAACATATACTAGGCACAGAAAACCTATAGAAAGCTTACGACAATACTTGTGCAAGCTTAGCAAACAGTTTAAGGTTAATCCACTGTTTAGAGAAGATTGTGAGCGTAACAAAGAGAGAATTGTAATCGTTTTCTTGTTCATAATCTAAGAGAAGATATTTTCTTCGAATTACTACTTGTGTTCTGTTTTCTAAGTTTCTCGTCTATTATTATTCTGAATTCCGCCTTTATAGTAATAGTTACCAAGGTACTGAGATCGACACGTATCATTAACTGCCGGTGAAGGTATTTCACTTTTTCCATCAGTGGAAACCTTTTGTTGAGAAGAATCACTAGCCTTGACAAATTTTTCCTCTTTGCTAATACTTGAAGCATCTATTCCTTTATAGCCCAATCCTCGTGTATCATGATGATTTTTACTTGCTCCTAGTATAGTGGTTAATTTGCTTGAACTAGTATTGAACTTTTTCAAGTCATCTTCCAACATCTTGATTTTATCAAGAGCAACAGCTAAATCAGCCTCAAGGCGTTTTTCTCGAGCGAGAAAAACGCTTTCTCTATCATCAAAACTTGCTTGAGAGTTAATCCTTCCTTCAGTTTCCGCAAGTTTCTCTTCCAACAAGAAGTACTTTTGATAAAGATTATCACATTCAAGTGACTTCATACTTAGGTTTTCCTCGGAATCCTTGAGGATCGATTCGTTAGAATGATTCGAAATAAACACATGCGTAACATCTTCTCAATTTCTTATTTTATCGACAGAGAGGAGTCAGAAGAGGTGAGACATGAGAAGTAGTAATCTTCTTAATATTCCACAAATCCAAAAACTTAACATACTCTGAGACTTCCTCATCAACATCTCTATCAATATCTGAATCACCTTCATCAGAAAGTTCATCCAACTGTTCTTCTAGGAGAGTTTCCCAATCAACAGTTTTTACATCAAGAGAATGTTTGGATATTGACTTAGATGTGATAGTTCTCTCAGGTGAATCCAAGCTTTTAGAATCATCTGGTAATTTCTGAACTGGTACGTTATTAGAGATAGACTCGTCCATAATCAGATCGCTACAAACACAGACATATAAGGTATTAAACGTGTTTGCATGCTCTGATACCAATTGAAAAAGCGGGGGTACAACAACCACACTCAACATTTCGCTTAGCAATCTGTATGGACAAACTCCAATATACTTTCTAGAGAATCAACTAGATAGTCAGACTCAATCTAGAGAAAAGTATATCAAAGAGTTTATATCTCAATCTCTCGATTTGATCTTTACTCAAGCAAATAGAAATCTGCGAGTCTTTATCAAAGAGAGATAACTTGGATGGTACCAAAGACCAATATCCAAGTGTCAATCAATTTAAATCAACAACCAAAAGGTCGGATATTCTAATTGGTTGAACAACGCACAACCTATGATATTTCAATTATATAAACAAATATAATGCGGAATAGAAATAACACAAACACTAGAATTTTGTTAACGAGTAAACCGCAAATGCAGAAAAACCTCGGGACCAAGTCCAGATTGAACACACACTGTATTAAGCCGCTACAGACACTAGCCTACTCCAAATTAACTTCGGTCTGGACTGTAGTTGAACCCCAATCAATCTCACACTGATCCAAGGTATAATTATGCTCCTACATCTCTGATCCTAGCAGGATGCTACGTACTTGATTTCCTTAGCTGATCTCACCCACAACTAAGAGTTGCTACGACCCAAAGTCGAAGACTTTAATAAACAAATAAGTCTACGGTAATAGATAAATCCGTCTCCCACGAATATACCTACGAGTTTTTGTTCCGTCTTTTGATAAATCAAGGTGAACAGGAACCAATTGATAACCCGGACTTATATTCCCGAAGAACAACCTAGTATTATCAATCACCTCACAATAATCTTAATCGACGCAACGAAAAAGGTATTGCGGAATCACAAACGATGAGACAAAGTGTTTGTGATTTCTTTTCTATCTTGCCTATCGGAGATATAAATCTCAATCCAATTATTCCAATTGTACTCGTACGATAGAAACATCAAGTTCAGATCATACAACTACAATAAAAGTAGTATCGGTTTGGCTTCACAACCCCAATGAAGTCTTTAAGTCTTTAACCTGGTTTAGAGAAGAAAACCCAAGGTTAAAGGAGAATCGACTCTAGCTTATGCAACTAGTATCACAAGTAAGGTGTGGGGATTAGGTTTCCCAGTTGCTAGAGTTCTCCCTTATATAGTCTTTAAAATCAGGGTTTGCAATCAATGTTAGCTTGGTAACAAAGCATTCAATATTCACCGTTAGATGAAAACCCGATTAGATTCAAGCTAATATTTCTCAACCGTTGGATTGAAACCTTAGCTTGATACACATAAATGAAATGTCCAATTTTGGGTTTATGTAACCGTTCCCAAACATTAACATTTGTTGGTTCAACAATAGTTAACCAAATGGTTAGCCATATGATCACTTTCATATCAACCATATTCTTCTTCACCATAACTAGTTCAAATGACTCAAATGAACTAGTTAGAGAGTTGTTCAATTGCTTAGATCTTTTGTAACTACACAAGACACAATCGAAGCAAAAACGGTTTGATTCACTCGAATCGGTTCATGAACTTTATAGCCACGGTTTGCAAAAGCATTCCTTAGTTTATATAAACATGAGTTCAAGAACAACCAATTCTAGATATAACCTACTCAAGTTCGCGGACTGGGTTCGCGGAATTAAGCTCACGGAAGGAGTTCACAAACTCCAGCAGAAATTCTCGGGTCGAGAACTTCCGCCAGTTCGCGGACTTGGCTCACGCCACATTCCGTTTCTCTTGATCAACAAAGTTCGCAAATTTTGGTTCAACGAACAAGGACTTATACATATATGTGTTTCCACAACAATGCTTATATCCTACCAAAGGTTATGTAATCTAAACTCTCATTTCAATCATTGAAACATTCTCAGAGGACGTTATATAGCCGTTATTCACAGACCATTTTTCATCAGAGCAATTTTCAAAGTGATTGAAACATAACATGACATTCGTCACTAGGTAAATATGAATTTGGCTAAAGCAAAAGCTTACCAACACATATTTCGAGAAATAGATGGGCGAGTTAAACTCGGCTCGAAATAGCAAATGTGTATAATGAAAGTCTATATATCAAAACGAATTTTGTCTCAAGAATAGGAGATAGAGTAAATAGACTTTTGAGTGACAGAGATAAGTTCGAGTCTCCACATACCTTTTAGTCGATGAATTTCCACCAGTTCCTTGAGTAGTCCTCCGTCTTGTATGATGATTGTCATGGAGTCTTGAGCTCAACTACACTTTCTATCCTAGTCCGAGACCTTTAGCTAAAATAGGCTAGAAATCAAGACTTATAGTTTTGATCACTAACATTGACAAACATGCTTGAGATAGCAACGCATGCGATTTCGACCGAGCAATGCTCTAACAACACATACTTCGAAGATGCAAATGAACTACTCCATCATCGTCAACTACCAATTCAATTGAAGACATAATTAAGAGAAGCAAACGAACCACCACATCATCTTCGAGTGCTGCTATGATAGAAGAAGACGTACTCAAGGCACAGAAACGAGGTCAAGACCAATTCCAACTAAGGAAAAGATTAAAGGATGTCGAGGAAGAGACCGAATGGGTTAAAAATTATTACATAGTCAAGGATCTTCCCAAAGAACATCAACATGAGAGTATATTTTAGATCCATGTATCATCGGGTCCTTTCGTTCCAAAGTTGGGAGAAAAGTACAAAAAACCACGCTATCAATATGATCCATCCCACGTTTGTTCAAGGACGATTCATGTTAACAAATTGTGCTCCAAGTACAATGAGTTTCGCGCTAGGCACAAAAGTGACAGGTTTGCGGCACAGGATGTTTATACCAAGTGGAGAGCAGAGCCGTTTTATCATTTTGAAGCCGCATTGATAGTTGAATCTCGCACTAAGAAATATATAAATTTATTTTTATGCAATTACAATATCAATGTAGTAGTCTAGTACCGTGTTAGTTTATCGTTGCAATGTACTAAGTTTGAATTTTAAGAGTTTATGCAAAGTAGAAATGGACCACAATCGGGTCATGTTTGACCAAATGTAGTTTGACTGTAATAGTAAAAATAATCTATTTTACTGTAACTTATTTCATAAATAATCGGATTGCATATCATTCCACACAGACCGATACTGAACGTATTCCCATGAAGGTTTTGTTCAGAATCGAGTTATAGAGACACCAGCGTAAACCGATTCCAAGAAGCTGCAACATACTATTTTCAGAATCGGACTTTAATGACATATAAGTAAACCGATTGTATAACAAATTTCACGAATTAAACATAACCAAAAAAGACAAATCACTTTCATTCATTAATCTTGGTTCAATTTGCAACATACAATACACGAAAGCGACAAAATATAAGCATCTGATAGTTCATGTTCTTAACAAAAGGAAAATACTTATTCCAACACTTAGAGACCCTTGATTTGATCCGGCTCGACCAACTCTTCCCACCGCTTCATGTTGGGCTCGTATTTTTTCAGTCATTCCTTGGTGACCTCTGAGTCATCATGAAACCTACACACTGATGGTAATGGAAAATCTTAACGTAGTATAAGACCGATAATGAATGTTATTATGGTTGAATAAAACAATTCCTCGATCCTTAAGCGATTCATCCCAAAGTGTGTATTCCGGTGCGTATGTAAGATATGTTCTCTGACCAAATAGATGAACAACGCAACTCTACGTTTCCGCCAAGAGATGACCGCATAGAGGTATGCTCATCCAATACTCTTGTGTAATTGGTTCATTCTCCTTTGGCCCTTGTACTCTAGCAACCATTTTATCAAATTTCGCTTCTTTGTCTTTTCTTGTTCCTTCCTTAATCATCGAAATATAAAATTCCTTGTCCTCTTGTAAGCGTAAGGCCATCATCTTTCTAAAATATTTGCATTGGGTTAAGTTCTCATCGTCCGCCAAAACTTATGTGGCCTATTTGTTCTGACGCAATGTGATAACCACAACTTCCATCCACATCCACGTCGTCGGTAGATAGCACATAGGGATTAATAATTTCAGGAAGTTTTTAATAATACTCCTCGAGTATGGTGTAACACGTTCGATGGGGTCTACCTCGTTCATCCCTAGGCGTGCTTCCATCACCAAGAGCAACCCTTAGAGTTACCATAGAACCCATTTTTCTTGCTTATCTCTTTCATGCACGTATCCTTGATACTCGTGTTGTACTCGCTTGACTCTCATGAGAAGGAACGATGAGATCGTTTGGCTCCTCGTGCATTGTAGGTGCTTGATTTTCTTGAGAAGGATCGATTGGATCCTCATGTTAAGAATGAGCGATTGGATCATTTGAAGGGACTATATGTGCGTTATTTGTCCCACTTGCCCCCTCCTTTGGTCGACCACTTTTATTTGGAACTGGAACCTCTTCGTATTTAACGTCTTCATACTGATAAAGGTTTCTTTTTTTACTCATCAACGGGTTTTTTTGGGTACTCCTTGCAACCTTAAACTTTTTCCTTTCTTTCTTCCAATCCATGTTGGTAGGTGGTCTACTCGTCGGCGGTAGCACCGTTGGTTCTCCAACCGGTACCATATGGGGGTTAGCGGCGAGTTTCAATTCATATATCAAAAAAATTCGTGCCAAATCATCCTTCTTTACAAATTTCTCGAAGATTTATCTTCCAATATCCGTGTCCACAAAGGATTCGACCGGTTCTTCGGTTAGGGGTGGTTTGAAAGTTAGTTGCTTCCAAAACGGATCAATGACAGCAAACGAAATTCCTTTTTCATGCCTAGCAATCATGTGACGACACGGAAATCCCAAGGTCGCCATCGTCATACATGAACATATAATTATCCTTCTCCTCATCTCGTTATCCACATAATATTTGTAATCCCTTCATCATAAAAATGATTGCCCAGTGAGACGCCCTAAAGTTTAAATGTCTAATCAACAAATGGCAACCATTGTAGCTTGTGATGATTATCATCCTACTCTCTTCTGTTTGCGCTGTTATCTTGACGATATCAGCCTTGGTGTATTCATGGATGGCTTCTTGTACCGTAACCACACTGTTTTGTCTCCCTCAGAGCAAGATATTCAAACGTCTATGTGATCCTTCCGCGATACTTGTCGCCTCATTCTGGTAATACATATGTTGGTAGGTGTGAGCATATTCAAGCAATAAACCACACATTTCTCGTAATCCTTTTCCATAGCCCAATAAACTCTCCAAACAATATTCGAACTCGGACACGGACGTTGAGTATACCATTAAATCCTACTGATGTTGAAAAGCCTTCCATAGTAACTCATTCGCTTCATACTCTATTTTGATTTTCTTATTCTCTTCCTCTCGTTGTTCCGGAGTTAGTTTTTGAAGACGCTCATCTTCGGCCGTTTCACGAGCGGTACCTTTTTGTGGATTTGGCTTTTGTATATGACCCCTACAATTACTTCTAATATTGCATTGTATGTGCCATGTCAAAGAAAATGCTTAGCATTCGAAAAACCACCCCTATGGCATTCATTAGTGCTTGGTCTTTATCCGTTACTATGATCCTCGAAGTTTGAAATACTAAAATTTCTGCGATTTTGGGTCTTGGTTCGATACAATCGAAGTGAAAATTATTTATTCTAAGCAATAGTAGTAGGGGTCTAGGTTAGGTTATGATGGTCTCTGCATAAAAATCTAATTCTACACGATTAAGTCTGATCTTCTATTTGAATTGTCGGGCAATGATTATAATTTTTTTCTTGAGCTTGTTTAATTTATGCAATCAGAATCTCATTGAATATGTTTTCTTGTAGAGCACTCTCATTTTTTCCGATTTCTTCGCATCTGTAAGAATTTCATTCAATTTATTACACCTAGTTCAATTTTAATCGAACCCAATTATTTTAATCTTTTCTAATGCTGCTAAGATATTACGATTTCATTCTTCGATTTCATAAATCTGTTTGTTTAATCCAATTTCTTTTTACAAACCATAACCTTATACTATTATATATAAATACCATGAAGGATAAAGAAGTTTCACTCTGTGTTATACTTTTCAATCCTTGTTAAAAAACCTGAAACCCTCTCCTCTCCTTATCAAACTTCAATTATAACACTAATTTCCCCTTTAATAGTTTTCTTGATGAGCATGTATATCGCCATGTATGTTATTTGGCGTGGTGATGTCTCTCAATTAACTAATCAACTTCATTTATCCTTGAATATTAGAAATGGTAGATAACTTAATCTCAATGAAGCCCATCAAGATTCAAAACAATGAAAAACTGTGACAAGTTGTCTGTTAGGTAGATTTGTTGAACCAGTTGATAAAAATAACTAGGATGTTAGAAATGCTCTGCTTTTTCAATAGGAGATTCAAGGTGGCATCTCTATTCGCAAGGTTAATTACTGGGTTTTTATGGTGAGAATTGAAACGGATCATGAAATGTGTAGAGTTTTAGCAGTGGCCACAAGAAAAGTATTTGGTGACTTATTCTTTATCAAGAAATGGGAGAGGACTGACAATCTGGCTACTTGGAATCAAGATGTTGAAATATTCTTTATTACAGTTCACAACTTAACTCCAGTTTAATTGGATAGTGAGAACTAAAGAAGATACTTAGCTTGTATTTGAGAGATTACTTCGTTCTCTTCTATTTTATGCAATGGTAATAGAAGATTTTAATAACTATGAGAGCTTACATCAGATACAAACAAAGGTTGATATTCAGAGTGGTTGCTGAAAATGAAATGGGATTGACTAATGATATCAAATTTGAGATCCACAACTTCCCCAATAATTTCTGTTGTTTCTGCAATATCATTGGTTAGAACCTTCAAAACTATGAAGACTTCATCATTTCTCAACAACAAGCGCGGGAGCTGATAGACGCATTTATATGTCTATTTTGTTCTCAATTCTCTGTAATGTTAGTACTCGGTTTTGTGCTTATTTTGCTATTTTATGTATTTGTAGGTGTTTTTGGAGAAATAAATTCTTATGGAAAAATTGGCTCGAAAAGTTGTTATTTGGACCTCCGGAGAAAATTACTAAAGGCACCCCAGAAATGCGTTAGAAGCACCCTCGGAATGTGTAAAAAACGCCCCAGAAAACTTGTTAAAAACACTCAAGGAATTTGCTAAAGTAACCCCAGAAATTGCTAAGGGGTATCCTAATTACTAAGGGGCAACCTAAATGCTAAAGGCACACCAGAATTGGTTAAGGGGCAGTCATCTTCAACATTTCAAATATTGAAATTTGGCGGGAAAAGGTGCAGCTTACGAACAGAATTAGGGTTCGATAATCGGTTGAGTTTTAGTGAGACCAAAAGGCCGAATTTCTCTGGGATGACTCAGTTGAGTGTACCAGGCATGGTATGGGTCTTCTTTTCGCTTAGAATTGGCTGGATATTGGATGGGAGCGAAACAGGGAAGGATGGTTTTCTCGGGATTTTTTTGAGATGTTTAGGTGGAGACTCAATCACTGAATCATGTTGGGCTGGGTTTGCTAGTGCTAAACAGGGTTAGTATGTCCACCATAATCGATTAAACAGGGCCAGAACGTGGGTTTGAAGAAAACAAGAAACATTATTCTCTGGCTATTTCCAGGAAGTTATGATGGGATTTCTCAGGAGATTCGGTGTAACTTAATCACCGGAATCGATTGGTATTAGCCTGTTACGTTCAAACAGGACTGATAGGTGTTTCAGAAATGTGAAAAAATTGAAGATCACACATGTTGGACCGAAACAGGGAAGAGAAATATTTCCGGTATTCTGTTGAGATTAATTTGGGAATTGCATGAGGAAAGAGTATGTTCGACAGCTTCTGCAATATCTATGGAACGTGTTTGGATGGATTTTGTCCAATGGAGACGCGTGAAGAAAATATAGAAGAAAATAATCACGTAAAAATGGTAGAAAAGGATCCCGAGTAAAAGAAAATATATTCGAGTTATTACGAAGGATTTTGGGGGTCTGTTGAGTATAAAATAGGTGCTTGGGATGAACAGAGGGTTAGCGAGTGATTGGGGACAGAACAGAGAGCTGCAGAGAAGAAACCAGAGTTCGCAGGAAAAGTTCCCTGTTGCTGCTGGTGAAGAAAAAGCTGAAGAACAAAGCATGCATTAGACAATCGCGAAATTTGCTCTGTTGTTCTTGCTACAGTGAATTCATTGTAACAGTCAATTTGTAACGCTTATAAACGTTACAGTATTCTGTTTTTATTATTCCTCTCTCTTTTCACCATTGTAAACACACTTTGTAGCTATGAATAAATATTTTGAGTGTGTTTTCACCATGTGGAGCTAAACCCCATCACTGGGATGACGGAGGAAGCCAATTCTCAACACTATGGTAATTTTATTAATTTGTTTTACGACTTTCGCATTAATATAATTTGAATTATGATTTTAAATTAATTAGTTGTGATTTAGTTTGATGGGTTATGCTTAGCTTAGGTGTTTTGATAACTCATGCTTATCATTTACAATTAATGTTTATAAAATCTACCTTGGCAAAGATTTAGAGTCAATAACTATAATTTTTGGAGCTATAATTGTCAAAGAATAAATAATTGAACCGTAGAATATGAGTTTGGTGAAATCCTGATTCCCAGTAATCTCTCAATATTGTCACTATCCTTGTTTTATTCACCAGATTAATTTTATAATTTAAGTCTAAAATCAACTTCACAAGTCCGAGAATCGAACCCCTTTACTTACCACTTCAAAACTACATCAGGAGCAGCAAGCACCAACAGATGCTATCATGGCAGCAATGAATCGTTTCCAGCAGGCTGAGCCACAATTCGAGCAAGATGGGCCATAACAATGACCAAAAATAATGCAGCATGACATGGTATTTCACGAAGACAGCATATCCAGTGTATCTTTAACGCAAGCACTGTCTGGGGTAATATGTATTGACTACATGAATCAATTAGATGAAGAGAACAATAGTCAAGATAATACTAAACTAACCCCACATAACAATTCTATGTCAGCATCTACTAGTTCCCTTAATGCATCAACTACACTATAATATTGTTGGTATACATAATGACTCATATATGTGGAAGGTGATTCTAAAAAGAGTTAGACCTAGTATGATGTGCAATGTTATATCGGTACAATGGGAAGGAGCTACCTCTTCTCAGCAAAATCCTAACAATCATGCAGCATATATAAGGAACAGGAATATAATACAGAACTATTTCCAGTGGGACTTACCTACCACTTCCAGTTCCGAAAATACCAAGAATTACTGAAATTGAATCAAACTATCCCCTTACTGTATAAATGAAAGAAATAAGAACCATTCATGTCATGGAACCATAACTCACCATCAAGGTATATCTACATGAGTGGTTCAATGGGAAGCTTCGAATACAGTTCCTGCTAACAATGAAGACAAATCGAAAAGCAATAAAATTGCAGATCATGACAGTTAATCATCAAGACCCACTCAAAAGCATAAATTTCTATGTGTTTCAATGGTACAACCAGCCATCAGAGCCTATATGCCTTTTATTGTCTGTTTTAATTAACTTTACTTGTTTTTTCTTTATGTTCTATTTTCTTCTACTTTCTCTATTTTAGCTGCATAGTCCCTTCAATTATACCTAGTTACTCTAGTTCATCTTCATTGTATGTAGTTTATTGTGTTATAGTTGCATATCCTGTTACTATACTTGCTTATTCCAGTATAGTCTTAATAGTTTCTTTCCTTTAGTAGTATTGTATCTCTTGTGTAGTAAAGTTCGGTTTTTCAATCTCTTAGCAAGTAATAATCATAATTTATTCTCTACAATCCTAGTTCTTCTTTGCAATCTTATGTTCCTTGGATATTAGATGTTAAGTTATCTCTCTTTGGTTATTTCTCATTTCTGGTGCTTATAATCTTTTATTTATGTAGTAGTTTCATTATGAACAAGGGCATGTAGTTCACCGATTGGAATTTATTTTGTCTTCCTATAGTTTGGTTGATTGTTTCAGCCTATAATTGTAACATAGTCCAGTGCTTCTCAATCTGTGAGGCACAACTTATTTGTGCATCTCGTAGGCCTCTTTATTTATTTGTCTCAGCTGCATCTTACTTCCTCTTTATTTCCTTTATCTTCAGTCCCACTAGGTTCAGTTTTGTTTTAAATCGCATTTCCTCTAGTCATTATGAAACTGCTCTCTTGGAATGTCCAAGGTATTGGACCCCCAATCACCAATGACCACTTTAACTACCTCAATCAGTATTACAAGCCCGACATTGTTTAACCGAAACAAAAGCCCCATTGTCTCGAATAGATATTTTCTTTAAAAAATCTATTTTTTTTTCGATTGGTTTATTGTACCTTCCATGGGAATTGGAAAAGGGTTAGTTATAGCGTGGCACAATAATATAGAAATGCATATAATATCATCAAATCTCCATGTGTGTCATTTTAAAACAAAAGTAGGAGAGATAAAAGTTCTAATTACATGTGTATATGGAGTCGTCGTACCAGAAGACAAATTTGAACAATGGTCATATATTTCTAGTTTAGGGCAACATGTCAATAAGACCTGACTTTTAATAGGTGATCTAAATGTTATTCTTGATCCAGTAAAGAAACAAGACGGGAATCTAGCTCAAGTAGCAATTCATTCATAATACAGATAATAGACTCGCTAGGTCTTCAAGATGACGGATACGATTGAGCGACATTCACATGGTCAAACAACAGGAAAAAATATGCCATTATTTGTCAACGAATCGACAAAGCATTAATATCTTTTTAATGGACGCAGAATTTCCCGGGCACAAGGGTAAGTCATCTTACTAGAGTTGGTTCAGATCATACTCCTCAAATCCGGAAAAACACAAAGTCCAAAAACCATTGAGACGTATTATATCTTGGTTGTCATATCCCACGTCATCAATCGTGGTAGCCAACTCATGGTATATGCACTCCGATAACTGCCCAGATAGAAACTTCTCTTCGAATTAACAACTATTATCTTCAGACATCTCTTAATGGAATTCTGAGGTTTTTGGAAATATTCACAAAAATATAAAAACCTTGAATAATAGGATTAAAAGCCTTCATGGAAACGGAAATATCTCTGCCAATATAGATAAAATAAGAAATCTTCAAGCAGATTGAGGCTAATGTTAGAGATTAAAAATGACTACTGTCATCAAATTTCAAAGGATAATTTTTTCAAAGAATATGATTAAAACACAGAATATTTCCACGCAATAGTATCCAATAGGAAAAGAATAAACACTATTCATTCTCTCCGAGAACAAATCATTACCCTTTTAGTAAACCATTTTTGGATTGGCTCTTCGTAAAACAACAACTTTGATGGAGACTTATCAAATATAATTGAACCTTGTACACCTAAGGATGAAAACTTCTCTCTATCTGATATACCATCGAAAAAAGATATTTAGAACTTCCAATATGAATCAGTGGGGAGCTCCCAGCCCAGATGGATTTCAATCAAGATTTTTTTAAGGTTAACTGGGATATTTGGGACCGGACATAATTCACGTAGTTCGGGATTTTTTTAAACCAGAAACCCTAAATCCGAAGTTCAACTACTCTTTTGATAATCCTAATTACACAATTAGCCACCCTACAAATCCCAGCAGACTTTGTAGCCATCAGATTAAGTAATACAATTTACAAGATCATATTCAAGACATTAGTGAATGGAATAAAGTCAGTTCTGAATAAGATAATCTCCTCTAATCAATCAGCCTTTCTTCCAGGGAGACAAATCACCGATAACATTATCATAGCCCATGAGCTAATTCACTCGATGCAAACCTCAAAATCCAAAAAAAATGTCATTTTGCTTTAAAACTATATCTATCAAAATCCTTTGATAGAGTCAAGTGGAACTTCATTAAAGCAGCTCTGTTGGCGTTAGGTTTTGTTACTTCTTGGATAAATCTTATCATTCAATGCATCTTGGCAACATCTTTCTCAATCCTTCTGAATGGATTCTCTGGGTCCAAAATTCTCCATTTCAAGAGCCTTAAGACAGGGTGATCCACTTTTTGCGTACCTTTTTCTAATATACATGGAGATCCTATCTAGGCTTCCTATAAAAAGTAATAAAGGATAGGACATTTTCTGGGCTTAAAATAAATAAAAATGCTCTGAATATATCTTATCTCTTTTTTCGCAGACGACTATATTTTTTTTCACAAAAACTGGCTTAGGGTAAGCAAAGAATCTACTTGATATCCTATCTAGATTTGGAGAGATTACGGGACAAATGGTCAATCTTCAAAAATCGTAAATCTATTTTGGCCCTAGAACTCTTCCGAAACATAGGAAAATCATTACAAGAATCTTAAAGTCTCTTTGATGACAAAAAATGATAAATATCTTGGAACCCCATTGTTCTTTGATAAGAATGGGAAAGAAAATTTCGAACCACTTCTCCAAAAATATTATGCTACCCTTCAAGGTTGGAAATCAAAACTGTTTTTTCAAGCAGGCAAAACAGTTCTAATAAAAGCTATTATCCAAGGCTTTCCAACGTACCATATATGTTTGATAAGTGAATAACCCCGTCAAATGAATAATTTTCTCTGGTCCCGACTTGGGCAAAGGGGCTAAATGAATATCCTCGTTAAATGCATTAATAAATAAACAAATTTGAGTCCTTAGAGCATCCACAATCATCGACTAAAACCAAATATTTGGTCGAAAATACGACGCTACGAGAGGAGTAAAGAGCAAATACTATACTAAAACCAAAAATCAAACTATATTTGGTCTTTGGTTTGGTTTTGGTCGGGCGTAATTTAACGCTACGCCTGATTGAGGCGCAACTATGAGTTACGTTTGGTAGTGAGGCGTAACTTTAATCTACGCCTGTTTGAAACGTAACTTTAATCTACGCCCGATGGGACGTAGTTTAGAATTGCGCCTGATACCAGACGGTATTTTTCAATTGCGCCTCAACCAGGCGTAGTTACAAGTTACGTCGACTGTGCGTAACTTTAAAGTCCGCCCGAACGGGCACAAGTATTATTTCCACCTGTAAGTATATGGGGCGTAATTTTAAACTACGCCCCATCCCTCCATCAGATTCCCAAGGCTACTATGATATCTTCTGCCATCTTCTTGGCAGTACCATATGAAAAAATAATACTCATCAATGAGATAAAAAATTCGTGATTATCTCTTGCAGGCCTTTGATCAAGGGTGGAAGAATAGAGATGCAAATGATTCGGAAAAGGGGTTGGTTAAAAGTGTGGGTGTGAATGTAAGGGTGGAAGAAGAAGTTATTGAGTTTGTTTCTTTGAACTGTGACGGTGATGCCCGTGTGGCTTTGAATGCTCTGGAAATTTCTGCAACTATTGTTGCAGCACGGGTTAAGACTGTCAAGGGTGGAGATCAAGATAGTGAAACTTATTTTGTTGTTATACATGGGGAAGATGAGGTTGGTTCCAAGTCAAAATCTGATGGAGCTGTTGTCTGCGTTGATGATGCTAAAGATGTTTTTCAGTGTAAACACGTTGCTTATGACAAGGCTCAAAGAACACTATAATCTTATCGGTGCACTTCACAAATCGATGAGAGGCAGTGATGCCAATGCGGCGATATACTGGTTAGCTAGAATGTTAGAAGGAGGTGAAGAACCAATACCCCATCAAAGAACCCCTGGTTACGCCCCCATCGGGCGTAGTGTCTAGTTTGCGTCCCACCGGGCGTATTTTCTATTTGCGCCTGTCGGCGTAGTTACAAGTTACGTCTCTCCATCGGGCGGTTTTATATATTACGCCCCACACCAACGCAATTTTAGACTACGCCCGATATCAGGCGTAAATTAAAGTTACGTCCCACCCAAACGCATTTTATACCTACGCCCCATGTGAGACGAACTCTTATACATCCGCTCCACCAAATTTACTCCACCACCGTAACGTCTCACCCCTGACTAAACCCATTTTTTTTAGTTTTTTTTTAGTTTTTAGTCTTTAGTTATAATCGTATGACTGCAGTTGCTCTTAAAGGCCTATGATAACATAAACGAATAAATTACTAAATTTCGTACATAACATATACATATTATACCGGAATTCATCTGTTCAACAATTTTTATATAGTAAGTCTTCTCAAAAACTTCATTTTATATTGATTAGTTTTTCCTTCCATCTAAACCAAAGTGCATCACTTCATTAATTTTGTAATGATGCACAACTTCTAGAATATTTTGCTATGTGTTATAAAAAGTAATTTTTTACGGCGATTGTTATTTGAAAAGCCTAATTTGATATGAGACTGCTATCACATGGTTCAGGATCATTCTCATCATTTATTACGCACTCAATAATTGCTTCACAGGTAGGTGATTCCATAGCTGCATCATTCTCGTTAGATCGATAATTAAAAAGATGTTCGATGTCTGTCACAATTCTATAGCGTAAACTAAATTTGACATCAGTTAATAAGATTAATAAATTCTTTATCGATTAGTAAATAACCTCGCCAAATGAATAATTTTTTCTGGTCCCGAGGTAATTCATTTATCGAGGTTAGACTGGATTAGCTCTTCATAAAGAAACTTTAGATCAATTAGACAGAATCCAAAGAGACTTCTGGTGGAATAAAAATAAGCCCAAGAGTATAGTAGGATACATAAAATGTTGAGCCAGCATTCGCAAGCCTGTATCTCAAGGAGCTCTAGGAATAAAAAATCCCCACCAATTTATTGTAGATCTACTTACAAAATCAAGCTGAGTTCTGAGATCAGGACCAACTTTGGGTATAACTTCAGCTAAATACTTCCCAAATTCTCATCCACTAAAAATCTCTAGGTCTTTATCCTGGATCTGTACAAGCATAGAAAAGGGGTTAAACCTCATTAAAGGTAATTTTGTTAGGCAATTCGAAAATGGAGCTTCCATAAAAATTTGGGAAGATAAATGGGTTTTTAATTTAGATATAATTCCAAGTTAAGCCCACGAATATTCAAGAGTCGGCTCCACAAATGGTTAGTGAGTTGATATCTCCTGAAGATAGTTGGGACCAGGAAAAACCAGACGATTACTTCACTCCAGAGATTAAAGCAAAAATCCAAGCCATATCCCCAAAGAGTCAAGAGCAAGACAAATTAGATGGCAACATCATTCTTCAAGAAACTTCTCGATGAAAAACATATGTAATTTTCTCATAAGTCAGGATCAAGAAAACAATAACTCAAGTCAATTCCCTTGGCAAAAGATATGGAAGATTCAAGCAATACTAAGAATTAAATTATTCATCTGAAAATTAGTTCAGAAAGCTCTTCCAACTTATTCAAGACTCGGGGCACATAATTCATACATAAATACAGAATGCCCGATGTGTAACATTTGATTTTCTCCATTCGCAAGAGCTATCTAGTTTGGTTTCTCTCTAGAAGCCTCTAATACAAGAATCTGCACAGATTCAATAAAAATTTGGGTTAAAGAGTGGATCACGGAACCGGACTTCATGCAAATATCAGATAAAATTGCAAGCATCTCTTTGTTCATTTTGAAACATAGATGTTTGGTAGTGTTCGAAAAAATCAATCCAAACCTGAACAACCTTGTAGAACAAATCTAGAAATTCATGCAATATGCTCCTCGAGAAAAGTTCCAAAAGACAATTATGGCCTAGAAAAGAAATAATCCCAAGCTGAAATGGTCAGACTTAAATTCGGATTGCATAATATTTATTGATGGTGCCTTTAAGAAAAAAGACTCTTCCATGGGCTATGCTTATATTCTTTACTCTGTGGACAATGAGACTTCCATGCACATTCAACGGGAACAGAGTAGGCATCGTCAACATTTCATGCAGAATCAAAAGCTTTACTAAAGGCTTCCACATGGTTAAGCGAAAACATATTGTCGACCGTATCCATCATAATAGACTGCAAAACACTAACAGATACAATTAACAGGACACGCAAAGATTTCTCGTTGGAGTGCAGAAAATGCCATACAGGAAACCCTCTCAATTGGGGAAAAACTTCCAAAAGCCTATGTAAAGTATATAAATAGAAAGCATAACCAGATGTGGATTACGTAGCTAAAGAAGAATCTTCAGCATATGTCACCTTAGCTTCAGCAAAGAGTTTAAAATCAAGTGTTATTTCCAATGTCTTCGATAAAAATGAGCCTGGAAATGTATTTACTACATTTTTTAATAATATTTTATTTATAACTTTTCCGTTTTTCGATATCTGAAAACCTTTTTGTCCGAGAACAAGTCCCAGATATGGCAGAGACTATCTCATGAAAACTTGTCTCATAAAAGTATGGCTAAATTCTTACGGCGGCTCGCCTGCCTAGACACAACCTGCACAATGACAGGAGTAGGGTTGCACAAGGTACGGGACGGTACGGGTTTTTGCCTAGATCAAGACTGTGATCCCATGGCCCACTGTATTTTGTACTTGTACCTAGTACACTGTGTAGTACGGGCCGGGACCCGTACTGCACTGCTTAACTCGGGGCGGACGGGACGGGACCGGTTCTTTACCTGTCTGCATACTGCATATGTAAAAAAAAAAAAAAAATCTTGAAAGTTCTAAGTTTAAAAACTTTTACTGTTAAGACTTAAGAGTCTTAAGACCTGAATAAATTGATACATACTTTAAGAAAAATCTTTAAACTTCTAAGTTCAACAACATCAATTGTTTAAGAGTTCAAGTAGAAAAACGGAAAGCAAAGCAAAAAACAACATTTCGGCAGTTCGGCTTTGGCAATTGACCACTTTCATAAGTTTGCTGCGACAAAAAAAGAACTCCATCTCCGAGCATCAAGCATCCAAGTCCTCTGACAGTTGAACCACACCTAATATGTCTGCAAATGAGTAGCATATATATAAATGGTATTACCAAAGCATATATATTCAACGGAAAATCAATTATCTAAACTACAAGGGGAAACCATACAACTGTTTAGCACGAAAATTTGATGGCTAATCAGCAAATTAGCCATCTGGATAGTGATTAATGAAATCCAACCAATAAATATGACAAGGATTGACTCTCTATATAACTCCCTTTATGCCTTAGCAAAATCAAATCTCAAACTCATAAGCCTTTGGGTAATTCGTCATTAGCTCAAGTACAATTCCAATCGGGGAACACTTATTACTTACTTTCAAGTTTAGAGAGTAAAAGAACTTAAAGACAGAAGTCTAGTTAAGGCAGCAGCCATAGAAAGATTTCATAATGCTTTTCAAAACCCCAACACACCAGGCCACCAGGGCATGATTTTTGTACACCCACAGGAAAGTTTCGGAGCTAAAATTGAAACAAATTTTCACAAACCCTTGCAAGCATTCAACATGAATTATCCATCACCACCAGATGCATAAAAAATACCCCAAATTTCTAAAATTGAATCTCAAAGACGGGTACAAAATACATATATCTTATGCTTTAATATTTCTTGCATTAAGATACTCCATTGCACATATGCATCAATAGATTCAATAATGTTTACCAGCTTGTTGTTTGTTGTTGACCAAACAATCACCCATATGAAGTTATGAACCACACCAAATTCCAAAACCCTAAAATCAAAAATCAAAAATTACAATCGGTTTCAAATCTAAAGAAATCAACAAAAACTACATATAAATGAGCAAAAACTAATTAGTTTTCAAAAACCCTAACTATTATAGGTGTTATTAGTTATTACTCATTATCTCATTGCACTTGCAAAGCAAAAAGAAAAGGAAGATTGTAAGATGGTGGGTCGAGAAGTTGATGGTGAATCCGGTGATGATGATTAGAAGATGGTGGGAACGATGCTCTCTTCTCTTCTCCGAGAGGAAAGCCCGAGACAGAGAGAGGGAAGAAAAAGAAGGAACCGAGGAGACACCGGAAATGGAGGAGAATACGATAGAAAAGGGTATAACCCCTACTATCAATGGCATGGATTTAATCCCTAATATTAACGGATAAATATCTTCGGTACCACGGGACGGGACGGGACGGGAATAGCCTAGGACCGTTACTTGTACCTACTATAGGCCCTATGACTGTTTTGGTACTTGTACCTGTCCCATCCGACTACGGTTCCGGACGGTTCCTTCGGTTCCGGATGCGCCCATGGGGACGGACGGTTCTGTGCAGCCCTAGACAGAGAATTTTATAACTTTTCTATCAGAAAAGAAAGAAGGGAAAAATCCCAATGAGAATTCTCAGCCTCAGCCTCAAATTTCAGCCAGTTTTAAAATTTCTTTTTTTTAGAAGGGATGGTAACCACATTGTTGATGCCATCTCTAGGAAAGTCAGAATAGATAAACTGTGTGTGGAAGAGTACAATGATTTCTCCCCATGGATTGTAAGTTTATTGTCAAGGCACTCTGTGCCTGAACCACATTAGTTTTTAATAAAATTCTTTATTATCCAAAAAAAAAAAAAAAAAAAAACCTCAGCCTCAGCCTCGGTTAATGAATATCGTAAGACTACAATACACCGTTCGGCGGATACACATAAGTCGTAAACAACGCTGACAAGTAAAGATTTGGCTCCGATTTCGAACTAGACATTTAAAATCAGTTGGCAGTGGCAAGATATATAGAGATGCTATCCAAAATGAAAATTGTTGTCGTAAAATCTCAGTGTGCCATTTTACTTTGTCCCTGGCTTGGACACAAGTGTCAAATAGTTAAGCACACATTTACATTTTCCAAGGAGTCCACCAATATAAGAGCATGTTGATGTCCTTGAGATGGAACAGTGTAAAAGATTTGTCCTCAAAACCAAATTTTCTTGGGTTAGCTGCCCTAATTGTTCCCTTTATAAAGAACATCATCCTCAATCTTGAGGCACATATTTCCAGCTCCAGAAACACCCACCGCAGTTTTGGTTTTGCAAATCAAAAATGGACATGGAAAACGAGAAGATCAACAACCATCAAGAAGTAAAAGGTACTGAAACTCCTAAAACCATCTTTCTGGTAGTTATAATTCTATGGAAATGAAAGCTCAAGTATCATCTGATAGTAGTAAAGTTGATGAAGTCTCTGATACTAGTAAAGTTATAGTTCTTGCTAATAGATATGGAAAAACCCCAGCTAGTGATAATTCCATTATGCGTAATATACTAAGCAGACTTAGAGCAAAGCACCTCATAAGGTTCAAGGCCGTATGTACACAGTGGAAATCCATGATTGAAACAGATTCCAACCTCATCGATTTACAATATCGACGTCATAGGGTTGGTAACAAACCACTCTTGTATGCCATCTCACCCCTACCACCAAAACCTGATGAACCCGAAAGAGTAAGAGGAACTATTGATTTCGCAGGCAATCGTCCAATTGAGGTTCAGAGATTGGAATTGGAGCGGTCCAACTTTGGTATACCTAAGCAGACTGTGGCTGGCTTGGTATGCATTACTGGTGGTAAAGAAGCTTTTCTCATTTATAATCCTAGCACTGGAGAAAGAACACCTTGGATCGAGACTCCGAATGTTAATGAGAATTCTGGTGGGAAAGAATGCGAGATGTTCATTGCATTGCATTTGGATATAGTCCAAGAACCAAGGAACACAAAGTCCTGTGCATATCAACTATAAAGAAAAAAGGAGTAGTAAGAGCCCTGAATGTCTACTTCCCAAGCAGGCCTGGATGCACCGAGGAAGATAGAGTCTTCTGCCTTCAAAAACATGAGGATGGTGAAGAAAATCCATTGTTTGACCATCCTGATGGTTTTGAAGAAGTTGGAGCTGATGAAGAACA
The DNA here is from genome assembly GCA_023531295.1 of Papaver armeniacum. Taxonomy (NCBI): domain Eukaryota; kingdom Viridiplantae; phylum Streptophyta; class Magnoliopsida; order Ranunculales; family Papaveraceae; genus Papaver; species Papaver armeniacum. The sequence continues at coordinate 112,251 of JAJJWW010013302.1, read as the reverse complement.
AGTATGTGAAGTCTTCACTGTAGGTGAAAATACATGGAGAAGGATAGACGCAGTTCCACCTTACAGTTTGCTAAGTAAGGTTTGTTATCTGGGCGATCTTGACCAGTACAATGAAGAAAGCAAATCTGTTTATGTGAAGGGTAAGATATACTGGCGGTTCAGGTTCACTCGCAAAGGTGAAGTGCTAATGGTGTTTGACGTTCGAACTGAGAAGTTTCAAGTTATTCCCATCCCTGGATATGTCACTGAGACCCCCTGGAAATATCCACAAACTGTTGAGTTATTGGAGGTTCATGGTCATATAGCTGTATTGAACTATACGCCAGGTTGCCCCTTTTCGCTGTGGATACTTGATCAAGATGATGGTAGCAATAAGTGGTCATATGAGAAGCTAAGAATTCCTTGTAACTGGAATGGACTTCGAGATCTTTCTATTGAAGCTGTTCCAGGACCTTCAGGTACAAAATGTATCATCCTGAAACTACAGACATCGGAAGATATTTATTTTTACGATCGTGACAGAAGTGGGATATTTGGTATCCAAACATTCGATGAGATGCATGGACATGAGGGACTCAATTATCAGCCCGGTGAGTTGAGAGAGATTCTCGCTCTAGTTGACAGCCTCACGCCTGTGTGTACAAAACCCTGCAGCATGTTTTGAAGGAGATACTGGTTCAACGTTGAAGTATAGGTAATTCATATGTTTGCAGTGGGTAGTACAAGGTATTAAGTCACAGATGTGCTGGGGTTCATTTAGAGTCCAAGTATCAATTTTCATTAGGGAATCAGAAGTATTATTTTGGGTTACTGATGATATCACATTCCTTGAGGTATCAAGACTATTACTTTCAGTTATGGGGTTTTATTTTGATGCAATCTCTGTTAATTATGCTCTGGAGTTTAGAGATTATGTTCTGTGATGGTTTTCAGTTTGCTATTTTGATCAGTGTAGCTTTTGCTCACCTCTCACTAGTTAGGGTGTTCCTTTCAAGCTGAACTACGGATTTAGTTGTTAGTGTCTTGGTCATGTTTCTGCTTGTTGCTAGCTTAAAGTTCCTGGAGTCCTGTACTCTCTATCTTTATTTTAGCATGAAAAATTGTCAGAACTCATATATCATTTCATTTGACTAGATTGTGTGAAATCTCTAATGGAATGCATGTCTCTGATATTGTTCAAAAATCAAGTTATAATCTTATTAATAATGATAGGTTTTGCATTCACTGGTTATAATTCTACATTGTACCAAGATGCACTCATAAGGATTGATGAGGCACTAGCTAGTTGTACCATTTGTTGCTGGCCTTATTTTCCACTTGTCCTGAAAATGCGCAGGGCCTGATGGCCAATGTCACCAGTTCATTTCCTGTCAGCCAATATTGAACTCCTCCATATAATCCTTGAGTTCTACTCTCTCTGGTATGATACAAGAGGGGACTAAACCCTCTAGTTATGCTTGTGATAACTAAACTGGCAGTATAATTATATTATATGCACTATTTAATCTTGTTTCTAGATCACTGGATGGATTTTTTTTATCAACTGATAGGATAGGACATCTGAAATTACTGTAATGGAAGAAATTGGTCTTTAGGATCACATTCGTAAAACAAAATTGAAAACATGAATCACTATTTATCTTCAGTCTATTTAAAGCTTATTTTCTCCTGAATCCTGATGGTGAGGTTGAGAATGTTAATGCTCTTGAGGGAAGATTTTATTTTCTCCTCTTTTTGGTCTCAAAAGGAATTATCCTTGCTGTAAAATAACAGAGAGGAAATAAATTTACACCTCAAACAACTACGTACCAGAATTTGTAAATACTATTGGATATCTAATTGGGTTTCCCAAATCAGGCATTACATTTCTATCAGACTGAAAATGCTGTTAGACCATAAACAATTGAAGAAAAAATTCCAAGAGAACTCTCACTATACTACTCTCCTAAATAACTAACCAGCAGCACACAATCTAATCCCATGCTGCAACAGAGAACAATCAATCTCAAAACAAACTCCATTTATTTCCACTTCAGGACTTTGCAGCAATCTTTCGATTTCCGCTTGGATCTTCCTCTGGTTACAAAATTGTTCAATGACACCGTAAAAAAGCTAGCGGGAGTAATGCATTCAAGCTGTAACTTTTTTCCTCACAATCCTCTTTCTCCTTGTGTTGGGAGGTGGAGGAGCTTCCCCATCGGTGTTGCGTTGCTTATTACCAAAAAGATCAAGACCAGAAACAATGGGATTCTTTGATATGAACCAGTTTGAAGAAGACGCGGGAGCTGCTTCAGTTGGCCTGTTGTATGCCTTCAACAAATTGTCTGATTCAACCAGTGGGTCAGCTTGCATTCCAAGCCAAGCAAGCCTTGATGTCTCTCCAACTTGAACATTTAGAACCCTGCAGCCAGATGGACCAAAACACATCAACTCTAACCACACCGTTTTTAGTTGGCATGGGCAGTGAGAACATTGCTTTATTCCCTTGCAGTATGTAACGAAACCAATTGGATGATTTAAGATTATAAAAAATCAGCGACAGCCATGCAGGATAGAAACCCTAGGTAAGCGGGTCTTCAACTCATTTCCTAATAAAAGCCATATCTCCAACTATTGAAGCTAAATTCTACATCAAGCGAGGCAAAATAAAATTTCCATAAAACGACAATTAGCGCATGGTTGGCAGAAGATATGATTCCCAATGGATTCATCAAACCCATAATCCGAGAAAGAAAAGCACACAAAAAAAAAAAAGGTCAAAAGAGCATCACAATCACAAAAAGATTCTGTCCAGTCTGAAGCATCTCACAAGTAAAATATGTAGAATTCGAACTAAAAAAAAAAAGAATCGTCGCAAGGTTATAGATTCCAAAGCTTCAAAGTAACTCATAGCAAAGGAATGTCAACACGGATTTAAAAGCCTATTGTCTAGCAGTAATGAAATCAAAAGGCTAAGAGAGAAAAGAAGCAGACTGTACCTCATCGCCGTGCTAAGACACAGAGCCACTCCAAGAACGTCAAAATGATTCATAACTGTTTTATCTAGTCCACACAATAGCTGATATCTCAGGTTTGCATAGATTCCCAAGAATGCCCCATAACCAAGTGCGTTACTACTCACGCTCGGCATTGTCACAGATAACCTGACACACAATGCAACGATTATAAAGAGAGCAACTCCCACTATTTGAAGAAATATGAAAATAAAGAAGCTTGGGAAAAGCAAGTAGTTCACGGTCAAATAAATATAGAGTTGTTTACCTCCCCTCCTTCTTACTGGCAGAGAGTTTTGATAGAGCACCTTGTGCTGCACCAGCAGTAATTCCAACCATACACAACTCCGCAGCCTTGTAGAAAAAAGACTGAAATCTTTGCTGCAAATCAAATTCTCTCTGTGGATAGCTCCTTTCGAAAACATTGTTAGGAAGCTTCTGTATGGTGTTTTGCAAGTCGTAACGGAATGTACTCCCATATGAGCGACAAGGAGCAAGTGACCACACAACAATGGCATTGCAAGCTGTCGTTGTTAACACATTAATAAGTGCAAGATCCCATTCTTGTTTTAACCTAGGAACACATAAAAAAGGGAACACTCTTAGAAGGAGTAACAATGAAATTCTGATATACAGCAAATTATTCATGATTCTCCTTGTCAAATTAGTATAGGTATTTTCTTAGACCCTATAAAAAAAAGTTGGAGATAGATAAATACTCCCTCCGTCCCACTAATAAATGACCTAGTTACTTTTAGATTTTGTCCCACCATTAAGTGACCTATATCACTAAACAAGGAGATATTCCTAAAATTATCATTTTAATTGATTATAAGAAATATAAGAAATATGCATAATTTGATAGTCATGTTTATATTCGTTACGTAGGTGTTTTAAAATGCTTTTCAATGGTACAAAGTTTGCGAACATCCATGGTGTAGTTTGAGAGATAAATCATTTCAAAATTTCACTATTTATTATCCATAAGGGTATAAATGTAAAAAGTGCTTAAAAATACTTTTCCCCTTGCTTGCCTTAAAAATTGTGCAAACTTGAACTAGGTCACTTAATAGTGGGACGGAGGGAGTATACCTTTCCTTGCGAGTCTTTACTTCCCACCAAACGGAGCAACCAATAGTAGCAGCCTGCTCTAGTAGAAACCTGTATAAGAATGCTGGATCGGCAATCATCCTGCACTAGGAAGATCATCATTCAGTAAGAGATGATTAAACAAATATTTTAGAACTTAAACAAACCACACTAAGACATGCAGAGAAAATAGAGAGTTTCAGAACCCTTTCATTTGCTACTAAGTCACTGGAAAGGAGACTAAAAGCTTGGTTTAAGGTGAGACTTCACGACCCACTCTGTCCTTTATTAGTATAAAACTCAGAAGGTGCGACTCATCCACTAGAGCTTTCGGATAATTGCACTCCATTAGCTTTTTGATGTCTAGTTAAAATATGTCCCTTTTACATGTTGATAGTTTGTTGAAGCCTTGTGGGTTTGGATCACCACAAAATTTCAGACCTACTTTTTGTTACTACACTATAATCCATAGAAACCTTTTCCCAAACAAACGAATCAATAATCAAATTGTTTTAAGGGTAAAATAGTGAAGGATGCTTACAAGCCTCTCCAAAGCTCCACATTACCTCCTATCAAATATTTATCGAGGACATATGAGGTCAAGGAATAAACTTCACTCTTAACAGATAGTTAGCGAAATTGGTTTTAGGGGGGTGTGGCCTGCGATCCTATGGATATCCGCAAATAAGCTGTCAGCCTCTAAGTGGAGGTTCAGGCATTGAGAATATGGGAAAAATAACATAAACTAGCTCTACAACTTATAGGAATTAATAGGATTGAGCTTTCGAGATGAATAATCAATGGTGATCTAATAGGTGTCCAAATTTTCTAAATAAGCTGCAAAGAACCTTGAAGCATTACCACCCCTTGTAAGAGAAAGGATAGACCATAACAATTTAGGGGATGCTTTGTGAGCCACTGCACTAAGCTATTATCTAGGTTAGCATTTGTAGTGGTGACAAATGGCAAAATCAGCTGAAATACATGACCACACTGATGTCTAAAAAATCAGTACTACATTTTCAGGAATAGTTTTCATGTTCTTCAAGTTAACCAAATCAACAGTTACCAATTACAAATTAAAAATGTTCTGGTTATGGAAGAAAGCAACCATATGTTACAGTTGCCAGCTGGGATTTTAACAATCAACTAACCAAAGACAGACATCATTAGAGGGTACAAGATGCTAAGTGGCCACTCCCTGCACAAGTTGGATCCAGTGGGTGTGATCACGTTATAAGGCTAGCTCTAGCATGGATCAAATGAGGACTATCTCGAATCCAAACTTGACCAGATAGTGACAACAAGAAGATAAGAATGGTTAACTACTAAACAACAGTTTCACCAAAAAGAAAATCCGAGACTTCTTGTAGAGAAGACGATGACAGATCTCCTCAATTACGAGAAACAATTAAATTATAGAGATCAACTATTACAGGATAAACCAACAAAAAATTAGATCTGTCTCTTTGTAATTTACGGACGATCTTAAGCTAGTTCTGAAAGTAAAAGTAAGAAAATGGTAATAGTAAGATTCTGATTTGTGCAACTTCAGACAGTTTTGTTCGCGGGTTAGGACTCCTATTTCCTCACTTTGCAACTTCCTGTCCTTTTAAATAACTAAAGCATGTAAAATCCTGAGGTTTTTAATTTCAAATTTCCAACCCAAATATACATGGCTAGTCATTGTGTGCCTAGGGCTTTGCAATGACAGGTCTAGGCCAGCCAATGACAGATCACGGCCTTGAAATAACCAGTTATCGAATGCGAGAGAATCGCTAATGTCCGGTCATGACCTTCCATGTGTTTTTACCTTAAAATTAGAACCACTAATCAACAAGTTCATGCGAGCGAACAGGTTGATACAACCTACCAAAACCAACGAATTGTTGGATGAGACTTGTAAGTTGAGTAGATAATCCATATAAGCTAAATCCATTAAACTTGTAATGCACCTAGTTAATTACCTGCCAATGAAAGCCCTAGACATTCCTTCAGGAAGTGTTCGAGAAACAACTCTGATCGTGGTCGGCCTAGCATGTGTAGCGAGATACTTTACGATTTGCGCTGAACTCAACCAACCCTAAAGAATAAAAAATATGAATATCTTAATTAGATTTCCTCATCAACCAAAAGTGGTAGTACAGAGTAAGAGAGGAAAGAAAAAACACCATTTCATAACCCTGTCGAATCCCCGCAGGCAAATCCATCGCTGTCTTGTGCCACTCATTTAAGACAGAATCTAAAAACTTGCGCCCGAAAAGCTAGGAAGATACGTAAAAAAGACCGGCAGCTGATTAGCATTCTATGATGTATTGGTTTAGATATTAACTGCGAGTTCTAACAGATAATATCAACCAGGGATCAAAAGTATGCATGATTAAAAGGGTTTGGCAAACCTCTGATAAAACAATTCGCCTCCTAAATAGTCCACCGTCATCTCCATCATCTCCTTCATCGAAATCATCAAAGTAGTCGTCATCATCACCACCATCATCACCACCATCACCACCACCATTATTAATTCTCTTCCCAATATCTCCACCACCTCCTCCAGTAGCAACCTGTTGTTTAAAGAAACATTATTAATTGATAAAAACAGTTGCAATGAATTAAAAGATGAATATGTCCACTTAAGATGGCAGGTACTTATGTATATACAAGGACAAGGAAAGATCCCCATTCCCAGGAGTTTCTCCTTCAAACAATGAGCTAAACTCACTTCACACGCATGACAACAGAACTTGTTTAGAATTTTAAATTATATCAAGAAAACTCTTAGATAGGTTTCCCAAACAGATTTTTCTTGGACAAATTATTAATAATGAAACAAAGGACTGGAGAAACATATCTTTTGAACACTTAGCCAGGGAAAACTAGTTTACTCATCTAGAGATTGCGCTACTTTATTAAGTTCATAATACGTATAACACGGAGATGGTGTTAGGCAATTCTAAAGTACCACGTACTCAATATTTCACCTACAGCTGAAGAATAGAATGAACTTAATTATCGCCGACTAATGAGTCAACTACATAATCCCCATAGGTATACCCTCAGGGAAAGCAGAAACAATGGCTTCAGTTATAAATATCCAACAGAGGTTAAAGTTTCTCATTTACTAATATATCATTTCTATCCATGAATGTGATCATATGGACTCGTCAATCTTACCAAGATATGGGGCCAAGTAGCCTTGATTTTACTCGTGAATCCCAGCATTGGGAAACACAACACATTACTCCTACCGCACCTAGCACTGAATCATTAAGGCGTGTCCATAACGACCATAACCCAATTCGCCCCCCTACTTACTGGTTACAAACATTTATCATAACTTCATCTGAAGCTACATACATCTATGCTCCAGACAGTTAACAAGATCTAAAACTAAGAATGCTTAAAAATGAATTGAACCAGACCTACAAGATATTTCTGGGAAAATGTGCATCAACAGAGCTGGGTAGTAAACTTGAAGTACAATGTAGAGTACGCATGAGAATGATACCGACAACAAAACATCTTTCAAAGAATACTAACTGCACAAAAAAGGGAGCTGAAGCAATAACAGAGACGTAATATTTAAACAGACTTAGATTGGTTCGTTTATAACAGCCATATTGATGCCTACACTTCTGTTAGAATGAGTTTGTCAAAAAAGGAATTTCCAATCACTGCCAAGAGAATCAACAATTAAGAACACTAAAATAGGACCCAACAGTGTTAAACAATCCGATACTTTGTCATGGCTCCGACATCAATTATCCATTTGCCCAAGGTATATTTACATGGATTGTATACTTAACATACATTCCTTGAAGTAATTTCACCAAAATCATTAGTAATCCTTCAAATTCATCATATTTCGAGATGAACTTCCTAACTTTAACACTACCAATTTACCAATTAAACACATACGCAAGAACAAGAAAAACCCTAAGTTATCAGGATTTATACAATTAAAAAAACAAGAAAGAAAACCCAAAGCTAAAAATTGAAGTGAAACCCTAACTCACCTCAGGACTAGTCTTTGTTTCAGGTTTGGTCATATCAAGTTTACTTTTCTCCAACGTAACAGCACCAAAAGCACCATAATTTGATCCTTTCATAGTAGTACAACTCATAGACGGCGTAGAAGAAGATGTAGAAGAAGCAGCAGCACCAAAACAACGTTCTAAATTAGCAATTGCTTCTGAACCTTCATCAACCACAGCATTAGCATAAACCCCTTTCCTCAATTTTCTACTAACACGAAGAGGAGTAAATATTAATCTACTTGGGTTTAAAATTGGGGATGATGATGATAAAAGAGGGTTTTGATGATGATTTGATGCTGATAGATTGACCCTCTTTGGAATTCGACGTGAATTTAGCGCTGTTGTAATTTGTGAGGATGGAATTAAAGATTGAGCCATCATCACTTGTCTTGAGGGTTTTTGTTGAAGATAATCAAGAATTCAATGATGAAGAGGAGGAACAGATAGATAGATTGGGTTTGGTAGATGGCTGCTGATGATGCTACTGATAGGGTATTAGCAGCAGCAGCTTTTTTGGGACTCTACTCTATATTAGAGAGAGAGAAGAGAAATGGGTAGGATTGATTTTCACACCATTTATGAGACGGAAGTCGGCAAAGTTTTTCTTATTTTTTCGTGAGAAGTAGCCAAGATTACAGAAGCGAACAACCAATAACCACATCCACAGCCAGTCCTGCTATAGGGAGTAACAAAACATCTATGTTACACGGACACGCCAAGTAAGATGCTGTATCGGACACACTTGCCGACACGACACGGTTACGACACTTGCCGACACGCGATGGACACGCCACATCACGTGTCGCATAAAAATCGATAGTAGACACTTTACGGACACTAATTGGACACTCTCAGACACACCATAAATGATTAATTGTGTCTTGGGAAATCAAAATAAACTAAATGTGACGCCAATTTATTCTCTTTTTAGTCAAATCCAAGAATTGTTCATGAAAAACTTTACCATTATTTCATAATTATTAATTTTATTTAATTAGCAATTAAGTATTTTGCAAATAACAGTTCTTATTTTATTGAGCAGATTGTTGTAAAATCTCATTTTACTGGTGGAGGTAATACATCTAAAGTGTCCCCGTAACCCGTTTTTTGGAGATTTGACGTGTCCCCGTAATCGTGTTGTGTCGTAACCGTGTCACGTGTCCGTGTCCATGTAACATAGCAAAACATCATATGGGAAGAAAAATCCACAAGGATTACACGGTGGGTCAATTGATTTTTATTATTTTTTTATAAGCAAAGACTTTGAAAAGGGCTACAAGTTTGTATCGACTGGTGGGACAGCCAAATAGGAGAACAAGACCAAGAACAAACATCCATGTGGAATTAGCAATTACAACTATTGAAATATAAATTCAAAAATAACAATAAAAAGCAACTTAAGAAAATAACTAGATAGAGGTTGTTTTTTGAGACCGCAACGGAAAAAGAGAGAAAATGTAACACCCCATGTTTTTAGCATGGCAGATGCTAAAAGATGCATCATGGCCTGAGATGAAGCTTCATCCAAAGCTTCAGTTGCTTGGTAAGAGGTAGATTGGCTTAAGGCCAATATCGCGTCAAAATAGTGCATTATGCTTGGCATTTGGGCTAAGGGTCAATGTTGCATCATCATGATGCATTTGGCCAGTTGGGTAGATGGCCTTGGACGATGCAGCGCAAACATCGATTGGCCCGGGGCCAATATTGCACAATCAAAGACTAAAGAAGCTTCATCCACGACTAACTTACCAAAAAACAAAAAAATCATCCACGGCTAGAATGTTTGCTAACACTACAGATAAACTGCAAAAGAACAAACCAACGCCATATGATAAATTTATAAAGATAGGTAAATGCCCGGATGACTTGGAGGTAGCAAAATTTGGCGACCAACAGGAACATCGACTTACGGCACAAAGGTTTCAAGCCCTCCAAGGAATAAACTAGCTTAAGGGAAAACTATCGCGCTTCTCAAAAGAAGAAAGATAAAACTGAAAAATTCAAAGAATTCCAGCTAAGAACATAAGAAGTGGTAGTAGAATCGGCCCCAAGAAAAATTGATGAAAAAACCACAAAGATGCAATAACTAGAGAGCAAACATCCTAGAGAATGTCCCATAAGATCTTCAAACGCGTACTCTTTTGACATCCGAGCAATCCTATTGTGACCATTAACAGAAAATAACCCACGTCTATACCAGATATATGTACTTACAGCCTTATCCCTCGCCGAAGGAATAAATTGGCTTAAAGGTCTTATGTCGAGGTATATCCAACAGAAGTGCAAATTGAAATCCAACAAACCATCCCAAGTGTTAATATAATAGAATGATACAAAAGAAAGATTATAGTTAAAAGATCCTCAAGAACTTTCCAATAAGAAAGGAATACCTTGTAAATATCCAACCAGACCAATTTTATCCAGCAACAGAATGCGCCTTTGACGAGGTGTCGAACTCGCAAAAACAAATTCCTTACTTCTCTTACACTAACTAGTAGTACAATGACAAGCAGGTTCGTTCCTAAGGGAGAGTTGAGTCTAAAGTTGTCGATTCAATTTCTGAATAAGAATAATGCAAATATAAAGATGAGAATGATCAAGGACTCTTTCTCAGTCACGAAACGTGAATCTAATCAATATAGCTATGTTTCTGCAAAGTACCATTACTAATAACCCTAGAATATTTAGTACGCTCAAATACACCGCAATCTCTTAATTCAGCGGACACGGAAGCGCTCGACTACCGGATTATACTTGCCAAGTTTCCTAAAAGTACGCTCTCTAGGTGTGACTTAAACAAATGCATTAAGTTCCGTGAGATAGGATATTCCTAGTGACAAATACAAAAGATCGATTCATCTACTAGTGTCATTCAATACATATGATTACTTAACAAAATCCCATTGTCAATAACCACATATTAGTACTTGTATTAAGATTCTCTAGACAATTACGGGTCGAAGAGGTCTCAACTAGCATTAGAATCATCCATAAACCAATTTAATTTGCAACTTAAACGATTCACAAATAACTCATAAGCATTATTAGCACGGTATGGAATGAACAATAACGATAGAATTGCAAGAAACATGCAGTTTAAATATCAAATTGAGTTCATGTTTCGGACATCAAAATCGTCCCAGGATGCAATTAGCTATTGGAGTTCATTGCAATAAATAAAACACAAATTGAAAACTTGAATACAAAACCAATTGAGCAATCCCAAGCGAAGCGGTGGAATGGTGGTATGAGAACCGTATGGCACAGTAACGGTGGAATGGTGATGGAAGTCGGGAACTACAACCTGTGGATGGAAAGCAACCGGTGATGTATGCGGTCTGTGAACTTCTCTTGCTTCTTTGAGTACGGTGGAACGCAATGTATGAGGTGATATGAATGTGAGGCGGTGATGGCGGCGAGCAAGTAATGGATCCAAGACCTTCGGTGATCTATGAAATCTTGGTGGTGATGGATGAATGCGGTATTGTTGGTGGTATGATGTGGCTATATGCAGGTGCGGTGGATATCTTTGGTGGATGCGGTGGAGATGGATGAAGGTGGATATGAATGATGGTGGTGGTGGTATCTTTGGTGGAGATGGTTGGAGAGGAGCCTCTCTGTTGATGATGCAAAAATAGGCGTGAGAAGGGTATGATATGATGATTGATGTAGCTTTTAGGTCTCTTTTTATAGCTCGAGTTCTTCCTTTCTTGACCTGCAAACTCGCATTGGGTAACCGCCAGACTTTCCTAATCTCATTCGTTCTCTATGATTCTTCTTCATCTCCTCCGTTCATCAACAAACCAACGGCTAGCACACTTTTTGCAGCTGAATTTCAGGCCAAGTTACAACACTGACCCAACACCGATTAACATTCCAAGATGCGTATCCTTCTCAAACTCAAATTATATTCGTAATCCATTTCATATGACCCTCAGACCCATGGCTAGGTGCTGGCAAGTAGGCCTGTCAATATATGTCCGATATCCGGAGTCCGTTTCCGATTATTCGAGATCCTATAGGATTTTATCCGCTTTATCGGATATCGGATATCGGATCGGATATGTTTATCGGATATTTTCCCCTTAACCTATCGGAATCGGATTGGGCTCCATCCGTTTGGTTAATATCCGATATCCGATTAAGTAGGGGCGTACTTGTAGTTTTCCCATACCAAGTATTCTAGTGTGGAGTCTAGAAGAAGGCGAGTCGAGAACTCATTTCGATTTCCCTTTTTTTCTTCTCTTCTCGGTTCTCACTCCTCACTCTCGCTCCCTCCTCCGAATCGATCTCTCCAACTCCATGTTAATCACTCAATCAGGTATTGATTCGCTCCCCCCTCTATGTTGTTAATAATTTCTCTTTTAATTTGTTCGATTTCTATGTTCGATTATTATGAAATTAGGATTTCTGCGTTGCAGTATAAAATTAGGGTTTCTGTATGGATGAAATTTGTTTCTCAGTGAAAGATTTGAGATGGGTTTAAATTGAATTAGAATATGAGGTTGTTGAATAACTTAATATTGATAGTTAGGGTTTGATTCTATTAATAAGATAGTTATTGATTCTGTTAATACTGAAATTTGTTCTTGTTGTTAAGATGAAATAGATACAGTGGAATAGATACTGGTTGTTATCAGTTCGATTTAAATTCCTCCCTCTTCTAGGATTTACAGTTTCATGGTTTTCATTTTTATCCAAGATCTGCGACTTGTTATCACCATTTCTTCCTATCTTTTTAGTTTTATCTTTGTCCTGTTCATGAAATCTGGGTTAATCTCTTGTTATTAATGTTTATTGCAGGCTCCCAGGAAAGGTGTTAAAACTCCAGTAGCAGCAAAGAAGAAGAATGTAAGTTGTAATCTCTAAGTGTTGTTAGTATTTTGATTAAAAAAATGATGTGAAGTTAGCCAGATGTTGTTTCTCATGTCCCTTAAAAGCTTATCATGTATTATTAGTATTTTTCTGTGTTTTGTGGTGCATAACTTCACAAATTTTTAAGTTCCCTGCCGAACAAAGTCCCATGTATCTCTAGGATGCACTAACTTTGCACAAGTATTGTTGTGCAAGGGGTTAGCTTTAGTTGCGGGTCCGCAATCGGTGATTCAGATGGATCGGGTTGGTTGCTCGCTAGTCTAATTTGAATTTGCTCCTACTAATAAATTTGTGATTTCAGATCAAGAACAAACTACTATCAGTTGAAAGTGTCGTGAAGGGATTCATCTTTGTCCTGGAGAAAGAGACTCAAGTAAGCAAAGTTGGTGGTGAAGTTGCGACTCCTGCTGCCGAAAAGCTACAAAAAAACTCATACTCAGGTACTTCACCTTCTTAATTAGTTCAAGTACTGTTTCTCTACGTTTGGAGTTGTAGCCGAGATCTTTGCTTACAATCCAAGTAGTATATAATTGTCAATAATATGTGTGGTGCAAATTTCTGGGAAGTCCCTACTAGTACTAACGTAATCACCAATATCTATAGTAGTACAATAGCAAACAAAAAGTTATACCTCATGTGATGATGTTTGTTTGTAAAGAGCTCCATTCTGGGAAGTTAACGTAGGGCCTGTATGCATTAAAACAGTTGGGAGAGATTAAATTAATGCTGCAACAACCATCTGTTATGCAGTATAGGCTTTCATGAGTAAGAGAATAGTAGCAATGCATTGGATGGAAGCGTTTTTTTGTTTCTTTTATAGGGAGTTAAGGCCCGCATATGGTTCTCTAAGGGTGTTAAATTGCACAGGATTTATCTTTTTCGAATTTCAAGTAGTTTACTAGTATGCACACGAGGAATAGAAGTGTAATCTCTTTTTACAATTGCTGCTGATGTCGACACTCATATTAATCTCTGTAGCTCTAGTGTTTATTCGAGTACCATAATGTCTTCCTGTCTTTGACATCAAGTCTCTCTTATGCATTTTGTTCCCCCATCTCTTCTCTTTTTTGTGTAAGATATTAGATATTTGCCGAGATCTTTGCTTACACATATTCTGTTATTAACTTGGATAGATCTTTGCTTACACATATTCTGTGTTTAATTTTGATACAGGAAATTGCAAAAATGTTTAAAAGACCACTCAAGTCTACCAAGAAAGTTGCGACCAAGTCTGCAAGACCTCGAATTCAACCCCTTTGCCTCAATCTCAATCAAATGCCGTCATTTCTACGGATGCCTCACAAACACCAAGTGTTCAAGCTTCAACAATTGGCTCAACACCGGGTACTAGTAACAGCACAGGATTGCCAGAAACATAAGAGAACCCAGTTAATGTTACCATGTCAGACTCTCATACAGATGATAAAGATAGAGAAGTTGAAGAGGAGGATCCACTGATAACCGCTTTGAAGAAAAACTCGAGCAACAACTTCTTGGGTGTGGGATGAATTTGAAAGGGATGTTAAAGTAAGACACAACAAAAAACATGTGAGGGAAGCTGTTGTAATAGGTACATGCCATCATTGTAATAAGGAAGTTGACGCAGATAGTGTAAGTGGTACTTCCAGGTTACCTAATCATCTAAAGATCTGCCCAAAGAGAGAACAGAACAAGCACAGGCAAATGTAAGATTTCCACTTCACCGAAAACAGCAGTAACCAAGCCGCAAAATTAGCTAATTATAAGTATGACCTGCAGCTTTCTAGGGAATACATGGTTAAAATGATTGCTAAGCATGATTATCCTCTCAACATGGCTCAACATTTTTACTTTAGAATGTTACGTAAGTCTTTGAACCTCTTTGCTAAGATCATGTGTAGGAACACAACTAGGAGTGATTTGATGAAGCTTTTTCGTGAACAAAAACAAGAATTGCAAGTAGTATTTGATAACTTGACTTTTAGATGTAGTCTTACAACTGATATGTGGACTCACTAAGCATACTAAAGATGGGTATTGTTGTGTAACATGCCACTACATAGATGATGAATGGAACTTGAATAAGAAAACATTAGCTTATATTTTAGTGCCATCGCCACACACGGGAGATGTTCTCACCGAATGTATCAAAACTTGCACTCTTGAATGGAACATAGATATGAAATTCCTTTCTTTAACTGCTGATAATGCTGCTACCAATGGTGTTATGATGAGAAATTTGATTAAATGGCTAGATAGCAAGGATTGTTTAGTTATTGATGGGAAATTATTTCACATGAGGTGTGCCAACCACATTCTTCATTTGGTTGTACTAGATGGGATGAAAGTTGTAGCTAAGTTTGTGCTATCAATTAGAGAGTGTGTTAAGTATATCAAAGCTTCACAAGCTAGGAAAGAGAGGTTCGACACAGCAGTGTCACAATGTAGGTTGACTGGAAAGGCACTTAGTCTAGATGTGGACACTAGGTGGAACTCAACTTTTGTTATGCTTAAGAATGCAATAGAATTGAAAAAAGCGTTTCAAAGATTCGCTGAGACTGATCGTGATTTCTACTGTCTACCAAGTGAAGATGAGTGGCAACAAGGGGTAGTTATTTGTCAATGTTTAGAGGTTTTTAATGATGTTTCAACCAAGTTTGCAGGGGTTAAGTATCCAACTGCAAATCTGTACTTCAATGGGGTATATCAAGTTAACAGGTGCATCAAGCAATGGGAAATCAGTGGTTATGAGTATATCAGAGAAATGGGGTTGAAGATGAGGGAAAAATTCGATACATATTGGCATGAAAGCAATTTGGTTATGAGCATTGGAGTTGTGTTAGATCCTAGGTTCAAGGCAAGATGGGTAGAGTTTCGTTATAAGAAATTTTATGGAAACAATGATTATACAACGGAGTATGGTAAATTCAGAACACAATTGACAGATCTCTTCAATGCATATGATTCACAGAACTCAAATGCCGCTGAAAACTATTGCCGCAGCTATGTCTCTAGCTCAAGTATGATGGATTCAAACAATCTAGATGAGTTTGATCCTGATTATGCTGAGTTTATGACCGAAAACAATGACTATGAGGTGCAGAAATCTGAACTGGAGATGTACTTAGAAGAACCAGTCTTTACCAAAGGCTCTCCAAAAGATGAGTATTTGTTTGATATCTTAAGTTGGTGGAAACTAAATGCGGGTAAGTACCCAACTCTAGCAAAGATGGCAAGGGATTTGTTGGCTGTTCCAGTCACCAGTGTGGCATCCGAATCAATGTTCAGTGCTAGTGGTAGAGTGCTTACAACACACAGATCTTCATTAGATCCAGAGGTTGTTGAAGCATTGTTGTGCGTAAGTGATTGGTTGCCGACTACTTTAGTGAAGGTAATATTTCTTTTCATTTGCTTAAACTCGATGCATAGTTTCGTTTGTTATTCTCACAAATCACAATCAGTTATTGGTAGTCCTAGGGGGATACCAGCCAGTGGGTAACTTTGTGTTTCCTGTAGTGTAAATTTGTTAATTTTATTGTTGACTTGTTGTAAATTTGTAATGCGGATGTGGAAATTGAAGAATGAAGACGAGAGTCAGAGAGTCTCTTATCTCTGAGTCAGAGATAAGAGAGTGACAGTGACAGATTACAAATTGACAGCCCTAGATATCTTGCTTTCTTTAGCATTTGCTTTTGTGTTTTTTTTTTCCGTGTGTGTGAGAGTAAGAGACAGTTTATGAATATGTTTTTAAGTTTGGTTATGTGTTTGAAGACAGTTTGGATGGAATGTTGGAGAAATAGGACTTAAATTTCAGTTCTGAACATGTTTTACAAGATTTTTAAGTTTTATTGTCGGAACCGGATTTTATCGGATAAATATACAATATCCGATAACCTTATCATATCGGAACCGATATCTAATTCTTAGTATCCTATAGGATATTATCGGATATCGGATATCCGGTAGTTCTTACCCTATCGGATACGGATTCCAAAATATCCGACGGATATTCATCCGTTGACAGCCCTACTGGCAAGACTGCTCATAGGGTTATGAAACTCAGGCGGACTATCCCACCTTTCTTCCCTATTTTCTCGGCTTAATTTTCTTTCAATCACAACCAAACTCGAATCCAATATAATGAACAACTCAGATCCAAACTTCCCAATCTCGTTAGAGCTCAAAATCAACAGACAAAGCTCTATTCCGGCCAAACTATCACGCAGTAGTGATGTGTTGTTATCAACCACAGATCCTCTCTTGGACCCTAGACAAAACCCACCAGAACCCTTTGTAAGCACCTATTGAACCTGTGGTAACCGATGGCATGAGCTTGGTGCAGCGCAAGTTGAACATACTGAGACGTGATTGAATTAGGAAGAAGATTTCAATCTAGCTCTATCTGTACAAGTAGTAAACGAGAACTGGTTGAGTGACAAGCTTGGCAGCAGACTAGTTCAGGCCTTCTGTCAAACATATTATGTGCCTGAAACTTTTAAAGCAGAGACACTCATATTGTTGTTGTACTGAGTTCTCTTTAACCTGCAATTTCGAATTATAAACAAATCCAATTTCATAAACATCAACAAACACTTAAAAAACACCATGATCAGCTACCAATTGTCTTCAATATCAATGGCAGAAAGCTTGTATTCTTCATTGGCTTCTCTTGGCAGCAAAAAGAACTCAAAACCAACTCCTAATTCTCCAAAATCGAATACCCAATCTTCATTTACTTCTCAGCTTCCAATTCCCTATCTTAATCTCCATTATTTCAGCGCAAGTAACATCACTTTTACTCCATCTGTGTGGCTGGTATATGGGTTCAAAACAAATCAATCTTTTATAACTTCATATCACTGATTCATTCTCCATGAGTAACCTCTGTCCAAGATTGTATCGAACAGAAACCAATATTTCCTCGTCAATCCAGGAAGTGTCCACTGATCTTCATAAGTCACTGGCGTCAGCTTGATTTCTCCCTGTTTTGCCGGCACTGAGAACTTGCAGCAGCGTCTAAGGATTGGAGAGACCGAAATTTGTGAACTGTTGGTGTAGTCACGACCTAGTCTTAGGATTATAAGAAGGGAGGTAGCCCTGAGTAATCAGAGTCTGGTGCTCCAATAAATTGCTTTCTTGGCATATTAAAGCCTTCTATCAACGCTTCGACTACGTCGATTCCAAATTCGCCAAATAATGAATTAAGCTCTTATTCGCCTTCTTTCACGTCACATGACTCCAAAACACCTACAAAATGAAAACAAAGCATAATATACAAAAAATACAAGAGAAATAGTTAAGAAAAGCATAGGAAATCGATATTCAAAAGATGTATTTTAGGCTCCGATCAGCCTTGTACATATACCAGATATATGTACCGACTGCCCAATCCCTCGTAGGTGTAAACTGGCTTATAGGTATGCCATTTAGGTATATCCAACATGAGTGCAATCTATAAACCGTTTTAGGATCGCAAATGCTGAACGGAATAAACTGAGTAGATTGATATACTTTAGATAAAATCAGCACAAAAAAGAGGCATGTATGGCACTGAATATCCAAAGAGGTCCTGAGAAAAAACTCAAACCTAAATACAACAATCTTAATATCATGCCGAGGAGAAGAAACATCATTCACAATCAACCAAAAAAAAAAACTATCAACCTTGCCAAAGTTAAACCAATAACTAAATAAACCCCTGAAATTATAATCCCAAGAATCAACCTCATCCTCCGAAGTCATAGTACTCACATCATACTTCATAAGAACCAACAAAATTAAATCATTCTCAAAACGAGGTAACAAATAAAAATACAATTTTATCTGACTATGAGCATTGATTCTTACTATTTCTAGCTTATGGCATGTTATACAAGTGTAATTAATACCGGAACTATCTTGCCGGGTCTGACCTAAGCCGCAACAGTACTTACAAAGTTGTTTATTTAAGTTCTCAGCACCAAGAGAATGCACATAATGGCTAGATCTCGGACAAGTTGTTCCACAAGTTTGACAGTTTACATCCTTGACAGCGATCTCAAAGAGATAAAAATGCAGATGAATTTGTTTGAAACCAGTACTGAGACCGCAACGACAATCAAACTATTGAGCAGATAAATAACTACCCAAAGGAAGCCACATACCATTTGAGTAATGAATAAGCAAACTGCCTCTTTAAGAAACCCACAAACCACAAAACCTGCCCTTGGATCACCGGTACATCCCTTTTTAAAAGTTAAAAAATCATATTTATTTCTTGTTTTAGTAATGGTGTCACAATTCTTCTTGGAAAACAGGTAGGGATCATATTTTATCGGATGAGCAGGAAAAAAAACAATAGTCTACTAACCACAAAGCAACCACAAATGTTTTCCACAAGCCCATGATCCACAAAAGTTCTCCCCAAAATAAGGCTTGGGTTTAACAAGTTGACTTAACTGATATAAGAGTTACATGAATCTCTATTAGCAGCTGGAAAACTGTTACGACTCAAAATCAGAAAAACTGGATCTTCGCCGGAGACAATTTCTTTACCAGAAGTAATTTCGATGCTACCATCATGAAGCAAACTGTTACAACTCTTCGGGTTTTCATCAACATTCGTGCTGGATCTATTTATTGGAAGGTCGATATCCGTTTATTGATATGGTACCGATCAACTTAGCTTCCTAGAGCAGGTCCATCTTATTGATATGATACCCCTAGGCTCATCTCCCCTGAGCATATCTAGCCAGTTTGACATATCCCATTTCTAATCCGACCGTCATACCCAGCTACAAAGTCCAGTCTCGGTTGTATTCATATAAGAGATCGGATAAAATATATAATTCAACCATCTCTAGTGGAAGGTGATTTGATCGGTTGTCAGCCGACACAAATATAATTACACTTTCTTACTACTCAAAATATAATGAAGCAAGGGCAAGAAAGGATCGATCCCACAGAGAGGTCTAGGTTGTCAATATGTTATGGTTTCCTATATAAAACACCGAGGATTTTCTGATTTAAACGGAAATAAATAAAAGCAAAACAAATAAAAGTAAACACGCAAATCAATGAGGTGAAAATATTGGATAAAGGTTTCATCTTCAATTGTAAACAAGTTTATGAATATATAAATAGAATTCGTATTTAATCTCGCTATCATCAAAAACCATAGAATACCTTATTGCAAGAATACTCCGTAATTTCCAAAGTTATCAACACACACATTAGGGCTGCGTATGTGAAATCTACCTAAAGAATAACCTAACGCCTTGCGCTAATCAAGTTCAATTCCTAGGAGCATTAAGTTTCAGAAATAGGCTAATCAATGCAATTGAAATACATTGCGCAAACAATTCGAACAAATGTCAATTTCTACATATGATTACAAGGATGTATCACTACAACCTAGAATCATATCATGCTACTCGTATTCAAGGTTATCGCTCGATGAAAACCCTAAAATAGCTATAGATATGGATGTGAGTTCAATCAATTGTAGACTTAACTAAACAAACATTCAATCATATTGCAATACATCAATCATGCAATTATTATAACCCGTAGAAATCATACGATAATATTGAGAGAAAACTAATTCATAAAAATCATAACTTGGTTGCAAAATCCAACTACATCTTCAACCAATAACAAAAACTTAGTTACTTGTGTTTTTGGAAATCATCATAGAAAGTTTAGAAGAACCTATCATGTGAAACCCTAGAAAACAAGTAGTAGTCTCCCTCATGGAGATATATATCTAGGTTTGAGAAAGACTTTTCTATTTATATGTTTCTCCCATTCCAAAAGGATACTCTTTTCCAAATTTAGGTCTTCTCAAAACCCATCTCCAAGTGGTCCACCAAGCCCATGTGTGGAAAATAAGTCTCTGGATTTTTGGGTGAAAACTGGTCGCCGGATTTGATGACGTCATCACCGGAATCCGGTCGCCGAAAAACTGACTCAGGTCAAGCTGACATATCAGACACTGTTGCCAAGAAATTGCATACTTCCAGCAGCTCGACTCTAGTTATCTGCAGTTCATATATTCATAGAAATCATCTAAGCCAACTCCTTGTCTCTTGCGAAAACGCACCTAAAAGCGTGTCATGTAGCTTATATTTCCGGCCGCCAACTCTTCCATTCGACTCATACCCCCCTCGCGATTCACTGAAATATTGCGATTCATGCTTCAAGTTCAAATCCGGCTCACTAGAACTATGCTCACCGCTCACCAACTCTGCTCCATTTTCGCACTATCATACCGCCAAGACCACGGCCATACTGGCTCCCATTGCGTTGGCCTAACCATTACCTTGTAGCTTTCCCCGATCTCGAGACCACCACAGTTCATTCCATGACCCTAATTTCTTCTCAATCACCAGCTCAAGCTCAGTTGTACCAGCCAATACCAATTCATTAACAGCTCCTTTACTGCCAAAGCAAAGATAAACATCACCAGCTTCATATTCACCGACTGAGCTTTTAGCTTTGAGCACAAACCCCATACGGCACTGGTTTCTTTGAATCCACATCATCCTCATCTGCTCAAGTTATAAGCATCAAGCACTCAGCCTCGACCATCGCACTTCTCTCTAAACAAGTCTTCCTAGCCATTTCCATTGAACCCCATAAACACCATCGAATCCCCGACTAGCAGTACCACATGGCGTAACCGTTGACTTCCTTCATTGATTCACCGATGAAACTCACCCAAACCAAACATGACACAACCAACACTGCAACTTGCAAGTCACAGACCAATCTTCTATTCCTCTCAGCACAACCAAAACCGCACTTCAGTTTCTTCCATGAACAACTTGCCATCACCTATAAACAACTTTCCATCACCTGCTTTCAACTAATATCCATTCCCATCTACCCATTTCTTCAATTCCTTGCTTAACTCAACCATCTGCAGTTCACCAACTACAGATACCATTCGACTCCATCTCGCATTCATGTTCCACCATCTTCCATCTCCACTTCATCCATTGTAACTCCACCGAGAGCAGAGCCATATTATCTTCCATTAGCTTCAACTCAATCTTTGCAATCTTCACAAACGCAACAGCTGACTACATGATCACCACAAAGATTGCCACCAACAAACCCTTCTCAGCACACTGACTCCTCTGCAGTACTCTACAATCCTTGACAGCCCCTAAAACTTCACCACTCAACCATTTCAAGCCTGCAAGTTCATCTCTATTTGAGCTTTGTAGGCATCTTCAACTAGCAACAACATCAGCTCCTCCTTCCCATTATGCTCATACTGACTACTGCCATACACAGCCTTCATACCAAACACCTGAGACTGCTTCATACCATACCATTCTCCTCTATGACTAAACCGCATCACCACCGCAACCTACACAAGCTCAAATTCGAACCACAGCTCCATTATCTTGTCACCGAGACTTTTCTCGCAAACACTTTGTATGCCGGAAGTCGGTGATACCCATTGAACTTGCTATTGACTCCATAGGCCACTGCTCCTTCCTTGCCAACATTCATACACAACCCATGATCTCGGAGCTCACAACTTCGACCAACATTCATCTTTGATCCGTGCAACAGAGAGCTAATCTCTTCACTGAGTTTACGGTAAAACTCTCACATATTCATCCACTAACTCGGTTCTTAGCTGCTATTCACAAATCCAGATAGAACCCAATGATTTTGAACCTGTATGGAATCTGAGTGCTCGAAACCCATTCCATTAATCTCCATTTTCAATGGCGATTTGTTCTTGCCTCGCTTTCTCTTTGTTTTGCACCTTTACTCTCAGGTGGGAGAAAAATGATTGATAATTCTAAATAATGGGTTGGGTGTAATAAAGCTGGAACGGAGATTGGGTGTACTAAAATGAAATGATTACTGCCACCATTCCAGTGGATAAGGGCAGCCAAAGTGATGTACCCTTCAACAATTTCTGCTTCATATGCAATTGAGACTTGCTAACTTCACGGCCATCACGGCCAATGACTCCAAATAATGCGTTGAGCTCCTAATTCTTTTCTTTTTTCGCCTTATGACTCCAGAGCACCTAATAAACTCAAAAGTAAACATAAGATACATAATTCACATGAAAACTCGCAAAGAAAGCATAGATACTAGATATAAAATTAGGTGTTTTAGACACACCTATCATGATTCTCTTAACGCTAGATCACATAATAGATGAAAAAGAGATTGGTGCACAAATGTACTACACATAGGAACATGGTCCACCACCACTACCACTAGCGTCACTACCACTGACGTTGTCGCCGCTGAAATTATGAGGGTGTTGATGGTGGTTTTTAGCTTAGGGTTAAATATTAAAACCTTGCATCTGATGTGACGTCACTTTACAAGGAAACGGTGCCGTGAGTGCTAACCTCTCCACTGACATATTTATTGAGCCATTCAATATATTTACATGAAATTTATCCAGACTGGCGAATGTAGCAACCATCCCAGATGTTCTGTAAATTTCGGCGCCTCGCGTATATTCACTTAATATAAGTTCCTATGAATGTCTTCTATGCTATGTTCTCCGGCTGAACTCTTAATGTTGATATGGCATGACGATTTGTGTTCACTCACAACAGAGTAGCACGAATCTCCAAGTATCAAGGATAAGTTCTTTGCATAAGGTATTCAAATCAGAAAAGCATGCTGCTCTCTGGCAAAGAACTTAAGAGGATTCTGTGTCAACACATAGAATTCAATCAATTGTCCTAACTAATTTGCAGAAGTTAGGGTTTCGCGCCTCGCGCATTATACTAGACCTTACTAACTTGCAGAAGTTAGGGTTTCGCGCCTCGCACAATATACCAGACCTTGCTTGTCAAAATTAAGCCTAAGCAAACTAAGCAATTAATCCGCCATAGATTAGCAGGTGCAAAACCTCACCCACAATAAGGAAAACAGGGAGCCGCATGAGCAAAAAGAGGCGTGGCCATGCCTTAGGCCAGCTAGCGCCATTGGCCACGCCCCGACCTTATTCCCTCGACCAATCAGGTCGCTTTAAACTCACCAGAAGTGTAGTCGCGCCTTATGTTTGGCCAGACCCCTTTTGTGGCCAATCAAGTTGCTCTAAACTTGCCACCATACATTAAAGGCCAAACGCGCCCTACCACGATAACATATCGATCGGCATGCCAACACGCCACTCTACCGCGGTAACATGCCAACATGCTACCTAGCAACATGCCACTTCGTGGCAACCTGCCATAAATAGCCACCTACGGAAATTCCTACTCTCGTGGTCGTTTCCACACTATGGCCTTGCCATAGTTCCTTTGGCATAGCCATGACGCCGTTTGCACAAAAGTAGCGCCATGACGCATCCGCACGCCACGTGCACTAATTAGAGTTTCGACATGCCAAACCCCAATTTGGGCAAATTGCTACCAAAGCCAAATAACGTTTCCCGAAGCAATGGGATTGGCGTGGCAACATGGCCAATGTTGCCACGCCACATGTGGGTCCGACTCCACGGCGCCAAAACCAAGCCTTGGCCACGCCAAGCCCTAATTCTTCCATGGCGAATTCTTCCACGGAGCCTTGGTCACGCCAAGCCCTAATTCTTCCACAGCGAATTCCCTAACTTTGGCCACGGAGCCAATTTTTTAGCTTTGGCCATATCGCAACATCACCGGCATACCGCTATGCCATGGCTACGCCACTGGCATGCCATTAGCATGTGGTTGACGCCACTTCGTTATACAACAAGATGTGCCATAATTAATGGTCATCCTTCTTCATTAGGTGCAATCTCAGCCATCCAAGTTCGCCACCGAACTGATGGACTTGTGGCAACTCTTAGGCGACCAATCGCCTAAACCCAGCGACCATGGATACGCCAGGCGCCACTTGCACCATCGTGCCACTAGCATGCACAAGTCATGCCGCAATGCCATAGCGCTATTGTCAGGCGCCAACACAAGGTAGCCACAATCAACGGCTACCCTTATTCATAAGATGCGATCTCGGCCATCGAAGTTCGCCACCAAACCGGTAAGCTCATGACAAGTTTTAGGCGACTAGCCAAAACGAGCCTCGCATCACATGCTATTTACCTGCGGCAAGCCTCTTGATTTTAACTTGCCGCACGTAGCAAAGTGCTACATGTTTTCCACGAAAACACTCGAGACATCAAAATATGTCACAAACTGGGGGATTATCATCAGGGTATTGGTATGGCGGTTTACAGCGTACGGCGTGCAATGCGCCCGTTACAAGAAAGTGTCATGAAGTGGGATAATTAGTGGTGGTGAAAAGTAACGGTGTAAACAATTCATTTCCTTCATCATGGAAGCGTAATGACTGGCGGTTACACGAATTCACTTCCCTCATCATGGAAGCATAGCGTTTGACAGTTACACGTTACTCTTTTCTTCCACCACTCAATCGTTTACACTTTCTACGAGACCAGGGTACGTTTCACTATGACTTGTATAAATAGGTCTTACTTATTTCCACCAAACAATAGGTTTTGGTCAGGAGAACAATACAACATCCAAAAATCATCTGATAGCTTTTTCATCCATCTAGCCAGTTCAACTTTCTGATACAAGTCACAAAATGCCCACACTTCCAGAATCAACTATTCTGGTCTCAACACTTTCTTCGTTTTCCTCCCTAAGACCAACCCTTCTCCTTCACTTTGTGACCGAAGCAAGCCTGGAACGGCCATTTATTGGTTTAGACCAGGATTTTACAGATTGATCTCTCGAACCAAAAGTACTCCCGTGCAGTACATTGTTTAGGGTTTAGATTCGTTTCTCACCCAGACACACCCAAAATTACCAAAATCAGCAGAAATGGTTTTCACCCACAAACAATTGGCGACCACAGTGGGAGATTAATCTCTCGGTTGCAATTCCAATTTTAAAAAGATGGTCGGTCTTAGAAAATATTCCACAAATCCAAGTTCCGTTCAGAACCTGACGAATGGTGACATCCCTCCTCCCAACACTATACCTAATGGTGCAGCCAATGAAGAAATCCTAAGATTGGTCGAGTTGGAACGAGTCCATGAGATCCACACAAGGAACATGGACCTCATGAAAGGAAGCAATAAACAACATACTCAGTTTTCTTGTCAAATTAACGTCAAATTGGAGCGGCTCACCTGCTCCATAAATTCTAGCGTTGGGGACTGACGCCCCGGATGATCGTCCTCAGATCAACAGTTTCACCACCAACCAGAGGCCAGTGGACCAGGAAGCAGCCTCTTTGGTAGAAAGTTTATGTGAACTTCTACACCTTTCAAAGGATCAGCGAGCAGAGACGTTTGTTGTAATCAAATAGCCCTTAACGCACGTTTGGCTCCTTCACAACCAGAGACTTCAAGAACCTCAGAGATGGCACAAAAATTTTGAACCCTTGTCTGAGGTCCGTGCCCCGCCAACGACGATGCAGACAGAGTATGTGGATGTATCCAACGAGAACAAAAGGGAATGACCAACACCAAGCATGATCAACACCCGCGGCACCGCAAATTCTACCACCAACACTAGCGGCGTAGGAAACGTTCCCTCAGGCGTTACATCTCCAATCACCAGAGCCAGAGCCGGTGACACCAACCCCAAATGTAGCCAATGAGGAGTACTTTTAATACTCCTGGCGTTAGTACCTCAGCAGGGCGCACTTTTATAGATGAAGAGGTTCGTTTTACTCCAAAACGTCTGTTGGAGAGGAATCAACAATCCAATTTCATCACACGTGAGGACTAGGAATGACTTCTCCAAAATCGAGGCAAAAGAAATTAGCAATCCTCCTGAGTTCACAGAGACCATCTTCCCGTCAAGAGCTGTATGATTTCTGGGGACTCTGTCCACAAAATTAAAAGCAGTTGTTTCCATCCAGGGAAGCCATTCCCAAATCCCAACCTTTCATGCACGATTGATAGATGGAACTGGGGACTCCTAACCACTGTTCACTTGAAGGATGTCGAGTTTGACAGCATGCTGATTGACGCGGCCTCCGACTTCAACATTGTAACCTTCAAGGCTCTGAGAGTTGTAGGGGAAAATCAAACAGAAGAAGCATATTATTTCCCATGAGGAGAAAAACGATACTTGCCGACCAGCACTATTTGTGACGTCTTCCCATATACTGTATCGTATCAAGTCGTTTTTTCGAAGTCAGGGGTTAATGGCGCCCTCACTGGAGTTTTCTCCAGAAGTCGCTTCGACGTTTCTCTCCAGGAGCCGCTTCAACTTTCTCCAGCAGCGGCTCCACTTCAAAGTTCTCCAGCAACGACTCCACTTCAACGTTCTCCAGCAATGGCTCCGCTTTAACGTTCTCTCCATAAGTCGCTCTGCTTCAACGTTCGCTCCAGCTGCCGCTTCACTTCAGCATTCTATCCATAAGCTGCTCCAGGATCCGAAGCCGAAGCTTCAGCGTTTTGCTCCATGAGCTTCAACGTCCTCTCCAAGAGCCGAAGCCGCTTCAACGCCACTTCTTCTTGCCAAAAATCGTGCCGTAGCCGCCACACTCCTTCCTTCCAAGTTTACTCGCTTACACATCCAGCCGATCCCTTTGCTTCCATGGACGCCCATGCAATTCCAGCCAACCTATTTTGGTTCCCACGCGATGTGGTCTCTTTTGATCACATCTGCTGCCAAGAACTGTTGCTGCTCGTTTGTCGATACCAGCCACTACACCAAATTCTCGGATCCGTAATAGACCCGAGCCGTTACTAAAACGGGTTGTAACGGCTCTTGCCTGTTGCAAAAGTGGGTGTTACATTTTTTTGTAACGGCAATGGGGCCGTTACGAATTTTGGTTGTAACGGCTCTAGAAACAGCTGTGTGTCGCTACGAATTTGACACGTGGTAACAGCTCAGGGCCGTTACAAATATTTTTGTAACAACGTGGTCGTAACACTCTGGAGCCGTTACTACGTGGCGAATTAGTAACACGCCGGAGCCGTTACTACGTGGCAAGTTGAAACAGCTTTAAGCCGTTATGAATTTTTTTGTAACAAAAAAATTACTGCCAGTCAACCTTGACCAATTTTGACCAGGTCAAGGCCGATCGCGAGTTCATCTTCTGCCGGAAATAAGCCGAAATTCCAAATACCCTACATATGCCTTCCAATCCATTCATCGTCCACATTCAACGATAATTTCTTCAATTAATTCATTTCACACATTCAATCCATTCATATCAGGTTCATGTAAAAAAAAAAACTGAAATTTTCCTAAGTACCAATTTTTTTTTGTTAAGTATCAAATTTCTAAGAGAATACATAGAAACTTACTGTCTACATAGAACTTATAAGATAGAAACTTACTAACTGTCTACATAGAACTTACAAAACTTTAAGCTGCTAAGGGACCTTATAACTGCTTTGTTCTCCAGCATTTCCAATCAAAAAGAGCATCATTCAAAAAACCTGCGAACACAAAAACTGTATACTTATATGTTAGGAGTAAGCAAAAACTTTTCTGCTTATTCAAAAAAAATTCTGCTTATTCAAGAAGCGAGGTGTATAGTAGTTTAGGCTGGATAACAACATAGACGAGAATTACATCACTTCTGACGAACTAACTGAAAAGCTAAGAATATATATGAAATGAAACATCAAACTCAAAATCCATTGGCATCATCTAGAATGCATGTTAACATCATTAACTCAGAGAAATCGATACCAAACCATCAAATTTAAAATCATAATTTCTGGCTTACAAACTTATGAGGTCTAATATGCTTTATAGGAAGGACAGTGGTGTTCAAATAAGATGGCATGTACTTGTCCCAGTGATATTAATAGACAAATCCCATATGAAAACAAATCTCCTGAAAATTTTACCATTAAGCACTTCAACCCCCTTGAAGACGTAAAGCCTCCATCTTACATCTGGTATGCGAGCATCCGAAGGTTCGATAGAGGAGTGTCACACCTGAAAGAAGAAGCTTTGATTAACTGATCATTTAAACTCATAAAGAATGCTGGTTTTCATATTGTTTTTGTGACTTGAAGAAGAAAATAGAGACTAAGAATGACCACCACAAATGTAATTGCATCTACAGCACCACCATTAAAATTGAATGAGAAAGAAATAAAGGAGTAACATATAAATTAGAGAAATATCTTACCTTTTACATGATTAGTTTCTTGACAAAGAAGCTTCCCTGGTAGCTCAAATGAAGGCTTTTGTCAGAATCGGAAAAATTTATGTAAGGTCACAAAGACTGAAAGCTTCCTAACTCATCTTCCAGAAAACATCAAACCCAAATGACTTCATCCAACCTCAAAAAGACTTTCTTTATCTTCAATAAATTCATTATACCAGAAAAAGAAAAAATATTAATAGCTCTCCACCTTAACAAAGGTTGTTACTAGCTATAGACCTTTTGTCCCTAAGAAATTAGTAGCAACTTGACACCACATTACCTTGCGAATAGCATCAAGCTCATAGAGTATAACTTGATAAAACTGACCCTCTATCAAAGAAACTGCAGTTGAAGTCTCTTTACAAAACAAAGGAAAAAGTGAAGTACCTGGACTTACAGGCTTCTTCTGGTTTAACTCCGACTCCATTAGCTTTTAACTTCTTACTCTCAGCAGCTCTGGCAGAGGAACAACATAAGATGGGCATATCAAATTACTTAACAAATTGAACTTTAAAAAAGTTATAAGATGCAACATAAGCTCAAAATTACAACAATATCTAGTGGCTCCTGAATAACCCACACATGAACAGCATAATAGAAGTAGAAAGATCAAATCGATCCTGAGAAGCGTGCTTCCAAGATACTAATTTAGGCATTTTGGTATTGAACTTAAAAAACGTGACTTAGCGCAGTTTCAAAATGCGTTCTTGGAATGAAATGACAATGTACAGATACCTGTTGAACGGGTTCACCACAATCAGCTGGATTTATAAAGTCCGTCACCCCAAATGCCTTTCCTGCATCAAGAACCACCATATCAATAGATCAAAATTTTGTAAGTAAACAGAAACAGACAGCACAAGATGCTAGAAGCTGAGATTTTGATTACCTTTTTCGTACTTTTCGGGATTAGTATCAATCCCAATTATTCTAGATGCACCTCTTAGTCTAGCACCTTGTGCAACCTATTCATACAA
Source organism: Papaver armeniacum (assembly GCA_023531295.1). Lineage (NCBI taxonomy): Eukaryota > Viridiplantae > Streptophyta > Magnoliopsida > Ranunculales > Papaveraceae > Papaver > Papaver armeniacum. Next base: position 82,200 of record JAJJWW010013302.1, on the reverse strand, counting down.
AAATTTGAAAACCAATCCGTGGTGTGTCTCTCATTACAGAAGTAAAAACTATTCCAAAGATTGGAGCTCCTACAAGTTGTCATAAAGTTCCCAATAATTACAGAAAGGCCAACAGTTCCAAGGCCAAAAATAGCTACATTTGATCCTTCGAATATGTCAGCAACCTTCCAAACAGCACCAAGACCTAGTAAAACGAAACCGAATTATCAAATGTATTCATCGCTGACCAAATTATATAAGCTAATTTGCAGCTAAGAATGTTGGCATTTCAAGCAATTACAAAAAAGAACAAAAGGGAACTGAAGTGTTTGATCCGCTAAAAAGATTATCTTCGAAAGGTACAAACTTACCCGCAGCCACTCCACAACTGAGCAAGCAAATTTTCTCTAATGGCACAGTTGCACTAATTTTAACGGCACATCCCGAGTGCACCACTGTATATTCACTAAAACTTGAAACAGCACAGTAATGATAAATGGGTTTTCCTTTTATTGAGAAGCGAGTTTTTTGATCACTATGCATAATCCCTCTTCTTTCCATTCCAAATACTTGACACATATTGCTCTTCCCTGAGGTGCAGTGTTTGCATGTCATGCATTCTCCAGTGAATATCGTGATTACATGATCACCCTCATTGAACTCGGTGACTCCCTCCCCAATGCTCTCAACTATCCTGTCAAGTTGCTAGGATTCAACTTAGAGGTCACAATACATTATTGGAAAATATACAAGCGCCAGAAAACCTTTTTTTACACGACTTTATCTCATAACGTTGATAGAAAGGACATTTCTTGTCCTTACTCTAAATTTTCAATCAGGTCATTGATTTCTGAGCTGATATAAGTTTTATAACTAGATCTTTCCTGAAGCCGCAGTTAGTGATGTTCCAGAACTAACAACTAAACGGGAAATGAATATGAAATTGGTAACATTAACTCATTCGACGAATCAAGGCTTATTGAACTAGTATTCTCAGGTCTAAACTCAAGTGCATAGTTGAAGATGCCTTAACACCCATAATCGATGAATCAAGACTGAAACATTATTACACACGTTTTAATTTAGCATACATCTAACTACATTTCTTTATTTATGATAACTACGTTTTAATTTTGCTCTTTTGTCTCATACTTCAAAAAGGCACAGCCTGCCCAGAACAATAACAAACCCAGAAATAGAAAAACTCAAACCCTAAAACAGATGATGAAAGACTTACAGATGAAGAAATACAGATCATGAAATCAAAACCCTAAACTCGATTAATAGATGATGAAATCGAAATCGTATTAGAAAAAACGGATTCACAGATGAAATCCTAAAAAACAGATGATAAATAATCCAATCGAAACTGATGAAGTGATGATGATAAAACACTTACCCAATCGAAACTGATGATTGATTGAAGATCTGTTAACCCAATCGAAACAGATGAATAACCCAATCGAAACCCTAAACTCTGATAGGGAAGTGAAGGAGAGGCGGGAGGAGAAAAATAGAGAAAATAAAATGAAAAATGAGAAGTTAAGTCGATAATTGAGATAATTGACAGGTTTTTGAGATAGTTTCTCTGCTGTCTATTATTGAAGATGAAGTGTCATTAGGATTTCAAAGAAGAGAGGCAAGACACCAGTAGAAGAAAATGGAAGAGAAATGAAAAATGAAAAATCGATATGTCGATTCTCATTAAGGCATGGGATGAAGAGGGGCACGCATGTGAATGACACACGCAGGGGAGGAAATATCCCTAGTTTTACTCATCTTGGGTGGAAAAAATAATGGCACGCATGTGAATGGCACACGCAAAATTGCAAGTGTTACCACCTTGGTGTGACCAAGCGTGTGACTGGCACGCCTAAAAAAAATTTCGTAACGGCTTCACCCAGTTACGAATTTTTAAAAATTAGTAACGGCTTCTGTCTGTTACGAATTTTTTGTAACGACCATTTGTAACGGGAAATTCGTAACGGACCATAAGCCGTTACGAATTGCTGTTACGAATCCGGGAATTTGGTGTAGTGATCCAGAGCTTCACCATAGCAACAACCGCTACAAGGGTAATTCGTACTTCTCCATGTTTTAGTTTCACATGGAAGAAGTAATAGAGTCACCAGTATGGATGCAATATGGTGATATCCTTATCATGGTTAACTCAACGACCACACCAGATATAAACATGTAAACCACACTTGGGGACTGAGGATCTACACGGGATCCCTTCACTGTGAAAGCTCAGAAAACACGGTCAACCAAAAGTCACAGCCACGACAAGGTCATCCACACTTCAAAGGTGTAGCGTAAGAATATCATCACCTCTCTGTCTAGAAGGCGCCTGCAACACTTTACGAGGCCGCGGCGGATCCCAAGCCTACTCAGAGAAAACAACTTCAATAACCAAAGAGAAGTGCGACTGGGGACTGCTCATCACGGTCCATTCCCGACAACAATCAAGCATTCATGAGATAACTCCAGATACGCGGCTAAAACATTTTTTTTGAAGAGACAGAGGGAGCCACGATTAACGACATGACTCTCTCACTCCTACTTCTTCGTTATCCAGAATGTTTCGTCCATGTGATATTCCAAACATCCCAGCATCACATCCAGGAGAGTATGATAAGATTATATCAAATCCCATAGGCGTGGGTTCAAGGTGATGCAATTAAAGTAGGCTACACCTGGGGACTGAAGCCTCCTTCGTGTTTAGAAGCTTGTTGATGGGTGAAAACTACTCCTGCAGAATTTGGTAATTTGGGGTGTGGATGAGGAATGAATCTAAACCTTCAACAAATGCACTGCGCGGTGAGTGCTTGTAGATTCGAGAGATCAATGCATGCAAGTCCTAGCCTAAACCAAGAAATGGCCGTTCCCGGACTTGTTTCGGTCACAAAGTGAAGGAGATGGGGTTGATCTTAGGGAGGGAAGCGAAGAAGGTGTTGAGATTGTGAAGGTGTTGGCTTGCTTATGACTTGTAACAGAAAGATGAGCAAGCTTACGGTTGATGCAAGCAGGCTCTGAGTGTTTGAATACGGTTTTTTATATTTACACTTGATTTCTGTCGTCTGAACTTGTGTTGTTCTCCGTTATTCCTTGTTTGAAATAGGGCGGAGAACCTATTTATACAAGTCATTGAGCCTCATTCACGTTTCTCGTGGGAAGTGGAGGTAGTGGAATGATGGAGTAGTGGAGTTGTGTGTCGGTGATACACGACCAGTCTTGCCCACTTCTCCTATTCATCTCTAACCGCCCATGACTTCCTAACACGTTCTTGTGATGGCGCGTTGCACGCTGCACGCTATAAACCGCCAGACCAATACCCCATATATGTATCCCCGATTTGTGACATGATTGATGTCTGGAATGTGGATCGTGGATCCACGAAAGGTAGCATGTAATGCTGGATTGAATAACTGTGTTATTGAGGAAGTCGATACTTGTGAAGTATCGTGTGTATTTTATGCAGGTACTGCATTACGGTGTGGTAAAGTGATGGGTAATGACTCCTCACTAACCAAATAACTCCTGACCAGGGTTGTATAACCAAGCTGGTGAAGTCGGACGGATGAGATGACGTTTGAGACACTCATCTGCGGCACCGATTGATGAAATTAGGGTTTTAAAAGAGGTGCGCAAGCATCACTCTTGACTTGGTCGAAACCAAGCATGGGAAGGGTTTTGAAGAGGACCGACCGGGCATGTGTGTAGACAACACGCCGGTGTGCACGTCCATACTTCACTTTCCCAAGAAGGCGCGATCTAAGCCACTCAATTTGACCGGTAAAGTTGAGTGGTTGAGATCGATTTGCGATAGGAGTTTGATACCGCAAGAAGCCGCGCGCCACACTCTTTTCCGGCGCGTTTTCCAAGATGACCTAACTTGGTCGGTCTTGGCCGGTTGGTTTGGCGTGAAGATGGTAGGCTGATGTTCACGCCCATGTCTCACCGTCCCATGAAAACGTGATCTCTAAGCCACCCAATTCGTCCGGTGAAGTTGAGTGGTCGAGATCGATTTGCAATTTGGGAAGTGTATCCACGCATGTTTGAGCGGGCGTTTTGGATTGGCTAGGCGTGATATGCCTTGGCCGACCGCATGAAGAGGTAGATGGGCCCACGGTGGTCATCTTTGGTATGACCGGACCGCTTAATCTAATTCAGGACCCTCCATTCGTGCCGGAGAAGATGGACGCGCGTGATGGCTTGAACCCTAATTTTGGCTTTTAAAGCCGTGCGACCATGCTATTTCAGGAGGACGAATGTGTTGTAACCAACCATGGTTGGTTTTGACCGATTGGTCAAGTGTGTAGGCGGTCACATGGTGATTGTGTCGACATGCTCCGGGCCCTTTGAGTTCGCATCTACACCCTCCATCTATACCTGCGAAGATGGATGGTTGAGACCGTTTTTGCGGCACATGTAATATGCCGCAAACCCTAATTTAGGTTTTCCGCCCATAATGCTTGGTATGGACGGTTTCTTGGCAAGCAAAGGCCAATGGTCGACCATGCGGGGTCGGCCGTGTATATTCCATACCCGCTTGGGGTGATGGAATTGATCTGTGGTCATCCAATCATGCTTGTGGAGTTGGATGACTGTGATCGAGATCATATCCGGCAAGCTAAGGCCGTGGGTATTCCATACCATGCTTAGGGTGATGGAATTGATCTGTGGTCATCCAATCATGCTTGTGGAGTTGGATGATCTGCGATCGAATCATATCCTGAGACCGATACTGATCAAGTCCGGATGCTCAATCGGGCTAGTATAACACACCGAGAGGGGCTCAATCGGGCTAGTATAACACACCGAGAGGGGCTCAATCGGGCTAGTATAACACTCGGGCTAGTATAACACACCGAGAATCACCAGTACGGGTATTTCGTACATGGTTTCATTATAGTGCTTGGAGGTTCGTGTTACTCGTATGAGTAACACTTAGTCTCATGCCACACTGATAATGATTCATTATAGTGCTTGGAGGTTCGTGTTACTCTATAAGAGTAACACTCGATCATCATGCCACACCGATAATGAGTACAGAAATACAAGGCCGAATTAAGTGAGGGAGTATCCAACACTTATAAATGGCTTTATCTTTTACAAGATGTCAGCGCATGATTTTTCTGGTTTTTTACAAACTCAACCTTGAACGAAAATCCACCATCAACATTAAGTCCTCTGCCTAGCACACAATGGTTACACTATTGTGTGGTAGGCATGAGATGGTGACGATTAAAGATAAAACTTATGAGACAATGTTAGATGTTACCGGGAGAGACGGGTCGTCCCGTCCTTCGAGCATGTCACGTTCAAGAGACGTCCCGTAGAAAAGTGTTCCCCTAGCATGATGTCGGTCTTGCACGCTTCGATCGACCTTGCTATGACTGCTTTGGTCGAGGGGCTATTGCGCTGCTTCGTTCAATCGTGGGGATGTGCCTAATCGACCGATCTGTTGCGCCCGCTTCGTTCGTGGGGTTCTGCGCTGCTTGATCGAACGTGGGCTTGTTGTGTCTGCTTCGGTTGAAAGTGGGTCTACTTTGTGTACATGCTTCAAACGTCGGCCATGTGTTTCGATCGAAACCGCCTGCTGTGTGTGCGCCTATTATACCAGCCTTATGTCGTGATTAACACCAGCCTTTGCGACTTGAGCAATACCAGCCTTTTGACTTGAGCAATACCAGACTTGAGGCTTGTACCGTACAGACTTGAATGATGTTTGGACTGGCCATTGTGTTGTGTTGTGTCTTGCCGTGTGTGGCGACACTTCTCATATGCTTTTATACAAGTTCTAACTCCTGTCTTTTATTTCATTGCGGTAGAAAGAATCCCTGTTGAGATGTCTTCTGGAGATAATGCTGGTGCCAAGTCGGGGAAGTGTTGACGACTTCAAAGATATGCCGAACATCGATGATGAATTGTTCACCGCGCCCTTTCAACTATATGAAAACATCCGTTCCACGGGATAACCTTCCTCCTCCTATCGACTTCGGGGTTTTTCATGCTCCATTTGGGTCCTCATGAAGGATGGATGAGACGTATGTTGAGCAATGAGTACATCAAAGATAACTTGACCAGAGCACAGATTATTGATGTAGCTTGAGTGTTGAAACGACTCGAGAGGATGTTAAAGTGGTTTCTGGTGCGAACGTTGAGGTAGATCCTGGAGAGAGTGTTGAAGCAGGATTCCGAAGCGAACAGGGGTCCCGGAGAGAGCATTGAGGCGTCTCTTGAATAGACTATTGAAGCAGCTTCTGCGGGAGGGAGAGTTGAAGTGGCTTCCTCTCCAGTTCGATTTACCCTTGCGAATTCCATGATTCTTGACAGACCATCTTTCTCGTGTTGAAGAAGTCCTTGACTGACGGTGAAGGAACTTCATGCCGAGCCTCAGTCCCCAAGCGTGGTTTACATGGTTTGTTCGTAGTGGTTTTTGTCGATCCTGGTATGGAATATCTCGAACGTTGTTGCATCATTGCGGGAGTCGTACATGTGGCACTGGAGTTGGAGTTGGCGGACACGCAGGATATTGTATCTCGGTGGTTTTCCCCTTGCTGTCCTTGGGGAACCGCTTACAGAAGGCTGAAGGTTGTATCGCCTGTTGGTGAGATATATGCCCTTGCGTCACGCTCGTACATCCTTATCTGGTTGTAGCCGCTACATCCATCCATGGAGGAGAACATGCCGTGTCCGCTGGTTGCATCTACTAACATGTCGATGTTCAGTAGAGGAGAATCGCTTTTGGAGCATTCCATTGGGCGGAGAGACTGGGTGTCAGTCTCTTCTGCTAATTGCTAACAGCGACGCCGGTATATTGTCTTCCCCTTCTAATCACGTCTTGCTTCGAAAGTGCGTCCCCTTTTGGTGTGAGTATGGGTTGAAGCTTCACCGTATGTCTTTGGTCTGGTTTCCTTCGAAGTCCGTCATTGTGGTGGGATGACGTACAATCTTGCATGGGCTAACCTTGGCCGTCCCGAGAGTCTTGAGAGAAATCACATTGGAAGATGCTCCGTGTCGACGAGGGCCCTCCCGAACTCGAACCCTTGATGTGTGCGGTAACATGTAGGGCCGATCGTGATCTTTTTTCTGCCATCATGTCGTCTTACGTAAATGTAACATTATTTACGGGTGTTTTTCGATGCGATTAAGACTTACGGACGTGAAGGAGTCGGTGTACGTCCGAGCTATTTTATTAATTACAGGAAACATCTCTGCACGTTGATTCTTTGAGAGGCGCAAGAGTTCACACAAGCTTTCCACTAGAGATGCCGCTTCCTAATCCACTGGTCTCTGGTTCGTAGTGAATCTGTTGACCTGGGAGGATCGTTGTGAGGATCGGTCCCAGTGTAGGAATCTCCATGACAGACCGTTCATATCTGATGTCGCTCATTTGATCGGGTCCACGTAGGTCCGCGCGGGCCGAAATACCTCTTTCTCGAGTTGCGGCCATATCCGTTTGAGTCTTAGCAAGAACTTTACGCTTCTCCATCAAGTCTAAAATGGTAATGGATGGTGGTCCTCCTCTCGTCCCTCCGGCTCCTCGTCCCGATGCGGGAGTGAAAGTTGTTGCTCGGTGACTACTTTGGAGGCGTTACGCTCTTGAGGAGTTGTCGGGATTTGCGGCTGCTCGACTCGGTGACGGGAGGTGTTACACTTACTGGAACATCTCCTCGCTACGGCTGGCACCGGTGGTAGAAGTGACGGCTGCATAAGGTGTATTGACCACGGTAGCTCCGAAATTATAGGACGGAGCCCCTTCGTATCTTGTGTTACTCGCCAGGAAGAAGAGGTTGAAAAGTTTCCTAAGGAATTGAAGTGAAGCAGGTTGTAATTCAAAGGATGAAAGTATCTCTTGCCCGGAGAAGGACGAGTTCTTTGCTGAAGGACTTTCCTTGAAGGATCGTAGCTACCTACTTGTCTTTTTAGATGCTCTTGTTTTTGAGTGATAGTGAGGATTCCTTTGACTACCGGTTTTGAATTAATAGGTAATTGAATTGGTTCATTTTGAGATAGTTTGGTGAATGATTTTTTTCGAAAGAGGTTATTTTAAATGAAATTTGCATCTTGGTCATGAATGATTGCACATGTCACATGAAGTTGCAAACGTTGTGTGAAAGGAAAGCATGAATGAAATGACATGGTGTTTGATTATCGAGCCTCTTTCTCCACGTGTGGGATGCTAAGTCCCAGTGAATTCTAAACTATCTTTCTTGTAAAATTGTTGAGTAGAACTTACTTGCTTTTGAAGCCTCATTTGTATCAAACCGGAGTAGCCTCTCCAAGAAAATCCTCCGCACTAACTTCTCAAAGCTATCCCTCTGAGCCAAGCTTCTCCTGAACAATGCGCTTCAAAAGCGTTGCACTCACTGGTGGGGTGATGAAGGGACCGGTGGTAATGACAGTACCTCGGGTCCATTACTTCTTGACCAGTGGGGGTGGGCGCCGTATCGGGGGTAGCTTTATCTCTCCGTTTCGTACCCACGTCTCCGGTAGCTCGAGAATCTTCTTCGGTGGGAAGGGGAAATGTAAGTACCTTGTGTCCAGCTTTTCTGCGTTAGCGGGCGTTGCGATGTCTCCCGTGGCTTTGATATGGATCATGAGATGAAGTTGGAAGACTTGCGAGCGCCATCATGTCTGCGGATTGTCTTCCTAAGTAGAGGGATGTAGAAGGTGTCGTAATGTCACCGCTGAGTGGCCGGATTGAACGCTCCCATCCTCTCTGTATTCAGGCATTTCTTGATTGATTTCTCCTTCCTCAAGCGTTTCTTCAGTTGGTTGGAAGGCCGACGCGGATTGGACAGTCTTCCGGGCTTTGGCAAGAGCTTTGAGGTATAAATCCTCTGGCAAGGCTCTATAGGCTGCAGTTCCCCTTCTTTATCCGCGAGACATCGTAGCATTCTCGGATAAGTCTCCTCTCCTGTGGAGTTGCATCGGTCTCCATTGTTGACCGGACCATGTTGTTCATCTTCCCGGGTCTCCTGCGGTTGCGCGCCCTTTTTGCTTTTCCACCGGTAAAGATGTGACTCCCGGTTAAAGATTCTGCATTGCCCGAGTGGATGCCTCATCGATGCTTCTTGTAATTGTGCCGCCATATCATTCAAAAGGCGAAATGTCTCGCTCGCCTTCGGGTGATACCGACTTGATTTGCCAAGACATCCTCCAAAGATTCTAGCTATGCTTCCCATGATATCTGAACCACTGCGGCGGATTCCGAGTGAGGATACATCGTGAGACGAAAACGAATTCGAGAATTCGATTCTTGTAACCGAGAGATCAATCTCCCACCGTGGTCGCCAATTGTTGATGGGTGAAAACTACTCCTGCAGAATTTGGTAATTTGGGGTGTGGATGAGGAATGAATCTAAACCTTCAACAAATGCACTTTGCGCGGTGAGTGCTTGTAGATTCGAGAGATCAATCAGTGCAAGTCCGGCCTAAACCAAGAAATGGCCGTTCCCGGACTTGTTTCGGTCACAAAGTGAAGGAGATGGGGTTGATCTTAGGGAGGGAAGCGAAGAAGGTGTTGAGATTGTGAAAGTGTTGGCTTGCTTATGACTTGTAATGAGAAAAGATGAGCAAGCTTACGGTTGATGCAAGCAGCTCGAGTGTTTGAATACGGTTTTTATATTTACACTTGGTTTTACATAAATGCGAACTTGTGTTGTTCTCCGTTATTCCTTGTTTGAAATAGGGCGAAGAACCTATTTATACAAGTCATTGAGCCTCATTCACGTTTCTCGTGGGAAGTGGAGGTAGTGGAATGATGGAGTAGTGGAGTTGTGTGTCGGTGATACACGACCAGTCTTGCCCACTTCTCCTATTCATCTCTAACCACCCATGACTTCCTAACATGTTCTTGTGATGGCGCGTTGCACGCTGCACGCTATAAACCGCCAGACCAATACCCCAGTATGTATCCCCCGGTTTGTGACATGATTGATGTCTGGAATGTGGATCGTGGATCCACGAAAGGTAGCATGTAATCTTTGGATTGAATAACCTGCGTTATTGAGGAAGTCGATACTTGTGAAGTATCGTGTGTATTTTATGCGGGTCGCATTACGGTGTGGTAAAGTGATGGGTAATGACTCCTCACTAACCAAATAACTCGACAGGGTTGTATAACCAAGTCGGGTGAAGTCGGACGGATGAGATGACGTTTGAGACACTCATCTGCGACCGTTGATGAAATTAGGGTTTTAAAAGAGGTGCGCAAGCATCACTCTTCAGCTTGGTCGAAACCAAGCATGGGAAGGGTTTTGAAGAGGACCGACCGGGCATGTGTGTAGACAACACGCCGGTGTGCACGTCCATACTTCACTTTCCCAAGAAGGCGCGATCTAAGCCACTCAATTTGACCGGTAAAGTTGAGTGGTTGAGATCGATTTGCGATAGGAGTTTGATACCGCAAGAAGCCGCGCGCCACACTCTTTTCCGGCGCGTTTTCCAAGACGACCTAACTTGGTCGGTCTTGGCCGGTTGGTTTGGCGTGAAGATGGTAGGCTGATGTTCACGCCCATGTCTCACCGTCCCATGAAAACGTGATCTAAGCCACCCAATTCGTCCGGTGAAGTTGAGTGGTCGAGATCGATTTGCAATTTGGGAAGTGTATCCACGCATGTTTGAGCGGGCGTTTTGGATTGGCTAGGCGTGATATGCCTTGGCCGACCGCATGAAGAGGTAGATGGGCCCACGGTGGTCATGCTGGTATGACCGGACCTGCTTAATCTAATCTGTGACCCTCCATTCGTGCCGGAGAAGATGGACGCGCGTGATGGCTTAAACCCTAATTTTGGCTTTTAAAGCCGTGCGACCATGCTATTTCAGGCGGACGAATGTGTTGTAACCAACCATGGTTGGTTTTGACCGATTGGTCAAGTGTGTAGGCGGTCACATGGTGATTGTGTCTACATGCTCCGGGCCCTTTGAGTCGCATCTACACCCTCCATCTATACCTGCGAAGATGGATGGTTGAGACCGTTTTGCGGCACATGTAATATGCCGCAAACCCTAATTTAGGGTTTTCCGCCCATAATGCTTGGTATGGACGGTTTCTTGGCAAGCAAAGGCCAATGGTCGACCATGTGGGGTCGGCCGTGTGTATTCCATACCTGCTTGGTGGTGATGGAATTGATCTGTGGTCATCCAATCATGCTTGTGGAGTTGGATGACTGCGATCAAATCATATCCGGCAAGCTAAGGCCGTGGGTATTCCATACCATGCTTAGGGTGATGGAATTGATATGTGGTCATCCAATCATGCTTGTGGAGTTGGATGACTGCGATCGAATCATATCCGAGACCGATACTGATCAAGTCCGGATGCTCAATCGGGCTAGTATAACACACCGAGAGGGGCTCAATCGGGCTAGTATAACACACCGAGAGGGGCTCAATCGGGCTCAAACACGGGGCTAGTATAACACACCGAGAATCGGCCTGTACGGGTATTTCGTACATGGTTTCATTATAGTGCTTGGAGGTTCGTGTTACTCTGTATGAGTAACACTCGGTCTCATGCCACACCGATAATGATTCATTATAGTGCTTGGAGGTTCGTGTTACTCTATAAGAGTAACACTCGGTCATCATGCCACACGATAATGAGTACGAAATACAAGGCTGAATTAAGTGAGGGAGTATCCAACACTTATAAATGGCTTTATCTTTTACAAGATGTCAGCGCATGATTTTTCTGGTTTTTTACAAACTCAACCTTGAACGAAAATCCACCATCAACAAAGCTTAAACGCAGTCACCACCTTACCAGTGAATGCAGCAGGAGCACATCTTCCACGAGAAAATAGGCTCAGGATAATCACACATGGGTACCAACAGAATGGGATGCCTTCACTGCCCTCAACCAGGTTATTCTCGATTTCAACATCATCGTTGTCGAAGTTTTACGAGCCGCAAGAATTTATCAACATGAAGTTGTAAACGTGCATCAAACACTCCAAAAGCACGCCACAGAGATACATTCACATATCCGTCCACACCATTGGATCTAACAGAAGTATAACTGGGGACTGCTCACCGCATCCTATTCCATACAACAGTTCAAAATATGGTTCAAAGGATGTCGCTTGGAACGAAGATCTTAAAGACTTGATAGCAGCACATCGGCAACAGAACGCTCTCAGCTCGTCTATTTCACCCAATGTCTCCAGAGGATTTCGGCCATGCAAGCATCCACAACATATCATCAACGCAATCAGAAAGTCCAGGCACCAGATAACCTAAAGTCAAGGATGGACCAACAACGCAACCACAATCTCCAAGATTAGCCCTGACATTATTTCATCCATCCATCCCAAGAGCGCAATGGAGTTTGGTAAATTTTTGAAATCCGTTAGAGAGGTTAGATACTCATTCTTCTGGAGTCGGAACCTTATTACACATTCTGGAGAAGATCGATGGTACTGTTGGGTGGGTACACGCGAGAGCACCTACCCTAAGTTCTCCTGGCTTGCCTTGCTGTTGATTATAACTATTGGAGATTGCTTTGTTGCCATTAATGCTCTCTCTACCACCGCTAACAAATGACAAAGAGGAGCCAGATGCTGCGGATGAAAGCACGGAACCGGACGAACAACAAAAACAGAAGAGGGTCGATACCCCTTTTTATACAAACACAGTTTCTAGAGTTTGAACAGAATAAGGATTCCTTATTTCTCCATGAACGGGAATAGATGACTAGGCGCACCACTCTCATGCTCCATAGCCGAACAAGTAACGTGCCAATATCTCCGCTCCATGACCGAACCAGCAGCGCGCTAGCACGAGGAACACCAGTCACTCAACCTGCAACGCTCCATGGCTCCAGCACTCCGTGGTCAAGCCAACTTTCCATGGCTCCAGCACTCCGTGGTCAAGCCAACTCTCCATGGCTCCAGCACTCTATGTTTAAGTTAGCGCCATGACTCCAGCACTCCGTGATCAAAGCCGTGTTATCCCCACCCATCATGTGACCTAGCCGGCTCTATCATCACCGCTTGGTAGCCAAAGTTCCAGTGTCACCATCATCATTTGAAGCCAAAGTTCCAGCGCCATCATCACCGCTTAGTAGCCAAAGTTCCAGCACCATATTTTCACCATTCCGCGGACTGAAGCCAGTTTTCACCATTCCACGGACTAAAGCCAGTTTCACCATTCCGCGGACTGAAGCCAGTTTTCACCATTCCACGGACTGAAGCTAGTTTCACCATTCCGCGAATTGAAGCCAGTTTTCACCATTCCACGGACTGAAGCCATTTTCACCATTCCGCGGACTGAAGCCAGTTTTCACCATTCCACGGACTGAAGCCAGTTTCACCATTCCGCGGACTGAAGCGAGTTTTCACCATTCCACGGACTGAAGCCAGTTTCCACCATTCCATGTACTTTTGAAGCCGCTTTCAACATTTCATGGATCAAGCTGATTTCCACCATTCCATGGATCAAGCCATCCACTACTCCATCTAGCAGCGCCACTCCAAGCTAGTCGCGACCATCCACTACTCCGGCTAGCAGCGCCACTCCAAGCTAGCCGCGCCCATCCACTACTTCAGCTAGCAGCGCCACTCCAAGCTAGCCGCGCCCATCCACTACTCCAACTAGCAGCGCCACTCCAAGCTAGTCGCGCCCATCCGCTACTCCAGCTAGCAGCGCCATCCTGGCCATCCAAAGTGGTGCCATCCTAGCCGTTCAAAGAAGCGCCATATCCACCGCTTCACGGACATAGTCAACCAGCACTCGTTCCGCGCCATGACCAAACCGAACTTATGCAAAATCGCCAATACCAAGATCACGGATTCCTCATGCTATCCACCAAAGGTTAGTCGAATCTTCCTAGAGATCTCTTCATGTACCGCCCTTTGATTTTACTCTTGTCTGTCACCATCTCATGCTTACCCCGCAACAACGCCGCTGTTACGTGCTAAGCAGATGACTTAATGTTGATGGTGGTTTTTAGCTTAGGGTTAAAATCGTAAAACCTTGCATATGATGTGACGGCACTCTACAAGGAAACGGTGCCGTGAGTGCTAACCTCTCCACCAACATATTTATTGAGCCATTCAATGTATTTACATGAAATTTATCCAGACTGGCGAATGTAGCAACCATCCCAGATATTCTGTAAATTTCGGCGCCTCGCGTATATTCACTTAATATAAGTTCCTCTGAATGCCTTTTATGCTATGTTCTCCGGCTAAAATCTTAATGTTGATATGGCATGACGATTTGTGTTCACTCGTAGCAGAGTGGCACGAATCTCCAAGTATCAAGAATAAGGTCTTTGCATAAGGTATTCAAATCAGAAAAGCATGCTGCTCTATGGCAATGAACTTAAAAGAATTCTGTGTCAACACATAGAATTCAATCAATTGTCCTAACTAACTTGCAGAAGTTAGGGTTTCGCGCCTCGCGCATTATACTAGACCTTACTAACTTGCAGAAGTTAGGGTTTCGCGCCTCGCACAATATACCAGACCTTGCTTGTCAAAATTAAGCCTAATCAAACTAAGCAATTAATCCGCCATGGATTAGCAGGTACAGAACCTCGCCCACAAAAAAGAAAACAGGGAGCCGCATGAGCAAAAAGAGGCATGGCCATGCCTTAGGCCAGCTAGCACAATTGGCCACGCCCCGACCTTATTCCCTCAACCAATCAGGTCGCTTTAAAATCACCAGAAGTGTAGTCGCGCCTTATGTTTGACCAACCCCCTTTTGTGGCCAATCAAGTTGCTCTAAACTTGTCACCATACATTAAAGGCCAAACGCGTCCTACCACGATAACATATCAATCGGCATGCCAACACGCCACTCTACCGCGGTAACATGCAAACATGTTACCTCGCAACATGCCACTTCGTGGCAACCTGCCATAAATAGCCACCTACAACAATTCCTACTCCCGTGGCCGTTTCCACACTATGGCCTTGCCATAGTTCCTTTGGCATAGCCATGGCGCCGTTTGCACAAAAGTAGCTCCATGCCGCAGCCGCATGCCACGTGCACTAATTAGGGTTTCGACATGCCAAACCCTAATTTGGACAAATTGCTACCAAAGCCAAATAACGTTTCCCGGAGCAATGGGATTGGCGTGGCAACAGGGCCAATGTTGCCACGCCACATGTGGGTCCGACACCACGACGCCAAAACCAAGCTTTGGCCACGCCAAGTCCTAATTCTTCCACGGAGCCTTGGCCACGCTAAACCCTAATTCTTCCACGGTGCCTTGGCCACGCAAAGCCCTAATTCTTCCACGACGAATTCTTCTACGGAGCCTTGGCCACGCCAAGCCCTAATTATTCCACGGCGCCTTGGCCACGCCAATCCCTAATTCTTCCACGGCGAATTCTTCCACGGAGCCTTGGCCACGCCAAGCCCTAATTCTTCCACGGCGCCTTGGCCACGCCAAGCCCTAATTCTTCCACCGCGAATTCTTTCACGGAGCTTTGGCCACGCCAAGCCCTAATTCTTCCACGACGAATTCTTCCACGGAGCCTTGGCCACGACAAGCCCTAATTCTTCCACGGCAAATTCTTCTACGGAGCCTTGGCCACGCCAAGCCCTAATTCTTCCACGGCGCCAAACCCTAACTTTGGCCACGGAGCCAATTTTTTAGCTTTGGCCATACCGCAACATCACCGGCATACCGCTATGCCATGGCTACGCCACTGGCATGCCATTAACATGTGGTTGATGCCACTTCGCTATACAACAAGATGTGGCCATAATCAATGGCCATCTTTCTTCATGAGGTGCAATCTCAGCCATCCAAGTTCGCCACCGAACTGATGGACTTGTGGCAACTCTTAGGCGACCAACCGCCTAAACCCAGCGACCATGGCTACGCCAGGCGCCACTTGCACCATCGTGCCACTAGCATGCACAAGTCATGCCGCAATGCCACTGCGCCATTGTCAGGCGCCAACACAAGGTAGCCACAATCAACGACTACCCTTATTCATAATATGCGATCTCGGCCATCGAAGTTCGCCACCAAACCGGTAAGCTCGCGACAAGTTTTAGGCGACTAGCCAAAACGAGCCTAGCATCACATGTTATTTACCTGCAGCAAGCCTCTCGAATTTAACTTGCCGCACGTAGCAAAGTGCTACATGTTTTCCACGAAAACACTCGAGACATCAAAATATGTCACAAACTGGGGGATGCTCATCAGGGTATTGGTCTGGCGGTTTACAGCGTGCGGCGTGCAATGCGCCCGTTACAAGAAAGTGTCATGAAGTGGGATAATTAGTGGTGGTGAAAAGTAACGGTGTAAACAATTTATTTCCTTCATCATGGAAGCGTAATGACTGGCGGTTACACGAATTCACTTCCCTCATCATGGAAGCATAATGTCTGACAGTTACACGTTACTCTTTTCTTCCACCACTCAATCGTTTCTATTTCCTACGAGATCAGGGTACGTTTCACTATGACTTGTATAAATATGTCTCACCTATTTCCACCAAACAACAGGTTTTGGTCAGGAGAACAATACAACATCCAGAAATCATCTGATAGCTTTTTCATCCAGCTAGCCAATTCAACTTTCGGATACAAGTCACAAAACACCCACACTTCCAGAATCAACTATTCTGGTCTCAACACTTTCTTCGCTTCCCTCCCTAAGACCAACCCTTCTCCTTCACTTTGTGACCGAAGCAAGTCTGGAACGGACATTTCTTGGTTTAGGCCAGGATTGTACAGATTGATCTCTCGAATAAAAAGTACTCTCATGCAGTACATTGTTTAGGGTTTAGATTCGTTTCTCACCCATACCCACCCAAAATTACCAAAATCAGCAGAAACGGTTTTCACCCACAAACAGAGGGTACCCAAATACACCACACTTTTTCGTTCTAACCTATAAGTCTGATACCAAGTGTGATCGTCTATGGACAAAGTCGAGATACTACAACAAATAGGTACTCACTTGATAATAGTTACGGTCCAAAACCGATTTACTATATGATCAATATCAAGTGATTAGGATTTAATGTACTAGTGTATTTACTTTTAATTATAATAAAACAAATATAATTGCAGAAATTAAAAGTAAATTACTCACCAGGATTTTATTAACGAGGAAACCACAAATGCAGAAAAACCCCGGGACCTAGTCCAGTTTTGAATACTCTCAGAATTAAGCCGATATACAAAGAATTAGGCCTATCAATGGATGTCTGAAATCCGTTAGCCGTTTCCGAATATCCAGAATATGTTAGGCTAATATCCGACATATCGATAATCGGATATCCGGTTCCGATAACATATCGGATATTTCTCTGTTAACGTAACAGTACCGGTTAAGGGTGTTTCCATTAGCCTTATATCCGATATTCGATAACGTGTGTACTGCTCATGCAAATGCCTATACCTATGCTATACACCCATTCACTTCCTCATTCATATATTTACTCCCGAGAGAAAACTTACCTCTCCATCATCTCTTCTTCATCTGAATCTTCCTCTTCTTCATCTATTTCGTCTCATAATCTCAGTACCACCATCATCTCCTTATATATCATGTCTAGTTATTTTTCTTTCTGAAATTCAATTTTGTATTAATTATGATTTTGAAGTTTCATTTAGGGTTTTGGAATTGATTTGTAAAACTAGGATTTGGTGGAGACTTTGGTTTGATTTAGTGGAGAGTTGGGTTTGATTGTAAATTCGAGAACACATATTTTGAATTGATGATGCTGATTTCGAAATTGGGAGGAAGAAGATAGGGGGAAGAAGAAGAAGAAGAAGAAGTTGTTATTGTAGATGTTCATATGGGTTACAAAAATTGATGAATATATGAGGTTTCAGAAGAAATCAGAGATGGGTTGTGTCCAATTCGATTTTACAACATGAAATTGAGAAGACAAGAAAGAAATTGCTTGTGTCGGAATCAAATCTAGATCGATTTACATGGAATATGGTTATGTAGTTATGCTTGATTAATGGAAAAGATGATTCAAATGGGTCTGTTGTGGTCTAATGATGTTAGCTGAATGGTTACAGGGATATGGTGGTGCTAATTGCAGTTGCAGTTCCATGAAATTGTGGTGTTGATGAACTGAAATGGTTGTGAAGAATCTTCACTGAAGATTGTGGTGCAGCTGTAGAGTTTGCTAACGGAAATTATCGGAAAAATATTCGATATCCAATAAATCCAACGTAACGGAATCGGAATTGAATTTCATATTTTCGTCGGAACTTAACGGATATCGGATATCCATTATCTTTTAACGTAACGGCAGCGGCTGAGCCACTATCCGCTTAGTTAATTATCGTTGACATGCCTACAAAGAATAAACCCAACTTTGTATAGTTGAGACCAAGTAATCTCCCCCTAGTTACTTAGTTACCTCGGTATCCTTGCGTTTATGACCGTCTGGTCATGCACGTGAATCCCAAGACAGTTAATCACTATCTTGAGTTGTTTTACCAATGTAAAGCCTTAAGCACTCAACTCCTTTTGATCATCTTCGAAACAGTAAAGGAACAAAGATGTTTGGTAACTACTCCAATAATCTTTTAGGAAAATAGTCATTGAGTTTTGACAAAGGATCTTCTGTTTAAATAGTAAACTCCTTTGTCGGGTATGATCAATCCAAATCAGTAACTTAGATTCGGATCCACAAGTATCATATTCGGATATTGAAGAATACCACCGAATGATAGTTGCCTATCTAAATGACTATATGATCAAATCTATCAAAGATAAATCGGATCTAAGTCGGATCCCATCCGATCAAGATTAGAGCTGTCAACGGGCCAAGCTAGGGTCAACCCCTAACCCTAGTACTATTCATCTACAAGCCCAGAATCTCAACCCTAGCCCTAGACGGGTTGGCTTGGCGGGTTCACGGGTTGGCTTGTTTTACTAAGCCACACAAAATTCAAGTATTTCTATTTAAAAATAATTTTATTTTTTTGGTGCTAATGAATCAATTTATTTTGGATTTGATATCTCTATTTTATTGATATGGAATGTGAAGGGATTGATGATCTAAAATAATACAAAGGATTTAATTACTAATTGTTATTCGTTAATATGTATATATATATAATAAACGTAAAATGTGTTTTTTATTTCTTAGGTGTAGGCTTCTTTGGTTCTATTGAATGTAAATTTCAAGTTATTGGTTGTAATTCAATTGTAAATAAGATATAAATTTCAGATTATTGAAAAAATATAAAATGATATCACGGGATTTTTTTTTTGTGTCTCACATCAACCAAAAAATCAGACATATGACTATATGAGCGACTATATGAGCATAGACTCACGGGTTGACGGGTAACCCGCGGGTTGACCCTAGCTTGGCTTGTTTTCTACTAGGGATAGATATGCTAACCCTAGCCCGGCTTGTTTAGCCAACGGGACAAGCCGAGCCGGGTTGAAACAAGCCAAGCTAGGTCCAACCCGCAAGCCGGGTTGAAAATTGACAGCTCTAATCAAGATGTATGCACAAATCTTAATTCAAAGATTCTCAATATTTTGGATTGGGATCACCTTGAGTATCAAGGAATATCTCTGGACAATAAAATATAAGAATTATATTCATGTCCAAATTATGTCGACATATCCAGAACTTTCCTATTTATCAAACCCTAATTCCAAACTCACACAAAACCGTAAAGTAATATGTGAATATAGAGGATCGGTTTTGCTCTTGGTACCGGTTCTACCTTGACTTCTAACATAGGTTAAGATCGGTTCTACCAAATATAGGTAGAGTTCGGTTATACCATGACTCCCAACAAAATCTAGGATCAGTTCTACCATGAATCCCTGTTAGAGCACTGCTCGGTCGAACTCGCATGCGTTGCTATCTCAAGCATGTTTGTCAATGTTAGTGATCAAAACTACAAGTCTTGATTTCTAGTCTACTTATAGCTAAGTCTCGGACTAGGACAGAAAGTTTAGTTGAGCTCTAGACTCCATGGCGATCATCATACAAAGAAGAAGAACTACTCAAGGAACTGGTGTAACTTCATCGACTAAAAGATATGTGGAGACTTGAACTTATCTATCACTCAAAAGTCTATCTACTCTATCTCTATCTTGAGACAAAAGTCGTATTGCTATATAGACTATGATTATACACATTTGCTATTTCGAGCCGAGTTTATCTCGCTTATCTATTTCTCGAAATATGTGTTGGTAAGCTTTCGCTTTGGCCAAGTTCATCTTTACTAGTGACGAAAGTCATATTAAGTTTCAATTACTCGAAAATTGCTTTGACGGAAAATGTTTTGTGAATAACAACTATATAACGTCCTCTAAGAATGTTTCAATGATTGAAATGAGAGTTTAGATTATATAACCATTGTTGGATATAAACATTGTGTGATAACTCATACGTGTGTAAGTCCTTATTCCTTGAACCAAAGTATGTGTACTTTGCTTCTCAGGAAAAACCGGAACTAAAGTCCACGTACCAGTACGCGCGCCATCGGAAGTTCACGTCCCGTGAAAATCTGCTGGAGTTTGTGAACTGAAAACAAACTTATTCCGGGTACTTAAGTCCACGTACCAGTCCGCGTACTTAGGTTGGTTATTTTCTAAAAACGATTATTCGTGAACTTAAACTTAAACTAAGGAATGCATATTTGCAAACCGTGGCTATAAAGTTCATGAATCGATTCGAGTGAATCAAATCGTTTTTGCTTCGATTGTGTCTTGTATACTTCTATAAGATCTAAGCAATTGAACAACTCTATAACTATTTCATTTGAGTCATTTGAACTAGTTATAGTAAAGAAGAATATGGTTGATATGAAAGTGCTCATATGGCTAACCATTTGGTTAACTATTATTGAACCAACTAAGTGTACATGTTTGGGTACGGTTACACAAACCTAAATAAACGTGCATTTCATTTGTGTGTAACAATCTAAGTTTCGATCTAACGGTTGAAAGATATTAGCTTGAATCTAATCAGGTTTTCATCTACCGGTGAATATTGAATGCTTTGTTACCAAGGTAACTTAGATTGCAAACCCTGATTTGAAAGACTATATAAAGGATAACTCTAGCAACTGGGAAACCTAATCTCCACACCTCCTGTGTGATACTAGTTGTATAATCTAGACTCGATTCTCCTTTAACCTTAGGTTTCTACCGAGACCTTGTAGGTTAACGACTTGAAGACTTCATTGGGATTGTGAAGCCAGACCCAACTATTTTCTTTGTAGTTGCGTGATCCGATCTTGTCGTTTCTATCGTACTAAGTACAATCGTAAGATTGGCTTGAGATTGATTTCTCCGATAGGCAAGATATAAAAAGAAGTCACAAACATCTTCGTCTCATCGTTTGTGATTCCGCAATATCTTCTTTCGCTGGTCGATTAAGATTATTGTGAGGTGATTGATAATTCTAGGATGTTCTTCGGGAATATAAGTCCGGGTTATCAATTGGTTCCTGTTCACCTTGATTTATCAAAAAACGGAACAAAAACTCGTTGGTATTTCTGTGGGAGACAGATTTGTTTATTAAAGTCTTCGACTTTGGGTCGTAGCAACTCTTAGTTATGGGTGGGATCAGCTAAGGGAATCAAGTGCGTAGTATCCTGCTGGGATCACAAACGTAAGGAGCGCAACTGTACCTTGGATCAGTGTGAGATTGATTGGGGTTCAACTACAATCCAGATCGAAGTTAGTTTGTAGTAGGCTAGTATCTGTAGCGGCTTAATACAGTGTGTGTTCAAACTGGACTAGGTCCCGGGGTTTTTCTGCATTTGCAGTTTCCTCGTTAACAAAACTTCTGGTGTCTGTGTTATTTCTTTTCCGCATTATATTTTGTTATATAATTGAAATATCACAGGTTGTGCGTTGAATCGATTAATTTGGAAATCCAACCTTTGGTTGTTGATTGAAATTGATTGATCCTTAAACATTGGTCTTTGGTACCGTTCAAGTGTTTTCTCTTGTATTCAATTAGACTCGCAGATTTCTATTTGCTTGAGTAAGTATTGAATCGAGAAAGAGAGATATAACTCTTTGATATACTTTTATTAAGATTGAGTCTGACTATCTAGTTTATTCTCTTAAAAGTATATTGGAGTTAGTCCATACAGATTGCTAAGCGAAATATTGGGTGTGGTTTTTGTACCCCCGCTTTTTCAATCGCAACATAGGTAAGGATCGGTTCTACCACGACTCTCGACAATACTTAAGATCGGTTCTACCATGTATCCCAATATAGGTAAGGATCAGTTATACCAAGACTCTCAACATAAGTTAAGATCAGTTCTACCATAACTCTCGACATAAGTCAAGATCGGTTTTACCAAACTTATTACCTAAGTTCGAATTGGTCATCCAATAGATCTTCAATGAAAACCAGACCAAATTGTCGATTGATTTCCTTTCAATTACGAAACAAGTTTCGTATATGTACTTCCTTTAAACATATGTAATTAACCATAGTTTCCTAGGATGAAATCACACCTATATCCAATACACAATCAAGTAACGACTTACATAGATTATGTCGATGTCACGTTTACGAAATTCAAAAGATAAACGTTATACTTTGTAATTAAATATTCATCCTTGACACTTTGATCATAATAAAATGACCATGTCTAATAATATAACCTCGCATGTTATGTTCTATTCATTTTTAAATTTTGTCCCTCTAATTGATAACCTATATCACTAAACAAGGGGATATTTCGAAAATCACCATTTTAATTGATTATTATTAATATAAGAAATATGTATAATTTGATAGCCATGTTTTTATGTAGGTGTTTTAAAATGCCTTTCGATGGTATAAAGTTTACGAATATCCAAGGTACAGTTTGAGAGATAAATTATTTCTAAATTTTACTAGTTATTATCCATAAGGGTATAATTGTAAAAAAAAATAAACTTAAAAATACTCCCCTTTCCTTCTTGCCTTAATAATTGTGCAAAATTGAAGTAGGTCATCTATTTAGGGACAGAGAGAGTATTCAATTTTAAGGAATTTTGACGAGTTATTAGAAATAAAGAAGAAGGGAAGTAAGAAAGCCGAAATAAGGAATTATGAAAAACATGTTTTTAATGAAAATTTCAATTATACCTTCAGGGAATTTGTGAAGTTCCTCCAGGATATTTGTGAAGGCCCATGAGAAGGAGGGCTATTTGTCCAATTTTTATGTTCCAATGATTTGTCTCTTGTACACAAAGACGCATCCCAATAAAACAGCTGATCAAAACATATAAGATGATATGGCTTACGGAAACATTGTTAAGACCAATTAAATATGATGTACCATACCCGAATATGAAGGTTCAATTTATCTTAAATTTCCGTCATTCTTATACTTGTGAAGGACACTTAGGGTTAAGAGGAACTTACCTTAAAGTCCTTAAAAGCAGTTTGTAAATGGTCTGCATTGTTTAAGGATGCTTGTGACTAGTGTCAAAGGACATGTAACTTAAGTGTTAGGGATCAAATGTCATAAAAGATTCATCGAGTTTCATCCTCTTAGTTGATTTCTCATTTTTTTTTACCTTTGGCCTATTGACTCCGCCACTTCACTTGGAAATTCTTATATTTATTTTGTTGTTGATTAGATTTCAAACTCGTGGAAGTTAAAACCACATTGACTAGTGATCCTATTTACAGTAGTTTAAACTTTTTGTATATAATATATTTTTACAAGGTTTTGAACACCAAGAACCATAATAAGCGATGCAGGAATACACTTCAAAACCAATTTAAAAGTATGAGCGCACGGAGTACACCTGCTTTTAACATAATAGACAAACCTTGTATAACATTATCGTTCTTATAAAAGATTAAAGATTAACTAGACAAGGCTCTTTTGGATTTAATCTTTGTTCCAACCAATGAATAGATTAAATAATCGATCCAAGATATTGATACGTACAAGTGTGTTTACTTTAATTGTAAATCTAAAAAACATAAATGCGAAATCAAGTAAGCAACAAAAATACATAAGATTTTGTTTACGAAGAAAACCGCGTGGCAAATAAACCCCAAGACCTAGTCCGGTTTTAAATATTATTATCATTAAGTCTCTACACAAATGCATACCCACAACCTCTTGTAGTTGGGACTGAATAAAGTGTCCTAGCTACTCAGTTTCCTCAGTATATCCATGCGCCTACAACCAATATGTCTTACGCATGTGAATCCATCAACAAAGTCCACCCTCAAGAGTTTCTTAACCGTTGTAAAGACTTCTACAACCCAATTCCTTTAGGACGTCTTAGAAACATCAAGGCACCAAATTGTTTGCTAACTACTCACTAACGATCAAAAATACCAAGGATATAAGATAATTAAGTTCAGAGCCAAGGATCTTCTGTTAGATATAAGACACTAAGATAAACAAGATAATATTATGTCCAAAACTCCTTGATAAGATCAATCAATTTTATCACAAAAGTAATCCTCTCTATTAAAAGACTTATGTTTATGATAAATCACAAACAATTTGTCAATCCACAAGTATGGTGTTTATAAATAACTTATATGTCCCAGATAATTAATCAAGTCAAGCAGATAATCACGCCAAAATAAAAATATCAAAGTTTTCAAATCTTCAAAGTGTTCAATCTTCTTAATCTATAAAAGTAACAACTTGCACTTGATACCACTAATGATTTATCTCGTATAACGAAGCCTGTTAACGTTCGCAAACCAATAGATTATACAGATTATGAATCACTAGAATATAATATAGTCCAGTCTTATAAGTTCTTGTGTGGCCTTATACATGAAGATAACGACCATGGAATAAACAAGAACGTTTATTGAAGATAACTATGTGTTAGTTCAATAACATGTAATAAACACTTGAAAAGACAAGGGTAGCAAGTACACCACCAATCTTTCGAATCCAATGACCTTCAAGCATACAAGTAGGGTGAATGATTTTAAAATTAAATAACTTTAATGCGGAAATAGTAAAAGCACATAAACAAAACAGTTTTATTAACAAGGAAACTACAAATGCAGAAGAACCCCGACACCTAGCCCAGTTTTGAATAATCTCATAATTAAGTCGCGCTATGGAAAGACTTCTACCAACTTCGTATAGTTGATACCAAGTAAACTAACTTCAAGTTACTCAGTTCTTTCAGTATCCTTGTGCCTACTACCAATCTGGTCAACGCACGTGAATCCTAAAATAGAGTCTATTATCTTATGTTGCTTCACCCGCGGTGAAGACTTCTAGCACTCTACTCCTTTGGATCATATTCCGATACATTAAATGACTAATCTATATTCGGTAACCGCTCTATTAATCTCAACAAATAAATCAGAGATGTATGTTGAGTTATACAAAGGCTCAATCGTTTAATCAATATAAACTCATTTGTATCGGTTTAGATCAAACAATATCTATATTATCGAGATAATCAAATCTTTGTTCACAACCTATCAAATTCGTATCTTGAAGAAAACCACCAAATGATAAAATATTGTTCTACACAACAAGTTATGAAATTCTATTAAAGATATACAAACTTGTTGGATCCCAGTTAATTAAGTGTGCACAAAGTATAACCACGAAGATTATAATAATACTAATAAATTAATCTTCTTTTTTTCTATGTAACTGCACAAATAACTTGATTACCTTGTGATCGATTATGCACATAAAGGAGTTTGTTAACAATGGATCTGAACTTTGTTGATCCTTAATTTAGGTCGAGTGACCTTATATCATAATAGAAAGGACCACAGAATAAACAAACTAGAGATTATCAAGGTTCAACTACCGTTAGTCAATTAAATCAATAATCGAAAACTAAAATAACGATATATTTCCCACTGATGTTACTTCTAGACGCTTCTTGATCCCGCAGAAGTATGTAAATGAAACAGGCGTGAGAGATTTCATGCAATTCTCCACTCCAAGTGAGTATTACAAATAACACTGCTAGTCGGCTTCCCACACTAACTACAAAATGAAGTGGGTGTGTTCTGGGATAAGTTTATAAGAAGAATAAACTTTCAATATTTATTTACCAACGTAGATTGGGCACCAAGGAATTTCTATGACCGAAAATATCAAAAGATAAGCAATAAACAATTTTCGGTTTTGTCTAATCCCAACTGTAATCCAACTAATATGCGTAAATCTTTAATGGGCGGCAACTCAGTATCCGCTAGCATACAAGTATACTTTACTAATATATTCTTCAAAGATATGCTTTAATTAATGGGAAATCAAAGACATATAAATTCTGAACATCAAAAGATATTTTGGAATATTTCGGTTCGGGATCTCACCTTGAGTATCAAGGAATATATTTGAACAATGAATATATAAGATTTTAGCTCATGATCAAATACATATTATGTAGACATTGTGAACTTTCCTGTCTTATTAGCACTTAACCACTTATATTCTGAAATCTATACAAACCCTAGAGTAAACTTGGATTCGGAAATACAAGTATTATTAGGGATCGATACTGCAAAAGATCCTTTTTAAGGATTTTATCATGTTAGAGATCCCTTGGACTGGTCCTAGTAGAGATCCCTTGCCAACGGATCGGTCCTATTGGAGATCCTTAGGATCGGTCCCTGTAAAGATCCTTATTTAAGGGATCAGTCTTAGAATCGATCATTTGATTCTTTTCGACTACAAAAGAAGTTTCACAAGTTTACTTTCTTAAACTCATGTAATTAAACGTAGTTTTTTAGGCATGAATCAACTCAAAGTTCTATAAACTAACTAGCAACGAATTACAAAGATAGTGTTAAGTCGCATATACGA
This sequence comes from Papaver armeniacum, assembly GCA_023531295.1. Lineage (NCBI taxonomy): Eukaryota > Viridiplantae > Streptophyta > Magnoliopsida > Ranunculales > Papaveraceae > Papaver > Papaver armeniacum. The sequence goes on along the minus strand of JAJJWW010013302.1, from coordinate 55,473 downwards.
AGTTCAAAATATAAACGTGATACTTCGTATTTCAATATTCCAAAGTCGTAGAACAACTTTTATATTCTTCCTCGACATTTTGATCATAATATGGAGATCAAGTCACCAATACTAGATATGCATATATATAAATTTGTATGTTATATTTTCAATATAAACGACTTGAAAGCAACATAGATAAAAATGGAAACAAGTCAAGTTTGTATTACTAATTAACCTTATACAGAAGTATGATGTGTTTGTGGATGTCGATACGTCTTCAGGTTCTTCAAAGTAACACGAGCTTGTATCAACATTTATAGACTTCCTAGTCTAACCTAACGAAGTTGACTCTAGTAATCTAATCAAGAAGCTTAAAGTTTTGGAGGTAAAATATGACAACTAAACTTGAAATACCAACGATTAGTGGTTTCAACCGATAAATGCTCTAACAATCTCCCCCTTTGTCAATTTTAGTGAAAAAACTCTTTACATATGGAGAATACAAGAAGTAAAAGATGAAGACATTACATTACATAACATACTCTCAACTCATTCTTCATATGCTTGATTCCAAGTTTCAACAGTACAATAACCTGCATATATTCAAAAAATAGATGTTGTTGTTGAAGCATTTGAATAACAAAAAACTTTACTTCCCCTAAAGGGGAGCTATGCATTCGAACACATTTGTTATTCACTTTCTTAGTATGTAATACTACACAACATGATATGTTTTTCCCCCTTAATCAATGATTTACTCTTTCGTTTAAATATATATTTTTCAAGACATATATTTCTCAATGATTATGAGTCACCATATACTCCATATATTTCTCCCCCTTTTGTCACAAAAATGATAAAGAAACGAAAAATACAACAAGTATTTCGAAAGGGATCCTCAAGTTCCAAGAACTCGATACAACCTATAAGAGTCAACAAAGGTCTAACATACCACTTTTGACAAGCAATACTAAAACCGAAACTACCTAAGTAATTTGATTTTAGCCTATTACCAAGGAACAATTACCCGAAGTAATTTTCCTTTATTTCGATAACTCAAACTAAGATCAGAATCAACGTAGCTACTTATCAGGATCCAATTATACAAATACAATTGTACCTTGTTTTGATAAGCCCAACAAGGTTAGATATAGTTTTCTTAGCAAGGACCGATTAGACTTGAATAGTTGTACCTTATTTTGATAAGCCTAAACTAAGATCATAATTAACTTAGTTTTTTCTTATTTGGAACCGTTATGAGTTAATTGTACCTTATTTCAATTAGCAGAACTAGGTTAGCTACTATTTTCTTATTAGGAAAACGGTTAACAAAAATAATCGTCACCTTACTTCGATAAGTCAAACTAAGACCAGAATCGATCTACTTACTTATCATAATAAAGATTATCAAAAATAATTCTTCCCTCGGTTTCCACAACCACTAACCCCACAAACATATATAATTTAAGAACTATTTCAAAGTAGAACTATCCACCTATATTTTGTTATTCCCTGCAAAACAAAAAAAAAATAACATAAAGATAACATTTACCAGAGAAAGGTCGAAAGATCTTAGCTATAACCTGCCCTGAAGCTAAGATCAAACCCAATATAGTTAATGAACTTTGACAATACCAGTATACTTTATGAGATTTTTGAAAGTTGTTATGTCTAGTGGATTGATGAGAATATCAACCAATTGAAGTTCAGAAGGGAAGTATTCGAGTTCTTATAATCCCACTTTCATATAACCCTCGAATAAAGTGATATCGAATATCAACATGTTTGATACGAGAGTGCTCTACATGATTTTCTGTTAATCGAATAATACTGGAATTATCACATAAAATATTCATTGTTGGAATATTAATAACATAATCAATGACCATCTGTTTCATCCATAGTAATTGGGTACATCATGTTCCAGCAGCATTGTATTTTGCTTCACACATAGGAAGAGACTGAGAATTCTGTTTCTTATCGTACCATGCTACTAGATTTTTACCAACATAAAAATAACTTCCAAGTGTGTTTGTGATCTTCAACACATCCAATTCAATCAGCATCTGAGCAAGCAGTCAGATTGTTATTGTTATCCATAGAATATTGTTAGAGCACTGCTCGGTCGAACTCACAAGTTTTATTATCTCAAGATTATTTTCAATGTTAGATGAAAAATAATATATCTTGATTTCTAGTCTATTAAAGTCAATTCTCGGACTAGGTATATAGGTTGGTAGTTGGGTATCAGACATCACTGAATAACCCTTGAACACTGAAGATCGACATTTGGAGAACTTCATCAACAAAGAGGTATGTGAAAACTGAACCATTCTATTTACTCACATGCATTAGCATTCTATCTTTGAGACTATGTCATATGACATTGTAAAGAAGAAATTTCGAGTCAAGCTTGTCTTGTTAAAATCTAAAAATATGATTTAAGCAATACATGCTTTGGTCCTTGGCAATCTTAGTTCGAAACAATTTATTGTTCAAGAACTATTTTTGTGTCTTATGGATCATTCGAAAATTGCTATGATGGTGAAACAGAATATTTGGCATGTGCACTGCTTTTGTCCTGACCCGCTCAGCCCAGTCAGATAACTGACTTGTCTGACTTATCCCTGAAATTAATAATACAGTTAAACCTCGATAAATGAATGTCATCGGGACCAAGAAAAAATATTTGTTTTGCGGGGTTATTTATTTATCGATAAATGAATATTTATTCATTTAGACGGTATTTCTTAATTAATAAGTTAAAATGTATAATAGAAGATGTACAAATTTACCTAGAGGGTGTTGGTCAAAATTCTTATCAATAATTCAATGGTCATAGAAGAAAGATAACCAAGGATTAACTGGTGTCATTTTTTATTTACGTTATACAAATGTGATGGACGTCGAACATCTTTTAAATATCCCAACAAAAATGATGCAATTATTGAATCTCCAACAGACGAAGAAATTATTGAGTCGGTAATATATGATGAGAATTATCCTGAACCAAATGATAGTAGAATCGTACCAAATATGTCATTCAAAGATGCATTTCAAGCGATGCTCACCATAAAAAATTACTTGCTACAACTTGAGAAAATTATTCCAGAAATTATGCAAGCATTAGAAAAAATTAAGGATGCGGTGCATTTTGGTTTGGGTGGAAGAAAAAAACAATCAACCATAGATGAAGAATTAACTTCACATTTTAGTTTATTTCTACATATATTCTTATGTAAAATTTACTAATTGTGTATATTGGTTTATTCTTATATATATTTATTTTATATGAAATTTAGTGATTATTCGTTTATATTTCTATAGGGCCTTTAAGGATTCAATTTTTTTTTATTCATTAATGCATTAAGTGAGGTTATTCATTTATCCCCTTAGCCCAAGTCGGGACCGGAAACAATTATTCGAGGTTATTCATTTATCGAACATTCGTTTATCGAGGTTCAACTGTAAAGAGATAGTGGATTGTTAGAAAGAACATTAAGAAGAATCTGATGTAAGTTCATGAAATTACTTCAGGTAATAATGTTAATTATGATGATAACCGGGATAGGAACTTGTAGATTGGGAATTTTGAAGTTGGCATGGTTTGCCATCAAAACAGGTGGGAACTCTTGTAACCTTTTTGTACTTATTAAATTTTCATTTAATCTACGAGCATGATGAGTCTTATTTATTTGTGAGCATGTTTGTATGCAATTGAATGGGTATGTTGCCTGATATGCGTTGTCTTGTCTCCCTGCAAGGAGTGCATGTGTTCTCCACAGATCCTCGCTAAGCGTTTATAGGTGCGGAAGGGCACGCAATAGTATATAGGTGCGGAAGGGCATGTAATATGAACCCGATTATCTATGGGATGTCGTGACAATATATAATTATTGTATATCTATTTTGCGTAAAATCTATAGTTGTAGAAGGGCATGCAAGAGTACTTATACAAATTTATTTAGTGGGAATGTTATAAACACCCCTACTATCCATGGGTCTTTCAAAGTTAACCTTTACCAACTTTACAAATACCCTCGAGGGTATAATGGAAATTTATGGTTTCCATTAATTCCCATAATTCCTCATTTAACCTTCCAAACAAACTTTCCTTCTTCGTGAATTCTTATTAACCCAAAAAAAAGAAATTACATCGCTCCAACAACAATCATCTCCGCCGCTCCAATCACCACCGTCCCGATATCCTCTATCACAACCAGCACCACCACCTCCGCCACCAGCTTCAATTCGAACATATTAGTAGTAACCTATTTTCGTTTGAGATAGAATTTCGTGGAATCAGTGAGAGGAATTTATTTTGCTGGAGATTAGTCGAAGAATCAACTGACATCCAGAGAAAGTCATCATTATCAACAGTTTATCATCAAGATTCCGGAGAGATCTCATCTTAGGATTCGATTTCTGGTAATTTAAATTTTTCTTTTTAGATTAGATCTACAAATCTGTGTCTAAATTCATTAATCAAGCTTGGTAGTTTTTAAGGTCCGGGATGATCGAATTTAGTGTTTTTGGTTTTTTTAATCAAAATCACCTCAAACTGTGTATGTTATTAATATAACGTGAACTGTTTTTTTTTCCCGGATGTTGGAGAAGTGGTTTTGGTGGCTATTGTTGTGGTAGTGGTGGTGGTGGATGATGTTGTAGTGGCTGTTGTCGAATTTATTTCAAACTACACTAATAGTTATAGTAGTTTCAATGATGATTCTCACTTGAAATGCATTTTCTTTTGTGTTTATAATGTTGAATCTTTCTCGTGTCCTGTCTTATACAATTGAATTCCTGGGAAGTATTATTTATTAAGACTAGGGAATCACACATTTCGGTGGGGATAAATGAAGATTGGTTCCTATCCTAGTGGATTTTCATATTTTAGCATGTTGATCTGTATGCATTTTTCTAGGGTTTGCAGTTATTACCAGTCTTAGTAATATGGGAATCGGATTTTATTCGACAGGTATTGAAAGTGCTTTGCTTCAGGAGTTTATTGTGATGGCTGCAACTTCGCAAATTGTTTTAACAGCGTTGAGAACGAGATCTCTAGGCAAGAGGTGGAAGCTGCTTTAGAGCGTAACCAGAATGCTTTCCGGCCAAAGATTGTTAGTAGTCCTCGTGGGGTTGTTGACATTAAGGTATACTGTCAAACTCATTGAGTTTTTAGACAATGTGTTTATGGGTTCTTACTTGTTGTGCTGTCAAATATTAATGGCTGGTTTGGAATCAAATATGATAAAAACTGTGTTGTAGTGACCATCTTTTGTCCTAATAAATTTTGGGACTTTAGCGATTATTACTCTAGGGAAATTTGAATCTGGATTTTGTTTGCCGGGTTTTCTGTTGGTAGTAATTTGAATAGTGGCAGACATATCTTAACTTTAAGCCTTTTAAAAAGTTTTTACATGCCTTCAATATAATAACATGTCCCTTCTGAGTATATTCTCAGCATCGTAACTTTTTTTACATCGTGTAAACTAAATTTCCTCATTTTGTTAAATATTGCTCCTCATTTGTGTAGAAGTGGCCATTTGTTGTGGCTTTTTTTGTTGCTTACACATGATGCATTGATCAATCTTAATTTCATTCTTCAATAGTGTGAAAATGAACTGCAAAAACATTGAAACAACTATATTAGATGAACCTGTGAGTGGTGTTACCAAGAAAGTGCAGTGGTTTTATGTGTTGGTGGTGTTGGAATTGGTGGTTAGCTGGTTGACAGATCACAACTGCTCCGTCGGGAAGGAAAAGTAATTGTGACCCTGGACAACCTCATCAAGTTGCTTCCAACTTTGGGAAAATCTTGACCAAGTTGCTTCCACTATTGGAGACAACTTGTGCTAGTTGCTTCCTTTTTCTGGAGACAGCTTGTATCTCTTGTTCTCGTATTGAGTTTCGGTTTTGTGTTTGGTTTGTTTGAGTTTGATTTGTCAGGTAAAAATGGTTGTTGCGGAGATTATTTTTTTCATCTTAAGAATCTCTCATGCCTTTTCTGATTCAACTACCGTTAGGGAGATGCAAAGTGTTGATTAGTGGTAGTTCTGAAATTTATATTCATTTTTCCTTATACTATATTATACGATGATTTCCTTTTCTGCTTGAACTTTATCTCAATATGCTTACATCTAGATGTTTTTGTAACTTTGCAGTGGAGTGGAGGAATCATTCCACTGCTTTGAGTGTTCAATGAAGCTTGGTCGAGATATGTTGGAGGAAGTGATTTAACTTTGGGTACTTTCCTTTCATCTTATTTCTAAACCAACTACCTTTTTGCGAGATGCAAAAATTATATGTACGTTGATATTTCTGAATGAAACATGCACTTTTAGCTTCTGATTTTGAAAACTTGATCAACTTGCCTCTACTTTAAGATACCACTAGTTTCCCCGAATGGAACACACACTTTATGGTTGCTTTGGGGAAAAGATGGTAACCAAGGTATGCTTTTTTCTTGCTTTTTGATAAGTTTTATATGTGGTTAGACATTTTCTACTTCCTAAGATGTGGACAACTTGTGCTTGGAAATTTGTGGACAACTTATTTACTCTAATTTTGGAACAATACTCATGTTTTTGTTTTATATTTGTTCTGCATACATATGTTGTTGTAGATCACATTCTTTGGCTTCAGTTTTGGAGCAACTTGTTCAAGTTGCTTCCGCCTTGAGATACAACTTGAGAAAGTTGCTTCCATTTTTGGAGACGACTTTTAGTAGTTTCTTCCATACTCTTGATTCTAAACTTCATTTATCTGGAATAGTCTTGATGTAACATTTTGGCATCTTCTCGATTCTTTTTTATTGAGAAGCTTATTTATGTACACTTTTTGTTAGACACAACTTCTTCTAGTTGCCTCCAAATTGGAGACAATTTGACCAAGTTTCTTCCACTATTTGGAGGCAACTTGTGTTAGTTGATTCCTTTTTTGTAGACAACTTTTATATGTTATTCATATTGAGTTCCGGTTTTGTTTTTGATTTGTTTGAGTTTCTTTTGTCTTGTTTGCGTACCACCAAAATGAATATTTAGTTTGTGTATTTCAATTGGTAGGGTTTTGTAATAATGGTGGTGTTGGACTATTGTTAGTGTCGGAATTGATGGTAGCTGGTTTTGAATTGTGTTTTCGTTTATCTGTTGATGTTTGCTATATGTTATACTTTTTTGGCTTCAGATTCTGGAAGCAACATGGTCAAGTTGTTTCTATATTCGGAGGAAACTTGTGCTAGTTGCTTCCATTTATGGAGACAACTTGCGCTAGTTGTTTTCATTTATGTAACCTGAAACACCCTATCAGTCATTTATTTTTATTTTTTTGCAGAGATTTTTCCAGTTACATTTGAAGTTGTTCCTGGTGAAGATGGTGATAAATGGCGTTGGTTTCTGAACGATTTGAAGGTGTGCTCGTTGTGGCATTCTTGCATATCATAATCATCATATACCGAAGACCTCCATTGGTTGCTCGTGCACCAACGTTGCGAAGGCAACTGTACTCAAACTTCTGGAAGACCATGTTCGTTTAAGTTCTTATTTTTTAGTTGTCACTTTTTTGAACTTTGTAATGTTTTTTTCAACTTGTTGTCTTTGTCTGGTATTTTTTTTCAAATTTTTTTCCTGAACGTGTTATGTTGCGGTTGCTAAACAATAGTTGTCTCAGCTATTTATGAATTGAGTTTTCCTTTTTGTTTTGAATTTTGTTGTATCTAAGACTGTCTGTTACAGGCTCTATTTTACTTTTTTTTTTTTGTGGCGAAATAGTGTTGGCTTGGCTCCAGATGCGGAGACATGTTCTAGTTGTTCCCAGATTTCAATTTTGGAGCCAACTTGAACAAGATGCGTCCAAGGAAAAAAATCGACGATAGCTATGTATACCTGCAATCATACTGTATATTGTTTGATCTGCTTTTACATATCATAGGTTCCCGTGTTCCAATACTGGAGACAACTTGTTCTAGTTGCTTCCACATATGGACACAACTTTGAACTAAGTTGCCTCTAGAATTTCCAATACTGGAGACAACTTGTTCTAGTTGCTTCCACATATGGACACAACTTTCAACTAAGTTGCCTCTAGAATTTCCAATACTGGAGACAACTTGTTCTAGTTGCTTTCTCCTCTGTACACAACTTGAATTAAGTTGCCTCTAGAAAAATAAATCGCAAGAGGTTGCCTACATATAAAGAAAATGTTTACTCATTCATGTTAAGAATTAAAATGTCTACATATTCATTCAATAACAAGTTGTAAATGCTGATGTAAATGCTGGTCGTCTTCACTTTTTCACTGTACACCATGTACAGCGGAGGGAAATTGTTTATCCCATCATTAACTGATGATGTATGAATATCAACTTTGCCAACTTCTTTAGTGTAAAATGTTGTCCTTTTGCCTCTTCGTTTTCATTGCACAACATTTGGATACAGCCAAGCACATAAAATTGCGGATACCATCTCTAAATCATCACAAAGAGTTGTTGTAAGCTCTGCACAAAACTGACATATACAACTAGGATTTAAAGAAGCTACATTCAGAGTTCAAACTTCATACATAATCTGATGTATCATTTTACACCTAGACTAGATTAAAGCACCATTAATTTAGATTGGACCTTAAACTATTTGATCGATGTCGTATGCGTCAAAAATAATTTCACTTTCCTAAAGTATATGATAAGAAAGAGTTCGTTTCCACAGAGAGGCGATTGTAGTTATTTCGTATTCAATTTCTTAAAGTAACCAATTGGGGGGATTTCTTATTTCTATGTAGCAATAAAAACAAATTAAAAACAAAGTAAATTATAGGAAGTAATCAATGGAGAAAGATATTGGTCAAGGAATTCATCTTCAATCTTAGACATGTGCTTGCATATATGAATAGAATTACGATTTAATCTCTTGTGTTATCAAAAGCCTAGAGAATCAAGAGAGCAAGATAATCTATTAATTTCCTAAGTTCATCAACACACACATTAGGGCTGCGTATGTGAATTCTACCTAAAGAATAACCTAATGCCTTGCGCTAATCAAGTTCAATTCCTAGGAGCATTAAGTTTCAGAAATAGGCTAATCAATGCAATTGTCATGCATTGCACATAACAATTCGGACAATGGTTAAACTCTACATATGATTACGAGAGTGTATCACTACAAACCGTAAACATATCATGCTACTTATATTCAAGGTTATCGCTTGATGAAAAACCCTAAAATAGCTATGGACTAAGATGCAAGTTCAATTAATTGGCCACTTAACTAATCAAACATCATAATCCTATCACAATACTTCAATCATGTGATCATAAAAACAGTAGAGAATTGAACGATAATCAAGAGAGAAAACTAATCATAAAGCAAACACAAGTTTTAGAAATAGGACTACATCCTTAACCAATAATAGAGAATTTAGCTACTCATAGCTATGGAGTTCATCACCAAAAATATAAGTTGAATAAAGAAGAAGATGAACAAAAGCAAACCCTAGAAGCGTAAACAAAAGCGGCTCTCCAAAGTTCCAAGAATAAGATATCCCATAAGTTGTAGAATTCTTCTTTTTATAGCCTTTCCTCTCTTCCAAAATTAGGTCAAACCTTCAAAGTCCATTAGATAAAAATCCACCAAGCCCATAAGAGAAAGAAACCCGTGTAGAAAATAAGTCCAAAAAAAATCGTCGCCGGAAAACTGGTATTGTGGCCGGAAATCGGCCGGAGAAGTCGCCAGAAATCGGCTCCGGTGACCGGCAAAGTCCGCCCGGTCACCGGTCAACGGGTCAACTCGGTCTGGTCAACTCAGTCAAACCACTGAGTCAAACCGGGTCAAGGCTCAGCTGAGTCAGTAATAATCGACGAGTCAAGTCCGACTCGGTCGATCCACTTCACCAGGCGTTGCGCCTGCCATATCTCGCGCACTATCTTTGTGCTTTACCAGCTCCTTAGCTAGCCATCTTGGCTGGCATAACTTTGCAGCCATCTTGGCTCTGTATGTTGCATTTCATCACCAGTTTGCACCACCTGCAACATTCTTCTTCTCTTCTCTGCCTGCAACACTTGACACTAGTTCTTGACACAGCATCAGACCACAATCCGCCTACAACTCAGCCCTCTTGCCTTTGTCCACTGCAAAACAGCACCATCAATCCTGCCATTCCAGCTCCATTGCAGCTCCTGTAACTTCCCAGACTTGACTGCAGCTTCTCAGCCTTCTAAGTGCAACTCTATTCCAATATAGTTCCACCACCTCACTCCATCAGTACCAACACCAGCTCATAACCACCCAGCCATTGCACCTATTCATTCAATTCATCACCAGATCACCTACAGCCTACAATGCCCTGCTACACAATTTCATCATTGCAGCACCAGCACAAGCGACACAACCCATGGCATTAATAGTTCCAGTGCAACACACACATCACCATAGAACATCTCATGTGTCTCCCAACAGCTGCAGACCACACCCCTAGTCAAAACATTTGCCTGCAATATTCTTCCAGCTCATCTCCCTTGGACATCACCCGTCAAGCCATAGCAAACTGCGGCTGCATCTTCACTAACTGCAACTCTCTTGCAGTTCAAGCTCATCTAACCTTCAGCCAAATCCATGGCAACACCAGCAAGAACTCTAACTTTTTCTTGTTGTGGTTCAATTTTGAGTGAAACCCAAAATTTCATCAGACCCTACTCTGCTCTTCCATCTCCCAGCCTCACTGCACACACTACTCCATTTATTCACATCTCTTGGCTCCAATAGCACCACAAACCCTGAACCATGAGCTGCAACAGCACAGCACTACCACAGACCCTCAACTCAAAACTGAACTCATAGCTCAGCACCATTTCCTGTAACCCCACTCATATCCTTCCATACTGCACCAGATTCTCCTCAGTTGCTACTTGAATACCAGCTCAAGCTCCAAACACAGCATAAACTAGCTAGTCAGCACTATCTAAAGCTTTACCACCAATTGCAACTCCTAGGTATAACCTGCAATCCATCGAATCAACAGCCAATCCCTTAATTCACAACAGACCCATCAAATCAGATACCCATCTTGAATTTAATTCCTCTTATTTCCTGAGATCGAAAGTACATCACCCAGCTTCTATGTTTTTCATCTCATCACCAGCAGCAACACCAGCAAACCCCATCTTATGAGATCTGAGCTTGAAACCCTTCTCCATTTCACCACCGATTCTCCATCTCAACCACCGATTCTCCATTAAAACTCCTTGTTTCGAATCGAAGCTTAGGTCTTCATCTCAAGATCCAAAGGCTGAGCAACAACATCATACCACCATCTTCAGCTTCATCCATCAATCTGAAACAAACCCCTGTCACATTTTCTTCCTATTGCACTCACAGCAACACCAGCAGATCCAATCTCCTCTCGATCTAATTTCTTCAAACTCAGATACCCAAACCCATTTCGTCACCAACAAATCACCTAGAGTGAAAGTTCTACTAATTTGCCAGAAGAACCCTTGAATTGTTCGGTCCTCAAAATCCAGTGAACATCCTTCCATCACAGCAGCTATCTCTCCCTGTATCTCTCGGCCTCACTGCACTTTACTCTCCCTGAATTCCAGACGGAAAAGATTGAGAGATGATTCTCAATTCGAGGCCATGTAGGAACCAAAATTACTATCGGCACCAGTCGACTAGATAAGGGCTATGCCACTCTCATTTGACTCGTCGCCTTGAGAACCGACTGTCTATTCGATCTCTTGCTCAACTATCAGTGAACTAACAGTTCATTCTTCGCCTCCTTCTCACGCACTTCGGCCCGCTCCAATTATAGCTCGAATGTGAACTGGCCTTTGTGCTTATTTTCGTTCCAAATGGCTAATTTCTTCTCCTTTTGTTCTCGGTGACTCCATGGCACCTATAAAACTCAAAAGCAAACATAAGATACATAATTCCCACGAAAAATAGAAAAGAAAGCATAAACTCTAGATAGAAAATACGGTGTATTCTACACCTATCAGATTCCCCCACACTTAGACTTTGCTAGTCCTCGAGCAAATCAAACAAAACAATTAAAAAAGATACATACAACTCCGTGTCGTCGAGGCTACGGTCACTTTTAGCATAAATAACAAGCCTTTAAACCCCTAGGTGTCCCTAGTGGACGAGTTATAGTCTCGTGAGGGTTTACTAGAGATATACCCACAAAACCTATTTTTCCAACTTACTAGTTTTCCGTAATGATAGCATCCAACGCGCTAAGAAGACATAGAGATTCTGCACACTAGTCATAAGAAGTTAGACACATAAATGAACACAATCTCATTCTTAAAAGTTGAGAGAGAAATAACCATCCCTTCTCGACTAAAATTCGGGTTCGGAGTGATCAAAAGTCTCGACTCTGCCTCACAAGAAAGGGTTTTATGATATTGCTCTCAATAATAAACAACTTTTTATGGGTCACACATGTGTCCAGGTTGGAATGAAGAGAGAATCCTGAGACACGTTGAATGGTAGGAAGGCAAAACCCTCCGAATGTTTTGAAAACCCACATCTTTTATAATTTTGAAAACCCATTTTTCTGACGATCTCTTCGAAAGGAAATCAACCATTTAACGAAGGTGGGAATATGCTTACTTACCTCGTTATCCGTTCGGCGTGCAGCTAGCACCACTCTCACAAAGATCCATAGAAACGTCTTCGGTCTTCTATCGGTGTCTTCATCTTCGTCTTCGGTCTTCAACTCTTGATGATAACTCTCGAATTTCGTAGAATCTCGACAATATGATTATTTCCTCTAATTCCTTGTCGCTTGAAACTTCATTATAGATATTCCCTCTTTCCATCGGCTTTATTGAAAGAATACAAAAATAAAACGAACTATACAAACCCAAAATTTTTTCTTTTGTTTTTTATCGTTTTTTTTTTTTTTTTTTTGGTAATAAGAAATAAAACAAATACAAAAATAAAAATAAAACAAAATAATAAAAACTACTAACAAACCTAAAAATTTTCTCTTGTCTTTTTTTTTTTTTTTTTATTTATTTTCGTTTTTTTTTTTTTCATTTTTTTTTTTTTTTTTTGAGACAAGAGAGAAATAAATACAAAATAAAATAAAATACAAAGGCCATGATGTAAGTACTTTACCACTTGATTCTTCACAACTTGTATGTTTTGATATCATAAATTTCTCGAACTCTCATCCTTGATAATTTCGCTCTTATACAATAGTCTTCAACTTATAAAAATTCTGCTCCTTGTCTTGTTGCTTTACTCAAATTTGAAATCTGCTCATTTTTGTACCGTTGCTTGTAAACCTCGAACGTTTTCAACTTTCCTTCAAATCTGTGATGCTCCTCTTGTTGATGATGATGGTGTTTCTATGGACCTGTTGGTGTAGAGAGAGATAAGGTGGATGGTGCTAACTGCGAACAAGATCACAAGTGGTATGTAAGTTAGCAATTCGATGTCACCAACATGGTTGATAAAAATAGCACTCAAGAGATCAAAATAGTGCTTCTATGGTGGGAAATTGGACAGCTCACCATTCTGCCCGGATTTACGTGCGGTGACACACACTCTAAAAGCACAAATTTAGACAGTACAAAGAATTGAAGGTCGGTGCCTCACATTATGTAACATGGGTAGTCTCCACTATAGGGGATCACTGTTCTAATACCGAATTCAGTCTGCAGCTTATTTGCCACTGGCATGGTTAAATCCAACTTTAACTCTCATACAATTAAGAAATCCGATCATGTTCTCTGTCATCTCTAAGTTCAGTCACTATTACGAGATTCTCGATGTAATCTTAGCGACATGTATACTATGTGACTCTAAACTAACTACAAGTTGGAGTTTTCTTATTCACTAATTACACAAAAGTTGAAAAATTGCAAAAATTTACACAAACCACTCCCCACACTTAAACTTTACATTGTCCTCAATGTAATTGAATCGTCCAAAGAAAGTCAAGGTGGGAAATCCTAACGGAAAAGTGACAAAAAAATCAGAAAAAGTAAAAACAAGACAAGAAAAGAAAATAAAAGATAAGAGATACAAAACCGATGGGTTGCCTCCCATTTAGCGCTTGGTTTAAAGTCGTCAGCCCGACTATCTCCTTGCTTTCTATGACTCCTCCAGAGGGAGTACTTCCACAAGATTAACTCCTTCCACGACATCCGAAGAGAAGTTCTCATAATATGGTTTCAACCGGTGCCCATTCACTTTAAGTTCATTACCTTTAGCTAAACTACGAATTTCCACTGCACCATGAGAAAACACATTAGTCACAATAAAAGGTCCAATCCAACGTGACCTTAATTTACCCTAAATAATTGCAAACGAGAATTAAACAAAAGCACTTTCTGCCCAATGCAAAATTGTTTCTTAGAAATCATATTATCATGAAAAGCCTTCGTCTTTTCCTTGTAAATCCGTGAGCTTTCAAATGCATCATTACGAATCTCCTCTAGCTCTTGAAGTTGTAACTTCCTTTGCTTTCCAGCACCATCCAACTCCATGTTGCACTGCTTAATAGCCCAAAACGCCTTATGCTCAATTTCAACGGGTAAGTGACAAGGTTTACCATAAACAAGCCTAAAAGGAGACATCCCAATAGGTGTTTTATATGCGGTTCTATACGCCCACAAAGCATCGTTGAGTCGCGAACTCCAATCCTTCCTTGTAGGATTCACCGTCTTTTCAAGAATTGATTTCACCTCTCGGTTGGAAACTTCGGTTTGTCCATTTGTTTGTGGATGGTAGGGTGTTGCAATCCTATGCGACACATTGTACTTCTTTAACAAGCTTTGCAAGAACCTGTTTTTGAAGTGTGAACCTCCATCACTAATTATAGCCCTTGGAATGCCAAACCTTGCAAATATATTAGCTTGCACGAAATCTGAAACAACTTTAGAATCATTAGTTGGGGTGGCCTTAGCTTCCACCCATTTCGAGACATAATCCACAACAAGCAAAATATAATAATTCCCATTATAATTGACAAAAGGACCCATAAAATCAATTCCCCATACATCAAAAACCTCCACAAATTGAATAATAGTTTGCGGCATTTGATTTCGAGCACCTAGATTGCCGGTTCTTTGGCACCTATCACATGTGATACAAAATGCATGTGCATCCTTAAACAAAGTTGGCCAAAAGAAACCACATTCCAATACCTTGAGAGCGGTTCTCTTACTCCCAAAGTGTCCTCCACAAGCATATGAGTGGCAAAAAGACAAGATAGAATTAAATTCAATTTCGGGAACACACCTACGTATTACTTGGTCACTACAATGTTTCCATAAGTATGGATCATCCCATATGTATTGGTTTCCTAAATTCTTAAGTTTGTCCCTCTCAGCACGAGACAAGTTCTTTGGAATTTGTTTAGACACTAAGTAATTAACAATATCAGCGTACCATGGTTCTCCAAAGGCAATTGAGAATAGTTGCTTATCCGGGAAACTTTCACGCAACGGGATAGTCTCCTTGTCCACAGCAAGTCGGCTCAAGTGATCCGCAATGGTGTTCTCAATTCCTTTCTTGTCTTTGATTTCAAGATCAAACTCTTGCAAGAGTAAAATCCATCGTATGAGCCTCGGTTTCGCCTCTTTCTTTGTAAGCAAGTATCTAAGTGCTGCATGATCAGAAAAAACAACAACTTTTGTACCAATTAGATAAGAGCGAAACTTTTCTAAAGCAAAAACAATAGCTAATAACTCTTTTTCAGTGGTTGTGTAGTTTTGTTGGGCCTCATTTAACGTTCTAGAAGCATAATAAATAGCATGAGGAAGCTTCCCCACACGCTGCCCAAGCACCGCACCAACCGCAAAATCACTAGCATCATACATAAGCTCAAAGGGCTTACTCCAATCCGGTGGTTTAATGATAGGGGCTGAAATCAAAAGTTTTTTCAAACGATTGAATGCCACCATACATTTTTCATCAAAGTTAAAAACCACATCTTTTTGCAATAAGTTACAAAGTGGTGATGCTATCTTGGAAAAATCCTTAATGAACCTACGATAAAAACCTGCATGACCAAGAAAAGAGCGTATCTCCCTCACCGTAGTGGGAGGGGTTAGAGCACGAATAAGGTCTATCTTAGATTTATCGACTTCCAAGCCTTTAGAAGATATTATATGGCCTAAAACTATGCCATGAGTTACCATGAAATGGCACTTCTCCCAATTTAGCACAAGATTTGTTTCAACACATCGTTCAAGGATTAGAGACAAATTGTTCAAGCAAAGGTCAAAAGAATCACCAAAGACACTAAAGTCATCCATGAACACTTCGATTATGTTTTCAACATATTCCGAAAAGATACTTACCATACACCTTTGAAAGGTAGCTGGAGCATTGCATAAGCCAAAAGGCATCCTTCTATAAGCAAAAGTACCGAAAGGACAAGTGAAAGTGGTTTTCTCTTGGTCCTCCGGCGCTATCACAATCTGATTATAACCTGAATAGCCATCAAGAAAGCAATAGTAAGAGTGTCCAGCTAAACGTTCAAGCATTTGATCAATAAAAGGTAAAGGAAAGTGATCTTTTCTAGTAGTGGCATTCAATTTTCTATAATCAATACAAACCCTCCAGCCGGTTTGCACACGAGTTGGGACAAGTTCATTCTTATCATTCTCCACCACCGTCACACCTGATTTCTTTGGTACGACTTGTACCGGGCTTACCCACTTGCTATCGGATATGGGGTAGATAACACCCACGTCCAAAAGCTTGAGTATCTCCTTTTTCACCACTTCCATCATGGGAGGATTCAAACGGCGTTGCGCTTCCCTTGTAGGCTTTGTATCATCCTCCACACGAATCTTATGCATACAAACGGCAGGGCTTATACCCTTGATATCGGCGATTGTCCATCCTATGGCCGTCTTGTACTTCCTTAGCACCCTTAGAAGTTTTTGCTCCTGTAATTCATTAAGCTCGTTAGAAACAATCACGGGTAAATCTTCATTGTCACCCAAGTACAAGTACTTTAAGTGACTTGGAAGAGATTTCAATTCTAAACTTGGAGATTTAACAATAGATGGCACAAGTTTTTCATTATTGCAAGGTAAAGACGCATATGAAATATTCTTAATTGCTGATTTTTCCGGTAATGAGTCAAGAGAACCAATGGATAACCATTGTCGATAGGTGTAGTGAGCACGGTTTCCAAAGGATCAACACCATTCAACTCGAACATTTGTTGCGCCAATGTGTCCATCACATCAATGGAGAAACAAGAGTGGACATCACTAGGATATCTCATCGTCTCGAAAATGTTGAAACGTATTATTTCTCCATCAAACTCCATAGTTAGCGTTCCCTTGTCCACATCAATAATGGTTTTCGCCGTTTTCATGAAGGGACGCCCAAGTAGCAATGGAAGAGATGAGTCCGGTGAACCTTCATCCATCTCTAACACGCAAAAGTCCGCTGGAAATACAAGTTGATTAACCTGCACAAGAACATCCTCAACAATACCCATTGGGTAGACATTAGAACGATCAGCTAATTGCAACACAATTCCAGACTTTTTAAGAGGACCAAGATCAAGTGAATTGTACATAGACGCAGGCATGACATTAACGGAAGCACCTAAGTCCAACATAGCTTTATTAAATGTGGTGTTACCAATTGTGACGGGAATGTCAAAGCTTCCGTGGTCCTTGCACTTAAGTGGGAGTTTGTGTTGTAAGATTGCCGAAGCATTCTCCCCACACTAAGCACTTCATTACCTTTGAGCCTTTGCTTATTGGTACACAAGTCCTTCAACACCTTTGCATACTTTGGAACTTGCTTGATAGCATCTATGAGTGGTATGTTCACATGGATCTTCTTTAGAACGTCTAAAATCTCCTTTTATAGTTCCGCCTTCTTAGAATTTGCAAATCTGCGAGGGAAAGGTAAAGGAGGAACATAAGTAGAAACCGGAGTTTTAGAGTTAGAAATAGGTACCTCAGAAGTTTGGGGAGAATCCTCGATTTTCTCCTCCAAAACAGGTTCCTTTGGTGTTTCCACCGCGCCCGAATCAGCAACTTCGGGTTGCACAAGTTGTGTACCACTTCGTAATTGCATTAACACCCTCTTTTGGGTTGATAGGTTGAGAAGGGAGTTTCCCACCATTTTGTGCCTTCAATTGATTCAACTCCATAGCCATAGAACCAACTTGAGTTTGCAACTCCTTAACCGAACTCTCCATTCTTTGCATAAAAGATTTCAAAGAACTCCTCCATATTGGACCCCATAGTTTGAGGTTGTTGTTGTTGTTGAAATTGTTGTCTCGGCTGGAATTGTTGTTATTGAGGTTGAAATCCACTCGGGTTGTTGAATCGCTCCTTGCTTATTGGCATAGCTAAAATTGGGGTGATCTCTCCATCCCGGATTGTAAGTGTTGGAATAGGGATCATACCGTCTTTGTTGATTTGGAAAGATCGCATTAGCTTGCTCGTCTTCATAAGCTTGAGTGGAACTCGGTATCACCGCGGCTGCAACTTGTTGAAGCATTGCATTCATGTTACCCATTTGTTGACGAAGTTCCTCAACCTCGCTCACCTCACTCACCCTTCTTAGAATCACATCCGAACCACGACTCAAGAATTGTTGTGAGTTCGCCGCCATGTTTTCAATCAACTCTCTAGCTTGTGCCACCGTCTTGTTCACTAATGCACCACCACCCGCAGCGTCGAGGAGATTCCTATCACTTGATTGGAGTCCTTCATAGAAATATTGGATGATCATAGCATCACTAAATTGGTGGTGAGGGCAGCTTGCCACCAACCTCTTGTATCGTTCCCAACATTCATATAAGGATTCTCCCACATTTTGCTTCATCCCACAAATCTCTTTTCGAATTTGCGTAGCCTTTGATGCAGGAAAATATCTCTCCAAAAAGAGTTTCTTCAACCCATTCCATGTTGTGACACTTCCGGGAGGTAAGTAGAACAACCAATCCTTAGCGCTATCCATCAAAGCGAAACGGAAAACTTTTAACATTGCACCATCCGCCGCAACATCCGCTGGAAGCATGGCCGTGACAATGGTGTGGAAGTCCATAAGATGTTTGTTTGGATCTTCATTCACCATGCCATGGAACTTTGGTAATTCTCTAAGCAACCCCGGCTTAATCTCAAAAGTAGAGTCCGTTTGAATACACCCCTGTTGTGTATCTAGCCTATGAGAAGCCAACTCCTTGAGTGAACGATTTGCATCACCCATAACTTCTTCTTCTTCAACTTGTGGTTCGTCTACGAATGGAACCTCTTTTTCCTCTTCTTGTTGTTGGAAAATCTCTTCTCCTTCTTCCAACTCGTGCTCGTCCGTTGTGTCTTGACTTAGTTGGAGTATTGTGCCTCGTCGAGTAGCTATCCCGCACCTTGGATAATTCCAATCCTTAGAAGCCGAGATTAGGTACAAAAACAATTCTCGCAAACAAGTGAGAAACAAGACAAGAAACAAAAAGCAAAGATGAAAGCAGAAATTATAAAAAGAAACTAAAAACTTAATAACTAGCCGTGTGCCTCCTCGGCAGCGGCGCCAAAATTTGATCGCTGTCGTATGCGTCAAAAATAATTTCACTTTCCTAAAGTATATGATAAGAAAGAGTTCGTTTCCACAGAGAGGCGATTGTAGTTATTTCGTATTCAATTTCTTAAAGTAACCAATTGGGGGGATTTCTTATTTCTATGTAGCAATAAAAACAAATTAAAAACAAAGTAAATTATAGGAAGTAATCAATGGAGAAAGATATTGGTCAAGGAATTCATCTTCAATCTTAGACATGTGCTTGCATATATGAATAAAATTACGATTTAATCTCTTGTGTTATCAAAAGCCTAGAGAATCAAGAGAGCAAGATAATCTATTAATTTCCTAAGTTCATCAACACACACATTAGGGCTGCGTATGTGAATTCTACCTAAAGAATAACCTAACACCTTGCGCTAATCAAGTTCAATTCCTAGGAGCATTAAGTTTCAGAAATAGGCTAATCAATGCAATTGTCATGCGTTGCACATAACAATTCAGACAATGGTCAAACTCTACATATGATTACGAGAGTGTATCACTACAAACCGTAAACATATCATGCTACTTATATTCAAGGTTATCGCTTGATGAAAAACCCTAAAATAACTATGGACTAATATGCAAGTTCAATTAATTGGCCACTTAACTAATCAAACATCATAATCCTATCACAATACTTCAATCATGTGATCATAAAAACAGTAGAGAATTGAACGATAATCAAGAGAGAAAACTAATCATAAAGCAAACACAAGTTTTAGAAATAGGACTACATCCTTAACCAATAATAGAGAATTTAGCTACTCATAGCTATGGAGTTCATCACCAAAAATATAAGTTGAATAAAGAAGAAGATGAACAAAAGCAAACCCTAGAAGCGTAAACAAAAGCGGCTCTCCAAAGTTCCAAGAATAAGATATCCCATAAGTTGTAGAATTCTTCTTTTTATAGCCTTTCCTCTCTTCCAAAATTAGGTCAAACCTTCAAAGTCCATTAGATAAAAATCCACCAAGCCCATAAGAGAAAGAAACCCGTGTAGAAAATAAGTCCAAAAAAAATCGTCGCCGGAAAACTGGTATTGTGGCCGGAAATCGGCCGGAGAAGTCGCCAGAAATCGGCTCCGGTGACCGGCAAAGTCCGCCCGGTCACCGGTCAACGGGTCAACTCGGTCTGGTCAACTCAGTCAAACCACTGAGTCAAACCGGGTCAAGGCTCGGCTGAGTCAGGCGGCTAATCGAGCGAGTAAGTCGGACTCGGTCGATCCACTTGGCTCGGTGTTGCAGACCGCCATATCTCACAGTACTATCTTTGTGCTTTACCAGCTCCTTAGCTAGCCATCTTGGCTGGCATAACTTTGCAGCCATCTTGGCTCTGTATGTTGCATTTCATCACCAGTTTGCACCACCTGCAACATTCTTCTTCTCTTCTCTGCCTGCAACACTTGACACTAGTTCTTGACACAGCATCAAACCACAATCCGCCTACAACTCAGCCCTCTTGCCTTTGTCCACTGCAAAACAGCACCATCAATCCTGCCATTCCAGCTCCATTGCAGCTCCTGTAACTTCCCAGACTTGACTGCAGCTTCTCAGCCTTCTAAGTGCAACTCTATTCCAATATAGTTCCACCACCTCACTCCATCAGTACCAACACCAGCTCATAACCACCCAGCCATTGCACCTATTCATTCAATTCATCACCAGACCACCTACAGCCTACAATGCCCTGCTACACAATTTCATCATTGCAGCACCAGCACAAGCGACACAACCCATGGCATTAATAGTTCCAGTCAACACACACATCACCATAGAACATCTCATGTGTCTCCCAACAACACAGACCACACCCCTAGTCAAAACATTTGCCTGCAATATTCTTCCACTCATCTCCCTTGGACATCACCCGTCAAGCCATAGCAAACTGCGGCTGCATCTTCACTAACTGCAACTCTCTTGCAGTTCAAGCTCATCTAACCTTCAGCCAAATCCATGGCAACACCAGCAAGAACTCCAACTTTTTCTTGTTGTGGTTCAATTTTGAGTGAAACCCAAAATTTCATCAGACCCTACTCTGTTCTTCCATCTCCCAGCCTCACTGCACACACTACTCCATTTATTCACATCTCTTGGCTCCAATAGCACCACAAACCCTGAACCATGAGCTGCAACAGCACAGCACTACCACAGACCCTCAACTCAAAACTGAACTCATAGCTCAGCACCATTTCCTGTAACTTCAGCTCATATCCTTCCATACTGCACCAGATTCTCCTCAGTTGCTACTTGAATACCAGCTCAAGCTCCAAACACAGCATAAACTAGCTAGTCAGCACTATCTAAAGCTTTACCACCAATTGCAACTCCTAGGTATAACCTGCAATCCATCGAATCAACAGCCAATCCCTTAATTCACAACAGACCCATCAAATCAGATACCCATCTTGAATTTAATTCCTCTTATTTCCTGAGATCGAAAGTACATCACCCAGCTTCCGTGTTTTTCATCTCATCACCAGCAGCAACACCAGCAAACCCCATCTTATGAGATCTGAGCTTGAAACCCTTCTCCATTTCACCACCGATTCTCCATCTCAACCACCGATTCTCCATTAAAACTCCTTGTTTCGAATCGAAGCTTAGGTCTTCATCTCAAGATCCAGCAGCTGAGCAACATCATCATACCACCATCTTCAGCTTCATCCATCAATCTGAAACAAACCCCTGTCACATTTTCTTCCTATTGCACTCACAGCAACACCAGCAGATCCAATCTCCTCTCGATCTAATTTATTCAAACTCAGATACCCAAACCCATTTCGTCACCAACAAATCACCTAGAGTGAAAGTTCTACTAATTTGCCAGAAGAACCCTTGAATTGTTCGGTCCTCAAAATCCAGTGAACATCCTTCCATCACAGCAGCTATCTCTCCCTGTATCTCTCGGCCTCACTGCACTTTACTCTCTCTGAATTCCAGACGGAAAAGATTGAGAGATGATTCTCAATTCGAGGCCATGTAGGAACCAAAATTACTATCGGCACCAGTCGACTGGATAAGGGCTATGCCACTCTCATTTGACCTGTCAGTTTCGTAGAACCGACTGTCTATTCGATCTCTTGCTCAACTATCAGTGAACTGACAGTTCATTCTTCGCCTCCTTCTCACGCACTTCGGCCCGCTCCAATTATAGCTCGAATGTGAACTGGCCTTTGTGCTCATTTTCGTTCCAAATGGCTAATTTCTTCTCCTTTTGTTCTCGGTGACTCCATGGCACCTATAAAACTCAAAAGCAAACATAAGATACATAATTCCCACGAAAAATAGCAAAGAAAGCATAAACTCTAGATAGAAAATACGGTGTATTCTACACCTATCACTATTCCAGGAATGTATAAGCAATCTCAAACTCTACCTTAGCACCCTTTGATTTGTTCACAAAACCGATGTCAGACAGTAAGTCAAGAAATTGCTTTCTCTTGTCCTCCATCATCTGAAACGTTAGAGATGATATGAAATTCTCCCAGCAGTATGCCTGCTCTCTTCCAGAACGCTTGACATTCTTCCAACCATCAAACGCTTTTAAAAGTGCAATGTGATCACTGTGTGGCAAATGAATGATAACATTATATTTATCAACCAGGTTTAGATTAAAAGGGAGAGAAATAATCTTCATGACAACAACATCTTAAACTACATTTGTATCATGAGATTTTGGATGACCTTTTTCTCATTGTGGAAATGTTATCCTGGTCCAGAATGCGCTTGATTCTCGCATTTTTTAACAAATTACTGATGGAGAAAATTCATTAAAAACCTAGAAAACATTTTTCTAGCAAGTAATGGAAACAACTTATGCTAGTTGATCCCAGATTTTGGAAACAACTTATGCTAGTTGATCTTAGATTTGAAACCAACTTGTACAAGTTTCTTCCCAAATGAGAATATTACAGTTTCCTAGGTTCCAGATTTTGGGAAGAACTTATCCAAGTTGCTTCCACTACTGGACACAACTTATGCCAGTTGCAACTACATCTGGAAACAACTTGAAAAAGTTGCTTCCAGAAATTGAAATGGGAGATACATTCATTTGCATCTACTTTTAAGACAACAAGGAAAGTTGAAGCAGATTTGTAGTTAAAATCCCAGGGGATTGAAATTGTGATGTTATTCCCTAGATCTACACAAGTCAAAACCATCAAACTGAACGAGCTGTTCTATTTCCTTTGAATATCCAGAACCAGGGTTCTCTTATACTTCTTATGTCTCTAAACTGATGAACAAAGTATGATTTCCCTGGTTTGCCTGCTCTCATATCTCTTATATGTATATTCACTTAATAGTTAACACAGGTACTACTATTCCCCCATCCAAACATTTATCTCATAATAAACTTAATATGTGAAGCATGCATCTCATAATAACCAAACTTAATATGTGAAGCATGCAATACAAGATAAGCCACACTAGATTAACAATAACTAATTAATCCAACTTAAGTATGTAAATTTGACATCTATGCAAACCATATTAGGATTTATATATTGTATTCAAGCATAAGCGAAGGATTCCACATATACGATATTGAAGTAGGCCTCTAATTGAAACATTTTTGCACTGGCAACTGGGATTCCATGTCAAAAGCTTACACACCTTATATGTGCGACTCATCGCTCTATCATTTTCGTATTCAACACCCCGAAAAGCACCAGTTATTGTTGATTAGATCAATAAAAGGAAGTATTAGAAGTTAAAACCACATAATACGTGGTAACCACGATAGAATGCCAATAAGATAATACAGGAACTTGCACAATTATACATAATCTATTCGCTATCCCTTGACTCTAATCAGGCAGAGGAAACACAATTTTATTCATCCATTACACTAGACATGTATTTCACTGTACACACTCGAGTGATGCTACTCCATACTATATGACAACTGGTATACCTAAAGCTTAAAGCATCACATTTTCAGAAATAAGACATCAAAAATAAGAAACATGTTCAACATTTCTTCAAAAATTAGAAGAGTAACAACCTATCTACCAAAAAACATCAACATCATATTACCTGTTGCAACCTAACAACCTTAAGTATCTTCAGTTATATTACAATTAAACAGTAAATTCAAACTGCTATACTACTAATTCAATTGTAAATGAATCAAAATAGATAATGAACAAAATCACTATGAAATTAAACAGAAACAAGTAAACCAAGAAACTTACCTTTACTGATTTATTTACCAACAAAAGCTGTTGATTTTGTTGTTTTTAATCACTCTTCAAAGTACGAAATCATCTACGAAACCCTAAAAATTGAAATCATGTACGAAATAAAATCATGGACGAAACCTGAAAATTCAAATCAAATAAAATTTAAACTGAATTGAGACATAAAATCGATGTTTACCTTCCATTTGACCTCTTTTCAAACTGTTGTTGTTGAAGATCCACAGTAAATCGATTCAGAAACCTAATTTTCTCGTTTATTTGTGTGTGTTTCAGTTAGATTTGATCTTCTAGATCATACAATAGAACATATCTACTGATTTGTGTGTTTGATTCGGTGTTTAATCCGATTTTGTTCAGTTTTCTTCGATTTATTTTGATTTGTTTTGGTTTTCTGTCTGGAGAGAGAGGAAGAAAAACTAAATAAAATTAAAATATTGTTGGTTATTTGTATTTATCTAGGGATATTTTAGTAAACTACTAATACGGGTTTGGGCTTCTACAAGGTTAGGGGTATATTTTAAGTTTGAAAGGGTATATTTCAATGGGCCTCATACTAGGGGTATATAGATAATGTTCCCATTTATTTATTTGGAGAGATTAGTAGTATGCATATTCTGATTGATTGTTCAATCTGAGTAGTATGACTGGGTTATTATCACCTTACTTTTGAAATAAATTCTAGGTTTTATGATCGGAATGGGACTTTGTGAACCTGTTGTGTGGAATCGGGTTATAGTAATCAAAACCTTCTTATATATTCTATACTTTGATGCCAGCTCCTGAACCCTGGGATGTATGTATTTCGTGTGGATGGCATTATTATTTGAGGCTGGAGTTATCTTAGTATCGTCTCCTCCATTGAGTAAGGCGATGTTAAGATAACATATGTTTAGGTTGTTCTAACATCATTTCTGTACATCACCTGGAGGTGTTCTTTCATAGATATTTTTATATGGACGCAATATCTGGGGTAAGTGAGTTGTAATAATCTTTCGTATTGTGTTGTGTTGTGTATAAAAAATGTTTTATCGCTTTCTTCAGTAGATTTGTGAAGCCTGTCAGTGATTACTCGAATATTGTATTACACATCAAGTAGTGTTCATGATGGTGAATATTCAGGATTCGAAGATTTGAGCTAGGATTGGAAAGTTGATTCAATCAATTATACTAAAATAATTGAAGCTATTTTGTTAAGCAAAAACAAAAATCAGAGCCGACATAGTTTTTCTTAACAGGAAACAGTTGTTCCAAAATAATTGTGTCTTATTTCGTAAAGCAAGAATCCTAATTAACTCAGCTTTTCTTAGCAGGAAAACGAGTAACCATAAATAATCGTGACCTTATTTTGGTAAGTATAACTAGGTAAGGCAACTAGTCTCTTATCATAAAAATTATTAACCAAACATAAAAGTTATGTCACTTCGATATGCCAAACTAAGATTGGAAATAAATCTAGTTACATATTATGAAAGATAAGAATAATTCTTCCCTCGGTTTTGCTTATGGGGATCGTTCTACCTTACATCCCAATGTAGGTAGGGATCAGTTCTATCTTAGTTCCCCATATAGGTAAGGATAGGTTCTATCGTGGTTCCCAACATAAGTAGGAATCAGTCCTGCCTTAGATCTTCAATGAAAACAGGTTCATTAATCGTTTTGATTTCTTTCAACTACGAAACAAGTTCGTAAGTCATTTTCCTTAAACTCATATGATCAAACATAGTTTTCATTTTCCTTAAACTCATATGATCAAACATAGTTTTCTAGCCATGAAATCAATCTTAAGTTCATTACGCAGTCTAATAACAAGTTATAAAGATTATGTTTATGTCGCAATTACAAAGTTCAAAAGATTATGTTATACTTCAGAATTCAATATACCAAGATTGTAAAACAACTTGTATATTCTTCCTTGATACTTTGATCATTATAAGATGATCAAGTCTCTTTTTTTTTTGTAGGAAACAGAACTTTATTTATATTAATCCTCAAAAACGTTGAGGCGTTGCATAATACAAATTGGGATTTCATCATGAAACCGCCATCTGTTTAAAGAGTTTGAAATTGAAAATTGAACTAAGTCATGAGAAATTGAATTTGCGTCTCTAGGAACAGCCGTAAAACTAACTTCACTAAAGTCCTTGACTCGATCTTGAATAGAGAGAACAGTTGAACGAATACTCCATGGAATATCATTCATGTTCCCTATTATAGCTTTAGGGATATCCTCAGCATCCCCTTCAATTATAATTTTTGAAGCTTGCGGTCTTCTTGCCAACTGAGCACCAAGACCGTAAGCTTTGTCCTCAGCCACCATAGACGAGAAAGAATCAAATCAGAAGGCTCCACTTCCCAAATAAGTGCCTGCAGAATCTCTAGCTACTGCTGCTGCTGCTCCTTTTCCGTCAAAATATGCTGCATCTACATTGATCTTAATGTAAAGTGGAGGAGGAAGTTCCCAATGAATAACCACTTGTTGGTGCATATTTAAAGAAGAACAATAATTCAAGGCATGATGTAAATCAAATGTCTTGAAATCTTGTAGAGCTTTATGGATGCAAAGAGGAACCGATTGTTGATTATTGTTGAAGACCTTGTCATTCCGCATCTTCCATATGTTCCATAATATGCAAGATCCCAAGTTTAACGATATTCCTTGATCACTTTGGCCTAACCAATTCTGAATAATTTTCATCGTGTGATCACTGTCAGAAATATCGATTGGCAAAGGACTTGCTTGGAAAACTGCCTTCGAGAATTGACAAAAAAATAACAGGTGATGAACCGTTTCTTCTCCAGAATTACAAAGAGAGCAAACATTCTGAATTTGATTGTTGAATCTTGATAAATTACCAAAGACAGCCAAACCATTATGGAGAACTTTCCAGACAAAAGTATGGATTTTTGGTTGAGTTTTCATCTTTTTCCAAAGTTGTTTCCATGGTAAAGAAGAGATAGTAGAAGTTTTAGCAACATTATCTGCCAATAGTTTATAGCAAGATTTTGTGGTGAACTTCCATGTCTTTGTTTTCAACCAGATAAGTTTATCTTCTACAGAATCATCTTGAGGGATGTATATACTAAATATTGCTTTCATTTAATGATCTGGAAATATCTGCAACAGAAGCTCTATATTCCAAGTCTTCGTATTTTGTACGAATAAGTCTGAAACCCATTCCACCTGAATATTCGACTGAGCTAAACTAGTGGGTCTGAATCCCGGTATATTTGGAATCCAAGGATCATTCCAGATATGGATAGCTTTCCCAGAACCAATAAACCAGCAGCAGTTGTTAATAAAAATATCCCTCACAGATAGCATATCTTTCCATGTTTTTGAGTCTCCAGATTTAGGATCGCAATCCCAAAACGAAACAGATTGGAGGTATTTGGTCTTATATAATTGCACCCAAATTGCCTCAGCATTTGTTAAAAATCTCCAAACCAACTTAGCGACCAAAGAAATATTAACTTGTTCCATGTTTCTTAAACCTAGACCTCCATCTTCCTTAGCTCTTGCCATTTTTTCCCAATTAATAAAGTGACATTTTCTTGTGTTAACATCATGCCCCCACCAGAAAGCTCGTTGTATGTGAGCTATTTGATTTGTTATTCCTTTCGGTAACTTAGAGGTTCCCATTGAATATATAGGGATTGCAGAGAGAACATTCTTGGACAAAACTGTTCTACCAGCTGAGTTAACAAAGAAAGATCTGTAACCTGATAGTTTATTATCAAACTTTGAGACAAGAGGTTCATGGGTCTCAATGCTATAATCAGATTTCAGAGGGAAAGAGCCTAAATACTTTTCACTGACCTCCATTTCTCTAACTCCAAATAATTGAATAGTTCTCCATCTATGAAAAGTAGAACAACCATTATTAAAGTGAATCGAGGATTTGGAGAAGTTGATAATCTGTCCCGAAAAAGAAGAGTATTTATCCAGAACTTGTTTCAACTGAGAAGCATTATCTTCTGAATTAATCCCAAAAAAGAAAAGATCATCACCAAACATAAGATGGTTGATTGTTGGTCATCTGTTGTTGAAGTTAAAACCACAGTAAAGATTTAAACTTTCATATTTAGCCATGAGAAGAGACAAACCATGTGAACATATGATGAATAACGAGGGAGATAATGGACAACCTTGACATAATCTTCTTCCACTTTTGAAATTTCCATAATGTGCACCATTCAAAAGAATTGAGAAGGTAGAAGTGGATACACAATTCATTACCAGATCATGAGATTTTCCATGAATACCCATTTGATGAAGCATAAAGCTGAGAAAAGACCATGAAACTCGATCATATGCCTTTGACATATCCAGCTTAAGAGCAAAGTAACCCTGCTTTGATCTAGATTTATGCATAGAATGAAAATTTTCTTTTGCAATAACAATATTGTCAGTAATTTGTCTATTTTTCACAAATGCATTCTGAGACCAAGAGATAAACTTATCCAGATAAGGACTCAATCTAATAGCTAATATATTTGCAACAAACTTATACAGAACATTACACAAAGAAATTGGCCTAAATTCCATTGTTGTAGCAGGATTTTTCACTTTTGGAATTAAACTGATATGAGTGTGGTTCAACTTACTTGGAAATGCACCTGAACTGAAGATATTTTTGATGAATTTTGTTGTGTCTTCTCCCACGATGGACCAACATTTTTTGTAAAATATTACTGGAAATCCGTCTGGTCCTGGAGATCCAAATGAGTTCATGTCTTTCACTACTTTCCAAATGACTTCAGTTGAAGGAATAGAAGAAATCAAATCACTTGCAGTTTCATCCAAAGAAAAAGGAGAATCTTGCATCTCAGAAGGTGGTTGAATACTCGTATCAACTTGAAATAAGATTTTAAAGAAAGAAATCAACTCATCTGCTATTGCACTTGGATTAGTGAGCCAATGCCCATTACTTGTTTGGAGGCTAGAGATGTTGTTTTTCCTTCTTCTTTGTTGAACCGATAGATGGAATTGTTTTGAGTTTTGATCACCAGTTTTCAACCAAGTTTGTTTCATCCTCTGTTTCCAATAGGTAGCTTCCATAATAATGTATTCGTTTAGTTGATTAGAAGTGAGCTTTTCTTTTTGCAGAGTTGCCACCGTTGGATTAAGACCTTGGAGGTGAAGTAACTTCTTTTTTAATTTGTTGATTTTGTTCTTGATACAGCCTATTTTATTTTTACTCCAACTTTGAAGAAAACCACCAAGAGACTTCAAATTATCAATTAAATCAGCAGACAGGTTGATATTCCAGCTACCTAACACCACCTTGAGAAAATCCGGATGAGAGCACCAATAAGCTTGAAACTTATAAGATGGCGGATTCTTAGGGATATTTCTACAGGTATTAAGAATGATAGGTGAATGATCACTTGAAAGTCTTGGTAAATGAAGAACACCTGAACTTTCAAACATTAAACACCAATCTGGCGTGGCTATTACTCTGTCAAGTCGCTGTCTTATTAAGCCCTGGAATTGTCTTCCATTTGACCACGTAAAAGTTGGGCCAGAAAAACCCAAATCTAGAAGATGATTGTCTCTTATAAAGTTATTAAACTGAGTAATTGTACAGTTCATAGACTGATCTCCTCCAAACTTTTCTCTAACTGATGAAATGGCATTAAAGTCACCAATAAAACATTTAGGCCCTTCTACTTGTTGAGAATATGTTGAAAGGCTCTGCCAAAAGTTTCCTCGGTCAAGTCTATTCGGTGGACCATAAACACAAAAAAGATTCCAAGCATGAAAAGCTCCATTTTGTTTCACTTGTAGATGAATTAGACTCTTGGAAGAAGAGATTATTTCAGCTTCAATATCATCCTGCCATAATAACCAAAGACCACCACTACGTCCTACAACAGGTACCACACAATGATTGGAATAACCTATTCTACAAAGAATTGGATTGGAAGCAGCTTCGAAAAGTTTAGTCTCCGAAAGAAATACAATGCTGGGTTTTGTACTTCTAAGGAATGATTGCAGAGTTTGAATTTCTGGGTCATTCCCTAATCCCCAACAATTCCATGTGAATACTAACATGGACCGTGCGGCCAATTAGGGCTAGCCGCCACTGCCCATTGATCATCTGAATCCTCCTCGATTCTTGTATCCATCTCTGATTGTGAAGCTCTAATATTGATACATGATTCATCCTGCATTCGTTTAGCACCACCAGAATCTCTGAAGGTATCTGATTCTGAAATAGAGGTAATGCGAAGTTCTCTTGCCATCGATTTCCATTCACGCCTCCTGGTAATCTTGGTTGATTGTCTGGGATTCCATAAAACCCGTCTATTGTCACTATCCTGTGGTTTGTTTTTTGACCTGGATAGAAGTTGATGAATATTCTCATTGATTGCTTTATTTGAGACCTCAGAAGTAGAAGATTTAAGTCTCTTCGTTACAAATTGAAAAGAATCCGCTACTTGGAAAGAATTTGAACTATTGAATTCAGTTTGTGATGGAGGTTGTTGGTGTTGAACCTCAATGGATTTTCCTTTACTTAATTCTGAATTCATGTGTTGCAGATTAGTGATTGAAGTTGTTGCAGGTAGCGAATATCTCCCATGCTGAGCAGTTACAGAATGATTATTAACTGAAATATTTTGTGCATTAAATGAAGCAGTTAATGCTTTTTCCTGATTGGTTGAATTATATTTGTAGTCAACATTTTCTGTAACTGAAGGACCATGATTATCCAAAGAGAACCCAAAATTAGGTAACTGCTTTTGCAAGTTATCTTCAATGTTGTACGACGGTTCGCCTGATGATGTGGAGCGAAATTCCCTTGTCATTGATGAGTTGTAGTGATGACTCACCAAACCTGCAATCTCCGTCGTTGTCGATCTCCAATGAACCACACTATCTGCAATTCTCTCTTCCTGGTAAACATCTTCATTGAAGTCTTCAAAATCATTAACATAGTTCTTAACAGAAGCATTGATTGAACGTTAGTATTTTTGGACAATGAGACCATACGCTTGTTGTTGGAGATCTGGAGGAAAATCCTGATGAACTTTATCCTTAAGTTGATGAACTTTTGGACATATTTTCATGAGATGACCAAGAAGACCACAAAATAAACAGAATCGAGGAAGTCTCTCATATCTGATTTCCGCAGATATCTCCTGCCCATTAGAGATAGGGAAAGTGATAGAGTCTCTTAGTGGTTTCTTAATATCCACTGGGATTCTTACTCTGCAAATTTTCCCCAATTACGTGATTCTTGTAGAGAAATTGATCTGTTACTGCAAGCATGAATGATTAATTTCTGAATAAACTTTCTATTCAGATAGTTTACTGGTAAACCATGTAACTGAGCCCAAAATTCTACTTTGTCGAACACATATTCATGTGGCAATTTATTAGGAACACATCTTTCCAAAGCCAGAAGGTCATCTCTAGTCACCCATGGGGAGGATTCCATGATAAATTCAGAGTCCGAGTGTGACTCAAATTTAATGAGATATGTTTCAGAGGTGAATTCTGAAACATAGAATTTTTGATTAAAAGACCTCCATAGTTTATGTAGTAGTTCCCTGACATTCGAAATTTGAAAAGTTCTTGGTGAAAGAATCATTAGAACTAAACAATTTTGATAATCCTCAGAGAGGTTTGGTAGAGGAGTTTCAATACAAATCTTCCTGGAAGGAGTATTTTGATTAAGAAGGTTTTCAAACTGACGGATCATTTCTGTGTTTTGGTTTTGTTGATGAGGGTTGGAGTGTTTTGAGAGAGACATGATGAAACAGGAAAGAAATAAAATAAGAAACAAAGAGATTGCCCAAGGCTATAAAATTTTAAGAATCTGAAATTTTAAAAGTAAGGAAATCTTCGTTGAACTACGAAGAAATCCTACAACTTACTAAATCACAGATTACGTTTAGGATTAAGAAGAAAACTATAAGAGATTGTGTTAAAAAGAAGAAGAAAAGGTTTGATTCTAGAAAGAAATCACGTTAATGGAGAGAAAGTTGCAGAGCGTTCCAGGGAGAGAGAAAGTTTAGAGTTTGCATCTCGATGATCAAGTCTCTAATACTAGAGTTTCATGTATATAACTTCGCATATTATGTTTTCATTATAATGACTTGAAAGTAATTATATATAAAGGAAAACAAGTCAAGTCTTGTATTACTAACCTCAAGTAGATGGATGATGTTTTCGTTGATGTCGATACGTCTTCAGAATCTTCAGGTCTTCAGAGTAATACTTGTGTTTCTCAATATTTCTAGACTTTTTAGTCTAACCTAACGAAGTTGACTTTAGTGATCTAATCAATTGACTTTTGAGTTTTGATACTAATATATGACAACCAACCTTAACATAGAACGTTTGGCGGGTTCAACCGAGCAATGCTCTAACACAAGTTGATCATTTGGAAATTGCCAAGCAAAAGTGCACACTATCTATGGAAGTTGGGAATGTTTCAAATTTTATTATGAGAGATTTAGAACTACCTGGCGCAAGGTACACATACTTGTATGTAAACCTAAGTCAGTTTGAAATCTGCAGACTTTAGAGGTTTGCGAACCCTTTACATATGAGTTACAGAATAGGGTTCATTTGCGAACCTGGTTTGCAAATCCCTTGAATATGAATTAACTAACTACCAAGGTCTGCAAAGCCGGTTTGTAAACCATTATGGCCTGACTTCGCGACCTGTGATTAATGGTTTTCAAATCTTTACAGTTTCAGTAGTATACAAACTATTTTATACGACTGTATTCGCTTTTGCTAAAACTCTCATAGACACTTCCAAGAAAAATTTATTCACAAAATCACTTTGGGCTTGTGGATTTTTGTTTAATCTTGAGTGTTATTAAACATCACTATGTATGTGTAAATTCAAAGGCATACTTGTCGCAATGAATTATCATTGTGCACGGTTCCAGAACCTTGGACCATAATGCATATTCTTTTGTGTAATTTCAAGGAGAACTTTTCACATGCTTACATGAATTCCTAATAAGAATTCCATCTAAACTGAGAAAGTGTTTGCTTGGATATCAAGCTAACTTATCTTGCAGTCAAAGTAACCTAAAGCCTAGAAAATTTATAAGTAGAGGGATTATTGCAAAAGCATTTCTCAATCCCCGACACTCCTGTGTCCTAGTTTTTAAGCTAGAATTGTTCTTTATAACCTAGGTTCTTCATAAAAATGTATTCTAGGTTATGACTTTGAAGACTTCACTCAGGGATTCGTGAATCCCGATCAGACTATCTTTTACCTGATAGTTCATGAATTAGGATCTTGTTCTTATTGATCTTTGGGGTTTTCGTAATATTGGATCAAAAACGAGATATATAAAAATTACAAAGTTTTCTTCGCCTCAGACTTTATGATTCCTCAAGATAAATATCTAAACCATTTTTTAATTTGTTTGGATTATTTTTGAGAGGTGGTTAGTAATCTAGGCTTCCAAGCTAACTGAGTATAAGTGTTCTAGATTCGTGAGGTTTGATGGACTTTGTCTACTGCAAATATATTTCCAAACCTAGGTTAAAACATATCAAAAGGGAAATCAAATAGTATTGTTTATTAAAGGAAAATTAGTGTCAGAAGTATTCACTGAGGTTAAAGCAATTCATAGGCTTAAACTTACA
Organism: Papaver armeniacum; assembly: GCA_023531295.1. Taxonomy (NCBI): domain Eukaryota; kingdom Viridiplantae; phylum Streptophyta; class Magnoliopsida; order Ranunculales; family Papaveraceae; genus Papaver; species Papaver armeniacum. Next base: position 21,122 of record JAJJWW010013302.1, on the reverse strand, counting down.
AGGTTCAAGAGACGTAAGGAACACGACTGCAGCTGAATTGCTGAGAGCGTTAATTCGGCCTCAACTACATTTCATTTCGAAGTCTGATAGTAGGCTAGTATCTGTAGCGGTTTAATAGAGTGTGTTGTTCAAATATGGATGAGGTCCCGGAGTTTTATGCATGTGCATTTTTCCTCTTTAACAAATTTTCAGGTGTCTTGTGTTTTTCTTTTTCCATTATTTATTTTTATAATAGGAATAACACAAGTAGTACATAATAAATCTAGATAGTTTAAGTCCTTATTATTTGAGTACAAAAACAAGACTTGTTCTTGTTGAATTTATATATCTTGAAAGATAGATTGCAAGTTTCCTATTTGTTGAAATTCGGATACAACTAGATTGATCTTCGATATTAATTATTTGAGATCGTCCAAGAACTCTTACACGCAATAAAGTACATGGATCTTTGGTATATACATATTGATTATGGAATAGAAAGAGAAAACTATATATACAATCTTCTTCAAGGGTCTTTGCTTTGGCCTACTTGTGATTGTATTAGGTTTCGTCCATACATGTTGTCGAACGAAAGAGTTTGTGGTGTACTTGGTACCCTATCCTTTTCACCACTAACTCTGACGTGTAAAACATAATTTTGAAGAACTAATGAAGCCATTTTAACAAATGCTGATGTCTCTACTGAACTTTGTAAATATTTTCTTACTTTTAACTAATAATCTTGTAAATTTTAAGAAACTTTGTGTCCTAAAACTTGAACAACTTGCTAAAATATATTAGGGAGTTTTATTAATTATCTATTCATTTTCCGTAGTGGAATAAATTTCAATGTATCTATCTTGCATTTGTTAATGGATCAGGAAGAGTTGAAGGCTTTTCTAAGAAAGTTAATGGTAAGTTTTCTTTAGTTTTTTTTTAAATAAAAAAAAGAAGAAAAAAACTCATTTAATCAACGAAACCCGCTTTGCATAAGTAAGATCCTCAACAAGGAGCTTAATGAGGATCATAGATAGACTAACAATCCACTCCATGGGGGTAGGATTGGACTTTGTCAATTTAGTATATGAATTAAAAGCCATACTAAAATTCAGTTGTAACCAACCAGGTAGGGGGTAGACCAACACATATAACGTTTAAGAATCATGCATGGGAAAGTATGTATACTTTGATGATGAGCCGAAATTCCTAACTTGTACTGGTTCTAAATATACTGAACAATATGAATAATTATCCTAGGGTTTGGAAACTTGTTTTGGAAGATAGTAACACATCTTTGTTTCTGTAGATGCCACAAAATGACTGCAACAAGAAAAAACGTATGAGGTTGGGAGAAGGATAAATTTCACATAATTACTGGAAACATTAACTCCTCGGAAACCTTAACTTATATAGCACCAGTTTCGTAACTAAACTAGTAATGAGAGCATTGATAAATTTACTATAGCGTTCTTGAAGCTTAGACCATCAAACCTTTTAGGTTTACAAAAAGATCGCCAAGACTAGAAGAAAAATACCTTTGATTTTATACTTATTCCTTTGTATAACACATCTAAGTTGAGGAAATTAATTTGAAGCTACCCATGTGGTAATCTGTCATGGTTTCAAAAGCTGTTGGAATCTAAACATACAGATATGCCTGAGACAACATCTTACTTTGCCAAACACGACAAATGGATTTTCATGATAAATAAATATTTAAATTTTACATTGCTGCATGGTCATCCTTCAACCAATGGATATTTCCGTTGTTAAATTTTTAGATTGTTATGTGATTGTTACATGTATATATTGTTTGTACCGCTAACTAACTACAACTTAATGGATGAAAGTGATAAACGCACATTGGTTAGTTTCTTGGAAGAAGAAAAAAACCTTCATATAGTATGTAAGATTTTGTCTTTTAGTACTTTGATAAGAAAATTTGATATTGTGTGCCGAGGTAAGTTGCCGAAAGGTCATAAAATGCTTTAAAATTTTGCATGAGTTGGAGGATGTTTATCATATTTAAAAGCCCATCTCTTTTGTTAATACTTGGTAGTTTCTTCAGTAAAGGTATAGGTGGATCACCTATTATAGTTTTGTAAACTGACTAGCTTAAACTTGAATTAATCCTGGTTTATCACATATTTGATTTTGGTAAATCTAGATCAATCCATGTTTAAAATAATGAATCTAAGTTCAACGGTTATAATCAAACTCAATCTCAAGCTAAACTTACGTTTTGAAATTCAACATAACGTATTTTTTTTTATTATGAAGTTGATATTTACCATTACCTACTCTCCCATATTTCCTTTTTTACAAAAATAATTAAACAATATGTTTATTCTTAGGCATAGTGACCACTTTAAAGTTTTGATGAATGCAGGTTCATTTCCAACTTATATAAATCTAGGTTCATCACAGTTTAAAATTTGAATGAATCCAAGCCCATTGGTTATAATCAAACTCATATTAATTTCAAAATAACATAAACTACATTTAGATTGTGAGATTGATGAGCTACGATTACTATTCTTTTTTTTCTTTTTTTTTTTCCATGTAAAGTACGTTGTTGTAATATAGTGTAATAACTAGTTTAAACCTAAATAAATCTAATTTTATCCTAGTTTAAATTTTAATGAATCCATGTTCATCCTAGTTTAAGATTGAATGAACCCGAGTTCATTGGTTATAGTTACTCAATCATTTAAATTCAACTTGCATTTTCAAATTAAAAATAAATTGCTTTTTTATTGTGAGACTTATGTGTCCACCTTGACGTCATGCTTATTATTTGTTCGTCTTATATCTCGCTTAATTTCATCATTATTGTTTTCCCCTATTTTATTTCTATGAACAGTTTAAACAAGATGTTTAGTTTTATGTGCAATGTCTAGTTTAAATTCTGATTGATCTCGGTTGGTCCCGGTCTAAACTTGGATTCAACTTATTTTATACAAGTTTAATATTGAATAATCAAAGTTCATCGCAGTTTTAAGTTGTTTTTAACCTCCATATATATAAGCAACCTTGTTTGAATCGTTGATTTCACAAATTCAAATCACCATTCAATGTTTCTGCATTAGAATTTTACCTTTTTAAAAAAAAAAAATTATCCAAGCATACTTCCATTATTACAATGACAAATAAGATTAAGGTCGAAGAGTTTTTATATTGTAACGTGGAATATAAACCATGTGTATGAACACAAAAGGCGACTTTTAAACCAAGTGATTAACGAACACGAGGTACATTGTTGTGTAGTTTAGGAAGACCAAATCACAAAATGGCCAATGAACTGAAAAGAAAATCAAGAACATGTATTATGATTTGGAGGATAAGTATATATGTTTACGTTCAACCCTCCCATAAACATAAGAAAAAATATTCTAACCAAAAAGTGCATAAAGAAAAGCTTATAAACATGTGATTCAATTATTTATGACAAAAGTCAGTTACAATTCCATAATAGTGAAGAAGTTTTCAATTTTCTTTCTGTTATATTTAATAGCCTAATCCTTCAAAAGGCTATTTGTATCAACAATATTTGTGATACAGTACAAACAAAGTCACATATAAAAAGTGATTTGTACGAGTGATTATTGGTTTACATAGAGCATGTAAGATTGAATAGTTCGGTGAAGAATATTTTTTTAATGGGAGATTTTAATACTCTTTTGAATGAAAATGAGAGATACGATAGAAAAGAACCTACTTTAAATACTGCAACTATGTTTTACAGTTTATTAACATGGTTGAGTTAAACGAATTTTTCTGAGGACACTTCTTTGATGAGGATGTGTATTACGTGTAACCTAAAAACTAAAAAATGAAACAGAATTTTCGTTTCCGAGGATATCTTATATAATCTCGACATTTTGTTAAGTTGTCCGGAAATACTCAAATTCCAGAATAAAAGGTTAACCATGTATAATCAGATCATCTACCTTTGATTCTCAAATCAAGTGTGTTTCCAATAGGTAAAAGTTTTTGTATAAATTTATCTTTTTGTCCACTTTTTCAAATTTATATTTTGTTCAAATATTTATTTATTAATTTGGTTATATGCCAATGGAGGTATCTTGAGCATAGCAGATCCGATAGATGTTTTAAAGCGGCTACGACACATTTTGCTTGGCAATTGAGGAAATATCTTGGTCCTTGTTGCTTACGCATTTGATTCCTCGATTGGCAATCATTTAAAAAAAAAAACACCTATTTATATAGAAGTATAATGATTTATAAAAGCTCATGTAAGATGCAAAATGAATACACACAATTACATATAGAAATTGCTAGTTGTAAAACACAAATCCAATACGATCATTTGTCATGGTTCAGATCAAGTTTATTTGAGTAAAGATAAGGAATATTCAAAACTTTTAAGACTTGGATAATAAAAGTATTTTTGATTTGAGTAAAGATAAATAAAGAAAAAAATTAGGATATGGTCAAAACTTTGTTGCATAAGGACTTTCTATTATTCCATTCACTTGACTTTTTTTTTTTTTTTTTACTCTTTCCAGTCGAATAAAAAAGTTTATTTCGGGGTTATGTGGTCGGGCCTTTGAGTAGCAGATGTTTAGGGACAATATTTTCTATATCCTTATTTAAGTTCGAGGGATATTAGCGAGGAAATGCTTTGACTAACTCAAATGGTTTTGCAAAATACATAAATAAAGAAAAAAATTGTTTTAAAACCAATTATGGGGGATGCATTATGGGAAACATCTTGAACATGATCATCATATTTATCGAGGATGAAGAGTATAAAAGTACAATGTAATTCTATTAATTTCATGGATGGCTTGATTTGTATGGCGATGTGAAAAGGATTTGTGGAGTGAAGAATAAAAAACATTTATCGGATCTTGATATTAATAAATAAGATATTTAATATTCGTTGGAAAATGCATTTTTTTTTTTTGTCGAAGTTGTATTATTTGAGTAAAGAATGTCAAAGCATTGGAGACTAATAAAAAAGTTTATTCGCTTTATTTTTGAATTCAGGGGAAAGACTACACATCTGTAGTATTTGCATGATCATCATATTTATCGAGGATGAAGAGTATAAAAGTACAGATGTTTAGGGACAATATGGATAAAATTAAGCATCTATATCCTTATTTAAGTTCGGTAGGGATATTAGCAGGCTATTATGACTTTGATGAAAACCACAACCCTTTCCCAAAATCAATGCATTGAGACTCTGGGAACTGCTCTGTCAGGTTCATCGATAAATATGGGGTAGAAGGTTGCAGTTTTAATGATGTAGCCGAACGCCACATCAGGTTTTTCAGTTACGATATCTCTGAAGATGATTCGAAAGAATGGGTGAAAGTATGTGTTAATATTCTGCAACAGAGGCTGAGAGAGCTAGAGTTGCCAGGGGATCAGTACATGATGCTTGGGTCGGAGGCAAGCGGCATGACGTTGCCTTGCGGCTAGATGGAACTGTTGAGTTTTTTTTTATTTTGGAGAAATCATTCTTAGCAGTTCTAGGTAAGTACAAATATGAAATTCCATCACAATTGTAAAAAGCTATATTAACAGATTTCTGAATGTTACCTTAAACTATCAAAGGGAAGTATATTTACAAAATTGAAAATAGACTAGTGGTGGAGGTCACCCTCCTTGCAGCTTATGTAGTGGTGCACCTCCTAATCGTAGGATATCATTTCATAAATTTGTGTGCATCCCGAGAAAAAATTATGATAAACATATTTTTTTTCATTTTTTCTTTTTAAAAAGAAAAAAAAAAATCAACGGCCTTCAAAAAAGCTAATAATCTCCCTCAACGATTGGCAAGAGACAGATTGGAGGAACAGACAAGTACATAGAGGATTTGTGAGTTTTAGCCCATTGACCAAGCTCATGAGCAACCGAATTACAATAACGAGGTTGAAAAGTAAACAAACAAGCAACTAAACTAGAAGTGAAAAACTGAATATCCTTAAATATAGCATACGTTCTAGAATCACCATCAAACTTGCCAGCTGAAAATTGATCGATGAGATTCTTAGCGTCACTTTTAATGATGATGTGTGTGATATTTTGTTCCATAGATTTCTTCAAGACTTCCCAAATAGCTCTGGTTTCATCTTCTTCAGCAGAGTTTACTTCAAAAACTATAGACGCACAAAAGGAGGCTTTGCTTGCAAAGTCTTTAATCACATAGCATGTACCATTGTTTCCAGATAAGTCATAAAAGACGCCATCAATATTACATTTCACCCATCGAACAAGAGTGGGCATCCATTTTTCACAATAAGTAATGGATATAGTGGGAGAGATATGCAAATTAAGCTTCCTAGTTAAAAGCATGACTCTAGCTTTATGCAAGACATTTATATGAATTTCCTTAGTGTTTTGAAAGACCAGGCAATTTTTACTTAGCCAAAGAGACCAAAGAATAGAGACAAATAAGCATTGAGCTTCATCAGGAAGCTTAGAAGCAGGATCTACAAGCCAAAACATCATTCAATCCATAAAGGATTTGTTGCTGAAATCCTGAGTGTTAGCACACAGAGAAGAAAGAAACCAGACACACTAGAAAAATGACAAAGAACTAAAGCATACATAACAGATTCATGAGGGTCATTACATCTATAACAGTCAACAATATGCATAGGCATTCTAGTATTCAACACAATCCTAGCAAGTATGGCATTTCTAGCAGCTTTCCAGGTAAAAACTTGAATTCTGTAAGTAACTCTAATTTTCCAAATGTGCTTCCAAAGAGTACTACAAGGGGAGGACCTAAGTCCTCTGAGTCCCGAGTAGGCATATTTAGAAGTAAATCTACCATTCTTTGAAAGTTCCCAAGCCCTCCTGTCAGGGGTCATAACTGGCTTAAGGGAATTGTGATAATTTTCTCAACATAAGCATTATCAAAGTGGGTGTTTAGTCTATTAACATCCCAAAATCTAGTAGTAGCATCAATGAAGTAAGATACCTACCTTAATATTAGGGTCAGGTGGAACAACAGGATTAGGTGTGGCATATCCCAGAGATGGGATCTATTTGTCACACCAAGGGTCAATAAATTGACCATCTCCAACAATCCAAGAAATAAATGACTTGATCAATTCTTTTATAGCATGCAAACACTTCCAAGTCCAAGAACAATTATTATGGCCTTTAGCATTTAAGAAATCAGTCCTAGGGAAATATTTAGCTTTAAGAACAGTAGATAACATGCAGTTAGGATTCTCAACAATTCTCCAAGCATTTCTAGATAGCATAGCCAGATTATTCAACTCAGCTTTCCTAAAGCCAACACCACCCTCAGATTTAGGAGAGCAAAGAATATATCAACCCAAAAGATGTATTTTCTATCTTTTGGGTCAAGAGTTTCTCCCCACCATAATTGCAGAGATAAGAATCCCCCATTTGATAAAGGGGGATAACCTGCCCAATATGTTTAATGAGAGTAGTTCTAGCAGCTTGAGACAGAAGCTTATGAATCCAAATAGAAATCCTAGCATCAATGGCTTGGAGAATACCCATACGGGTTTGAATTTTAGAAGCTTGGAACACAGTAGGAGTACCGAGGTATTTTTATCCGAAGTCTCTATTTTTTTATCCAAAATATCTAAAAGATGTTGTTTTAAAGACTTATAAATTTTTTTACTAAAGAGAATTCTAGACTTGTCAAAATTGATTTCTTGGCCAGAAGCCAAGCAGTACTTTTGAAGGTACTCTTTGATAGTATGGAAATCTCTGATGGTAGCTTTAGAAAATAGTAAGGAATCATCAGCATATAAAAGATGTGTCATAGCAGGGAGCATCTTTACACACTTTGATGCCTTCAACCAAACCTTTCCTAGAAAGAGCATCAATATAATGGAATAGAGCCTCAGAGCAAATAATATAGAGGTAAGGGGACATGGGGTCTCCTTGTCTTAGGCCTCACTCAGGATTGATAAGCCCAGTAGGGCTCCATTAAGAAGAATAGAATAGGAAACATATTTGATGTATGAGATTGACCCAATGATCAGAAAGACCCATCTTAATTAAAACCTTTTCAAGAAAAGACCATTCCATCTTGTCATAAGCTTTGGACATGTCAAGTTTTATGGAAGCAATGCCTTCAGTTTTAACATGATGGTTAACAGGAAACATAGCCTCATTATCTAGAAGAATATTATATTAAATACTCCTCTTAGGGACAAAGGCACTCTGATTTTGGGAGATAATAGTGTTCATAAAAGGTTTCAATCTATTAGCTAGAGTTTTAGAAAGAATCTTATAAATAAAGTTACAAAGCCCTATAGGTCAATATTGAGAGACCAGTTCGGCAAGGGGAACTTTAGGAATAAGGGCAATGTTGGTATGATTAAAAGTTTTAGCTATATGCCCAGTTCTAAAACAAGTCTAGGTCATATCAATAACAACATCACCAACAATATCCCATTGCTTCTGATAAAAAAGACCAGAGAAGCCATCAGGGCCAGGGGCCTTTTTCCTTCCCATTTGAAAAATAACATTCTTAATTTCCTCAGCAATAAGAGAAAAATTCAGATGAGAATTGTCGGCTTCTGTGAATTTCACAGAGAGATCTTGGAGAATCTCATCCTGAAACTGTTGAGGGTGAGAAGATTAAAGAGTTTTAAAATAGTCTGCAAAGGAAGTTCCTGTACTAATTCTATCAGCTATAATAGTGCCAGAAGAGTCCTTAATCCAACTAATGGCATTTTTTTTTTCTTTTGAAGAGAGTAACTCTATGTAAATAGGGAGAATTTCTATCTCCTTCCAAAAGCCACACCTACCTAGATTTGTCCTTCCAGTAAAGTTCCTCTAGATTATAGAGATATTGCAATTTGGCTCTAAGTTTGGAAATGGAGCTAGAGTCAGTTGGATTGGAAGTTTGAACTTCAACAAGTTCCTCTCTAGTGGTAGAGATATTGGTTTGTATATGGCCAAATGAGGATTTATTCCAATCACATAGGCCTTTTTTTTGTATTTAAGAGTTTAACTTTAAGTTTATAGGAAGGAGATCCCACCACATTGACAGACCAAAAAAGTTGGCTATTATATCTCTACAAGTAGGATCCTCAATACACATGGCCATAAAATGAAAAGGTATGGGCATACAAATATCCTCAAAGTTGAAACCTATGTGCATAGGACAATGGTCTGAAGAATCTCTAGGCAAATTATTAACACAGAGTTTAGGAAAAAGACACTCAGCAGAGTGGTTAGCTAAACATCTATCCAGTCTGTCAAGAATAAGATCAGGACCTTGTTGCATATTAGACCAGATAAATCTAGGGCCAGAAAAACGAGGATCATGCAAATCAAAAACATTTCAAAAATTCCTCAGGTTATGAAATCAGAATCATCAACCTCAAAGCCTCATTTTTATTTTCAGTACCTGGGAGGGAATTGAAGTCTCCTACAAAGAAAACAGGTTCACTAGGTCTTATTGGTGACATTTGGTTAAGGATCTCCCATAAAGAATTTGTAAGACTGCTATTAGGTTCACCATAAATAAAATTCACATGATACAGTTTAGAATGGATGATATCACCGGTTGTGACATAGAAGCCCCTCATATTAGAAGATAAAATATTCAGAGTAATTCCTTTTTCCAAGCAAGGAGAAATCCACCACTTCTACCAACATTAGGCACATTGAACGTACTAGTAAAACCCATATTTTTCAATCAACTAGCAGCAATATCTTTCTTCATTATTGTTTCAGATAGGAAGACAATATTAGGGTTGATATTCTTACAGAGAATGATTAGTTCTTTATTGGTTGATTTCTTTCCCAATCCTAACATTCCAGCATAAAAAATTAACATTATTAACAGGGAAGGAAGAAGTAGTAGTTGAAGCATCATTGGAAGCATTTTGAGGAGGAGCTGTAGAAGAGTTTACCTGAGTGGTAGAGTCAGAACCTCCACTAAGATGAAGATCAGTAGAGCCGCCTTTATGATTAGGTCCTTGAGAAAAATTGAGATCCAAGTTGGCAGCATCGTGAGGAGAATTATTGCAGACACCATGCTCTCCAGAGAAGTATCAATAGGCACATTGTAGCAACCAAAGGAATTGATCATAGGATGGGTATTGAGGGAGCAGTTGGTAAGATTAATAGTGGGGAGATCCCCCAATTTGGTGATTGGGGGACATAAATTGGTATAATCTGGTTCAGAAGCATCATTGGGTTCAGGAACAACTATAATGCTGGCTAGAGATGAAGTACTAGCTCTAGTTCATTTCATGAGATCAGCGCTAGGGTTAATTTTCCTTTTGAGGTTGGAGAGAGCATCATGTTCAGCTGCTAAAGAAATCACTTCTTCTTTAGTAGTGTCAGTCTTCTAAACAGGAACAACAAACGATTTGAATCTTCGAGATGAGTTAGCAGTTCGAATCAGCCCTGATTTAACTGGCTCGGGAGTAAGAATCGATTCAGCTAAGTTCTCATGCTGAGTAGTAACAGGCTTGAGAATAATAGGAAGACCATTATTTTGATTAGTTAAGTTCTGTTATAGTACGGGGCCAACATCATAGATTTTGAGAGCAGCAGATCTGTTAACAAAGGGACCCATTTGGTAGCAATCCTTTAGTAATTCTTGATTAGCATTATCCTCCTTTTGAGTATTTATCACTTCTTTTCCACAAGCATTATTAGACATAGTGTGCATAACATCTTAAGTGTCGGGGATGATATCAGCTGGAATCATTATAGAATCAGAACTAGTCTTGACAGCTTCAGATTGAGTAGGGTAAACGGCAGATGTGGAAAGCATCATAGGTCTAGAAACTTTAGGAAAAGTATACTTAGAACCTGAAGCATTAGCTTCCTTGTTTGCCTTTAGCTTTGCATCCAAAGAGGGCAATTAGCTCCTTTAAGATAAATGATGCGACAAGAAGTAAAAAAGTCCCTTGGGACTTTGAAATATCTACACTCAATGAGAGATGGTTGTATCCTTACTCTAGTGATCAAAGGAATACCAATAGGGGGAGCTTTTTGAACTGAAATACGAACACAAACCTTGAGATTCTTCTTTAGATGATGATTTCTATAAGGTTCTCCTGCTTATATCAGTTCTCCCATTTTGAAAGTTAGGAGCTTTAAATCTTTAAACTCAGTACACTCCTTTAGAATATTACATAGTATGAACCACAATAATTCTTCAGGAGACTTGGTAGTTTGCTGGCCAACCTATAGGTGGAACGAACCTCAAAACTATTAAGAAACCACAAGCAAACCCTGGTCGTTGCTCATTTACTTTGTTGAAGTCACATTCAGCTAGAAATCTTATCAGAACTTTGTTTCGCAGACCACTGAATGTTATAACAGTTGGACATTGAGCTAGCGACCATTGGGAACAGATATGATGTCTAATAGAAGAAGTTGGTACCAAAGTTTCGCTGCAGATATAACCAACCATACACCATTTTCAATTATTATCATTGTCAGCTATGACAACTTCTTTGTCAATAAAAACAGGTTCAGTAAGAGTTGAAGTTAAGGTGAGTTTTTCAACCATGAGGTGATCGCTGTCGTAAGCGTCAAAAATATAATTACACTTTCTTACTACTCAAAATATAAATATAGCAAGGGCAAGAAAGGATCGATCCCACAGAGAGGTCTAGGTTGTCAAATTGTTTCGGTTCCCTATAAATAACACCGGTAGTTTTGTGATTATAATAAACTAAATAAAACAAATAAAGAAAAGTAAACAAATAAAATCAAGGATAAGAAAATATTGGTCATGGATTTCGTTTTCATTCACAAACATGTTTTCACACAATAACTAGAATTGATATTTTAATCTCAACTTTTATCAAAGACCCTAGAATACCTTGATCGCAAGAATATCCCGCAAATCTCCTCATGTCATCAACAAACACATTAAAAGATGCGAATATGAATTCTACCTAAAGGAACAACCTAACGTGTAAAAGCATAATCAAGTTTAATTCCCTAGATGCATTAAGTTCTATGAAATCAGGCCAATCAAAGCAATCGAACGTGGAAAGCGCACTAATTCAATTTAACAAAGGTTACGATTCACATATGATCATAAGAATATATCACTACAAACTATAATCATATTATGCTACTTGTATCCAAGGAATATCACTTTTGCGTATAATAAACCCTAAACTAGCAATAGATGTGATTAGAAGTTCTACCAATTTGCAACTTGACAAAACAATCAATCAATCATAAAACAATATTTTCAGAGAATTGCGAACGATAAATATGAGACAAAACTAATATATTGAACAAAGAAACATGCTTTGTGAAATCCAACTATTCCATAACCAATAATAAACTTAGGTACTCATATTCAAGGAGTTCATCACAAGAAGAAAGAGAAGAAACTTCATGGTAAAAACCCTAGAACAAAGTAGAGAAGAAAAGAATAAAAAGATTAAAAGATAATATGTTTTGAGAAAAGTCTTCTCTTTTATAGCTCCACTCCTTCCAAAACTAGGTTTTGTCTTCAAAGTCCATTAGTTGGAAATTCACCCGGCCCACCATGGAGAGAAACCCGTGTAGAAATTATGTCCCAAAACGCTCGCTGAAAAGGCTGGGATTGTGGCCGGAATTTGGCCTAAAAGTCGCCCAGGAAAGTGTCTCGGTGACCTAAGCAAAGTCAAACCGGTCACCGGTCAACGGGTTAGAACGGCCGGGTCAATTTGGGTCGGATCGGGTCGGGGATCGGTCAATCACCGAGTCGATCTTGGGTCGGATGGAGTCGGGTGCCCGAGTCGCCCGAGTCGATCCATTGCCTTGGGTGAGTGAGTGACTAGCTTTGGCTCGAGCCATTGCACAAAGCCGACCATGTAATGCACAATCATTGTGCTTCGTGTCTCGCATTTCAGACCTTGATGGCTATACCTTACACAATTCAATCACCCATTTCATCCTATCCATGGTCTTTTCTTGCTTCACTCACCGCTAATTGATTCATCATTCCATTGCCATCATCGATTTCATCCTTCCCGATCTTTGCACGCCATCACCCGAACATATTCTCTCCACACCGCAACACCCCGGCCATACCAAGACCATCACACGAATCAAACCACGTCGTATCTCGATTCACCTTTTTGCTCTGCCCACCAACAAAGGCTAGTTGACTGCAATGAAGAAGAGACCACATAGCAGGACTTTACTTCATTGCCTTCACATCCATATAGCTCTGCCAGCTTCACGGAACCTAAGTCTCGCCAATTCCCGAAACACGGCTCCTCTTTCTCACCCGCAATGCTTTCAAGCACCATTGCCTAACAACCTATGCAGCTCCACCTTGTCACAAGCCATTGTTACCTGGCCTGTAGTTTCCTCATTGCACTACCTCGGGCCCCGTAGTTTCCTCAGATTGCTACCTCGCCCTCAGTAGTTTCCTCAGCATGCACTACCTCAGGCCCTCGTAGTTTCATTCTGGCACCAGCACTACCAACAGAGCCACTCTCTTTACGGCTAAGTCTCGGCTACGGCTCCAACTCTGCCGCCATTTCCTCATTGTCACCAAGACACCGAGTACCACACAGACCCAAGCCAACACCCGCCTGGAACACTTCATAGCTGTACACTGCAATGCAACCTCGGTTCCCTTGACAACACATTTGCAATTCAAGTAAACCATCTAGCAAGACAACCACCGGTTTCATCTCACCGCCTCGGTGCTAGCTTCACAAATTCCATCTGCAATAATTCCTACCACCTGCACCTTGACTCACTTACGGGCTGCAAAACCACCAACTCTTCACTGCCATGAGCAATCATTTAATCCCCGGCAAAGCATCACACATGACCACCAGGCCTAGCTATTCCAAAGATGTCGCCGACTTCCCCACCGGAATGCACCCGCACTTTCCCTTAGGTTCCATTCCAAATGCCACTTTAACCTGCAGTGCATCTTCTCATTTCAACCATCGGACCTTCATCTCTGGGCCTGATTCCATTTATTGTCATCCCCGAAGCAACCTTGTAAACTCCTCGGATCAAAACAACATCACCCGAGCTATCTCGGGCCATTCACTCCACATTCTCTTCTTTCCTTCTCTCGGGCTTGACAAGAACACACTCGGCTTTGCCAATCTCCCTGCAGAATCGATTCCCATCCACATTTCAATAGCATCATTCTAACATCCATCTCGGTCATACCACCAAAGCTACCTCCAACTCAAAACCAATAACCTTTGTAGCATCGTCTCCGGCTATCACTAATGCACTGGCCATCACCTTCCATTGTGACTACCACTGTTAATCATAGCCCATTGCGGCTCCATCACTTCTCCATCTCTGGAATCCATGAAAACCCATTCTTTCACCGCCAATCAAATAAACCCATCTTCACGACCTTCAACAAAGAAAGATCTATGAACATTGCCTCTAGATCTCAAACTAAATATCACCACAAGCAATTCAAACCCTTTTTCTAATTGAATCGAACTCTTGATGTACCCAACAAAAACCCATATCGAATCACTTAAAATCTTTCTCGAATTGTTGAGCTCCAATCTTCCAGGTCCATCCCTCAACAGAATCATCATCTTTGTGTAATTCATCTTCTCCGATTCGATGGCAAAAAGATCACTTACCAAACCATATCAATTTCGAGTCTCTTAATTTAAGAACCCAACGATCTCTCCATCTCTCAATTTCCGTTCTCTTCATTGCTTTGTGCCTAATGATTGAGAAATGAAGAACGAGAGAACTAACTCTCGATTTTAGGTTTAGATAAGGGTCGGTTATTCGATTGTCTGGTCACGGTGATAAGGGCTAACCTGATGGCAGCCCCTTAACCATTACTCGGACAACGGATAGTGTTCACCCTGGAAACGACAAAATTGCCCTTATTGCTTATGAGTTCTTGTTTTGCCCATAACTTCTTCATACGAACTCAGAATGACTCCATTCTTTCGCCATCGTCTTCATTGGTCTTTTTGCTCCAAATGACTCCATTGCACCTAATAAACTCAAAAGCACACATAAGAAACATAATTTACAAGAAAACTCGCAAAGAAAGCATAAACTCTACATAGAAAATACGGTGTATTCTACACCTATCATGAGGTAAGCAAGGTTTCGAATACCCAGATGAGAAGGTTTAATGAGGTTATCTAAAGTAGAACTCTCCATATAAATAAAGTAATGAAGAATAATGGAGATAATAAGTTCAGGTTGGTTTTTGTTGTAATTGGTTGAGAAAATTTTATACAAGTATATCTGGATATGATAATGTCATGTGATCATGGAGCATGTGTTATGAAGTTGACAGAACACAACAATAGTCAGGGAGAAACTGATACAGGTCTCTATTGAAGGCTGAACCTTAAAATGGGAAATATTTGAAGAAGAAAATTGTTTTTTTTTTCTTGAAGGGGGATAAGAGCTTGAGAAACTATGATATTTTTGTTTGTATGTCTGTTCCTTATAGTACCAGAGCCAGATGATTCCTCCACTTTAACCAGGTTGCTTTGATAATGTCTAAGTTGAGTAGTACGAATTTTCACGTAGGTTTGAGGATATGTCAATAACAAGACAAGTTCCCCTATGATACAAGAAAGGAACTTGTAATAGACATGGGTTGCATACGCTATCACGATGCAAATATGAGTAGTTGAACTATAAGTGCAATTGTCGTGTTCTTCCTTGCATATACTGTCAAATGTGATTAAAGCATCCCTTTTTAGGATTTGGATGGTGAGAAAATTATTTACGGCGGAAGAATTTTTGACTTTCTGGTAAGGATCTGATGACTAATGTCAAAGATAGAAAGTTGGTTAAAGGTATTGGAATATTGATCTGAAATAATCTGTGTCAGAAGCAGCGTTGCACCATGCCTAGTGTCACACGCCCATTTAATCGCCTAAAATTTTCATGGGACATGACCGGAAATGATTGTGGTTCAGTGAATCATCTTCACCCAAAATCATTCAGCCTTGCATACTTGCATCAAAGTATGCATATGCCTTCACTCATAAGGCATTGCACAACGGAAGTCTTTTCTTCTTTCTCTCTAACTCTTCATGCCCCCATAAGCATAAGAGGTTCTGCCATGTACTTAGCCAATTCTCACACAACATCAGCAACATAATGAACACAAATATATACTGTAACAAACCCATTTTATTGCACTAAAGGAAGATTACAAAACTCGTCCATCACATGGACCAAAAACATGCCATTCACCCTCTTGGTGAATGCCTAACTCTCTCAAACTTGAGACTAACTCTCCTATGTAAGCCTACTGATTTTTCCCACTCCTTAGGACTATTTATACAGTAGATACAATGGCCAAAACCGTGCACAACACTTGCACATGCATGGAACAGCCATGTGTCCCATCAGGTAGTTTCCATAACCGCCAATCTGCTTTTCAACTGCCACCTTTTGTGTTGTCATGCAGATTGAAGCCACACTTGTCTTGAACGGTTAGGGACACTCTACTAGGGCTATGAACTCATTTCATAACCCTTCCAACATGTCTCGCACCTTTGGCACGCTTGTGAAGCCAATAATCAACTTATAACCGTCACTTGAGCCGTATTGCACACTTGTTGTGCCATACTTTTTCATCTTGCGCCAACGTTCAGCCCTCTTGGACCTGCATGCTTATCATTCTAAACTCTTGCACGGACATTCCTTAAGCTTCAAACATTGATGCCAGCTCCTTAAGCTCACTCTAATTACTCACGCGTCATATATGCTTCACTTCGCCAATTAGCTTGACAATAGTAATGCAACTCTTGCATTACCAACTTGTTTGCATTATTCAAGCTTTGGCCAACCTTGAATATATGCCATAGACCAACTATTAGTCTATTCTTCACTCTTGCATCCTCCTTGAGCTTGGGCCAACTCAGTTCCATGGATATGCATCGATGCCAACATCGCATGTTGCATCTGTCACTTTGGCCATGTCTTGCCAAACCTTCAATGAAGCTTCATTGTGTCGGACAATAAGCTTCATTACTTAGCCAAATGTGCTTTAAAGTGTAGCGCCACTCTTGCGCTTCACTGGCCCTGCAGGGTGCCACTATCTTAGTGCTTGACGGTCTATACAGAATACCGCTATTATGGCTTGTGTTGCGCTATTATAGCTTACGTTGCGCTATTATGGCTTCGCATTGCACCATTACGGAGGAGTACTGATTTGGCCTGCAACTGTGTGACGCACAATCATTGTGCTTCACTTGCAGTACCGTAATAGACCTCCCCCACCTAATCCGTTCAACGCCCTCGTTGAATGCAACAAAGTATACTCGTTATACTTGTTCTCTGGCCTTGTACGCTTCTGATCCCTTCTCAGAAATCAGCAAACTTGCTTGGCCTTTTTCCTTGCCAAAACTTTTATTCCTAGTACCAAATGCCATCACTTAGCTCACTGCTTTGCCATTGATCCTACTAACTTGCACTGTTGTTGTCACGTTGTCCTACGCTCCAACTTTAACTACAATCGCATATCAACACCCAAATGCAACTTGGAAATTCTTCTTGCCAATTCCCTGAATTGTGCTTGAACTTCGCATGAATCATTTGTGCCTAAGTGTACACAAGTAATGATTCTTCCCAACCGATCACACCATCATTGCCATTGTCTTATGCCTCTATTTTCCGACTTTAGTTGCACCATGCAACATAACAGGACTTATACAAGACTTGACTTCAATTCTTCAATCATATCCGCCTACGCTAATTTATGCCATGCCTTAAGGTATGCTTGCTATGATTCCATACCACTATGGTATGCGCCACAATCCATAGCCTTTCTTTGTCTTCACCTTCTTGGACTTGCATCATTTGTATGCCAAAGAAACTGCACCTTGCTGTTCTTTGCTTACATTGTCGCAAAATCATGATTGAAATGCATGACTCTGGTATAGTCATGACTTAAGATACCCCTGATATCAGACCGTCTTTTTAGACCAGGCATCCTCTTCACGCGCCTTTGAAACCAGCACTTTAAGCATCACTAGCTCTTTCAAACTACTACGCTTTAATGTGGCGGAAAAATAACATCATGTTCTTCCTAACTATGAGTTACTCTTAACTCATATACTTGATGGACTTACATCTTCATTCTTGCTGCGTTACTCCATGCTATCGCTGCCATATGCCGTCGCACTTCCACATAACTCTCAACAGCAAACTCGACTATGCCACCAACTCTTCTATTTGCTTCTTTCACTTTTAGCGTCTTTTATTGCATATTTTGGCTTAATATGCTATGTAGCATCTTCCACGCGAACTAGCTTTACTTTGAACGAAAGAGGCAAGATCTTTCACTTCAAATACCCTCATTCACTACTACCTTACATAGAGAGACTTCATTTCCAACACCAAGGTCCACTCGACCTAAACTGAAAGTATACTCAAACTTGAGCAAATACTTGCACCAACTGATTGCAACTTGTAAGACCTAACAAGCCTTGCAATACTGACTTCAACTTCGCTTCTAAGCAACAAAGGAAGCAAGACAAAGACCTCTCGTCCCCAATGTAGCAATTCACTTTGCCACATGCACTCTTCCAACTATCAACGTTCGTATGCCACTCCCATAACGAAGCACACTATAATTCACAATTAGTTGAATACTCCTTTTAGACTGATGCTATCATTTTGCTTTAGCTTTCATAAAGATTTCTTCAATAATGGCCACATGCCATTCTAATGCATCACCACTATTTTGTCCTTCTTTTCCATGCATCTACAATTTGCCTAACTTGCATTTCCAACCGCATCATGCATTCTGGCCATGCCCAAATCCCATTTAGCGCATGCTACTATTGCATACATGCTATGCCAATTAGCACCCAAATCTTGACACAAACTTGTGCACCTTTGCACAACTGGAACGGACTTTACTTGGTGATTCTGAGCATCACCATAGAGCTCAGCAAAGTCATATCACTCAATGACTTCCGCGGACAATTTTCTTGGACAATATTAGCAAGGCACAATCCTTGCAAATGAGGCACCACTGCCTACATTACATGAAGCAAGAATGCCACATTCTTCTTCAAACTTGGAACTCATTTTACTGCCCATGCACAACTGGTTACTCTTGTCTTTCCCCTTCTCCAAAATCAGCTTTGTAGCAATACTGATTTGTAGTTGACAAGAACATCCGCTTGTGGTTATGATCAAATGCAGGTCTTTAATTGGACACCCTTTTCCAAGCATACTGATCCCACTCATAAACCAGGTGCAAGCACACTCCTTGTGCTCATCTAGCATCAACGAAGAACTCTTTGCAAACGCAAGACCGTGGTATATCGGTTTTTCCCTAACTCGCGCTTATTTCTTCAGCCTTTCCATAAGCTTTATGATAGATAAGAATTAGCCATCCAATTCTTCCTTCATGGCATCACATTGCCACAAACATGCTGGTTCGCAACCAGAATTTACATTACCACCAAGGTACATACATTCGAGAGAGATAACTTTAATCTTCCATCAACTGGATACAATGAAAACACCTTCAATCTATCACATAGACATGTTCTTCATATACTTTTCCACTACAAAGGCCATCAACTTCTTTGTATTCGGGAATTTCCCCTAAAATTCCCATTACAACTTGTAATGTACTCGCCATCGATAACACTACGAAAGAATGCATTCCAAATGCATAATCTTCGCATACTTGTGAGAAACATGGACTTCAACACCTGACTTGCACCATAGAAGTCAGCATACTCCTTAGTTTTGTCATGCAATCACTTGAAAACCAGGTTTTCAATGATTCTTGCGCGTTCACCTAACACTTTGGGCTGGAATTTTGACACCTTTGTCATAAACTTTTATGGCCTGCTGCTACTTCAAGCTTCAAGTTCATTCCAATTGATCTTTCCACACAAGATCAACTTCTTCTAGTCTCCATACTAATGAAACCCAAACAATTCTTCACTGAATTTGACAAACAAATGACATTAACTTGAGTAAAGAGAGAAAAATCAAGAATCTGTGTCCCCAACACAAGCTCTGATACACTTTGTCACACGCCCATTTAATCGCCTAAAATTTTCATGGGACATGACCGGCAATGATTGTGGTTCAGTGAATCATCTTCACCCAAAATCATTCAGCCTTGCATACTTGCATCAAAGTATGCATCTGCCTTCACTCATAAGGCATTGCACAACGGAAGTCTTTTCTTGTTTCTCTCTAACTCTTCATGCCCCCATAAGAATAAGAGGTTCTGCCATGTACTTAACCAATTCTCACACAACATCAGCAACATAATGAAAACAAAGATATACTGCAACAAACCCATTTTATTGCACTAAAGGAAGATTACAAAACTCGTCCATCACATGGACCAAAAACAGGCCATTCACCCTCTTGGTGAATGCCTAACTCTCTCAAACTTGAGACTAACTCTCCTATGTAAGCCTACTGATTTTTCCCACTCCTTAGGACTATTTATACAGTATATACAATGGCCAAAACCGTGCACAACACTTGCACACGCATGGAACCGCCATGTGTCCCATCAGGTAGTTTCCATAACCGGCAATCTGCTTTTCAACTGCCACCTTTTGTGTTGTCATGCAGATTGAAGCCACACTTGTCTTGAATGGTTAGGGACACTCTACTAGGGCTATGAACTCATTTCATAACCCTTCCAACTTGTCTCGCACCTTTGGCACGCTTGTGAAGCCAATAATCAACTTATAACCGTCACTTGAGCCGTATTGCACACTTGTTGTGCCATACTGGATTCTGTCTTGCGCCAACGTTCAGCCCTCTTGGACCTGCATGCTTATCATTCTAAACTCTTGCACGGACATTCCTTAAGCTTCAAACATTGATGCCAGCTCCTTAAGCTCACTCTAGTTACTCACGCGTCATATATGCTTCACTTCGCCAATTAGCTTGACAATAGTAATGCAACTCTTGCATTACCAACTTGTTTGCATTATTCAAGATTTGGCCAACCTTGAATATATGCCATAGATCAACTCTTAGTCTATTCTTCACTCTTGCATCCTCCTTGAGCTTGGGCCAACTCAGTTCCATGGATATGCATCGATGCCAACATCGCATGTTGCATCTGTCACTTTGGCCATGTCTTGCCAAACCTTCAATGAAGCTTCATTGTGTCGGCCAATAAGCTTTATTACTTAGCCAAATGTGCTTTACAGTGTAGCGCCACTCTTGCG